>JAJJWW010017434.1:0-641143 GCA_023531295.1 Papaver armeniacum
AGAATAAAAATACTTCCCTGTTTTGAGAATGATCTTGTTCACGTGCGTCAGCTGGATTAGCTCTCCCTTATTTCTCGAATCCAAGTAAGTTACCAACCCTGTTTGGATGAAACAGGTCAATCCTCATCAAGTTCCGTGAACAAATCCGAGAAAATCTCGGTCAAATCTCTGCCAGAGAATTTCGCAGACGACCAACTCCTTTTCCCACCAAAAATATCTTCAAACCGTGAAGAAGATGACCTCCCCCTAACAGATGATGGGGGTGCGTTTAGCATGTGACTCCCTGGGTGCAAATAGTGATTGAGGTGCCCCTTAACCAAAGTGAGAGTCCAGTATCGCAAATGTCCTCAGGGTGCTTTAGACAACTTTTCGAGCGAATTTTCCAAAAATGTTTATTGCCCAAAAATACCTACAAACACACAAAAAACCATAATTAGTACAATATCGAGCACTAACAATACAGAGCATTGAGAACGAAATAGACACAAAAATGTATCTATCAAATACCCCCAAACTTATTATTTGCTAGTCCTCGAGCAAATTTATTCTAGGAAATAAAAATCATTTGAACCCCTAGGTGGCCCTAGTGGTGGAGTGTTGTCTCCGGAGGGTTTACCAGAGGTGTACCCACAAAACCATTATTCCAGACCCTAGCTATCTACGCAAAACCTTGGAAGGCACTAAAGAATCTCCTTGGTTGGCATACAATATTGACTGTAGGAGGAAGTATCCTGATGCGAAATTCCAATTGCTGTACACGAGTTTGCACTCAAGCATACTAAAATTCATATAAAGTGACAGAGCTCTACTCAGATAGTTTCTAGACATCATAAACCGGAGTCAACCAATCACATGGATAGATTAAGAAGATGGAAGTAGAAAAACGTAGATGATGTTGACTAAGGTGAACTTATCCTAATGGATGAGATACTTGGTGCGGACTAATATCAACACACTTGGCATATACAAGGGAACCGAGTGGTCGATAAACCTAACTCTAGGTCAATCTCCACTGGGTACACAAAACGGTACTGAAAGCGGGGTCGACTTTATTGTATTTATTCCGTTGGTCTGATGGTCTGGTCTCAATTTTTTTTTTTTGAATCTCAGTCACTCTATTTCACCCTAGCAATGGTAAAAAAAAAAAAAAAGAAGTGGATCATGACTCTTTCATGTTTCCATCTCGAGGATACGCTAAACTATCATGTTTTTAACCTTAACCATAGGATGGGTTTCTAACACCTCGAGCTCTCGTGCTTTTATGAATAGACTTCCTTCTAGATGTTTCCATCTAATCAGATTGCCAACTCCTACAACCAAGATGTTCCCATCCACTTAGATTAGTTAGTGCCAACCTTAATAAGCATAAATTTCTGTGGCTCTGGAGTTTATTTACCTAACTAAAAAGTTTCTCCCATACCCCCAAACTTAAATCTAACATTGTCCTCAATGTTCTAAAGATGAAATTAAAAGCATGAACAATGAGAAACTTTTACCACTTGAAGAGAAGAGTAAGGAAAGTTATTACCGTGTTGCATGAGCATGGGTTACTCCCAAGAAGTGCTAAGTTTAAAGTCTTGACAGGACTAAGAAATAACTAGTCACCTCAAGAATCATATAACGAAGAATAGGAATAACTGGGTCATCCTGGATCAAAAAGTATTACCCAAAAGAAGAGAAAATTGCAATAAACCATGAAGATATCGAACATACCCTTATTTAACTTTTGTTTAAGACAACTATATCTAGTTGTGGCTCGAGTTCAGGCTCTATGAACGAGTCTAAATAAAATGTTTTCATGGGGTGGACTTCCTGCTAAAAGAAGGATTCTTAAGATCAGGTTGTAGAGTCTGGAAATACTCAAGTAGGAACTTAGACGCACATAACAATAACCTGAATAATGGGGGATCCTCTCGAGTCAATTAGGATTTGACTCACATAAGCGACCACAAAGAGAGTGGTGGTCTTCCTTAAACAAATGTGTCGTCCCTAATCTCCTTAATAATCGGACATCTGAAACTTATACGTTCCCACAATTGGTTGAAAAATATTTGGTGGGAAAACAAAAATCAATCGTGGTATCATAGCTTTGGGTTAACCACATCAACCGCAGGATGGGTTCTTAACTGTTGAACTTCTTCTCTCGGACATCATTAGGTTCGGAAAACGATGTATGAAGATAATCTTGTAAAATGGTTGAGGCACATATGTCAAGTCCCAAGTGAGGGACTGTAAGAGCCAGAGAAGTGAAGCGAGGAGAATGATAATCACCCCCAAACTTAGAGTTTTGGGTGTATCACAGATAGACTAGCTACAATTTCCCTAATTTACAGATCGTCGGAATCCTGAAAATGGTCAATTGTTTCTTCTAGGTTATACTCGGGTGATGCATCCTCACTCGTATTTAAGCTCACGAGTTCATCTTCTTAAATGCAAGATTATTGTTTCTAAATAATTAGACTACAAAACGATATTCTGAGAATAAACTCGTTCCCTCTAAACCATCATCGGCTTCGTAAAAAGGATATTCTACATCGTCTAAAATGGTGGCATCTCTAGTCAAATCCTTGTCCTTTCGAATAGGTGAATAATTATTAAAATTATTGGGATTTGAACCAGAAATAGTATTATCATTATAAAGTTTAATCGGAGTAACAACTTCCTGATCACTATGCCTAAAAACTTCAGATTCTTCATCAACACTTTCCACATCATGATCATCACTATAATAACATGAAAATGATCGAACCTCATCTAAACAAGTAGTGTTACCAATTCTAACCTCGTCATCTTGATTATGCGAATAACTATCTTCATTCTCAAGGGTATTATTGGATACACTATATTGGCAATTCCAGTTATTTCGAGCAATACTTTCGTTCGTCTCTAACTCAAGTCTATGTGTCGACTCAGCTATCCTCTCAAGGGTCTCTTCCAAAGAAAGTTTTCTTTCGTCATAAACTAAGTTATTCATCTTAGCTAACTTACGTGTCGTCTCCTCTAATTTCTGAGAGACTCTTCTAAAGGAGAAACATAAGAATTTTGCTCGTATGACCTAGGTGAGTATGCGAATAGTAATTGGGCTCACCATGGTATGAACCATAACCTTGAGAAGGTGGATGCTCCCAACCACCATTCACACTATGGTCATAAAAGAGTGATGTCCATATTGTTCGATTGGATATTCATTGTATTGGACTGTTATAATACCAGTTTGACATCCTAAGCGCAAGGGAATTCTACACAAACACAAACAAGGCTGACTCGACCACAAAAACCTACTGATTTCTAGCAAACAAAAAGCATGATGGCTCCACTTAGATTGTTTCTAGACCGACTTCTAATCCTTCGAAAGGGAATTCGTTACAATCTGAGCAAACCCCTCCGGAATCAATCCGAGTTTAAGTAAGTTGAATAGAGGCGAGGAAGCTGCGTGGAGCTTTGATACCCAAGGCCTCACCGTATTACAAGGCGGCGCGATCACGCATTCAACTTACGAAACCATCATGAACTTAGAAGTGTCTTAAAGAGTAACCAATATTTTTCGAATGACTTTCCTATTAAGCTCGTTACCACTATCGGTCTGGAATTCCTGATAAAAATTTTAGGCTTAAGTTCGTGTTTGGTTTTACGTTTTCCACAAGAGGCGAGCGAAGAGAAGCGTGATGAAATCAGAACTCTTATCTTGTATGGCCGTCCTTGCCCTTTACTAGGAAATTAAAGCGTAGGATTCGAGTTCCTCGACATATATTCACACGAAATCATCCGGTAAACGGCGACGGGGGGATTCGCGGGGTGTTTAGAATTCTTACCTCCCCGTTCAGACGGGGGATGAGCTTAGATTGAAATCGACTCAAGACCCACGACTCCTATGTCATGTACGGGCAGGTAGAGAACGATATCGTAATCGTACGTCCTTCCTGTGCGATTTAAATTTAAATAACCCTTCCTTAGGGTTTTAAAAAAAAATGTCCAACAGTCCAAAAATAAAGTCCAAAATTAAGAAGTCCAAAAAATAAAAATAAAATTTACAAAAATAATTACCTAATTACAGTTTCTAAAAATAAAAAAATAAAAAAATTAATTACACTATATACAAAATTTTCTTCTTCACTCGATTCGGATCTCTCTTTTCTTTCCTATTTTGGCTTTGCTTTTCTTTTTCAAGACTTTCTCTTTTCTTTCGCCTCCACTCAACTGAAAGCAAACAAATACCAAAACGCCAGTAAAAAAGAACAAAAATAATAAAAAAAAATAAACCTAAAAACAAATCTATACACAAGTCCGACGTCGGCGGCATGAAAAATTGATGGTTATTTTCAATGATGTTGTAGTAGTAAAAGGGTTTGTCGTTCACTCGGACTTGATGAGATTGATTTTAAGAATTAATAAAAGAAAATAAAAAGAAAAATATATACAAATATTGTCACGGGATTAAGAGATGTTGAGACTCGAGTTCGGTCGAACTCGTAACAAAGGGTTCAAATATTAATTCTTTTTTTAACAATTATCGCCAACAAATAAAAACATGGACCTCTTATTTTTGCCAAGATAGATTCTCAAAAGATTGGTTGTAAATCCTAAGCATGATGTATCAAAACATTTAAGCTAAGCATACCTCATCAAATTAAATGACAACCAATTAAATCAAATCATATTTCGATTAATATTAATGAAAAGTCTTAAAAGAATTAAATAATTTTACCCATGTATGAAATTCGTCTTCCTCGTCGTCCCGGTGATGGGTTCTAACTTCGCATGGCTTAAACACACTCAAAGGAATTTTTCATTGCTCAAAAAGGTGTTTGCAAGGAGAAAAGGTACAAGTAGTGCGTTTGTAATGGGAATATAATTGTTACAAATCTCCATTATTCCTGAGAGAAAACACTAACAGATTTACATTGGGAGTCCAAAATAATTGTTACTGAGAAATTGTTACAAAGATAATGAATTTGAAAGTATAGGCGCGGTTTAGGATCGCTTATGTGTGTTGTTGTGTTCTTCCTTTCTTCTTCAATCACACGATGGTGATTGGCTCTGCAACTCTGATCCTAAGCACTCGTTCTTTTCTCCCAATCTCTTCATCCTCATTCTATGACCTCCAAAGACGCTTTATATACCCATCGGTGCCAAGATATCACAATATTAACTTCAAAATCTTCTCATGATAATGATAATATTCTCGGAAATATTTTCCATGTCTGTGACCCCTATAAGCACCGAGGATTTTTTTATTACATGTTTAACTCTTATACGCGTCTTCTCGCGAGTCATATTTCACCCCAACATTTGAATGCTCATAGTAGAGTGAGTCCATTTCGTGTTTACTTACCAAAAATCCAGAATAAAAATACTTCCCCTGTTTTGAGAATGATCTTGTTCCGCGTGTCAGTGGATTAGCTTTAGTGATTGAGGTGCCCCTTAGTAATTGAGGTGCCCCTTAACCAAGTGAGAGTCCTAGTATAGCAAATGTCCTCCGGGTGCTTTAGATAACTTTTTCAAGCAATTTTCCAAAAATGTTTATTGCCCAAAAATACCTACAAACACACAAAAAACCATAATTAGTACAATATCGAGCCATAACAATACGAGAGCATTGAGAGCAAATAGACACAAAAATGTATCTATCAGTCTTCGTCGCATGGTCATCTCTCCATTTCCTAAAACCCGGCAAATTGCTTTTTCCCCATCTACACGTTGATCCTTTGTGAAAGGATTAATAAGAAGGTGTAATTACATCTTATGGGATGATGTGGATGCCCATTGAGAATTGAGTCATTTGTGATGGATACCCACCCTAGAAATAGGTTCAAAGGGAATAACGATTCACAAATGGTATGAACATAGTTTTTCATGATGGACACGCCATAACTCAAGATTCCAAAAGTAGGTTCAAAAAAGTATTCCCTACCTATGAATTGTGATCCCAAAATGTAGGTTCAAATGGGCTAAGTCACGAATAATATATGTAAACACGTAATCATGCTTTAGAGAGTTCATCCCATGGCATGATATCTGGCTGCGAGTTAAGGTTGAGTTTTTGTTTCTAAAAATTGAAATGATGTTTATATCTATTTAGAGGGGTACTTAGCTACGGTGAGTATTCTTGATAAACTCACCTTATATGGATGTGAAAGTGTGGCCGCTTGAGAATATGGCGATTCTCTAGATCATTCATTAAGCTTAGGTATTCAAGCACATGGCCGTAATGTGCGGCTTTAGACTTTACACTAGTATAGTTTGTGTGTGTTAAACAATCTTTTTATCCCTAGAGTTCAAAGACATATGTTCACTCTATGGTTAGATTTTGAGAGAGTCTAGCACTAGTGAAAAAAGGTTCAAAATCGAAAGATATCTTTACTTATGCACATCACTATATAAATCGTTCTCAATGTTTTAAAAATATAAGTGGGGATTGTTGAAAATATATTCCCCAAAAAAAAATTATTTCCATTTATCATTCTTATTAAATTGTTTTTAATAGTGATAATTATCTTGATTAAAGAAATTTATTCTTTATTAATCCCTTGACCGTTTAATGGGGTTAATTTTTGTACTAAGTGTCTTTAACTATTGAATTTCTTGGGTACAATTCATATTTTTGGTTAAAAAACAATAAGAGAGTTTGTTGTTTTAATGTTTTTAGAGTTTTAAAAGAAAAGCAAGAATTTTTGAGAGAAAGAACACTAGTGTGAGATCATCACTTGTTTTCTACAAGTTTGATTTTGAGCAAGAATAGGAGCTGTACAAGTATCACATACTCGAGTGCAAGAGTGATTGCGAAAGATTTACCTTGTTTTTATTCGGCGACGTTAACATAGAAGAACCGCTTGCACAATCTTGGCGAGTCACAAACGTCTTAAAAGAGCGAATCAGCCGTGACTCAACCATTATATTTTTTATTTATTTGTTTGTGATTGTGATTGTTTGCAAGTTTTATTTCGAGCAATTGTTCCAACGGAAATAATACAAACACACACCTGTTAATCCTCTCAGAATTAACATTCACTATAAGGGAATTTGCCCCTGAATACGCTTTAGATGCAATGACCAAGAACCAATCCTCACACCTCCTTTTCATAACCTACCCAGGAGTCCTTACGGATATATAATTTTAACGGTGTACGGTAATTCAAATTAGAATATCTATTATTAAGTGTTTTTAATTCATCATCTCGATTAAGTTTATCCCTCGATGTAAGTTTTCCGGTTGGTAAGCCACGGAATGATTCATTTAAACATTCGAATAGGCAAAATTTACACCTAGCTAGGCCCGCAGGATACGTTCAAATCTTGGCTTAGTTGAGTTTCATTGGTCTTTTGTGAGATGATGATTTAGCATGTTATGTAGGGGTGCGTTTAGATTTGTAACAAAAGTGAATCAAATGGTGACGCATTGAGGTTCTTTTCACGTTGGATTCTCAAATTTTCTCGATTACTTAGAATTAGGAGTCCTTTCTCTCCCGTTGAAACCCGTTTTGCACCGACTCACTGATGAATGAGATTCTCAAATCGATTGGACGGGTGTGTTTGTGTGTGGTCCTCATAGACAAAGGAATAAATAAATTGAGAGTGAAATGATGTTTGGGTCTCTAAATATCAAGTCTCGGTGTATAAAGAAACGCTTTTGATACTTTTGTGTGGTTTATTTGGCTAAAAACTGTAAAAGCGTTTCTTAAAAGAGAGAATGTTGGCCGAGTGTGTTGCACACACGTGAGCTATGTAAAGAGAGAATGGGAGATCGAAGTACAGTATATAGTTGTCATCAACTTTGTCCCGTAAACATCTATCTTTTCTTAATCAATCGATTACAAACCAAATGGCAAATGTAGACATAGGGTTTCCTAATGTTACTACCATTCATGGGTCACATGAATATCCATCTAGGTACCATATGCATTCTCAAATTTTGAACAAGTAAGCTATTAATTCGTACATATTTATCAACCCAATATACAACTTGCGCACTACTAATCTACGAAACACCATAACGAGGAACTTTAATAAGTACTAAAACTAAAGAAATCCTTAAACCCATATCTTAAATATACCAACAAAAATATTAATTAAGAGCATCATCTAGTGAAAGATTAGGACTTAGATTTTCTCAAAATAGTGAAGATGAAAGATTCGAGAGATAGAAAAAGAATGTTTACATACATTGCTCTTGTTAGAAGATATTGATGTCGTTAGACGGTCTTCTGAGGTTTTCAATTCATTTCAAAACATTCTTGATACGAGACACAAACACAGACCTTGACTATTTAAAACACACGAAATTGATGACCTAGTCAAAGGGACCAATCCAAAATACTAATCAAGCCACCAGTAGTTAACACACGCCTTTACATTTTAATTTTAAATGCACGCTACAGGTTAATGTCAGATTGCAGATTCGTTTCTAACACACCCCCTCCTCAGAAGATCGAGTCTATGCAGGAGCAAAGACACTGAGCTTGAGTCTAAGTGCAGAGAAGCGAGTACTTAACACTTTTGGTGAAGATATCTGCCAGCTGATCCTGTGTGGATAAAAAGCGCACAACTAGAGCCTTTGAAGCAAGCGGTTGACAAAATGAAATGTTATCTCAATGTGTTTCATTCTATTATAAAAGATTGGATTGGTTTTATTAAATATGTAGCTCCCATATTATCAGCACCATAACACATGTACTCTTGGGGATGAGAAATGTACCACTCAAGAAGAGATTGAACCCAAACCGATTCGAGGTGGCATTCGCTAAGGCACCGGTACTGAAGCCAATGCTAGATCCTGAAAACAATCTTCTTTTCTAGAACACCATTATATAAGATTAGGACTAAGAAAAATTGCCAATCCTTTGGTGGATCTTCTATCAATGGTATCTCCGCCCGATCAACATCGGAGTAGGCATGTAATCTGAAGAGAGATAGATCTTTTAAACTACAAACCATAAGAGAGTACCAACCAAGTATCTTAAAATTCTTTTAACATCCGACCAACAGTGGTGGTAGGATCTTGCATCTTCTGACATGCTTTGTTAACTGCAAAAGCAATGTAGGGGTCTAGTGATGGTGGCATACTGAAGAACACCATATGTGTGCTTCTATAAAGAATAATATCCTCAAAAGGAGTTGAGTCAACAACAGTAGAAGAATAAAAAGGAGTTGCTGAGCTCTTAGCATTAGTCATTGTGGTTTTAGTCGGCAAATTAGAGATATACTTTGCTCTTGATATAATAACACACCTCTTGAGAATTTTTGATACTTTGAATGCCAAGAAAAAACAACTCACCCAAATCTTTGATAGCAAATTCCTTGCTCATGCAAGAATCAAAGAGTCTACAGCACTGGAGAACTTCATGTGACTAAAATATCATCAACATAGATCAAAATGTAAAGGATCAAGTAGATGTCACTCTAAAAAGAGAAAAGTATCGGTTTTAGAAGAAGAAAATCCACTTTTGAAGAGAAATTGACTCCAATCTCTCAAACCAAGCCCTTGGGGCTTGTTTAGAATCATATAAAGATCTCTTGAGTTGGCACACATGACCGGAAGTATTTTATCGGTATATCCTGGTGGTTGCACCATGTAAACATCCTCGAGACAAATAACCATGCAAGAAAATATTCTTGACATTCAATTGTCTAATCAGCCATTTCTTGTGAAGAAAAATAGAAAGAATAATCTAACAAGTTGTTGGTTTAACCACATGATTGAAGGTATCCCGGTAATCAATCCCTTCCACCGATTATAGCATTTGGCCACCACCACCTTGTACCTTTCAATTGAACCATCAACTCTCCTTTTTATCCTAAATATCCATTTGCGCCTATGACATTTGTCCCGCAACAAAGAACAACTAATTTCCAAGTCCCATTTTGTAACAAGGCATTGATTTCTTCATCCATAATGACCCTCCAATTAGGATCTTTGCAAGCCTCGATGTCACACGTAGAACCGTATATCTTCACAGAGACTAATGAACTTCGACGCATAAATCCTTGGTTTTGGTCCGATAATGCCCATTTCGCCTCTTGTGTTCATTGGATGTGCATTGGTGACTACATGAATAGTAGTTGTAGTAGTTGAAGTTGTTTCTCAAGAAGAAGGAGGAATATTTGGAAGTTGATGGTGACACATGTACCCCTCATTATAAATAGCGGGCAAGTGTGGTAGTGGATGATAAGTCTTTTTTTTTTAACTCGGTCAACAATAAAATAAAAGTAAAAAAACGGAACTGCGTGCAGGTCGAGGTCAAACTAGCGCCTAGTCGTTGGGCTACACGCCAATAAAACCTATTTGAAACGAAAATAAACTCTCCAGGGCCATTACAAAGAATAAAGCCTGGCCTACCCTCATAAAACTCATAATCATCTTCAGCCAACAAACATGCTTGTTTAGCCGAGCGTCTGCAACGAGAAAAGTTAACTTCCTTATAGCTATGAACATAGCGTATATTTGTATAAAAACTTCGCCATTTTCCACTTATGCACGCATTTGCCATGGTAATTCACCCCACGAAGAGCTAGGATGCAACTCATAGAGTCCGACCTAACACATAGATTTGAAACATTCCACCTTTTGGCAACCATGGCATCGTAAATAACCGCACAAACTTCCGCCTAATAATTGGTTTGTAATCGGTTGTCATCCGAGCAAAAATAATTTCACTTTCTCACTCTACTAAATATAAATGAATAACGTGATAAGAAAGAGTTCGTTCCCCAGAAAGAGGCTTTTGTTGTTATAGAATTTCGGTTTCTTAGTAACCAAGGGGGATTTTTGTTTTATCTAAGCAATAAAAATAATTGAAAGCAATAAAATAATTTGAATAATCAATAAGGAGAAGATATTGGTCATAGGATAGTATCATTCACAAACATGTATTTTCATCAATGACTAGAATTGATAATTTAATCTCTTATTTACTAAAAGTCTAGGATACCTTGATCGCAAGAATCTCCCGCTAATTCTGATTTCATCACAACCACATTAAAAGATGTATATGTGAATTCTTCTGAAAGCAACCTAACGTGTAAAAGCACAATCAAGTTTAACTCCCTAAAAGCAATAAGTTCTATGGAATAAGACTAATCAATGCAAACGAACGTGTAAAAGCACTAATCCGTTTTAACAAAAGTTATGATTCACGTGTGACTAGTAGGATATATCACTACAAAAGTTATGATTCGTTTTAGTGATTAAAATTTATCTCACAAACCCAACCCAGTTATTAACTAATCTAGAAATCTATCTGGAACTGACTATTATATATTGTTTCCCATATAAGATTTAATAGTGAGGTCCATACCAACTTGTGACGCCCCAACCTCCTAAACCTTCTTAGATAATAGGATTACCATCTAATTGAAGCATCAAAACTAGATTACCGATTTTAAGAATCATAATTATAGAAAATGCTAAATAACAAAATCAAACTCTCGATATTATATAAATGAAAGTCTTTCAAATTCTATGAATATATAATTGTGTTGTTTATAGAATGGGAAAGGACACATATAGAAAAAGATGCACATCAACACTAGATCCAATAAAACTCCAAGCTCAAAAACCGATATCTTCGAGGGTGCATTCCTTGATTCTTTGAAAAACTGATGTGGGAACAAGTGGGCACATCATCCCAAGGTGCCCAATGAAACAAATAACTCTCAAGTAATCACTAACATGCTTCACACTCTAAAGGTAAAACAAGTAATTTAAAAGAGACAATGGTGAAAGAAAAACATTCAAGAATTCACACATCGAGAAAAAGGTTAGTCAAACAAACATAATATGCACATGAGTGATTTCCTTAAATAAAATAGTATATATAATATTAGACGGATGTATGTCACGCCTTATTAATACTATTGCCGACGGATGGCATACCGCCCTACTATCATAATAAGCGAAATGTAGTACTATTGCCGACGGATGGCGTGCACGCCCTACTATCAACATGAGCAAGAAATATAATACTATTGCCGACGGATGACATACCATACTACTTGACTTAGCTAAGACGTGGGAAACACAGACACTCCTCGCGAGGAAATCTCACAATGCATATCACAGACAAACACATCGTAGCAAACATCGTACATGAAGATATAGCATACATTGCATACAAAAGTAACACAGGAATAATGCATCAAATTACACGCATTCATGCACACATATAGTAAAGTCTCATCATGCTCACAGATAAAGAAGAACTTAATGATTACAAGAAGGTTACAGAGTTCCCACCTCTTTTGATGACAAGCCTCACATACCTTGAGATCCAAAATCCAGCGGTTCATAGATCATTCGTTGTTAATAACGACTATTTATTAATCACACAAGCACTCTTAAGATTAGCCAAAGGCTCATACAAGGCTCATAACATAATCTCATACAATTCTTTAGTTATAGGCTAAGTGAACTATCTAATGGTTCTAAGCCCATTTATGGTTCTACACCTTTACATTAACCATCTTAATCATACCTAAAGTTTACTAATTGATTAGGTTGGTTCATAGTTTATTAGATAAGTCTTACAAAGATCTACCACTTTGTAGAAGGAACCAAGAGTCATTCGGACCATAAGTGGTCCAAAGATACAAACTAAGGTTTGGCCTAAGCCCAAGCCCATGGGTTTAATCCAAGACGACCCACTAGTCCGGCCCATTACACAAGGTCCAGTCAGCGAGTCAACTAACGGTCACCGACCCGGCCAAAAGAGTCATCTCCAAGTCAACGTCTAATGTCAAGGCCAAGTCCAGGTCAAATGGTCAAGGTCAATTGGTCAAATCCAACTCGGTCAACCGAGTTAACTCAGGTCGAGATAGGGAACTCGGTGAGTCAACACGATCCGGCTCGATTAGATATTTGAGTCAAGGTCATTAGGTCATCGGAGTTCGACTAAGCTAAAAAAGCTCAAGGCCAAAGCCTTGCATAGGCAGAGAGCCATTGCCAGGCCATGAGCACTAAAGCACCATCTTGGTGCAACACCTAACTCAATCAAGACTAAAAATGATGCAATACAACGCATAACAAGATCAAATGCATTCCTAACTTCCTTGCAAAAGTGTACATCTTAACCATCTCTTCCTTGTTTTAATTCTTACATATATTTCCATGACTCCATGAACTGCAACTTCATTATATCAAACAGCCATTCGCTTGTACATTTGTTTACAACTCTTACACTAATTAAGGCTTCACTTCAATTACATTTCACACATCTCCTACAGATTTCATGACAGCATCAAAACTAACTTTCGGTCTGGTCACATCAATCTAAACATCACAACCCTTACAATATCCACGCATACCATGTAATCTCATATCTTCATTTGTTCATTTTGACTTCAAAATACAATAAGATTTATGGATCGATTCCACTCACTTCGGTTCAACACTATTACAACTTCATCCACCAACAATTACCATGAACTGTAACCACTTAAACCATCTAACAATCTTGATTTTGCTCCATTTTGCGATGACACGTCTTCAACCAACTTTGATTAACCACTCCATGAACAAAATACTAAACATTCATTCTATAACCTCATTCTCTACTCAACATCTCCCAACTTCATCATTCGAGGTCACAAATACCTAGTTCTTCTACATACTCTGTAATTGGCTTTAATTCAACATGATCATGAATCGCAACTCTAAAACATTCAATTATAATTATCTTCATAATTAATCGAAATATCAATTTCATCTCCACTAGCAGGACCTCCATCACCAAATCACCCCATGGTGTTCAACCCATCACCTTCAACAGCCTGCCAAAAAGACTCTCTACAACATCAATCAATATCATGTAATCTTTTACAAACCACACCTCATATCTCCACCAACTATTCTACAAACAACAAGAACAACATCTTCTCTTTGTTCTTCATCTATAACTTGAACTTCATCAACAACAACCACACTTCTTCGTATAATCCTTGTTCTCAAATGTAATTCATTAACCTAATCATTCTTCCAAACTCCAACTATAACAACAACCTATTCTTCACCTCTAATTCAATTCTTATATCATCATCACCACCAAGAACCCTAATTCCTAATTTGGTTCACTAAGAAACTATAATTAAACCCTAAATAATCAAATTCATCTCGATTAACAACAAACCCATCTCTAATCTATCAACACAAAGCCATTTCATAAACAGAGAACAATCGAATGAAACCTAAATTAATTCTCTAATTTACCTTTTTTCGCTTCTTCCAAAACTTAAACGATAGCAAGCATCATCACCCTCTCCCCAGATCAACAAACTAACAAAGTTTTCCATGAATCACCCACACAAAAAGAACTCAAATCTCGAGATCGGGATCGACAGAGAGAAGGAGAAGAAGCAGGATAGAGGAAAAGAAGAAGAGAAAATGAGTTCTCTCGACACGTTTTGGAAATGATAAGGCCAAGGTAAATGATAAAGGCACCGTAAGAAGGATAAGGGCAGCCAGGCGGTTTAGATGTAAAAATGATTATTTCCCTTCATAATAATCCAGTGATATCTTCTTCATCCAGTGTCTGAATGACACGTTCGAGTAGTCCATTTCGGCTAACTTTTCGAAACCTATCTAGAAAAACTAGTTTCCGTATCTAAATCATTGTTAGATTAATTTATATTAATTAACGTTCGTCTCTAATTAATCGAAGTCATTAGCGGCTAAATCGCGTCTGACCGGTCTAATAGTGTTGACGAGCTTGAGGGTCCTTACACATGGCCACAACATGAGGAGTTATGCTATTATCTCAAAACTCTCATGAGACAAAATGTCGTAGAGAAAACTCGTGGACGGTTCGTGAGAAAGGAAAACCCAAAGAAACATCCTCGGCCAAGGATCCCGAAGTCTCTCCAATTGCATGGTGGATGATGATGAAGTTCGCGAAGGCGCGGAAAACCCACCAGCGAAAAGAACCATCCAATTCCATCACTCGTGAAGATTTGGAACGCCTTTAAGAGACCCATGGAAAGATCGACATCTTTTGTCCATCTTCACCAACCTCCATACCCCACCGCTACGCAAAGGATTCCTCTTCCAAAAGGTTATACTCTACAACATTCACTCTTTATGATGGAACGGGCAATGCTCGAGAACATGTTTCTCGGTTTCGGAATCATTGGGCGAACACGAGCACAACCATGTCGTAAATCTCGGAAGGAATTTTCAAAGTCTCTCGGCCAGGGCATAGCATACACACAGGTACAACAACATCGCACCAATAAGTATCACCGGTTGGGGAGAGACGATTAATGCTTTCTGAAAATACTTCTTCGTTTGAGCAAGTCACTCTCACGATCTAGGAAGGATATTTCAAAGGAATAACTTGAAGATTATGTGAAATGGTTCGGTGTCAAGCCTTGGACCATCACGACAAACGCCACAGAAGCAAATTAAACTTGTATACTTGTGCATCAATGGAATGATCCTGGTTTAAAGATCTTTATTGGAAAATCACCCGGAATTCGAGACTTTTGAACTTCATGAAGCATCTAAGCGATCAAGAACTCGCACCTACTTTCTTGGAAAGAGCAAAAGCTAAAAAGCCGAGGAACCATGGGAAACTCGAGGTAGCGGCGTTTGATCAACAAGCGCACAATCTCCGGGCCTTCCACAAATGTTTTACGAGAGGAGTAAACGGAAAGCCAGAGCCACAACACAAGCACGCTTTTGCGGCTCCTCAGAAAGCACAAAAGAAGGATAAGGACGACAAGCTCCAACCCAACGCACCGAACCGATCAAGCGAGAACTTGACTTCCTTTTCCCATCGAAAAGATGATTGAATTCTTTATAGGTCTAGATTCAAGATGGTGTAATCAAGCTACCATATATGCCAGAAAGAACCAATCGAAGAGGAAATGGAAAATCCTCGTTACTATCGCTTTCATAGATTCACAATCATCCCACAAGTGACATGCGGGATTTTGAAGCACATATTCAAGAAAAAGGTTGAATCGGGAGAACTTAACTTGGGAGTGAATAAGTAAGTACGAGACCATCTCCCGTTAGGTATTTCACCCTCCGAACCACTGTCAAGGAAGCGGTTCAATCCTTAATCCAGGCATGCCTGTGAATTGTTGTACCTATCAAAGCTCAAAGGAAGGACATGTTATTGCATTTAAATCACATTGTGTCGTGAAAATGTTTATCGGTCGTGAGACACTCCTGAACCTCCGATCACAGATTACAAAGAGATGTACGGCGGGACTTCTCACCACAGTCTATCTCAAAGAGAACGAGTTCAAACGAAAGCGTTGATTGGTGTTGGCACCTACTTTGTCAATATCATCCCATTGAAAACCCTCAAAGAGATCTTTGGTATCATTCACAAGAAGCTACTCATGCTCCCATTTCAATCATGGATCATGAAGGAACGCCCAGGAGACACATATATGGATACATCTTTCTCAAAATGAAAATTGGTTTAACCTTGGCAGAAACCAAATTTCACATAGTCGAGGAGGAACCCGGATATGATATGATCCTTGACCGAACATGGATCCATGCTAAAAAGGTAACTACCGACGAAGTATCTTCAATCATAAATTTCTTTGGTATACAAGAATCGATTCCAAGAAATAGAAGACACCGTCATCGAGGCATCCGGAAGAACTCAAAACTCGATGGATCTAAAGTAAGATCCAGGGGAGAACGCGTTAGCATTTCTCAAAAGATTTCGCACTGCAAGTCTCATCCCTCCTCATGCGTTGATGTGATTTCAATGTTGTTGTAGTAATAGGTTCGTTGAGACATGTGAAAGCAATAGATTTTAGACTTAAAAATAAGAAGTGACGTGAAAGTTATGGAGGAGACGGGGGCCATGGATTCCACTATTTACCAATATCAAAGTGATTTGAATTCTCTAATTATAATCATGCATTCAAATTGATTCTAAATATTGCAAAAGTTGATTTTTAGAAATAACAATTGTAGATCGAAAATGTGGGACATCAAAACCTAGGCTAAGCATGCTCCATAAATTGAAATAACAATTGCTTAACAAAAACCATTTTATCAATTTATTTATCAAGGCAAATAATCGTATAATAATTGCATAAATTAAATAAAATAGAGATTACCACTTTTCATTGGTGAAATAGCTTCCCCGCGCGGAGGATGGGTTTAGCTCATCATTGTGTAAACTTGCTCAAAATTCATTTTTATTGCTCAAAGGTGGTTTACAAATGATGAAATAGGAGAAAATTGATTAAACCCGGGTTTTGTAACAATTATATTTTTACAAACACAATTGTTACAGAAACGATAAATGGAAACGTCGCGACACTTTGAAGCAAACGATTTGTCCTTAGCAAGCCACTTTGTTCTTCGTATTCTTCAAAAAGCAGCGAAGGTGCATTCTCGCAACTCATCAATCACCTATGTTCTTGCTCTAAACTCTCCCAAACTCTCCGTAAACCTTCTCTATGATCCCACATGCCTTTTTATACACAACAGCACAAGAAATAACTCGTAATAACTCATAAAAATCTCGAGAATAATCTCTTTGTCAATCACCTTTACTCTTCACCGATTCTGAGAAAGTTTTCTTTGTTGTATGATGAGTTGTCAATGCTCTCTCCACTATTAAAGAATGAAATCCTCCGACAAAATATTCTCTCATTCAAAGCATATCCTCTAAATACAAGGAAAGAATATCGATGCTCTAATTGCCATGTTTATCGAAGGAAACTTCCTTCTCTTATCGATTCCACACGCCCGCATCCTCCAAACATGTTCCTAAACCATTGTGCAAGATTCAAACACACACCTAGCCAGAGAAAATCCCATGAAACTTGTGTGAACATCTCCTCTCGTGCACATGCTCCTCTATTTTCTTCTCACCGAGAATCTAGCCAATTTTAGCCGACGAAATCAACCATGCCCTTCACATTAATACTAGTCACGTCATCCCAAAGAAATCCCATCCATTAAATCTCTTTTATTCCGTCCAAAATGCGAACCCTAAATTCGGCCAGGTTGAGAACTAAGTTTTCCCTTTGTTTTGAAATTTGAAAGGTAAGGGATGACCTCCCCTTAACGAGAGATGGAGGTGCGAATAGCGGTTAGGCGCTAGAGGTGCCCCTTAGTAATTGAGGTGTTCTTAACCAAAACTCGAGATCCATTTAGCAAATGTCCTCCAGGGGTGCTCAGGTATTTTCGAGCGAGCTTTTTCCAAAAATATTTATTTCCCAAAAATACCTACAAACACAAAACACCAACAATACGAGAAAATTGAGGATAACTTAGACACAAAAAATGTGTCTATCATGCGTCCATATTATCTACTTTCAAACATGCACTCCTAGTTGGGACTTTGCTCCTCCGACAACGTAGCTATTGCAAGGCGCTCCGAGTGGATAACCTTACCTCAAACAATATTTTACTAAGTGGTTAGATGCAGAGCCTCTTCAAATCGAGCATCTCACCAAGACATTTATTCTTTGAAATGATGTCTAAACATTATCTTGGATATTCTCCCATAACCTTACATCGAGTGTCCACATGTACCATAGAATCGAAAACTTCCACCGTGCGAGCATGGAATCCTACCATAAGAGGAATGCCGTAAACTGTGGAGAAGATATTGAGCAAGAATAATCAAGCCTAACAAATTTCATAAAAAGGTGATTTAGTTCTCAAAGCAACTAGACGTAATCTACATTCTCCGTAAGAAACTCTAGCCAGGAAGGGCCTTTCATGATTGGTAAGTTGGTGGCTAGAGGATGACTCCAAGTTGGCTGATATGAATGGCAAGATGAGTGTACCGGTGATACATGAGAATTGTCTCAAAGCCTTTAGCGTCCTCAAACATTTTGACGTTTGGAGTGTTATATGTTCAAGGCCGAACGCTCAACATTTGCATTTTTAGGATTTTCTTTCTCTGTATTTTCAAATCCTCCAAAATGTTTGCAATACTTGCATCCAGTCTTTCTTGTATCTTTACACCACTTGCTTGTGTCTTGGATGTATAATGAAGAACTTAGATAGTGTTAGTTCACTTACATGCTGGATTTTATGATTGATATTTGAATTCCATGATTGAAGCATTTGATCCATATTTTTGCACTATCAGGTGCGAAACAATGGTGTTGAGGATAACAGAGCTAATACTGATGATACAAGCAACGTTGTGGATCAAAGTGGTGGAGCAATCATCTATGCACCCCAAGATTGTGAAGATGTTACTGCTGAAGCCATTGAAGATATCGAAGTTCAAGTTACTATCGTTTCAGAGATAGAAGAAACTGTTTCAACGACTGGGACTCGTATAATGGTGCAAAAATGCCCTAATGCAGGGGTTGCTCTTGATCCTCCATTCAGCGAGCCACTCCCGTATCATGAATTAGTTGGTGGATTCAGCGTCCCCATTGGATATGCTGGTTTATATCAGAAAATATGGGAACGGTATGGTCACATTGTTGTCACCAAAGATCCCAATCGCGTTTATTTCTTGATAATGCAGGTAGTAGCCATCTTGCGTGTTATAGATGATATCCGAACCAGAGATGGAATTACTGTGACCAATGATGTACTCTTTGATTGGGAGTACAACTTGGACCATGCTGAGAAACTTGGTTTCAATATGGGATGGCTTCGTGAGAGAATTGAAGCCATTAAAGAAGCAATCGAAAAGAATGCACCCTTGACAAATGATGCTGCGATGGAGAAAGAGGATAAGATCTCCTAGTTGATTGTAGAACTGGAGTTGGAGAAAGCAGCCTTGCAAGACCTGAAGATTGCAGAGGAGCAAAAATATTACTTTGCTGATTTCCTTTAGTTTCTTTGCTTAAGCTTCATCGATCATCCTGCGATAAAGTTAACAAATGATTAAGATATAATTATTATGTCTTTACAAAATCATAAGAAGAATACTCACTTGTGAACATCCTGGAGGTGTACTTCGTTTATCGTCGCCAGAAGGATATTTCAATCTCGTCCGAGCGGAGATCATCTCAGTAGTAGGAGGTTCTTGTCAGGGGGTCCGAGCATCTATTCTAAATTCCTGGAGGCGATCAAGTTGCTGGGTCCAAAAGCCTATATAACCTGGATTTCCATATGTGGCTCGGTCAGAGCAAGGAAACAGATACTCACGTCCATTCATGTGTGTACAATCCAAACGAACCTAAAGTTGCTAAATTGAGGGTTTATTCTGTCGAATACTCGGAACACACTGATCAAGACCCATTTGGCGTGCTGCTCTATCAATGTTATATTCTTATACAAAGAATTCTTCATGTATTACCGATACTAAATAACCGTGGAGTGCAACTCAAAGATGAAAGATCTTTTACCAATACTCAGGTCTATACCAGACACCAAAATAGTATTTTCTTTAGCAACTTTGAGAAACATGAGGAGGTACTACTGTCCACAGACGAAAATTAAACTCAGACTCGTTATCTAACATATCAATGAGACGTGTCTTGAGCCGAGGCTGTTTTGTGGACCAACGAATAATCCTAGTATTATTCTCCTCAAGGAAAGCATGACGAGTATCAACATTTGGTTATTGCAAGATGCTACGAGGAGTCGGTGCATAATTCTTGAAGCGTTCCCACATCAAGGCTTGGAGAAACATTGAATTGACATAAGATTCAATTCTCATAAAACCATTAGAGATGCTGGTGTCTACAACTAAGGAGTCTAAATTGGAGTATAGCGAACCAAAGAACGGACTACCGATGGGAATTCTCTCACCTTGAGCCATCTTAATAGCAAAGGGAATCACAAATGGCTTCAACAAGTGTCTACTATCTTCAAGTACATCTATGGACAGCCACAAGCACAAGAAAGCCGCAATGGATAATGTACCATCAATGGGCCAGTCAGGAATTCTATCTCTCGGCCACCAATACCTTAACCATTGAGCATAACAAAATTTGTTGGATGATTGATTAAGATCGTCTATTTTAGTTGTCAAGGTGTTAGACATTGCAGTCTCTTCACTGAAAGTCCTTCGGGAAGATTACCTGTAATTGGAAGATTCAACAAAGCAACCACATCCTCCAAAGTGATGGTAAACTCTCCCCATCTCGCATATGAAAGTGTGAGTAGGAACGCACCAAATGAGCGAGCAAAGCTACCATACCTCTCACATCGTGATAAATAAATAAGTCTACAGCTGCTTGGATAGCCCTTGTCACTTGTGCACGGTCCAACATGGCTCAGACATGATTATAACCTAGCATATGTCTTGCCCATCCAGAAAATTTTGCTAAAGGTCTTCGAGAAATCTTAAACTCTATAAGTGAAGCAGAATAGTGTCCTCCTTGCAAACAGAATCGAATTGTCGCTCGAGGAGATACTAATTTCTTCTGGGTAATGTCCCTGGGATTGACAAGAAGACAAAATGAAGAGCCTGGAAGACGTTTTTCGGGCCTATAGAACTACAAAAAAGTCGTCATTCGCGTTTGGAGTATTCTTGATCACCGATTCTTCCTCTTCATCGATTGAAGCAGCATCATCCGTGTTTGGAGTGCTCTTAGTCCCGGCTTGTTCCTCTACGTCAATTAAAGGAGTCTGATAACCATCGTTTGACATCTCTACAAAATAGCTGTGACATCCATACAACATCTCTACTTCAGTATGCCATTGGTAGACGCAAATTTCATCAAAGCAGTGGAATTAAAGCACAACAAAATAATAAGATACTCACATCAGCGTCTACAAAAATGGTAACTTTCCAGCTCTTACTTGTTTACGATTCCACTAACAGTAGTGATTGTGATACAAGAGTTAAATTTTCAAAACTTGCTCGTTTCTTCAAACCCGCAAAGACGAGCAAAACTCATTATTCAAAAAATCAAAACTTGATTTTTCATAAAACCATGAACATAGTTTTCATTGTTTAAATATCCACTATTGAATTGTGAAAGCTCGATATTATTTCATCATAAATAATTGTATATGTTTTACCGATTATTCAAAATCAAATTTCGATTTTCAACAAAAATTTTCTTTTTTTTTCTTTCAAACATGAATTACTCACGTAAATTAAAAAAAAAAATTATGTGAGCAGGTCACGTACACATAAAAAAATCCTTTCGACGAGCATCATCTTTCAAACGAGGGTTTATTAAAATGGGGAAAGGTGTCACGGACCGGGCCTACTAGCCGGCCGGCCATGCCCTAGCCGTGTCCGGTCCCATAGCTTATGATTCCTTATTTTATTATCATTATTATTTCCTTCATCTCATGAAACTCCTTCGTTTGAGCAAAAACCCTAGTTTTTCAATATTTCACCAATATTGCTCAAATTAGCAAAAAGCCAAAAAGTCAAATGGTCACATAACCGACTAGGCTACTCACGGAAAATATTAAAATATTATTATTTTAATATTCTCGAAATATTCATCGCACGAGCAATGTCCTATTTGCTCATTCAAAATTAGGGTTTTGAATCAAATGCTCTTAAGAGCATAATTCGAACAAATTCAAAAGCTAATATTTTTTATGTTGATCCAACAATCATCATTCTAATTATTTATATTTGGTCCGCCACCAATATTTAAAATTAATATTTTATTTGGTCGCACTACCAATAATTCATGAAACGAGCAATATTTGCTCGGGCTAGGAATATTGGTTCAACTATCAATATTTAATTATTCTCGTGAATAATACTTGCTCACACGAGCAATATTTTCTCAAGTCAACAATATTGATTCAACTATCAGTATTCGGTAATTCATCAAATGAGCAATATTCGCTCAGACGAGCAATATTTGCTCAGGTTATCAATATTCATCATGTTGATTCAACCATCAATATTCATTCAAGAATTATACATCTTTCTCAACAGACATGCTCAATCCATGAATCATAGAGCATTCGTCCATCATGCTCGACTCAACAATATTAAGACTCATCGTCTAATCAAGTCAATAACTGACTAATTAAATACACGTCTGCCTTGCAGACTCAACAATCATGAGACATCAATCATGTCACATGGGGGTTATAACTAGGGTTTTGGTCTGGTGGCCTACGGCACGTGTGTTCATCCACGATGAGAATGTGATTAAGTCGTGCAAGCGGTTAGAGGAGTTATCAAAGTAGTGGGTGGACAATCAACCAAGTCTCCGCACGATGAGTAACTGGTTTTAACACGATTTCCCACTTTCCCACTCTTTTACTCCAGCAACCGTCACACTTACTGGGATCAATGTGTCTACTATTCTTGCAATATAAATAAGTCTCAGAATTCATGATTGAAAAAAAAATAAAAAAAATAACAAGAACGCTCGTCTGAACAAAGAATTTTCATCACACAAGAATTCTCACCGTTTTTTGAGCAATCACTCTCAACAGAGCAAATTCAATCAATCAGAACTTATTTTATTCCTTCACGCAGAATACATAACACATCCACAATCCTTGATCAACATTGATCTCACACACTTATCAGCTTCCCTCCTACAGATCTACCCATCCTCTCTTGTGACCGAATTGACTCTGGAATGGCCATTGTCTTGGTTTAGGCCGGAGTCTTACATATTGATCTCTCGAATTCAATCACTCCCTTTGCAGTGCATCTGTTTGCAAAAGGTTAAAGCAATTCGCTCGTTCGAGGAGTTTCCTCTTCACGGTCGTCTCCTCATTTTCCCATAAAACCAGTTAATCGTTTTTCCACATCAACAATAACTTATCTAACTTATATGTTTTCTTTTATTGTAGAAACTACACAGTTTTCCATGCTTGGTTTACATTATTAGAGCATAGCTCGGTTGAACCCACCAAGCGTTGGTATGTCATGCTTGGTTGTCATATTTTAGTGAATAAAAACTCAATTAAAGAGTCACTTGATTATATACTAGAGACAACTTCGTATAGGTTAGGCTAGAAAGATTAGGATAATGAGACATACAAGTATTACTTGAAGACTTGAAAAATGTGAAGAAGTAACAAGCTACATCGACGACATCATCCTTCCTATTGAGGTTAGTAATATTTTGACTTGAATTGTTTCATTCCCAACGTATCTTTCAAGTCGTGCTATATTGAAAACATAACTGCAAAGCTGTGAATGATTATACTCTAGTAGACATAGTGTTAAGGAATTAGAATACGAATTATAATGCCTATCTTTTGAACTTCGTATATAAGACATCGACATAATCGTATGGATGTTATTTTGATTATGTGTATGGGTAAAGGTGAAGATTTCATCCTAGGAAACAATGTTTACATTCGTTTAAAGGAAGTACATTCATGAACTTGTTTTATGAATCGAAAGGGAAATCGCTAGGTTTATGGGTATTTTTATTCATTGCATATCTTTGGATTACCAATATGTGTGAGTTAGTAGAACCGATCATAACTTGTTATGTATCTTGGTAAAACTAGTCACAATGCCTGATTTATGTATTGGTATGACTTTTATTAGTGTAACCAATCCTAAGTAATCACCTTAGATGGTATGATCGATATTTGTAATTGGTGTAACCGATCCTAGTAATTGGTATGACCGATCACAAAAGAGTTGTAATCGATCCTTGTAATTGGCGTAACCGGTCCTGGTAATTGGTGTAACCGATCACAAGTAATACCATGAGAATATGGTAACCGGTCCTAGTAATTGATGTAACCGATCCTGGTAACTTATGTAACCGGTCCCAGTAACCATGTTAAGGTAAACCCATGATTAGTGTATTGATATTTGATCAATCACATAGTTCTTGGAAATATGATGAACCAGTTCTAACTTGTTTGGAAGTGTGGTATAATCGGTTCCAAGATTGTAAATATGAAAAAGAATTTACAATGAATAAGATATCGACATACTTTGAACATGTTCAGTAACTCTTATCTTTTATTGTTCAAAGATATTGCTTAATAACTAAAGGAGATCCCAGGCCGAAATAAGTTGAGAATCTTTTAATTAAGGTTGTTAATTTTATATGCTTTTAATTACCAGCAATTAAAATGCATATCTCTGGAAAATAAAAATTGGTAATGTGCATTTACTAATTGGAGATTTTCTAGTGAGATTTCGGTTAATATTGGACAGAGCATTTCCAGTAATTATAAAAACCGATTTGGAAATATATTGCATATCTTGAGAATATTCGGTTTTGGAAATTCCTTGGTGTCCAAACTTCCTTGGTCTATAAATACCCAAGTTTGCATTTCGAGCAAACTATCCTAAGAGCCAGCAATACTACCTTGTTATGTTGTTACTGGTGGAGCCGTCTATTCGGAGAGGAAAGTACCTTAATTAGTTGAAATCTCTTATGACCGCTCGTTTAAAGACTTCTGTGGGATCAAGAAGCTCTATGAGTACCGTTGGTGGGAAACTAGATAATTGCAGTACTATTAGTTTTCGATTTGATTTGATTGAATAATGGTTGTTGATATTTGATTGCACCTAGTTTGTTTATTCTTGAGAATCTTCTCTTCTGATATAAGATTCACTCAAACTAGATCGAAATGTGGACGGGATCTTTAGAACTGTTGTAGATCTAAAGACGTCTTGTGATAATCCATTGTTAACAGACTCCGTTCTGTGCATGATTGATCACAAGAGATTTAAGTTGTGGTGTGCAGGTTTTTATTGAAGATTTAAGAAGATTTCTTATTTGGGTTCATAATCTTTGGTGTGCACAAAACTTGATCGGATGGGATCCAACTATAATCGGTTTATCTTTGATAGATTTGATTGATTAGTTGCGTAGATCGGCATCATTATATAGTATCTTGATAGATCCTATTTTTTATTGCAAAATCTAAACTCGACTACTTTGGTACTTGTTGGATAGATAGATCTAAACCCGACAAAGGAGTTTATTGGATTAAACAGAAGAGCCTTTGTCTAACTCATATCACTGAGATTGAATAGACTTGTTATCAAACAGATTTGTTGTTCCTTTACTATTTGGAATACCAACCAAAGGAATTGTTCCAGTGCGTGCACTTATTGAATGTCGGAAGTGCAGTGATACTGAAGAAACTAGGTGAACTATAGGTTTAGTTGTTTGGTCTCAACTATACGAAGTTGGTTTGATTTTGTATAGTGGCTTAATTCTGAGAGTATTCAATTCTGGACTAGGTCCAGGGGTTTTTATGCATTTGTGGTTTCCTCGGTAACAAAATCTTGTTGTGTCATTTACTTTTGTTTTCCGCAATTATAATTTTTGTTATTATAATTTAATGTAAAATACACAAACGATAACTCTGTATTACTTGATAGTGATCCTATAGAGTCTGGTTAAGTCCGAACCTATTATCAAGTAATCACACTTTGATTGTTGTATTGTCTCGATCTCATATCCATAGACGATCACACAAAGTGTGAATACCGATTTTTTGTATTGTCTCGACTTAGGTCCATAGACAATCACTTTCAAGTAAGAGGACTTATAGGTGGAAAAGTTTAAGATTGTGGTATATTTGGGTACCCTCGTCTTTTCAATTGGTATCAGAGCAGGCAAACACGAAAAGATCTAACAATCTGTGTTTGGTGCGATCCAACCTATAAGAATTGAATCTGACACTAGTACAAAATGACCCTTTAGCCACGCCAAATTGGCGTGTCCATAGGGTTTTAGACACGCCATTTTGGTTTGGACTTGGCGTGGTTTCTGCTCGAGTGGTTTTAGGTATTATGGCGTGTCTTAATGTTATTCTATAGCCACGCCTACCTTGCGTGTCTATTGTTGCATGAAATAGACACGCCAAAACCCATAGGCGTTGCTATATAGTGTCCCAAAAACTTAAGTACCGATACCATATAGACACTCAATTTATTGTTTAGGCATGGCTATTGGTAGCCTATAGACACACAATTTTCTTTTTGGCGTGGCCATTGTCTCTTTATAGACACACAAGTTTTTATTGGCGTGGCCATTGCTTATCATATGGACACGCAATTGTTTTTTGGTGTGGCTATTGGTTATCCTATGGACACGCAACAAAAAGAATGGTGTGGTCGTTCTTTACCTATAGACACACAAGTTTTTTTTGGCGTAGCTATTGGTTATCCTATGGACACGCAATTTTTTTTTTTGACGTGGCTATTGGTTATCCTATAGACACGCAAAAAAAAATTGGTGTGGCTATTGGTTACCTATAGACACGCAATTTGTTTTTGGCGTGGTAATTGATTCCCTAATGACACGCAAGGCGTGGCGATTGGCTCTCTATAGACACGCAGAATCTGATTTTTGCGTGGATATATGTGATGTTTAGCCATATTTAATGCAATCTTGTACCGTCCACGTGTTCTAGATTTGATATAATGATGGAACTTCTACCGTTCATATTTGAGGCATCTATCCCGTTCCCATGTGTTAATCTGCACCGATAATTTTAAACCAAAACAGACGGATATGATGGAATTTCAAAGATACATCTCGCACCATCCACGTATAACCATCTCGAGGCGTTCATTTTTTATTATATTTTAAAAAGCTATGAAACATGGCTAAATATCTAACCGAACATGTGTTTTAAAATTGATGAAAGATAATGAAACCTCAATCGTCAAATTGGATACATCTTCCACCATCCACGTGGCATTATCTCAAGCCCTCAATTCAAAATCAATATTTTCTTTTCAAATTTGATATACTTAAAAATAATTGCAAGTTTACTTAACTAGAATTAACAGAAATTTTATTCCAAATAAGACCTAATCAAATGTTACAAAATAAATTGATTCATGTCCATGCACAAAAACCTGAAGGCTATTTTTTTCTTCCAAATATTCAATAATTACACCAAAAATCCAGAAAACATGATAGAAACCACTATAACAACAATAATTAACTACGGTGATTTGAACACTAACAACATAGCATACATCTTCAGAATGATGGTAGTCCGCTAAACACTAGACTTAGACGCAAGTTGGTAATAACTTCAGTCTCGTTCGAAGTAAACTATAGTTCCAGCTCGCTAGCCCATAGTATGGCTACAATAAGAGCCATGGCTTCAGCATGTTGAGCATCTCATGCTGTGCTTGGGACTATTTTGGCACCCCAGAAGTTTCCTGCATTATCAAGAAGAGTTGTACCAATTCTAATAGTACGATTAGAATCTATATAAGCATTAAAATAAATGAGGTGGATTATGGTTAGAGGGAGAAGTTCTCGGTTGAGCAATACTACTACGGTTAACCAGAGACTGATGTTCCTGTGTTAGTTCAAACTGAACAGACTATTGATGCTGAATAAAGTATAAGGTACTAATAGTAGTATTTGAATTAAGATTATAAACCTTGACATGAGCCAACAATGACAAATCAATTACATAGGGAAACCCATCACCTTCGTAAGCCTTGAATGGAGCAAGCGCAGCAGCATAAAGTTTAGTCTTGTGAAGAATCAAACTACAAAACAAAAATCCATACATAGAATCAAATCAACGACTTCGCAATGGTTTCAGGTTTATCATGATATATGAATTCTACTAGAGTTAATAACAAAGACATCAATATAATCAGTAAGTGTCAAAACATGTAAACGCATCCGCGTCGAATGGAAGAAAGGGCGGTCTCTAACAATAACAAAGTTTCTAAAGGAAAACTGAACTTCCATTGCGTGACTACTCTAGGTCTTGTTTACTACAGATGCATGTCTTCACTCACACTGCAAGAGCTCCTCCAAACAATCGCTAGGATGTCGCTTGACCATGCAAAAGAGAAAAGTAAAACAAACTGTATAGTCTATATTTCTCAGAATTTTACTTTCTGGATCCACCAGTTTCATGGTGCCTTTAGTGTTGTCTATAGTACACTAATGATATTTCCTAAATCCAAAACGTATAGACTTGAAACTGCAAGTACCAAATTCATATATCTTTAGTAGATTGCATGATAAACAACTAACAAGATGTCCAGTAATCAGTACTTAATAACATAAGCAGAGTACCATATGTAAGCACATCAAGTTTGACCCCAATTCAGAAATACTCTAACTAGCGTACCATGAAAAGTATCAGACGACGACCGAAGAAAATCAACTTCTGTCCTAGTTTCCATGTTGCTGCTTGTCAATGTACGCTTGCAACTGCCCCGCTCGCTGGCAATATAAGACCTACAGTTGTGCAATTTTTACTGTTAAGAGAGATTTTAAACTATAAAAAATGAACTTTTACAGTTTAGCCGAAGTGAAAGAATCGCTATCCATACTGGAAAAAATTCACGCTTCAGCGAAAGATACTTAGATTTAAAGAAGAAGGCCGTCCAAGTCTTAATTTGAACATGGGATGGAATTGCACTTCCATATAACATTATGTACCTCCAATTTTTATCCACTTTCATCCCTCCCCACAAATTTCAGGTCAGCTGCCTCAAACTTGGGATGGAATTGCACTTCCGTATAAAAATGGTGACTTGGAAGCTCTACAATCCGCAAAAGAACCGATAAATTGTTTTTCAAACATTATAACTTCAAATAATGGACTAAAGTGCTGGTCCTTATTGTTATTGACCAGGTTATGTACCTCATTTATTTTCCGCTTTCATCCCCCACCACAAAATTCAGGTCAGCTGCCTCAAACTTTTAAGTGTACTCTGGATTCACATACACAATTCAAAATAATGTAAATGAGCATTAGAAAAGGAAATCTAGCAGCTAGGGCCACAAAATCTAGTACAATGAGTAAATTTATGTAAGGTAAATGAGCATTAAAAAGGGATATTAAGCGCGCCACAAAATCTAGAGTAATGAGTAAATTTTGCAAGGTAATTTGGCTGTAGATCTACTGCAATGGGTAGATATTCGCATGCTGGAATTATGAGAACAAAAACAAAAACATTAAGTAACATGTGCAACTACACAGAAGCCAAAAGATATTATATAGAGAGACTCACTAAGTGGTACCAGTATTGATTTTAGGAAAACATACTGACTGTGATATCAGCCGATGCAATATCAGTGTGACTTACCAAGGACATTTCAAACCAGACTCCATGACCTAAGTTAGAACGAGTCTCAACATACAAGCAACATGGAAAGCCAATTCATCTTTAAAATAGGCATCAACGCTAAATATGATGCCAAGAAAGAAACAAACTTACCAATTTCACTTAAAAATAAAAGGGATGGATCTCTCATACTCTAGCAATGCTTATCTTTAGGCTACCTGCATTTAAAATTCTAATACAATCAAAGTCGGACAAGTAATTCACTATGAATTCCAATAATAAGAAAACTCTAAAATATAATGAATCCCTGATTTATTACTTGAGCAAAATATGACATCCATTAACCAAACAATTGACAACGATTTCAAACTCTTAACAGAAAAAGGAAAACAAACAATCATCTTTGCTTAATAGAACCCAATAAAATTGTTTGCCCTAAAAGATAATTTGCCGGAAAAAAAATCAGTTTTCAGAGAGATAATCTAATTGCACAATAGTACAAAATCCCAAAATGTTGGTGTAATCCAATGAAACACCAACAGCAAAATACTAGCAGTTTTACCTTTAAACATTAAAATAGAAAGCCTCCATGTTTAGTAGTTTTCCTTCAACTTTAACCAATTTTTTTTCTTCAAATTATGCAATTGAGATCAAGAGACGAAGAAAAAAGCATTGATTGGCCGTATTGGAACTCCAATTCATACTCCAGAAAAAAAATACAAGACTCCGCTTTAGGTACAAAGTTGAGTAAAAATTGGCTTACTACGAAGCCATTGTGCTTGAGAACCCCGAAAATCTAATTCTTCATGCTTCTATGTTTTGGACTAATCTTCTCAATATCTGAAGAAAAACAAACACAAACGAACTCATTATATATCTAACAAATGGAATATCTAAATGATGGAATACTACTAAATGATGGAATTCTACTGAGAGACAAACCAAAACAAAATACAAGTAAAAATAAACCCTAAAAAATCAATACAACCAGATGTGCAAAAATATAGTAACCTAACTCAAAGCTCAGATCATAAAACTGAAATTAGAACCAAACCCATGATTTAAACTTCATAAAATCAAATGAAAATTGCGAATTCTAGAAAAAAAATTACTTTATGTAAGAAATTAGACTCACATCATCAGCATACACAAGGAAACTAGGGTCTTATAAACTCATCTTCTTGGACTTGTCAGCAAGATGTCGTGCAGAGATTAAAGAGATTAGTTTTCTAGAGATTATGTCGAAAAAATCAAAATTCTAGGGTTCAATACGAAATTTGGAGTACTGAAGATTGGGTTTGGTTTCTGAAGATGGATTTGGTTTATGAGATATGGGTTTAGAAAAGATAATTCTGATTGATCTTAACATGAATAGATATTCGATTCAAGGTTTCTTAACATGAATGGAATGACAGAATTATGAGGGATTGAGAGAGAAGATCAACTGCCTAGTGTTAGGGTTTGAGGTGAGGAAAATGGGGGATTCTTCTGACTTCCGTTCGGGAAGTAGTTGTGGATTGACTTGGTTTTTTTTCTTTACATAAAGAGCAGGCGGAGATCGTGGGAAAGAGATACGAGAGAGATGGAAATGAAAGTAAAGCTACTGCTAGAGTTAGGGTAAGTTTCGAATGACAGAGAGGCGGTTCCAAGTGTGGCACGCCTAAGCACGTGCCCACATGAAATTTCCTAAAAAAAGTTCTATAACAGCATATATTTACCACAGGTTATTATCCTTCTAAAATATTCTTAAAAATGCTTTTTTTTTTTTTAAGAATTAGTGATTTACACCATAACCATTAGACGTTAGATAAATTTAGCACAAATGAAAATTCAATGGGTCAAAACATAACCACACTAATATAAAATACACATAATTTAATCATTGCGAAGATGTTAGATAAATATTAAGGAGAATGAATTCCAATTTTCCAAAAAGGTTTTAGATTATCTGATAGAGTGCAAGCAAATGTATGAAAATTTGAAGATTTTTTAAAATAATCAAAGCATGTAAAACAATATCGACAACAAGAAAATTAGTATTAAGGAGACATACGAATAATGAGAATGAATCCAAAAGTTACAAATTTTGTTCTAATAGCTCCATTTAGTTTCGGGGCCATAAAGGGCTCTATGAATTTGAAGATTTTTAAAATAATCAAAGCATGTAAAACAATATCGATAACAAGAAAATTAGTATTAAGGAGACATACGAATAATGAGAATGAATCCAAAAAGTTACAAATTTTGTTCTAATAATAGCTCCATTTACAGGTCAGGGCCATAAAAGCTCTATGAAATGTTAACAACGTCATGGCATGCTCAATTATCTCTAAGTTTAGCCATGTTAAGCTCTTTAACCATTCTTGTAGCTCACCATATGTATGCCATCCCCCTTATCCATATCTCGCTACTGACTATGGTACAATACCGTACTTAAAGTGTGTTAAATACCCATAACATTTTAAAACATAAGTCACGATGTATTATTTTGAATTGAGTCCAATTTTTACTAGGTCGTGGTTACATTCATTAATTATCCACCACCATCAATTCAATCCAATAATACTAGGTTTTACTTGATCATATTCACTTTCACTAGTTATACACCGATTCGATCTAATTCGGATCCAAGTTTACTCAATTTCACCAGGTCATACTCATATTCAACAATTATTCACTAATTGTGTCAAATTGAGGCCAATTTTCACTAGATCATACACTAGCTATATCTATTTGAGTCCAATGTTTCTCAATTTCACTAGATCATAATAGCTTTTGACAATTATTCACCTACTTATCAAATTTAGTCTAACTATAATCAATATCACTAAATCATACCCACTTTCACTGGTTACCCTAAAATTACTTCCAAGTTTACTATATTTTACTATATCATACTCAACTTTACTAGTTAACTACTAATTTCATCTAGTTGAACCTATTTTACTCAATTTCACTAATGATCAACCAATTGCATTCAACTTTACTCAAAATTCCACTCTATGGTACTCACTTCGAACGATTATACACTAACTAATCTAGTTGAGTCCCATTTTTTAATAAACTTTACTAGATCACAATAACTTTCAACGATTATTCACCTATTGTATCAAATTAAGTCTGATTGTAATCAATATCACTAGATCATACTCTTTTTAGTTGTTATTCTAAAAATAATTCCAAGTTTACTCAATTTTACTAGATCATGCTTGACTATACTAGTTGCCCACTAATCACATCTAATTGAACTTATTTTACTCAATTTCACTAAATTATATACACTTTCACTAATGATCAACCAATTGCGCCCACTTTAATTTACACAATTTCTCTATACGACATTCACTTCCAACGATTATACACTATCTACATCTAGTTGGATCCCATATTTTAAAACTTCACTAGATCACAATCACTTTCAACATTTATTCACATATTGTATTAAATTTAGTCTAGTTTTACTCAATATCACTAGATCATACTCAATTTCAGTTATTATCCTAATAATACTTCCAGGTTCACTCGATTTTACTAGATCACACTTGATTCTACTAGTTATCCGCTAGTTGAATTTATTCCTAGATCATGTACACTTTCACCAATAATCAACCAATTGCACCCAATTTAATTTACTCAATTTATCTATATGATCTCACTTCCAACGATTATCCACACTATCTACATCTAATTGGATCCCATATTTTTAAACTTCACTAGATAATAATCACTTTCAACATTTATTCACCTATTGTATTAAATTTAGTCTAGTTTTACTCAATATCACTAGATCATACTCACTTTCAGTTATTGTCCTAATAATACTTCCAGGTTTATGATTTTACGATCACACTTGACTCGGCTAGTTATCTGTTAATTGAACTTATTCCTAGATCATGTACACTTTCACCAATGATCAACCAATTGCACCCGATTTTACTCAATTTCACTATATGATACTAACTTGCAACAATTATACACTAACTATATCGAAGTTTACTCAAATTTACTAGATCATACTCAAGTATACTAGTTATACACCAATTGCATCAGATTGAATTCAGTTTTACTCAATTTCACTAGGTCATATTCTCTTTCCCCGATGATCAACCAATTGCATCCAATTTTACTCGATTTCACTATATCGTATTCACTTTCAACAACTGAGTCCAATTTTTTTTCTTCAATCTCACTAGATCATAATTACTTCAACAATTATTCACCTATTATATTAAATCGATTCTATTTTTACTCAATATCACTAGACCATGCTCGCTTTCCTTAGTTATCCTAAAATTACTTCCAAGTTTACTCGATTTTACTTGATCATGCTCAATTGTACTAGTTATCCACCAATTGAATCCAATTTTATTCCATTTCATTGGATTATAATCACTTTCGCAAATTATCCACCAATTACATCCAATTCGAGTCCAAGTTTACTTAATCTCACTAGATCAGAGTAACTTTCAACAATTATTCACCAATAGTGTCAAAATCTGTCCAATTTTACTCAATTCATTATATCATACTCGTTTTCACTAATTATCCACAAATTCTATCCAAGTTTACCCAATTTTACTAGATCATACTCAATTGTAAATTTATCGACAAATTATATTTAAGCTTACTCAATTTTACTAGATCATACTCAACTCACAAATTATATTCAAATTCAATCAGTTTTACTATATCATACTCAACTCTACCTGTTGTCCACTAATTGGATCCAACTTTACTCAATTACCCTAGATCGCACTCGCTTTCACTAACCCTACATGAAAATTATACCCCAATACTCTAACCGTGTGAGTTTTATTTTATCAATCGCGCTTCAAAACCATTTTCAGAGGTAGATGTAGTTATCTAAAAAGGAATTGGGGCGCACCTTGTTGTAGGCTCCCAACCAACCCCATGTAAACTCTTACTTGTTTTTCCTATTTTCAAATTCATTTAAAAACCTTGACAAGCCAAGAAGGAGATACCATAACCTTAAGCAAAGGAACTTCTCTTTCTCTCTCTCATCTTCATCTGCAACTTCCGGGGAAAAAAAAAAAACCGCATCAAGATTGGTCTTGATTTGTTTGGTTTGATCTGATATTTCAGTTCTTCCAAACAGATCAGGATATTTAATACAGTAACTAGTTCTTATGTATCATAAATAAAACTCTTTCGCATCGTTGCGATTTTAGGTTTTAGTTGTTCTTATTTTTCTTTCCTACATTTAATGGCAAGTTATTCTTTGGTTAAATGGTCTCCTATCGCCGATGGCTTATATACGCCATTGGCTTGTATTCAATCATATATTCAAGTATGTTGCCGAAGATGTTTCATATTAATATTTTGCAAATCATCACCAACAAGATCGTGGGATGTGGATTATGAATGTAGCAATAGTTTTATGGGCTATTTTTTTCTTCTCAATGGAGAATCAGAGTTCGAAGACTCACAAATCAAAATGGTTAAATCTGATTTCAGAAACCATTCATTAAAAAGCATCGATTTCATCTTGGAATTACATGAAGTTAGTATTTTGGATGCATCCTAATTCCTTTGTGATAGGAATTTTCATCACTACTTGTATTGTGTTTTGTTCTTCGTTGATGTACTTGAATTTGATGTATGATTGTTTACAATATTAATTAAAAGTTTATTTTCCTTCAAAAAAAAATTCATTTAAAAAATAAGTCATCTTAAGAACACTCGTGTTTATTTTATTTATTTATTTATTTTTATTTTTGTGAAGGGAAGAGGGCTTCGAAAAGCCATAGAAACTTTATTACACTCTATGTACACCCGCTGTTTTATTTCTCAGCACTTAAAATCAGGTTTTCAGGAAAGTAGACTTTTATCTCCCGAAATTTCATCTTAGCCCAAAAAAAAAAACCTTAGTTTTCATCTTTCAATCTCCAAATCCATACCAAGATTTCGCTCTCTGATTGAAATTCCCCCTCATTTTTTCATCTCCCGCTCACATCTAAATTTTGTTTCCTTAAGATTAGGTCTCAATAACAGAAACTTATCACTCTCAAATTTTCAACAAATCGAGATCCAAAAATTCCCCCTCTTTTTTCATCTCCCGCTCCAAAAATTTCACCAAAATCTACTCATAAAGTCTCAAAGGTTTTTTATATGAAAGAGGATTTCAGCAATTGTTCTTATTGTCAGAAGTTTTTTTGGTTAAGGTACTTCCATGAAACCTTTAATTGTTTTCTGAGTTTTAATTTTAGAGTTTCTGCTTTTTAAAACTAGGGTGTTTTGTTTGATTCGAAAGAGCTTTTGGTTTTAATCTTTCTCAATAGACTACCAATTGACGGGACTATGGTTTGTTGTTTATTGGCTGAGAAAAGTATTTTTCTTCCTCTAACCTATTATCATCAATTGTATGAAAATTGTAAATGGTGGTATAATTTTTGTCTAGGTTTTCAAAGTAGTCCAAAATCAATTAACCTAAAGTTTTTGTTTTTTTTGTTTTTTACTATTTAATCATTCACTGGGAGTAAGTTTGCTGGTTTTCGTAGTATTTAGCTTTTGAGGAAATTGTAGATAGAGTTTATACAATACATATTTCAGAAGGAAAACTATGAAGGTTCCTTGGTGTTCCATATAATTTTTCTGAACTTTTGTTAATAGTTTTTTCGGTTCTATTTCTTGGATTAAGTTTGCTGGTTTTCATAGTAATCTTTTAGATTTTGAAGAAATTGTAGAGGTTATACATACATCAAGGTTCTTTGGCGTTCGTTATAATTTTTCTTAATTTTTGTGAATAATTTCTTCGTAATAATTATGGTTCTATTTCATTGGTTTTTATAGCTGCTGATAGATTTGTAGGATTAATTTTGCTGGTTGTTAGAACTGGTGTTAGGTTTCTTTGGTTTTTTATGAACTAGTGATACTGATAGGTTTATATGTTGTAAGTTGAGAGGTTCATGATTGTACTATATATCATTGTTTTATGTTTTAGTTGTACTTATAGTTGTGATTCTTCGTTGTACTGCAGATGGAAACAACTGCAACCTCTAACGGTGCACCCACACCAGTATCTCCATCTCAAACTGTTGTAACTGCAGTACATGCTTGCACTACTCAAACTTCTCCAAAGCTAATGGTGGAGATGGATGTAAGTGGAAGACTCAAAGGTCCTAAGTCACAGTAATTTGCTAATTGTACCGGAGAACTTGTCCGAACGCATAATCCTGTGTTGTACCTGGATTGGAGGGGAGTTCCGAAGATCTTGAAAGGTATGGAATAAGTTGATGCTATATATTATGTACATCACTTTTTCAATACTAGATATTGTGATGTTTGATTTGTTTCAAGCTACGTCTGAGTTCTTCTGAAATCAATTTAGGATAGAATGGCTTGATGAATCCTTGTCTTTCTTTTATTGACATGAAAGCTTGTTTATTTCGGCAAACATCTGAGTTCAATGTTTGCTTTCTTTGTGCTAGATCTCTTAGCGATGTATAATCTTTTATCTTTGCACATGTAATCTGTGATTTATTTTTTCACTCCATAGAGTGACATATGGTTGTGAATTAACATGTACATTTTATCATTTGAATCCATATACGTAGTTAACATTTCAAATTGCAAGTATTAGTATGTTATTTAGTTGCTTCCGTTTAGTACTACTCTCCCTTATGGTTTAATATCTTTTGAAATGAAATAACAAATATCCTAATTGTGAACCTTTAGCCTTTCTCTTGGTGTGATTAGGTTTACAAATATTAATGGGTTTACTTAGAAATTCAGTGTATGATTTCATTTGATTTGTATCTGCTGAGAATGTGTTTTATCTTTCTGAAAGAGTCTTAGCAGTGGAAGTTGTTTTTTAGTACTCTATGTTACACCTTTAATATAATTAGCCCCATTTCTCCCCTACTGTTTAGGTTATTATTGAAAGGAATCCCGCTTCTCAAACTGCAAATGAACAATCTGTCTGCTATGGATGCCCTCAGTACTAACATCGTTCGCAATTCTTACTCTGCAATCTGCATATATCCGTTTGTCTCTCTTTTCTACAAAAGTGTTATAGTAATAAAGTTACATAGTTCTGATCACTTTGTTTCAAATGAAGCGTCTGGAACTCTGTAAGACGGCGATTTCGAATGCGGGGCATGACGGCGAGGTACATTTTCTATCTGATTCCCTTGAGAACCTACTCACTCCCATAGTACATTGTTCTTGAACCTTGTTGTGAGTCGAGCGTATACTTTGTAGTTAACTGCTTTGTCTTTGTGTAGGTTGAAATGCGGTTTGCTACTTCAGAGTTTTATGCTGATAAGGACAAAACCTATTGTTTGAAAATCAATGGGAAGATAAGAAATTAGCCCTCACTAGATCCTATTTCTTTATCAGCAGATACATCATTTATTTGTTGTATTGGTATGAAAAGTAAAACCGGACATGATATACTTCTGAGAAGCTTTAGGGGAAGTTTGTATGTTGAAGCATTCCAACTCCTGGACATTCTGTGAAGGTAAGAGAATTTTTCTTAATAATCCTTGGTCAACAGCTGATCACTTAATTATCCAACATTGCTTAAAAAACTCTTTGTATCAATCTAGTCATCAATTTAAATGTGTGCCTGTGTTTTCTTTTATCTGATTTCTTTTCTCTCTGCTCAGTTTTCTGATGATTAATTATAGATGTGATATCGAGTTGTAGATACATCCACGAGGATGCTACTGAATGGTTTCTCTTGGGGTTGAGGGTTTCTTACCTTATACTCATCTTCTTACCGTTCCTGCTTTATGTTTTTCTGAAGTTCGCAGCACAGGTATGAAGCTACTGTTTTTTTGTCGGTGTGGTTAGATTGTGACTACAACAAGGTTATGATTTAGGTAGAGTTCTTTTTTTCATACTGTAACTTTTTTCCTAGGTCTTTTTCTTCTTATTGTTTTGTTTATCTAAATGAATAAATGAATGTATATTGAACGATAATATTGAAATGGTAATAAAATTTTCAGTTTGGATTTGAGTTGAAGCTTTTTTCTTTAAAGCATGATCATAGTGACCTAAATATGCAGAATATCCTCAGGATCGGGATGACCTAAAACTGCAGAATATCCGTCGCTTCAGCATGCACTTGTTACTCAAGGACTAAAGTTTGTAAATTATATTGATGGCTAGAGGAATTAATGAACTTTGCTCTCAGATCAGGTGGATTGATTCCGAGGTTTCTGCGAGTGGTTCTCACATTTGAGGTATATAGCTTACCTATTTTTAAAATTTTTGGTAACTTTGAATATAGTTCACATGTTTTTATAAATCACTTCTGTGAGTACTTTTTTGTTTATTTTGTGGCATCTATTTCTTGTTTATAGCTATTCAACACGCTTTCACTGTTACTGCTCTTTGATGAAGACATTATCTTTGCATCTCGCGCTTGCTTGGTAGAATCTTTATCAACTTTTCACATTATTTTTCATGCAACTATCATGATGTTTGAATGGTCTCTAGTAGTTTTGTTCACCCATTCAACCATCATGGTCACCAATTTGCTATTACTGAAGTTGATAGTCGTGCCGTCATGGTTTTGTCACTGATCTGTGAATTTTTTGAGTGGTTTTAGTAGTGGAATTGGAATTCTGATGTAGTGTTTACTCATTATTGTAGTATTGTTATAGCAAAATTCTGTTGTTATAAAACATCGGCATAACAATTACAAAAATAGAACAACAAAATTAGCCAATCGGGACAGAACTGATTCCATCTCTACCTCTATATTCCAAACTTTATCTAGTTAAGTTTTGACTTTAATGGCTGTAGTTGCTGTGGCATTCTTAGTTAATTCCAAATGCCATAAATAGTCATAAGAGTTATCTTCTTTGCACAATTCTCTTCGTCCTGTGGATAGTTTCCAGATTGTTTTTCTATCAGATCTTTATTTTGTTGTACTATAGTTCAAATCCCCATAACGATATGGTATGTCACAAACTTGCAGATCGAAAGCAAGATGATAATATGGATGAATATGAGAGTTCCGGTTGAGTGCTGCCTTATGATGTCGTAGCTGCTGAAGCACTAGAAACTGGTCCTTCAGATGCAGCCGCATTTATTCCTACGGTATTACTTTATTGACCACAGTCCTCATCGAATACCATTCCTAGGTTTGATTATGAAAGATATATTCTTCTTCTGAACTCTATACTCACGACGGATTTGATGATGGTTTTGTTTCAATTTGTATAAATTTTATTTTGAGATCTAATTATTTGAGGAGTGAAAAAAATCCTTTCAGCTGTTACCTCAGTTTTTTAGGATGAGGTTGATGGAAATCATTCTGCAACAAAAAGCATTTTGCAAAATATTTGTTGTATGCTTTACTCTTATTCTTATGTTTTGAGAATATTTGTTTGCAGTTTTCTTTATTTTAGCTTTTTGTTTACTTGGTTTGGGTTATGCTCCAGGCATTGCTATGGATTTTGGTGTCAGAAGTACTTCTTGTCCAACAGTTGAACTCGCTGGCCCTCTTCAATCATTGATTCAAAGGTCCGAATATCTCTACACTGATAAACACCTGGAACTTGATTTTTTAATCTTGAGAAGTACATGTTCTGATGATTTACGGGGCTTGGGATGGCACTTATAGCATGTTCTGATGCACATGTTCGTACTTTGTAAACATTGAGTTTATACTTTGTTTTGGATATTTTTTTTCACTCCTGGCATTCTTATGTGATCAATTTTTTTTTTTTTCAATTTCTTATGTTTAAGTGAGATTATACCTTGTAAGAAACCTTCTTCTATTAATAAAATCTAAAATTTATTTTGAATCATAGTTTAAATATTATGATGATGTCTTTGTTGTAATGCAAGTTTTTATAAAGATTCACACTCCACATATGCAGTATCATATCTTTTCATTTTACTTGAAAACATCAGATAAAAGATCTTTACATAGGCGTTTCCAGAGACAGACCCAAAAACAATTTACTTGGGCTAAAATTTCAAAATGAGCTTGTTGACTATCATCGTAAGCCAATAGGTTTTTTTGAGGGTCGGCCCTGGTTTAGACCATCATCCATAAGTCCGTTAGTCTTAACGTGGCAATATATCCATAAGTCCGTCTATGGACTAAGTTCTAAAATTATCCCATGAACAAAATTAATATCTGCAAGATGTGAATTGTCTTGTGGACTTAGGGATTAGCCCAAATTTAATATCTGTAAGATGTAAATTGTCTTGTGGAATTGGGGGCATGAGCCCCGGTCTGACCGTGTCATGTAACTTGAACTGGCGTGTCCATAAATAAGCGTGTCCATAAAACTTACTTTTTAGCCACGCATAAAAAATGGAGTGTCTATAAAACTTACCCTTTGGACACGCATACTAGCGTGTTTAATAAAACGACTTTTCAGCCACGCAAATAAAATGGCGTGTCCGCAAAACTTACACTTTGGACACGTAAACTAACGTGTCCAATAAAACCAACTTCTTAACCGTGCCTAAAGTGGCGTGATTATTTTTTTGGACACACTACAAGTGCTTAACGTAGCCATAGAGTGGTCTACAGACACTCCCATTAACAACCTAAAAGTTAGCGTGACTAAATGGTGATATTTGGACACGCCAATAACCCTGGCGTAGCTGAAAGCACCCCAATGGACACGCCAATAAAACATGGCGTGGCTACATGGTAGACTTCTACCCTATAGACACGCCAAAAACAAAAAGCGTGGCATGGAAATTTATATTTGGCGTGTCTAAAGCCTACTTTTGTACTAGTGTGATGAATGATTCAGTTAACGTAATAGCAGAATTTGACTACTTCAAAGACTCGTGGTGGAAGACACGAATGAAGTATGTACTCTTATTCCTAAAAAAATTAGGAATTGAGATTATAGTTGAGAATGTCTTGGTAGACCTACATAATCTCTCTGATATCATATAATTGTATCTCATGGTATGGTTTACTACTAAGACTAGTAACCATGATACAATACTCTACACGACATGTTGTGAGTTGAAATTGCTTAAGATTCCCCATAAGATTTTTCATTGTAAGAACCATGACTATCTTGTGTTTGAAAAATCTGGAATCTTACACACGTTTTGGATTTTCTATCCAAATATATGTATAAACATTTTCAGACCAAAGTCTGTTAATATGTCGCTAATTAGGTTGCGGTTTTGGAACCTTTATAATATTACAAAGAATGATTTTTCGGTTAATAATTCTGTTAACAATGGACTGCTTCATACACCTCACAACTGTTTTAATGAAGCAAGTGATCTTTTAAGATACTGGAAATATGATTCTAAAGATATTTTTAACAAGTATCTTGTTATGTCCAAATATATTTTTGTATACTCTATTGAAAAATTCTTGAGTGAATTTCGAAAGATATTATCAGGTGTTGGTAATAATATAGTAAACAAATTTTAGGACATGAATGTAGGATTAATCCATAATATAGATCCAATCCATGAAAAATTGGTTTTCCAAAAGAAAGACTTAGATACAAAATCGGATTTGTTTCCCCACAAGTCAAGGTTTCCGATTTTGAAAGAATTTCCTAAAACTAGTTATTTCCGGAATTTGACTTCTTCACTTCCTATAAAAGGAGATTATTTCGTGATGTTTTTACAAACATCCTGGGAGAAATTGTCCGGAACAAAAACTTGGGTTTCTCATACTTCCTTGAATTCTGAAAGTATTGGAAAAAAGAAAGACAGAAGAGAAACTGAAACTGATAACCTGGTTGTGAATCAGTTTATTCTTGAAGGTGACATCGAGAACATCAAGAATCCTCACTTGATCAAAGACAAACATGATCTTACAGTCTTTATGGACAGTACATGTTTCGAAAGATACCAAGCTTTAAAAGGAGTAAACTTCACTGCTGAGAAGAGATTCGATCCAGATGTTTCAGAAAGCAAATATGTGAAATTTGTTCAAGACCGAAACTGGGGAAATTTGTTTGGGTTTGAAAAAATTACACCTGATATATTAAGGATTTTCTATGCAAATGTTCACAATATTGATCATGAAAAACTTACTTTCAGTACCTTGGTTGGATGTACTTTTTATCATGTTGACAGAAAGATGATATCTAAGTGTTGATGGTGGCTTTTAGCTTAGGGTTAAAATCGTAAAACTATGCATCTGACATGACGTCACTATGACCACTAGCACACTTATTGAATCAAACAGCATGCCTACGTAAGATTTACCAGGGTACCTTTTTTTTATACGTGTGTCATGTTCCACGGCGGAACCCTTAGTATTAACTGACATCACCTTTGTATATGCCAAACCCAAATTCTCCCACCATGCCAATGGCAAACCATACCAGCCACGTCTCGGCGCCAAGGCTTGCCAATCATGCCAGCCACACCACCGTGCCAATGGCAAACCATGCCAGCCACGTCTCCGCGCCAAGGCATGCCAACCATGCCAGCCGCACCACTGTGCCAATGGCAAACCATGCCAGCCACGTCTCCGCGCCAAGGCATGCCAACCATGCCACGCCGTGCCAATGGCAACCATGCCCGCGCCAAGGCATGCCAACCATGCAAGCACCACCGTGCCAATGGAAAACCATGCCAGCCACGTCTCGCGCCAAGGCATGCCAACCATGCGCCCACGTCTCGCGCCAAGGCATGCCACCGCCCCGCACCACCGCTAGCCATGTCTCGCCCCAAGGCATGCCAACCATGCCGGCCCGCACCACCGTGCCAATGGAAAACCATGCCAGCCACGTCTCTGCGCCAAGGCATGCCAACCATGCCAGCCGCACCACCGTGCCAATGGCAAGCCATGCCAGCCATGTCTCCGCGCCAAGGCATGCCAACCATTCCAGTCGCACCACCGTGACAATGGCAAACCATGCCAACCACTTCTCCACGCCAAAACAAAGGGTTGCAATAATCAATGGCTACCCTTCTCTTTGAAACGCAGATCTCGACCATCCAAGTTCGCCACCTAACGCATGGCAACTTGCGGCCCAAAAACACCACGGTTTGCATTAAACCCTAGTTTTGGCCGCGCCTATACCATGCCAAACCTTTCCTTCACGTCACCGGATGCAAAAACAAAAGGTTGCAACAATCAACGACCACCTTTCCATCTAAGATGCAGATCTTAACCGTCCAAGGTCACCAGCTAACGCGTGGTAACTTGTGGCCCAACGCCAAGCCTGAATTGTGGTCGCGCCCAAACTACACCAAGACCCCAGCTTTTGGCTGCGCCTAACTATACAAAAATCCTAGCTTGTCGGCCATACTTTCATGCCGCCAGCTACCAAACGAAGGGTTGCAATAATCAACGGCTACCCTTCCCTTTGAGATGCAGATCTCGACCACACAAGTTCACCACCTGACGCATGGCAACTTGCGTCCCAAAGCCAAACATCACGGTTTGCGCCTAAACCCTAATTTTGGCCGCACCTACTCTATGACCAAGCCATGCTCAACGCTGGCTGCTACAAACGAAGGGTTGCAATACTCAACGGTTACCCTTCTCTTTGAGATGCAGATCTCGACCACACAAGTTCGCCACCTGACGCATGGCAACTTGCGCCCAAAGCCAAACAAACACGGTTTGTGCCTAAACCCTAATTTGGCCGCGCCTACTCTATGACCAAGCTATGCTCAACGCTGGCTACTACAAACGAAGGGTTGCAATAATAAACGGTTACCCTTCTCTTTGAGATGCAGATCTCGACCACATAAGTTCGCCACCTGACGCATGGCAACTTGCGACCCAAAGCCAAACATCACGGTTTGCGCCTAAACCCTAATTATGGCCGCACCTACTCTATGACCAAGCCATGCTCAACGCCGGTCGCTACAAACGAAGGGTTGCAATAATCAAGTTACCCTTCTCTTTGAGATGCAGATCTCGACCACACAAGTTCGCCCCCTGACGCATGGCAACTTGCGGCCCAAAGCCAAACATCACGGTTTGCGCCTAAACCCTAATTTTGGCCGCGCCTACTCTATGGCCAAGCCATGCTCAACGTTTGCTACAAACGAAGGGTTGCAATAATCTTGAGTTACCCTTCTATTTGAGATGCAGATCTCGACCACACAAGTTCGCCACCTAACGCATGACAACTTGCGGCCCAAAGCCAAAACATCACGGTTTGCACCTAAACCCTAATTTTGGCCGCGCATACTCTATGGAAAAGCCATGCTCAACGCTGGCTGCTAAAACGGAGAGTTGCAATAATCAACGACTATCCTTCCCTCTGAGTTGCAGATATCGACCGTTCAAGTCCGCCACCTAACTTGCGGCCCAAAGCCAAAACATCACGGTTTGCACCCAAACCCTAATTTTGGCCGCGCCTAGTCTATGGCAAAGCTATACCGACTCTACCATGGCCACTGGCATGCCACCATGCCACACATAACACCATGCTACACGCTTTCCCATGAAAACACTCGAGACATCTAACACATGTCACAAAATGGGGGATGCTCATAAAGGGTATTGGTTTGGCGGTTTACAGCGTGCGGCGTACACTACGCCCGTTACATGAAAGTGTCATAAGAATAAGGCGGTTAGTAAATACAGGGAGTAATGGTGAAAACGCTTTCCTTCATTATGGAATATCAATTCCAAAGTTCGGTTACCGCCTCCTCCCATTTACTCGTCCGTTTCTATTTCTTACAAGACCAGAGTACGTTTCACTTGGACTTGTATAAATAGGTCTTACCTATTTCCACCAAACACAAGTTTTGGTCAGGAGCATACAACACTCAGAAACCACTTGCTAGCTTTCCCATCTCGTTAGCTTTCACTTTCTGATACAAGTCAAAAAACTATTCTGGTCTCAACACTTTCTTCGCTTCCCTCCCTAAAACCAACCCTTCTCCTTCACTTTGTGACCGAAGCAAGTCTGGAACGGCCATTTCTTGGTTTAGACCGGATTTGTACAGATTGATCTCTCGAATCTAAAGTATTCCCTTGCAGTACATTGTTTAGGTTTTAGACTCAGTTTCTCACCCACTCACGCGAAATTACCGAAATCAGCAGAAACCGTTTTCACCCTCAAATAATTGGCGACCACGGCGGAAGGATTGATCTTTCGGTCACGCTGTCAATTTTCAACTCTCAATCTCATTGTTTGACTTAGATCTTAGAATGGTAGCAACAAATGATCCGCTCAGGGATCAACGACCGATTACCCGATCATGCGATTACTGTGCATAATACAACAAGAGCCGACTGGGGACTTCCAAAAAAAAAAAGCAAACGATTCGCTCAGGATCGACGGCCCAGTTATCAATAATCACGCGACGGGGAACAACTGGGGACTTCTCACGGGCAATTCGACTTGCGGTTTGGGATCCGTTTTGTTGAAGTAGGTAATAAAAACAAGTAAGTTCGGACAGGATACATAACCAATTACTATAGGTTTCCACGTTGAAACCAAACACCATGTTATTCCCAAGTTTCATCCCATAGTTTCCCCCGTCATGCAACATTCACGGTTTCACAATTTTCCTAGATGATTTGCTACCTACACTTGCAACTCAGACTTTAACATATCAAAAGACCATTATCCCAAAATAATCCAAAAACTCTTATAAAAATCAATCATCTATCAATCCAAAAAGGAAAAAAAAACGAACTATAAACTAGGCGTTTCTTTGCCTTTCAAAAAAAAAAACTAAGGAAAGGAGTTTCAGAAAAGTAACATGCTCAAGGAATCGCTCAACAACGGCTCGTTCTTCTTGGGGAAAACGTTCTTCATACTTTGAAGGTCCGCCTGCTTCAGTTTCAACTCATGAGATAACTTCTCCAGCTCCTGGGACAACTTATTGACTTCTGCCGCCTGACGATTAATTGAATCCGCAGAATGACCATCAACCGTTTCAGCCTGCAGTCTTTGGATCTCATAAAATCCCTTGCAGAACCAGGAGACATTAAACTCAAAGTCTACACACATATCCCGGTGAAACTTCCAGCTTGAGATCACATCTCCGAAAATAGTGTGACCAGTCACGTTGCACATATGGTGAATTGAAGATAAAGCTTCTTCCACACGCTTGACCAATGCAAATCGGCTAGTGAGCTTCTTGGTCGTGGCGATATGTCCGTATTTCTCCCATATCCTGGTATACAACTCCGCATGCTTGGATGGAACACTGAAGCCTCCAACCAACACATGGTCTTCGTGGGGAGTCAAATATGGAGGCACGAAAATGGTGCCCGCAACTGAATCTGCGACCGGCAAAGGATTCCTGACCACGACCGCACCAATGGTCTCCGAAGCACTTTCCACCATCTGGGTTTCACCGTTATCAATGTCCATCTCCGAGCCACCTATAGGCGCGGCTTCCATGGCTTGACCTTCATTGTGACGAATCTCCACCTCAAGACCCTCTTCAGAAACAATCCCCTCCTGCAACATTACGATTTAGTTTTCAGTCAAAAAAAAAGGGCAAAAAAAAGAGAGGAACGCATAAACTTACCGACTCATCTGCGGATTCGCCGGAGGAAGACTCGGTGTCACCTTCGAAAGCACTTTCATCATCACTGCTGGATCCCGATCTTTCTTCTTCCTCGGATTCTTCTACATCCTCAGGAGACTTAGTAGCCGATTTCTGACTATGCGCGAGTTTGTCAAAGGGGTTTGCGATGTCAAGGCCCTGAAACGGAAAACAAAAGATGTTTAGCAACGAAACAGAAGATTTGTGTGAATCAGTCAAATCAAGAAGGAGCTGCCCATACCCGTGTGTTGAAAGAACTGAAAGTCACGAGAGCCGACGAATCCGACTGGAAACCACCCGCATGGTTCTTAGACCTTCGCTCCTTTTTCTGAGAACTATAAGGAGATTTTCGCTTAGCAGTAGAAGGCTCCCTCAACAGTGGATGTTCCGCTAAAGTCACAGAGGAAGGCCTGCCGCGGGTATTCTCCACAACATCGCCCACAAACCCATGGATGGCAAGAAAATCATCCTGCCAGAACTTGTTGTACCTATGGGTTGTCATTGGACTTCGATCTGGGAGCAGGAAAGGAAGGCTCTTACCTGGCGCGAGAACACTGACGTTAAGAACAGGTTGGCGTCAGATTCTTCCGAAACAACCGATCGACGAATAAATGGGACCCCTTGGTCAAAACCCATATGCCGAGCCGCCGCCAGCCGATATTATAAGGGACCGCCTTGCAACATCCCCGAAAGAAAGATGACATGTCCAGGGATACAACTCCGTATAAATACGACTTCTCCAACACTTGTATTCTCCCCGGACGAAAGCAAAGTCAAGTTCGGAGCAGCGGCAAAAGTGTTCGGCTGAACTATGGACGCGTGAACTGGAGCCCATGGATGAAAAGTAACAACATAGACATTATCAAGAAAATCAATGAGCTTCACTCCAGATCTTGGACGCCTATTAGACCAGCGCAGAATTCGAGAGCCGTCGCAAGACACAGGAAGCGGAGCCAACGGTTTAGGAGCGTACTTTGTGAAATGCTCCCACAACCATGCCTGGAGGAAAGCAACGTGAACATACGAGTCTACCTTCAAATAACCGTTTGAAACATACATATCCGCAACCAGATGATCCAAATGGGTGTACAAAGAACCAAGAAACAAGCCCCCAATGGGAAGAACAACGCCTTTCGCCAGTTTGATGGCAAATTTAATAAGCCATCGCCTTATCTCCTTCTTACCAGAGCCGTCATCAAAAATATCTCTGGACAACCACAGAGCTAAAAACGCGGGAACATGGAGAGTGTCATCTAATTATAGGTCCACCTCCGTCTCATCAGGGAACCACTCAGACACCCACGATCTGTAGAAGCACTTCGTCTCGTGATCCTTTCGGACGAACCCTTTTGACTTCTCGACAAGGGCGGCACACATCTCCTCTTCATCATCAGACAACGTGATATCAAGATTACCTATTATGGGAAGGTTCAGCAAGACGGATACGCTCTCTAAAGAGATGGTCATTTCTCCCCACCTGCATATGGCAGTATGAGTATCTGAACACCATTTGGAGACAAACGTGATCAAACCCTGGATGTCTTTCCTAACTTGAAGTATTGCAGAAATCGTGACAGCTCCAACAATCTGCGCCTTGGTCAAATTGGCCCTCACACGGTCTTGATCTATCATGAATTGAATCCACTTATCAAAAGAACGCAACGGGCTCTTGATAGATTTTGAATTCAATGGGAGAAGCAGGTGTTTATGGGTGAAAACTATTTCTGCCGGTTTTAGTAATTTGGGATGTGTGGATGAGAAATGAGTCTAAACCTTAAACAAATGCACTGCGCGGTGAGTGCTTGTAGATTCGAGAGATCAATCTGTGCAAGTCCGGCCTAAACCAAGAAATGGCCGTTCCAGACTTGTTTCGGTCACAAAGTGAAGGAGATGGGGTTGATCTTAGGGAGGGAAGCGAAGAAGGTGTTGATAATGTGAAGGTGTTGGCTATGAATGACTTGTATCAGAAAGCTGAACTGACTTGCAGGGTGTAAGCTAGCTGTTCCGGTGTTTGAATACGATTGTATCAACACTTGCCTCTGTTGTCTGGACTTGTTCTTGTTTAAAAAAATAGGATGGAGAACCTATTTATACAAGTATTTTAGCCTAACCTTCGTATCTCGTGGGAAGTGGAGAAAGTGGAGTGATGGAGTAGTGGAGTAATGTGTTAGCGTCACACGACCAGGCTTGCCCACTTCTCCCATCATCACTTAAACGTCCATGACTTCCTGACACGCTCTTGTGATGGCGTGTTGTGCGCTGCACGCTGTAAACCGCCAGACCAATACCCCAGTATGTATCCCCCAGTTTGTGACATGATTGATATATGGAATGTGTGGGTCGTGGGACCCACAAAAGGTAGCATGTAATGCTAAATTGAATAACTGCGTTATTCAGGAGGTCGATACTTGTGAAGTATCGTGTGTATTCTATGCAGTCCGCATCATGGTGTGGTAAAGTGACGGGTGGTGATCACCAAGGCGCCTTACGCACCAATTAACTCCCGACTGTGGTTGTATAACCAAGCCGGTGAAGTTGGACGGACGAGATGATCTTTGAGACACTCATCTGCGACCGTTGATGGAATTAGGGTTTTAGAAGAGGTGCGCAAGCATCCCTCTTCAGCCTGGTCGAATCCAAGCTTGGGATACGATTTTGGACAGGCCGATCGTACATGCGTGTAGACGGCATGACGGTGTAGGCGCCCATACCACATTATCTCACGAAAGTGTGATCTGGACCACTCAATTCGTCCGGCAAAGTCGAGTGGTCGAGATCAGTTTGCGACAGAAAACGAGTGCAAACAAAAGCCGCGCATCGTGCCAACTCGGGCGCGCGTTCCAAGACGACCAATCTTGGTCGGTCTTGGCCGATCGGTCTGGCATGTAGGTGATAGGCTGGTGTTCACGCCTATACATGACTGTCCCATGAAAACGTGATCTAAGCCACTCAAATCGTCCGGCGAAGTTGAGCGGTCGAGATTAGTTTGCAATTGGGAAGTGTAACCGCGCTAGTTTGGGCGGACGATTTGGGATAACCAGGCATGGTATGCCTTGGCCGACCAGGTGAGGGGATAGATGGGTCCACGATGGTCATGTTGGTATGATCGGACCTGCTTAATCTAATCTTGGACCCTCCATTAGTGCCGGAGAAGATGGACGCTCGTGATGCTCATAAAACCATAATTTTGGGTTTCACGGCCGTGCGTTATGCTTCATTCGGGCGTACGAATTGGGATTACCAACCATGGTTGGTCCTGACCGATCGGTCAGGTATGTAGGCGGGCCCACGGTGATTGTGTTGACATGCTCTGGGCCTTTTGAATCTACATCTACACCCTCCATCTATACCTGCGAAGATGGATGGTTGAGACTGTTTTGTGACACATGTAATGTGCCGCAAACCCTAATTTAGGGTTTTCCGCCCATACCGCTCTGGTTTGGACGTTTTGGCAAGTTATGCCAATCTTTTGGGGAGGCCGACCATGCGGGGTCCGCGTTGGTTCGGCAGCGAATATTCCATACCTGCTTGGGGTTATGGAATTGATCCGGGCCATCCAATCATGCTTTGGTGAAGTTGGATGATCGAGATCGATTCGCATCGACACGGACGATCCGGATGCTCAATCGGGCTAGTATAACACACCGAGAGTTGCGGCCTATATGGGTATTTCGTACATGCTTTCATTATAATGCTTGGAGGTTCGTGTTGCTGCCGAGAGCAACACTCGATCGTCATGCCGCACCGATAATGAGTACAGAAATACAAGGCCGCTTACGCATTAATTAATAATGCTATAAATTCAAAGGGTATATGGGATTGTTTCTACATGCTCCAACCTGGATGAATTTCGTGTATTTAATTCACAGAATGGGATTGTTGTCACATGCTCCATTCTAGGTGAATTAGTAAAGTGAATAAGTATTCAACACTTATTAATGGCTTTATCTTTTACAAGATGTTAGCGCGTAATTTTCTGGTTTTTACAATTTTAACCTTAAATGAAAATCCACCATCAACATTAAGTCCCCCCGCCTAGCACATAATGGTTACACTATTGTGGGGTAGGCATGAGATGGTGACAAATTTGTACACTTTGAAATAACCAAGCTAAAGTGAATACATATTTAGGATAGGTCGACATCGTCAGGCGTTGCCCTGGAACTGGTTAGTCCTGATTAAGGTTGTGAAGGAAGCAGGACTTGATCTGGTGTGTCGCTTTGGTTCCCTTTGTACATATCTGGACAGAGTTTGGCCCCTTCCTTGGGTCAGGTGTACTCCTTTTCGTCACACAGCAGCTTTCCTCAGATGTATCTGATAAGCATCGTTGATTGTTATCCCGAATTAGTAGCCTTTATAGGTGGCAAGTAAAGACTTCTTTTCTCCTTCTGTCGATTTGCGAGATTATAAAGAATCATCTCACGTGATCGTTTATTCTATATCTTAGGTACTGCTCCACACTTATCTGATCTTCTGATTGACTGATCGATTGATTGATTTTTTAATTATTTTTTTGTGTGCTCATAACTTCTTCTCCTTTATCGTTTATCATGGAAGCGGTGGACGATCATTCTGTCACTTCTCCAGAAAGAAGCTTCGAAGTTGACAATCCCGAAACCCATGTGCACGAAGAAGTAATGGCTAAAATTGATCTTCCACTTCGCGAAGTCGGTCGTGCTATCTGAGGATGTCTATCTCGCACCTGCGTATTGCCGGGGACGATCTCGTGCACTTTCGCCTGCGATTGACATGGAGGAGCGATGGAGACGCGAGGAAGCGCTGCAAGCACTAGTAAGCGCAAGGGCAGAGAGATTTGCAGCGCGGTTGAAGAGGCGGAGGGTTGAGCATAAACGACCTCTGAATAAAGATAAGTGTGATTACCCCATCCAGGACGACGTGATAATTCTTGATTCTGACACAGACGAACCTGAACATTTAAAAGCAATCGACACGACTCCTAATGTTGTTGTGTCCTTTGATGCTCTCGCTGATGATGTTGGGATGGAGTGCGTTGCTGTGGAGATGTCTGATGCAGAAGTTGAGGTAGATCCAAAGGGAGGAGCATCAACAGGTGATGGCGTTGTAGCAGAACCTAACGGTGGTGCATGCGATGTCGATCCTCTTGGCGACTAAAACTTCTTTTCTTCTTTTTCCGCTTTCCAAGTATATTCCGTATATTTGAACATCTTCCTTGTACTCAGTGGCAGCCGAGTTCAAGGTTTTCTTCTATTTGATTGTTTGAATAAAGGTTTTTTTTTTTTTACAACCCTTTGTCAAGACTGCAACTGAACTTTCTCAGGCGCAAGGGTGCGCCTTCACACGTAATTCTTTGTGAAAAAAGAAATAATGCCATAATGGAATACCTACGGACCTGTGTTCCTGATGCAAGATCTTCCTGGCCTTGCTGGGGTGAGTGGCTCAAAGCTTCTTCCCTTCCCGCGCATATCTTTTCCCTCAACTCTTTTCAGGATGTTTTTGTTTAGGGTTTCTTTCCTGACCTGCTCTAGTGGGTTAATTTAGGATGGGCTTTGTGTCTTTAGGGGTAAAGAGGTTCTCAGGTGGAAATAACACTTCAATTAATTTGAAAATCGAAAATTGAAACCCTAATTATGAATGCAAGTATTGCAATCATTCTCTAGAGGAATTACAAATATGATGTGAAATTGTAAAGGAAATACGCCAGGAGGAAGTAGCACAGCGTCTTAAAGCGTGTAGGATCTTTGGAAAGTGATAGCACAGCGTCTTAAGTACGGTAGGGTTTGAGCCATCATGAGTGAATTGTTACGCCTTCTAGCTTGTCAGCGTTGATGAGTTTGCAGTAGACGCCTTGGATGACATCTGCTACCAGGTATGGTTCATCCTCCTTCTCGGTGGCTGAATCGGGTGAGGTAGCCATTCTCACCATAATGCTTACGACCTTGAATGCGGTTGTCTTCGTTACTAGGTCCCCAATTCCAAACGGGTTTGGGCATGTAGACATCGGGGTCTTGGTTTTGTCGTCTTTGATCGAGACAGCTTCTAGACTCCTGATGAACTGTTTGAAGGGGCCGGCCTCCCATTCGCATCTCTTATCCAAGGTTGGTTTTTTGGCTAGAGCCAGTCCCCAGGACTTGTCAGAATGGAGGCGGTAAGTTGTAAAGAGGGTTGCACGATGAGACTTACTTGAGATCGGAACCTTTCAATGTATGATAGCAGGATCTCTCCGGGATGTTGTGTCACATTGGCAAGTCATTTGGTGCGGCAATGCAGAGGCCGATCATCGAGGTCCGGAAGGCGTGTTGGAGATTCTTTCTGCATCGAAACCGGTAGAGGACAGACTTCTAGTATTGCTTTGTTGTCATGCATCCAAGAGCGTCCTAGGATCATGTCGTAGTTGGGATGATCTTTGACTATGTAGAACTTTGCTTGTGTCGAGGCATCACCCAATTTGACTTCAAGATCGATGTATCCATATGCATCTCTGAGTTCTCCTTCTGAGTCTTTAACCACAGTTGGGTGACGAGTAGCTTCCTGCTTTAAAATCTTTGCTGCTCTCAAGGTCTTGGCAGTAATGATGTTAAATTCAGTAGCCATATCAATCAACACGCTATCGAACGTAACGTCTCTCAAACGAGTGACAGTTAGGAGTCCCCAGTTTCCTTTGCTCGCGTACCTCAGGAAAGACTGGGGTTCCTGGACTGCTTCTGGATACAAACGCCTGCCTGACACAATGTGGTTGAGGGCCGCAAATATGTCTTGACGCTGTCCTTTGTAGAAATACAAGATTTCACACAAGTGCTCCATCATGGATTGTACAGTCTTGCGAACAGAATCCCCAGAAATCATGCAGTTCCTGATAGGAAGAGGGTCTCTATGAACACCTTCGTTTCCAAGCTGGAGTTCTCTGTCTCTATCATTTCCCTGAATATTTGTTTTGACTGTTACAATCTTTGGTTGGATGATGGACGAATCTATGGTAGCAACGAAGATTTGGGATCCGCCATGTCTTTCTCAGTTGGGGGACGTCTGATAGGAGGCAGCTTGATGGCATTATCTTGGATCCACGCTTCCAAGAGTTCTATCACTTCATTCATGGGGAAAGGAAAACCTGTATCTTCGGTGTCTCGTGTAGGAGTTTTGTCCGCTCCTTTTCGAGACGAAGTCTTGTGTGCCGGGGATGCCCGCTTGGTTTGTTGTTCCGTCGCCGAAGCTTTCCTTTTTTCTCCTCCGCCCACTACACTCACATAAGGACCAGTGTTGTATTGCTTGTTCATGAGACGCCTGCTTCCTCGACTTTCACATGAATCTTCACTTCGAACAACTCTGGTTCTTTCTAGCGATCTTTGGTGCGATTGTTCCGAACGTTTGTGACTTCATGGAGTTCGAAGAGAACGTTTGAAAGCCCAGATTCTCTAATAGAGCGCGGTATATGGGTATCATCCCATTGATGCACAATTCCACCAATTGTCGTTCGGTGATATTTGGGTCGTGACAATCTAGCGCTTGGGTTCTGAACCTTTTAACGAAGTCGTTAGGATGCTCGTTGTTCCGCTGAAGAATTCTTTCCAGATCTGAAAAGGTGATATGTTCAGACACGAAGAAATACTTTCTGTAGAAATCACTGACCATCTCGCTCCAATTGGATATGTTGTTAGGCGCGATGTTGTTGTACCAGGTGTACGCCCTCCCCGTAAGTGACTTCGAGAATTCTTTTAGGCGCAGAACATGATTGTATTCATATTCCCCCAAGGATTCTAAGAATCGAGAGACGTGTTCACGAGCATTACCGATCCGTCGTAGAGGAGAGTCTGGGGAGAGGTGTAACCTCTTGGAAGAGGAATTCGTTGTACATCTTGAGGGTACGGTGGCTGATGTTGGTGTATATCTGTTCGGTCCCCTTTTCCTCGATTTTGAAGAAGTCGTTCCAGATCCTCGCATGTGATGAAGTTGGATGGCTGGTCCCTCTCTCTTGGGCGTTCAGGAGCAACATGAGTTTCTTCATTCATGTGGGTCCGAGATGAAGCGCCTGCTCCGGGTGTATTGAAGGCATCTCTTGCCGGCTACAAGGGTTGTCGTGAATCTTGTGGCAATCGTTCGGTTAAAGTTTTAAGGAAAGTGAGTACCTCTTTCTGAGTTGCGGCCATATCCGTTTGAGTCTTAGCAAGAATCTCCTGCTTCTCCATCAAGTCTGCAATGGTAACAGGCGTTGGTCCTCCTCTTGTCCCTCCGGCTCCTCGTCCTGATGAAGGAGTGAAAGTTGTTGCTCGGTGACTACAGGAGGTGTTACACTTGAGGAGATGCCGAGATTTGCGCTGCTGCGGCTCAGTGATGGGAGGTGTTACACTTACTTGGAATATTTCCGCTTCGCTGGTGCTGATGGTAGAAGTGAAGGCTCCACGAGATGTATTGACCACGGTAGCACAGGTACTTCGACACCAGGATTGTTATCCACACTAGCTCCATCAGAATTGATTGCTGATCTAGACCTTAATTCCACCATCTTGAAATGAATTGTTGATTGGATTGATTCTAAGATCTACCCTTTTTGAAATTGATAAAATTGAATCGGATTTGGAAGAAATTGACTTTACAACCGAGAGATTAACCTCCCACTGCTGGTGCCAATTGTTTATGGGTGAAAACTATTTCTATAGGTTTTGGTAATTTGGGATGTGTGGATGAGAAATGAATCTAAACCTTAAACAAATGCACTGCGCGGTGAGTGCTTGTAGATTCGAGAGATCAATCTGTGTGCAAGTCCGGCCTAAACCAAGAAATGGCCGTTCAGGACTTGTTTCGGTCACAAAGTGAAGGAGATGGGGTTGATCTTAGGGAGGAAGCGAAGAAGGTGTTGAGAATGTGAAGGTGTTGGCTATGAATGACTTGTATCAGAAAGCTGAACTGACTTGCAGGGTGTAAGCTAGCTGTTCCGGTGTTTGAATACGATTGTATCAACACTTGCCTCTGTTGTCTGGACTTGTTCTTGTTTAAAAAAATAGGATGGAGAACCTATTTATACAAGTCTTTTAGCCTAACCTTCGTATCTCGTGGGAAGTGGAGAAAGTGGAGTGATGGAGTAGTGGAGTAATGTGTTAGTGTCACACGACCAGGGCTTGCCCACTTCTCTCATCATCACTTAACCGTCCATGACTTCCCGACACGCTCTTGTGATGGCGCGTTTTGCGCGCTGCACGCCGTGAAAAACCGCCAGAGACCAATACCCCAAGTATGTATCCCCCTGTTTGTGACATGATTGATGTCTGGAATGTGTGGGTCGTGGGACCCACAAAAGGTAGCATGTAATGTTAAATTGAATAACTGCGTTATTCAGGAGGTCGATACTTGTGAAGTATCGTGTGTATTCTATCAGTCTTTGCATCATGGTGTGGTAAAGTGACGGGTGGTGATCACCAAGACGCCTTACTGATTGTTAACTCCTGACCAGGGTTGTATAACCAAGCCGGTGAAGTTGGACGGACGAGATGATCTTTGAGACACTCATCTGCGACCGTTGATGGAATTAGGGTTTTAGAAGAGGTGCGCAAGCATCCTCTTGACCCGGTCGAATCCAAGCTTGGGATACGATTTTGGCCAGGCCGATCGTACATGCGTGTAGACGGCATGACGGTGTTGGCGCCCATACCACATTATCTCACGAAAGTGTGATCTGGACCACTCAATTCGTCCGGCAAAGTCGAGTGGTCGAGATCAGTTTGCGACAGAAAATGAGTGCAAACAAAAGCCGCGCATCGTGCCAACTTCAGGCGCGCGTTCCAAGACGACCAATCTTGGTCGGTCTTGGCCGATCGATCTCAGCGTGTAGGTGATAGGCTGGTGTTCACGCCTATACCCGACCGTCCCCATGAAAACGTGATCTAAGCCACTCAAATCGTCCGGCGAAGTTGAGCGGTCGAGATTAGTTTGCAATTGGGAAGTGTAACCACGCTAGTTTGGGCGGACGATTTGGGATAACCAGGCATGGTATGCCTTGGCCGACCAGGTGAGGGGATAGATGGGTCCACGGTGGTCATGTCGGTATGACCAGAACTGCTTAATCTAATCTTGGACCCTCCATTCGTGCCGGAGAAGATGGACGCTCGTGATGCTCATAAAACCATAATTTTGGGTTTCACGGCCGTGCGTTATGCTTCATTCGGGCGTACGAATTGGGATGACCAACCATGGTTGGTCCTGACCGATTGGTCAAGTATGTAGGCGGGCCCACGGTGATTGTGTTGACATGCTCTGGGCCTTTTGAATCTACATCTACACCCTCCATCTATACCTGCGAAGATGGATGGTTGAGACATTTTGTGACACATGTAATGTGCCGCAAACCCTAATTTAGGGTCTTCCGCCCATACCGCTCTGGTTTGGACGTTTTGGCAAGCTATGCCAATATTTTGGGAGGCCGACCATGCGGGGTCCGCGTTGGTTCGGAACGAATATTCCATACCGCTTGGGGGTTATGGAATTGATCCGGGCCATCCAATCATCTTTGGTGAAGTTGGATGATCGAGATCATTTCCAGACTGATACGGACAGTCAGGATGCTCAATCGGGCTAGTATAACACACCGAGAGTTGCTCAATCGGGCTAGTATAACACACCGAGAGTTGCAGCCTGTACGGGTATTTCGTACATGCTTTCATTATAATGCTTGGAGGTTCGTGTTGCTGTTGAGAGCAACACTCAGTCGTCATGCCGCAGCGATAATGAGTACGGGAAATACAAGGCTACTTACGTATTAATTAATAATGCTATAAATTCACATGAGTATATGGGATTGTTGCTACATGCTCCAACCTGGATGAATTTCGTGTATTTAATTCTGAGAATGGGATTGTTGTCACATGCTCCATTCTAGGTGAATTAGTAAAGTGAAGAAGTATTCAACACTTATTAATGACTTTATCTTTTACAAGATGTTAGCGCATAATTTTCTGGTTTTTACAATTTTAACCTTAAATGAAAATCCACCATGAACAGCAGGATATTCTTTCCTCTGCAGACAAAATCGCATTATGCGCCTTGGCCGAACCGACTGGACCTCTCCTTCATATTCTGAACCAGTCAAAAGAACCGCCACATACTTGGTATGGGTTTTCCTAGGTGAAGAAGACATTGTAAAAATTTCATCATCCGCATTTGGCTTGGAGTTGCTAACGTTCTTCGGTACAGTTGCAAGGCATTTCCCAAGTGACATATTAACAGACTTCCTTATGCTATTGAAGTAACTACAACAAAAGAAAACGAAGTATTACTACCTCGAAGAAAAAGCATACATAAAGTATTACCAAGATCGGTTACGAACAATAACGTGTTTGTCACGGAAATTTCTCTTTGGCCACACGTCACGACATTCATGACTAGGATAATGGGGACTGATGCTACCCAACGAGACATATGTAATGTCTAGGGAAATACTCTATTGGTCGAAATCAGATAGTACCGCGGGAAGCATGCTGTTGATGGTGGATCTTCATTTAAGGTTAAAATTGTAAAAGCTTATGCGCTAACATCTTGCAAAAGATAAAGCCATTAATAAGTGATGAATACTTCTTCACTTTACTAATTCACCTAGAATGGAGCATGTGACAACAATCCCAGCATTCTGTAAATTAAATACACGAAATTCATCCAGGTTGGAGCATGTAGCAACAATCCCATATACCCTGTGAATTTACAACATTATTAATTAATGCATGACCAGCCTCGTATTTCCTGTACTCATTACCGGTGCGGCATGACGACTGAGTGTTAATCTCAGCAGAGCAACACGAATCTCCAAGCATTAATAATAAAACATGTACGAAAAACCCATACAGGCTACAACTCTCGGTGTGTTATACTAGCCCGATTGAGCATGTTTGAACCTGAACTGACCATATCAGTCTCAGAAACGATCATAACCATCCAACTTCACCAGCATGATTGGATGGCCCAGATCGAATCCATAACCCTCAAGCAGGTATTGGAGTATTCACCACCGACCGAATACGGGCCCCGCATGGTCGGCCTCCCCAAAACGGTGGCATAGTCTGCCAAACCGTCCAAGCCAAAACAACATGGACGTGAAACCCTAAACTAGGGTTACGGCACATTACATGTGTCGCAAATCAGTCTCAACCATCCATCTTCGCGGGCATAGATGGAGGGTGTAGATGTAGATTCAAAGGGTCCAGAACATATCAACACAAACAGCGTGGGCCCGCCTACATACCTGACTGATCGGTCCGGACCAACTATGGTTGGTCGTCTTGATTCGTGCGTCCCAAAATCGGGTATGACACACGGCAAAACCTGATTAGGGTTTGTGTCTCGATCACGAGCGTCCCTTTTCTCCTGCTCGGATGAAGGGTCCAGGAATAGACTAAGCAGGTCCGGTAAGTATCAACATGATCACTGCGGGCCCACCTATCTCCACACCCGATCGGCCAAGACCAAACTTGGCTGTACACCTCGATTCGCACGCCCAAACCAGGCGTGGTCGCACCTCCTAATCGTAAACTGATCTCGACCACTCAACTTCTCCGGACAAATTGAGTGGCTTAGATCACGTTTCTATGAGGCAATGAAGTATAGGCGTGAACACCAGCCTACCACCCACACGCCGAATCAATCAGCCGGGACCGACCAGGCTTGGTCGTCATGAAACGCGCGCCCGAAATGGGCATGATGCGCGGCTTTTGCGGCACCATATTTCTGTTGCAAATCGATCTCAACCGCTCCTCTTTGCCGGTCAAATTGAGTGGCCTAGATCGCACCATCATGAGACAGTGAGGTATGGACGTGTACACCGGCATGCCGTCTACACGCATGCCCAGTCGGTCCTTTCCAAAACACCTCCCATGCTTGGTTTCGACCAAGCTGAAGAGTGATGCATGCGCACCTCTTCAAAAGCCCTAAAACTTCATCAACGGTCGCAGATGAGTGTCACAGATCATCTCGTCCGTCCAACTCTACCTAAGAGACCAGAAAGGCCTCACCACAATCACCGTCCACCACTCTTCCACATGGAGTGATCGGTCAAGTCAGGGCTTACATGTATAGCCTCCAAACGATCACTCGAAGATGGATGGACATGATGCTATTTTAAGACGCTTAAATTCGTGACTTACTCCGGTACGCCTTAAAAACAAACAATGCTTCATACATCTTTGAATATACTCGATGCGATGCACAACGAGAATACACACGATACTTCACAAGTATCGACTTCCTAAATAATTTAGTTATTTAGTCTAGCATTACATGCTACTTTCAGTGGGTCCCACGATCCACACACTCGAGACATCAATCATGTCACAAACTGGGGGATACATATTGGGGTATTGGTCTGGCGGTTTACAGCGTGTAATGCGCCATCACAAGAACGTGTCAGGAAGTCATGGACGGTTAGAGATGACAGGAGAAGTGGGCAAGACTGGTCGTGTAACACCAACACACAACTCCACTACTCCATCACTCCACTTCCTCCACTTCCTACGAGAGACGTGAATAAGGCTCAAATGACTTGTATAAATAGGTTCTCCTCCCTATTTCCAACAACAAGAACAAGTCAAGACAAGACAGAAACCAAGTGTTGATACCATCGTATTCAAACACCGAAACTGATAGCTTACACCCTGCAAGCCAGTTCAGCTTTCTGTTACAAGTCATAAACAAGCCTACACCTTCACAATCTCAACACCTTCTTCGTTTCCCTCCCTAAGATCAACCCCATATCCTTCACTTTGTGACCGAAGCAAGTCTGGAACGGCCATTTCTTGGTTTAGTCCAGAGTTGTACAGATTGATTTCTCGAATCACAAGCACTCACCGCGTAGTGCATTTGTTTAGGGTTTAGATTCATTCCTCATCCACACACCCCAAATTACCAAATCCGGCAGGAATAGTTTTCACCCATAAACACATGCGAAGTCACAGAAAGTACAACCCAGGTCAAGTCATGCTCTATCATGGAAATACGCTCGCAACCAAGGGAGGAATATTTTCACACTGCCACAAAAGGGAAAGGCAACCTTGAAGCTAGGTTTTCACGAGAAGAAAACTAATAAAAGCAACCTACTCATGCACGCATGTTTTGTATAATACTTGGTTTTCTTACTATCGGCATGGCGACTAATATTGCTATGATACTGCTAGCAACGAAGAATCATTCATACAAAAAAAAATATTTTTACGGGTTCATGGAGAGTATATCTACGGCTAGGGCTTGCACCGACAAAAGAAAAAGAGAAAAAAGAAGCGTTGGAGTACATACCTGGAATGTTAGCTCGTTTTACTGCTACCACTCTGCCGTTAGCACAAAGACGTGAGAACCAAGATGAAAAATAAAATAAAATGAGAACAACCCTTTTATAAGAGTAATATTCTTTTGAAGTTCGAATAAGGAAAGGATTCCCTATTTTAATCCACGAATAAGAAAAGGCAATCGGGCCCACAAGGATAAGTCTCACGATGCCCAAAAGTCTGCGCCATGCCTTACCTCACGATACTCCAACAATCCGCGCCACGCCAGCGTCCAAGTCGCGCCCGCGCCGAGCCAAGCCGTCCGCGCCGAGCCAAGCCGAGCCGCGCCGAGTCAAGATAAGCCGCCCGCGCCGAGCCAAGCAGCGCCCAAGCTGCACCAAGTCGCGCCCAATCCAAGTTGCGCCAAGACCGAGCCGAGCCGCGCCAAGCCAAATCCCATTCCTAGCCACGCCAATAACTTGCTAAGCCAGCACCTCCGCGTTCCCTAGCCCAGCCAAGATGACACGTGACCAAATCAAGCTGACATCCTGTGTCTCAACCAGCAACTGCCTCTACCATTTCACGTCTAGCCAATAACGACGCAAATAGAATTCATGCAAGACATCCAACACAAGGATCAAGGATTCTTAAAATACTCTCGAAAAAGGTTAGACGAATTTTCCTAGCCGTCTTTCATGAACCGCCGCTTTGGTTTTGTCCTTGTCTGTCACCATCTTATGCTTACCTCGCAACAATGCTCCTGTTCCGAGCTAAGCAGGGGACTTAATGTTGATGGTGGATTTTAGCTTAGGGTTAAAATCGTAAAAATATGCATCTGACACGACGTCACTATGACCACTAGCAAACTTATTGAATCAAACAAAGATGCCTACGTAAGAATTACCAGGTACCTTTTTTTATACGTGTGTCATGTTCCACGGCAGAACCCTTAGTATTAACTGACATCACCTTTGTATATGCCAAACCCTAGTTCTCCCACCGTGACAATGGCAAACCATGCCAGCCACGTCTCTGCGCCAAGGCATGCCAATCATGCCAGCCGCACCACCGTGCCAATGGCAAACTATGCCAGCCATGTCTCTGCGCCAAGGCATGCCAATCATGCCAGCCGCACCACCGTGCCAATGGCAAACCATGCCAGCCACGTCTCCGCGCCAAGGCATGCCAACCATGCCAGCCGCACCAACGTGCCAATGGCAAACCATGCCAGCCACGTCTCTGCGCCAAGGCATGCCAACCATGCCAGCCGCACCACCGTGCAAATGGCAAACCATGCCAGCCACGTCTCTGCGCCAAGGCATGCCAACCATGCCAGCCGCACCACCGTGCCAATGGAAAACCATGCCAGCCATGTCTCTATGCCAAGGCATGCCAACCATGCCAGCCGCACCACTGTGCCAATGGCAAACCATGCCAGCCATGTCTCTATGCCAAGGCATGCCAACCATGCCAGCCGCACCACCGTGCCAATGGAAAACCATGCCAGCCACGTCTCTGCGCCAAGGCATGCCAACCATGCCAGCCGTACCACTGTGCCAATGGCAAACCATGCTAGCCACATCTCTGCGCCAAGGCATGACATCCATGCCAGCCGCACCACCGTACCAATGGCAAACCATGCCAGCCACTTCTCCATGCCAAAACAAAGAGTTGCAATAATCAACGGCTACCCTTCTCTTTGAGATGCAGATCTCGACCATCCAAGTTCGCCACCTAACACATGGCAACTTGCGGCCCAAAGCCAAACACCACGGTTTGTACTAAACCCTAGTTTTTGCCGCGCCTATACCATGCCAGCCTTTCCTTCACGTCACTGGCTGCCAAAACTAAGGGTTGCAATGATCAACGGCCACCTTTCCATCTAAGATGCAGATCTTAACCGTCCAAGGTCACCAGCTAACGCGTGGCAACTCGTGGCCCAACGCCAAGCCTTAATCGTGGTCGCGCCCAAACTACGCCAAGACCCTAGATTTTGGCCGCGCCTAACTACACAAAAATCCTAGCTTGCCGGCCATACTTTCATGCCGCCAGCTACCAAACGAAGGGTTGCAATAATCAACGGCTACCCTTCTCTTTGAGATGCAGATCTCGACCACACAAGTTCGCCACCTGACGCATGGAAACTTGCGTCCCAAAGCCAAACATCACGGTTTGCGCCTAAACCCTAATTTTAGCCACGCTTACTCTATGACCAAGCCATGCTCAACACTGGCTGCTACAAACAAAGGGTTGCAATAATCAACGGTTACCCTTCTTTTTGAGATGCAGATCTCGACCACACACCTAACGCATGGCAACTTGCGGCCCAAAGCCAAACATCACGGTTTGCGCCTAAACCCTAATTTTGGCCGCGCCTACTCTATGACCAAGCCATGCTCAACGCTGGGTGCTACAAACGAATGGTTGTAATAATCAATGGTTACCCTTCTCTTTGAGATGCAGATCTCGACCACACAAGTTCTCCACCTGACGCATGGCAACTTGCGTCCCAAAGCCAAACATCACGGTTTGCGCCTAAACCCTAATTTTGGCCGCGCCTACTCTATGACCAAGCCATGCTCAACGCTGGATGCTACAAACGAAGGGTTGCAATAATCAACGGTTACCCTTCTCTTTGAGATGCAGATCTCGACCACACAAGTTCGCCACCTGACGCATGGCAACTTGCGGCCCAAAGCCAAACATCACGGTTTGCGCCTAAACCCTAATTTTGGCCGCGCCTACTCTATGACCAAGCCATGCTCAACGCTGGCTACTACAAACGAAGGGTTGCAATAATCGACGGCTACCCTTCTCTTTGAGATGCAGATCTCGACCATCCAAGTTCGCCACCTAACGCATGGCAACTTGCGGCCCAAAGCCAAAACATCACGGTTTGCACCTAAACCCTAATTTTGGCCGCGCCTACTCTATGGCAAAGCCATGCTCAACGCTGGCTGCTAAAACGGAGAGTTGCAATAATCAACGGATATCCTTCCCTCTGAGATGCAGATCTCGACCGTTCAAGCCCGCCACCCAACTTGCGTCCCAAAGCCAAAACATCACGGTTTGCACCCAAACCCTAATTTTGGCCGCGCCTATTCTATGGCAAAGCCATTCCGACTCTACCATGGCCACTGGCATGCCACCATGCCACACGTAACACAATGATACACGTTTTCCCATGAAAATACTCGAGACATCTAACACATGTCACAAACTGGGGGATGGGATGCTCATAAAGGGTATTGGTTTGGCGGTTTACAACATGCGGCGTACACTACACCTGTTACATGAAAGTGTCATAAGAATAAGGCGGTTAGTAAATACAGGGAGTAATGGTGAAAAAGCTTTCCTTCATTATGGAATATCAATTCCAGGCGTTAGTTACCGCCTCTTCCCATTTACTCATCCGTTTCTATTTCTTACAAGACCAGAGTACATTTCACTTGGACTTGTATAAATAGGTCTTACCTATTTCCACCAAACAACAAGTTTTGGTCAGGAGCATACAACACTCAGAAACCACTTGCTAGCTTTCCCATCTGTTAGCTTTTACTTTCTGATACAAGTCAAACAACTACTCTTCCAGAATCAACTATTCTGGTCTCAACACTTTCTTCGCTTCCCTCCCTAAAACCAACCTTTCTCCTTCACTTTGTGACCGAAGCAAGTCTGGAACGGCCATTTCTTTGTTTAGGCCGGATTTGTACAGATTGATCTCTCGAATCTAAAGTACTCCCTTGCAGTATATTGTTTAGGGTTTAGACTCAGTTTCTCACCCACTCACGCGAAATTACCGTAATCAGCAGAAACCGTTTTCACCCACAAACACCAAGATAATTAATTACAAAGTAAAGGGGGAAATCATATGATTATCGGTTTTGAAATTGAGCACGATAACATTTCAAAACTTATCACTTGAAAATCTGTTGACTGGAAAAAGGCAAGGATGCTAAACAAAGAAATACCCTTCTCAGTGGGATAAGGAATTTGTTGAGTTTGTATACTTTGTTCTTGAAAGTAAAAAGCAAATTGATATTTGTGGAATAATTATTAATCAAATGATCAAGATCTTCGAATCTATCAATACCACAACATCCCAGAGAAATCTTGGATATCCATCTCTCATCACCAGCTTGTGTGAACCCACAATGGGAAATAATTTTGGAGATGAGAAAGTCACAAAATTTGTCTCTCAGGGAATTATCAATCAGATGAGTAAAACTCAAAAGGAAAGAGAAACTATTGTTTCTACTGCTCAAATCTATATCAATGGAGATCTTTTGTTTCATATTTTGCATCTTGGAAGACAATTTAGCTGTATTCAGAAACAGTTAGCTTTTGCCTCTAGAAATGATCCAGAAACCCTTAAAGGAATCTTGGATATCAATGATATGTTCTTAAAAGGCGAAAAAGATCAAGATTCTGAACAAGAACCTATTAAGCAGCAGACAAGCGAAGAATAATAATTCTTGCAACAAAATAGACACCAGTTTTTGATTATTTCAATTATTGTGTAAGTTCTATTGCTGAATAAAACTATCTATTGTTTATGAATAAAATTATTATTTTATAATTTTTCTTGTGATAGTTTTTCAATTACATAGCCTGTACTTGAATGCTTTATATTATTGTTATGTGTTATGGGATGTTTGATTTCGGTTTTCTTAACCTTAATATTCGATCTCATATGATGTATGAACCCTTATGGTTTGTGTGGCTTTTTGATTTAGCGGGATTAAGTTCTAGCCCAAGTTGGTAGGATTTTATCAAATGATCATAAGGTGTTCCGATTGAAACTCATATGTGAAAAAGTCACAATATGTTGAATCGATTTGTGTTTAACATAAAAGCATATGTGTTTATCGAAACAAGCGATTGTACTTGTGCAATCGGTTTAGCAAGGGAACTAAGTTTTCTTAGTCAATTTGTGAAACTATTAGGGAAAATTGCTTCGGACAATTTTTTCCTTGATAGCATATTAAAACCAAATTACTTGTAGTTTCGGTTTTGATATTGGTTATCTAAAATGGTATGTGAAACCTTCGTGCTTAACTCTTATAGGTTGTACAATTCTTTTAGATTTGTAAGATCCTTTCGGTTTTTGTATTTGCTCGGACCTTTGTCATTTTGTGACAAAAAGGGGGAGAAATATATGGAGTAAACAAGTGATTTGTAATCATTTAGGAAAGGAAAATTGTGCTTAAACGTTATATCTAACGAAAGAGTAAAGCATTGACTAAGGGGGAGAAACATATCATATGATGATTGTAGTTATTTGGACTACAAAGGGAAATAACAAAGATGTGCGGATTGAAAATCTACCTATCTCACCTTTAGGGGGAGTATTAGCTTTGTTATTTAAAAGTCATGATGGCATTTATGGATTGAATATATGCGAGGTATTGTCTTTGTTGAAACTTGGAATCAAGCGTATGTATAATGAATTTTTTGTAATTTGTTTATCCATATATATTAAGAGTTTTGTCACTAAAATTGACAAAGGGGGAGATTGTTAGAGCATAGCTCGGTTGAACCCACCAAGCGTTGGTATGTCAAGTTTGGTTGTCATATTTTGGTGAATCAAAACTCAATTAAAGAGTCGCTTGATTATATACTAGAGACAACTTCGTATAGGTTAGGCTAGAAAGATTAGGATAATGAGACATACAATTATTACTCGAAGACTTGAAGAATGTGAAGAAGTAACAAGCTACATCGACGACATCATCCTTCCTCTCGAGGTTAGTAATATTTTGACTTGAATTGTTTCATTCCCAACGTATCTTTCAAGTCGTGCTATATTGAAAACATAACTGCGAAGCTGTGAATGATTATACTCTAGTAGACATAGTGTTAAAGAATTAAAATACGAAGTATAACGCCTATCATTTGAATTTCGTATATAAGACATCGACATAATCATATGAATGCTATTGTGATTATGTGTATGGGTAAAGGTGAAGATTTCATCCTAGGAAACAATGTTTACATTCGTTTAAAGGAAGTACATTCATGAACTTGTTTTATGAATCGAAAGGGAAATCGCTAGGCTTATTGGTATTGTTATTCATTGCATATCTTTGGATTACCAATATGTGTGAGTTAGTAGAACCGATCATAACTTGTTATGTATCTTGGTAAAACTAGTCACAATGCCTGACTGATGTATTGGTATGACTTTTATTAGTGTAACCGATCCTAAGTAATCACCTTAGATGGTATGATCGATATTTGTAATTGTGTAACCGATCCTAGTAATTGGTATGACCGATCACAAAAGAGTTGTAATCGATCCTTGTAATTGGCGTAATCGGTCCTGGTAATTGGTGTAACCGATCTTAGTGACTAGTGTAACCGATCACAAGTAATACCATGAGAATATGGTAACCGGTCACGGTAATTGGCGAAACCGATCCACAGTAATCGATGTAACCGGTCGTAACCATGTTAAGGTAGAACCGATCCTTGTGTTTGGTAGAACCATAAACCCATGATTAGTGTATTAATATTTGATCAATCACATAGTTCTTGGAAATCAGATGAACCAGTTTTAACTTGTTTAGAAGTGTGGTATAATCGGTTCCAAGATTATAAATATGAAAAAGGATTTACAAAGAATAAGATGTCGACATACTTTGAACATGTTCATTAACTCTTATCTTTTATTGTTCAAAGATATTCCTTAATAACTAAAGGAGATCCCGGACCGAAATAAGTTGAGAATCTTTTAATTAAGGTTGTTAATTTTATATGCTTTTAATTACCATCAATTAAAATGCATATCTCTGGAAAATAAAATTGGAAATGTGCATTTACTAATTGGAGATTTTCTAGTGAGATTTCGGTTAATATTGGACAAAGCATTTCCAGGAATTATGAAAACCGATTTGGAAATATATTGCATATCTTGAGAATATTCGGTTTTGGAAATTCCTTGGTGTCCAAACTTCCTTGGTCTATAAATACCCAAGTTTGCATTTCGAGAAAACTATCCTAAGAGCCAGCAAAACTACCTTGTTGTGTTGTTACTGGTGGAGCCGTCTATTCGGAGAGGAAAGTACCATAATTAGGCGAAATCTCTTACGACCGCTCGTTTAAAGACTTTTGTGGGATCAAGAAGATCTACGAGTACCGTTGGTGGGAAACTAGATAATTGCAGTATTATTAGTTTTTGATTTGATTTGATTGACTAACGGTTGTTGAACTTTGATTGCACCTAGTTTGTTTATTCTTGAGAATCTTCTCTTCTGATATAAGATTCACTCAAACTAGATCGAAGTGTCGACGGGATCTTTAGAACTGTTTGTAGATCTAAAGACGTCTTATGATAATCCAGTGTTAGCAGACTCCGTTCTGTGCGTGATTGATCACAAGAGATTCAAGTTGTGGTGTGCAGGTGTTTATTGAAGATTTAAGAAGATTTGAAGATGAAAACGATTTCTTATTTGGGTTCATAATCTTTGGTGTGCACAAAACTTGCTCGGCTGGGATCCAACTATAATCGTTTTATCTTTGATATATTTGATTGATTAGTTGCGTAGATCAGCATTATTATATAGTATCTTGATAGATCCTATTTTTTATTGCAAAATCTAAACTCGGCTACTTTGGTACTTGTTGGATAGATAGATCTAAACCCGACAAATGAGTTTATTGGATTAAACAGAAGAGCCTTTCTCTAACTCATATCACTAAGATTGAATAGAGTTGTTACCGAACAGATTTGTTGTTCCTTTACTGTTTGGAATACGAACCAAAGGAATTTTTCCAGTGCGTGCACTTACTGAATGTCGGAAGCGCAGGGATACTGAAGAAACTAGGCGAACTATAGGTTTAGTTGCTTGGTCTCAACTATACGAAGTTGATTTGATTTTTTATAGCGGCTTAATTCTGAGAGTATTCAATTCTGGACTAGGTCCCGGGGTTTTTCTGCATTTGCGGTTTCCTCGTTAACAAAATCTTGCTGTGTTATTTACTTTTGTTTTCCGCAATTATAATTTTTGTTATTATAATTTAAAGTAAATTACACAAACTTTAACTTTGTATTACTTGATAGTGATTCGATAGAGTTTGGTTAAGTCCGAACCTATTATCAAGTAATCACACTTTGATTGTTGTATTGTCTCGATCTCGTATCCATATACGATCACATAAAGTGTGAATACCGATTCGTTGTATTGTCTCTACTCAGTCCATAGACAATCACTTTCGGTAAGAGGACTTATAGGTGGAAAAGTTTAAGATTGTGGTTTATTTGGGTACCCTCGTCTTTTCATACATAGATTCTCATCTTCAACTTACATAAAAGTATATATTTCTACTTATGACTATAACAAATCATACATCATAGAAACAACATCAACAAAACAAGCATGTAAGTTAATTTAGCGACATGAATGCAAGTGTCAACGATTTTCAGTTTGCTTGTCTAAAAACAATAGGCTCATGAATTTATTGTTCCAAAGATTAACTTTTTAAAGAACAAAGTTACTTTCTATGAGAAGTTATCTTTCAAGTTATAAGCAACAAAATATTCATGACTAAATTTTAGTCTCACTATAAATATGTTTTTTTAGGATCGTTCATCATCATTTTTCTAGTTCCTCTATTTTTTAAACTAAAGTTGTTAAATCATACGATATGGAACCCCCACTATTTTTTGACTCAGACAAGAATTTCAAAACAATATACAAAGTTCAAAAATTGTGAAAAGCCAATGAACCAATGATCTAAATCCAAAACGTTTTACACAATATAGAGGATAAATATTCAAACAATTTTCATAAAATCAATATCGCCTAATTCACGACTCAAACTTTCATATTTAATACAACCTACTAGAAGAATCAAGGAGTATAAAATTCTCAAACACTTTATTTCATTTAATATCATTGCAAGTTGGGTAAGATTACATACATATTATTCGAAAAATTCACCAAGTTTAGAGGAAAACATAACATGCTCATACTCATCACTAACTCATTCATGTGGAAACATTCAAAGTTCAAGTCACGTTATGGTAAGATTTCTATGTTATGTTTAACCATTTCATACATAACATATAATCTGTAGTACGCAATGATCAAATTCCACAATTCTCTAATTTCAATCTTGTTAAAAACAAGGTAGGCAGAAATTAGATTCTTTGTCATTTCGGAAGTATGAACATCCTTAACAAGATAGTTCTACCCTAAGTAAGCTTTGAAACCATACCAATACCGAGAACCCTAGAGATGTGAGTATAACTCAACACCACTTTCTTTCAAACGATTTGGTTCAATTTTTGAACCATAACCTATCAAAACAAACATGGTGTAAAACACCAATATATACCAATCTCTCACTGTATCCACAATACACACTAACTTAGCTTGAAAAGCGTTGTTAATAAAATTTGATATCTTTACAACGTCGTGCAATAGCAAATAATTTCATAATCAATATTATGTTCTTTTCTTGGTGAGAGTTGATATTCACATTTGTTTTGACTAGGTTTCTAATTATTTCGGTTTTGGTTTCGTATCAGATTCTATCTCATAAGTTCCAAAATTATATGAGTCATATGTTTATTATCATACACAATCATTCTCAACATCTTGTTTCCCTAAAATTTATTCTAAGATTGAACAATCAATTTATTCAATTTAGAATGTCATTATTTGATCACTACAATAACTATAAATAGTTCATCAAACATACCTCAATTGCTTTTAAAAGCTCAATTGGTTATAAACCACTGTACATTCTCTGTGCACCAGCAAAGAAATCAACAACCCCATTGCTCCACACATCGATTAATCTCCCACAATTTTTATTTCATTTGAAAATAAAAACTTGCTCAAGTAAATGAATTTTCACCTGTCACAATCATGTACATGTGAGCATTTAAAACCAAAAAATAAGTAAGGTATGCACTTACACAATTACTTGAAAATCAAATAAAACATAGCACTCCATGCTTCTCTTAAGTTTCAAACAACTATTCAAAGTTATATAGTTATAACATCATACATATAGTTATAACTTTCTACTAAGCATATTATCAAACACATGTGGTGCATTAGTTTATTACTACATCTCAATCTCTAATCTCTAATGTCAAGTATCATCTCCTATTTTGGACAAACATACACAACGATTTTGAAATCACCACATCTCTCAATCTAAAAATCCAAATAGGAAATTTCAAAATCGGTTTCGAAAATAAGTTCATGATTTAAAAGTTTAATGTTACACACAAACCCAAAATATCAGCACAGAGATCAGAAAAACTAAATTAATCAATACTAAATTTCTAATCGTCAGAAATTTTCAGCAACATTATTCAGATTTGTAAAATACTTTAAAAATACTTTTCGGACTCCAAAAATTATGAAATTTGGAGGAGATGATCCTAATGATGTCATATATATATGCTTAAAATTTCTAGACCCAATTAATTTCCGTGTAGGAGATAAAAATAAAACTCTATAGTTTGTTAACATCAACAATATTTTTTCTATGTTAGATATTCATGATGAAAAATATTATCCTTGTTACAATCCTAGTCCATCAAAATCAAACATAAAATTTACTTTAGGTATCAAGTAACCTAATTCCAAGCATAATGGTTTATCGCAAAAGTAAAATTATATTGTTATATAATTCTATAAAACGAATTAAACAATGATACTTATCGTGTTTCAGCAATCATTTCTTTTGATATCCATGGAAGAATATTGTGTCTTAAAATTTTTGGAACAATTGCTGAAATCCGCTTGCAAAACAATCACAAAATAAACAAATAAAAATATTATGTATTTGAGTCACGACCAGGTCGCTCTCTTTAAGACGTTTCGCGGCTCTGCCCAAGATTGTGCAAGCAGTTCTTCTATGTCGCGTCGCCCCCGGGATAAAAAAGCCGAGTAAATCTCTTTCACAATCACTCTTGCACTCTGAGAGTATGTGATACTTGTACACACACTCCTATTCTTGCTCAAAATCAAACTTTAGAAAACAAGTGATGATCACACATTAGTTTTCTTTCTCTCAAAATTCTTGTTTTTCTTTTAAAACTCCAAAAACATTAAAACAACGAACTCTCTTATTATTTTTCCAACCAAAAATCTGATTTGTATTCAAGAAATTCAATAGTTAATGACACTTAATTACCACAAAATTATCCTGTTAACTTCCCCTAAATAAAACGATCAAGGGATTAATAAAAGAATAAATTTCTTTAATGAAGATAATTATGAATATTAAAAACAATTTTAAATAAAATTTTGTTTTAAATAATATATTTTCAACATGTGTCGGGATCCTTTAACAAAAGGTTTTGACAAAACATTCCAACAAAATTTGTTAACTGTAAGATCACACTCATCAAACGACTTATATTTTGGATAATATGTCACTTAATTATGTGTTTGGCTTTAACAAGAAACAAAGTCAAATGTGATTGCGTGAACATAGGAAGTAATATATTTTGTGAGAAGTCTTATAGAGGAAAAAACTGTCATCTGTAAACATATATCCAATGTTTACCGGTCGAAAAGAATCTCAGATCGTAAACATCGATGACTATTTTTTTTTCTTCATAATTTTTTTTTAAATAAAAAAATAATGAATAAAAATCAAAGTTCTAACTGTTCCTCCTAAATTCACGTTAATCCATTTTCCTTGATGATCCAATGTATAATATTTACCCTGTTGATTATATGTAATTGATATTCATTCTGTATACGTAATCAATTTTGGGTTCCATACTTCCATTAATAACAGTTAAGAGTTAAATATTGATTTCTCTGTAAACTTAATCTCAATCTTAATTAATTGACCTAGGAATTGATGTGCTAACCCCATAATTCTTCCTAAGATATTAATGGGACAAGGCTTTTCTTCTTTGAATGATCAATCGATCTTACCAGTTCTGAACAATTTCGGGCTTTTATAAGTTAAAACCGTATGGGAAGTAGATGAATCTTCAACCTAATATAGTCAAATAGTTTTAGAAATTTTCGTTCTTTTTTTTTTTTTTTGCTTTTAGTAAGAAAGGAAAATTTCTCAGTGGTCTGACTTATTTGTACGAGCCAAACACAAACTAGAAGAGAACTAAGTGCACGTCCTAAGCCGTTAGATATGTGAGATCCAAAAATTATGAATTTTTGTCAAAAGGTTTTGTCAAAACCTTTTGTTAAGGGATCCCGACCCTTTTTTTTTTTTTTTTTGGTAACAGACAAGAAAAAACAAACCATTAAATGGTCATGATTCCAAATTTGGAGATGAGATCTCCGGGAATTTGATCTGGTATCCATTGAGCTTGGACATTATTGGATAAAGCATGAGCAGCAATAGAGTGAGCCGTATTGTTCGCGCTTTGGGGGACGAAATTGAACTCCACCCTGTTGATAGAACCTTCAAGGGACTTAATGATGTCAATGAGTCTCCAAATTCTCCATGGAGGTGATCGATTTACACCATTGAGGATGTTCACCACTACTTGACAATCTCCTTCAATAATCACATGGTCAAAGTCGCGCCAGATAGCAAGATCAACAGCTAAAGCAAATCCATTTGTTTCTGCCACTATTGGGGTATTTGAGACACCCAATCTTGTGCTCATCCCGCAACAAATTCCATCATGGTTCCTAGCAATAGCTGCAGAGGCATACTGACCATTTTTAACGGCTGTATCAACATTAATTTTGATAGTATTTGTTGGAGGAACTGTCCAGTGTTGAGCTGAGTTGTTTTCAACTTCATTGTGTTGAGTTGTACCTTCAGTTTCTATGGAATCCTCAGTCCCAAAGTATAAATTGAACCAATACATGACAATTTTGAGAATTTCCTGAACCTGGAGTTGTTTCTTTTCGAACACTAAGCTATTTCTCGCTTTCCATAGAGCCCAACAGATAGAAGCTCACATGGAGAAGATATAGTCATTGTCTGGACCTGTAAGCCATTGTTCTACCAAGCGGGAAAGGTTAATGTCTTGATTATCCTGCAATCTTAGGCCAAGTGGTGAAGCAAACCACACCATCTGAGCTACACTGCAATGAATGAGAAGATGGTATGTATCTTCTTCCTGATCATTACACGACCTGCAAATAGGTTCAACTCCTTCAATGAATTTTCCAATTCTTTTCAATACACCAAGGCCACTGTGAAGTGCTCTCCACAAGAATAGCTTGATCTTTGGAGCTATTAACAGCCCATAAATTCTTCCATGGAAAATTATTTTGGCCAACAGTTGAGGATTCTCCTGCATATTCAATGAGCATCTTTTGGAATGACTGGGGCGTGAATTTGCCATGGGGAGTCGGTTTCCAAATCAGTTTATCTTCAGCTTCTTTATTAATGTCTATATTCTTGATCCCGACCCTTTCAACATTCCCCATTCATACCGATTCAAATTTTGATCTTGGTCATCATCACATGAAATCAAAATAATTCAATGGTTCAAGATGGAAAGTAAACTCAAAAATACACATGTCTAGGGTATGTATCATTTAATTCCTCTGTTCCGAATGTGACAACGAATCCTTAAATGCATCACCATACACTGACTTACCCAATAGAAGTTTCAAGTTTCAACCACTCTAGTCTATTCAAGTGACAAGAGTAAGTAACAAAAGACAACTGACGAAGTGAGTTTCTTTTTTCCTTTGATGAAGACAAGTGAGTTTTTATGTGTATATCATGATTTATTTATTTATTTTGTTTATACGAAAATGAAGCACATAACTATTTCTCGTACTTCTCTCTTCTCTAGCTATAAAGCTTCTCCTTCTTGTTCTTTAACAAAGTTCTTAAAAAGAAATCAAAAATTTCCGAAAAATCAAGCTCTAGTCTAATATAAGCTCCAAAAATGTCTACAGCTACAAGTGTTGGTCTTGAAGAATATGGGAGGGCAACTCGTGAGCAAGCTGGTTGCACTTACATTAATATCAAGATCATCTATAATGTAAACTACTTCCCTCTCCAAATTTCAATCTAGATATATGTATGCTTTAGTGTTTCTTTTGGTGTTATTTTTGCGTATGAATTCAAAGGTTTTCTCTAACTCCAGTAACAAGTCCATCATTTTTACTGATTTAAATTTTATTACAAGTGAGAGTTGTGGTGATCTTATATGGATGGTTACATATTTACTGTTCCTGGTTATGTTTGTAGGTTGATAAAACAGAGCTTTTCTTCAAGATCAGGAACAACATTCAACTATGTAAGATTATGACTGCTTACTGTGCACGAAAAGATCTTGATATCAAATTCCTCAGGTTCTTATTTGGTGGTGTTGTGATTAAACCACACCAAACCCCAATCAAAGTAAAATATCTTTCCTCTATTAAATTCAAACAATCATTTTACATCACAAGACATAATGTCTTGAATTTTTTGTCCAAGCTTTTTGCTTCTTAATTTTGAGATGTTTTTGGGATGGATCCTTGGTTGTTGCAGCTTGGAATGCAAGACGGGGATGAAATTGATGTTATGTTGGAAGTAGGAGGAGGTGGCTATGACTTTCACCAAACCCGAAGATGCAGAGAACTACAAAAGAAAAAGGGGGATTTTGTGTTTCCCCCTCAAAAAAAAGATATCTAATTTGCAATACCCCTTTCTAAATTCATAATAGGTTAAACCCCCTCTCCGTCATAACTGTCGTGACATCCCAGTTAAATATGCACGTGCAGTTCACGTGTTAGATATTATTTTTAAGATTCTAAAATACACTTGGCCAGAAACTGAGAATGGACAGGTGTTGGAATCATACCCATTAATTTAGTTCCTATTGAAGTAGACGTGTCCTAAGATGCACAGAGTGAGAAACTATGTAGAACTCTTATCTTCTTCTCCATGTTCATTCTCCCATATGAACAGATGAAAAAATAAAAAATTAATAGAAGTATGAGATTGTACTAAGAAAACTGGAGGTTTACAAATCGATAATGAGAGATTAAAAACAAAAATCAAGAATTGGATTTGGATATTTGTTTTATGATGTTGATTTGTATCTTGATTCTCATTATCTTGAAATTGGGGAGAAACTGCGAAATGTTGATGTTGATTCCGCTGTCCCTGTGAAATTGAGATTTTTGTATGCTTAGTACTACCAACAAAAGATGCAAGTGATGATGGTGTATCATGAATGGTCACAAAATGTTGAGCTCAGTCGAAATTTCAATTTCATAAATCAGTATAAATTTTTAGGGTTCCTTGGAACTTTTAATTTCAAAGAAATATGTTCGTCTGAGATTCCAATTTGTTTGTGTGGTTCGGAAATGGTACGGCGACTTTTGGAAATGGGTTTGATTAGTAAAGCTCGAAATCCCTTGTTACCTAGCTAGTGAAACCATTAGAACCCTCCACCATTAATGGCTTCAACTGTATGTTTTTATTTGGCTACGATTTTGGTGATGGATTAAAGAGTGATTAGGTATGTGAGAAATCAGGAGTGCTCTTTTAAGGTTTCGGCAAAAAAAAAATTGCAGAATCTGGTGAATTAGAATTTTAAGTACACAGTTACGGATGTCACGGCAGTTATGACGGAGAGGGGGTTGCACCTATTATTAATTTAAAAAGGGGTATTGCAAATTAGATATCTTTTTTGAGGGGGAAACACAAAATCCCCTAAAGAAAAAAATGATGAGGATGAACAAAGGGCAAACTTAAGCTTTACTTGAATAAATCTTACCATGTATCTTGTCTTCTATTTCAACTTCAACGTGGTCGTCAACTTACATGGTGAAATGAGGGAAAAGAGCTGTTGTAGAATTTTGGCTTCCGAGAAACATCTCAAGTTGTTTCAGTCTTATCTTATGTGCTGCCAAATTGAATATTAGAAAGGGCCAAGTTTCTGCAAAGATCAGTTGATCTCATCCGTCATTCCCACGAAGAAAAATATCTCATCATTCTACAGCTTCTAGTCTTCTATCAATTAAAATTAATTAATAAATTTCTGAAAGCGTGAAGCGGAGCGTGACTCGTTTTCTTTTGAGAAGCGATGCGTAGGTTGAAGCGGGAAGCGGCGATTCATAGTTGTCGCTGAATCGTAAAATATAAAATTAGATATATTATAAATAGGTATGAAAATATTTATAAATATAAAATATAGCCCAATATTATCCTAAATAACTATGTAGAACAGTGGTTGTGCATTCGCATACCACACATGAGGTGGTAGTATGGTAGGTTTGAATTCCACCATTCTTTTTTAAAGTTTGACCATTTTGCGCTTCTGACTTTGGTCAAAATCATTGACAACACGCTTCACAGTCAGAATGCTTCATAGGTACGCTTCAGAGCATTTCTACAAAAAATTGAAGCGAAGCGTGAAGCGTACGCTTTTAAAAACCATACACTACTAGTACTACGTTAATTCAATAGGTTGCCATACTACATTAATTATTAGTAAATATTATTAATAATTAATTAATAATATGGTTTCAGGTGAATTTTTTTGGCTGTGGATAAAAGCTGAATCCAACTCGATTTTTAGAGCTTCTGACCCCACTGGAAAATATTTAGACCAATAGGAATTTTTTGTTTTTTCACACCACCAATATTTCATCCGGAAACCTAAATCTCGATGAAAATATTTAGACCTATAAGATATTTAAGAAAATTTAGACCAATTGGAAATAAAAGCTTCTGGCCACACCAAAAAAATCTTGGTAAAAAAAAAATACCAATTATCTTTAAGTAAAATAAAAAATTTCACGGGCAAAAAAAAAATATTGAGTAAAATAATACTTCAGGGATAATTTTTTTTATCTTTCTGCCGATTTATTAATTTAATCAATAAAATATGGTTTATACTAAAAAAAACAAAACTAGTGACAAAACCCCTAGGTGAACAAACTAGGGATAAGAAAAACCGGTCATATTATTTCTAATAAATAAAAACCGTTTCAAATAAAACTGGGACAAAAACCCCAATTCAAATAAAATTTTTAAAATTCAGTTTTTATTTAATTTCTATATTCCAAAATTGACCTTCCGTATATAAAAACAATTTCAAAGGCAAGTTTGGCGGAAAGAAGAAAGTAAAAACGAATCCGAACAAATAAGATTCAGAAAAATTGTATTTCTTCTTTTCTAGTTTTCTTCGTTCTTTTGAGTTCTAGATCTCGTTTCAATTCAAAAATTCGTCATCGTCTTCTCCCAATTTCTACACAGATTCAGAGAGTAATTCAAGTTAGGTTTATCGTTCAGTGGCACAACCAGAGAACCGGAAGAGAAGCTACAAGTTTTGAGATTCGTAGAAGAAGAATCCAATTCAGTTGTTCGAAGAAGAGAAGATAAACGTAGCTGTTTGAAGAAGAGAAGAATCTGATTCAGTTATTCGAGATCTGGTTGCAATTCAGTTTAGCTGAAATCATATTTCCTCTTTTCAAGTTGAAATTGAATCTCGAATTGAAGAATCCAGCTGAACAATCAATCAACTTCGTGTTGATCATCTTCGTCTTCATATTAATCTGTGTGTAGTATTCGGATTACTCATCAAGGAATTAATCAACTTTTCAGGTATTTAATTCGATTTTTTGTGTTGATTTTTGATTTGTTTTAGTGAATTTGCTAGTCACTCTTGTCGAATAAACTGATTTGATGTTAGCATATGATTTTTTATGTTTGTGTTGATGTTATTATGAAGGATTCCATCTCTTTGGAACTGTTTTTTCAATTTATTGTTGTTGTTGATATTCACATCTCGGTGAAACTGTTTTTGGTTGCATCATTTCATTACGTAAATTATGGATTCTGTTCTCGCAGTTGTTTGTCACAAAGAAGATTGTTTGAATTTTCGTATTGGCCTCCAAGAGTCTTTTGCTAATTTGAAGACTAGTATATGCTCAAGTTGGTGTGATTTCTCTCCTCCTTCTATGGAAATTTTTCATATGGTTGATGATCAGCAAAAGTTCATTGATTCTGATTTTGATCTTCAAGCATTGGCTCTTTTTAGTCTGCATAATAAAGAAGGAATTATGGAGTTACATGTACGTCACAAAGTGAGTGTTCGGTTCAATAAGTTCAGAATTATAGCTTTTGATGACCAGCCACGAGTTCGAATTATACCTTTTGAGAAGCCACGAATTGATTATGATGTTCCGGATAAAATTAAGGAACCATTGAAGTCCGCTCACTTTGGTTACATCTTTTTCAAGGAGTTGAACAGTTGTTTAGGAGGTGTTCGACAAGTTTGTTGTGATTTCTGAAGTATCACGCAGCTGTAGGTTATGCATTCAAGGTCTACGGGAATGAGAAGTTGAGGATTGGTGCATGTTGTGCTAATAAGAAAGAGGAGAAGTGTAACTGGCATTTATATGCTGTGTCATTGATGGTGTTGTAGGAAGTCCTTTTATTATCAAGGAACTAAATAATGAGCATACTTGTGTTGGTGGATTTGTTAACAATCCACGGATATCGAAGAAACTAGTTAGTAGCTTGATTATTGATGAAATTAAACAGGATCCTAATAAGAAAACTAAGCATATTATGGAATCTTTCACGAGAGACTACGGCTTTGACATTAGTCGTTATTATGCATACTCAGGGAAGAAGCATGCGATGAATACTACATGGGGAGAGAACGAGAAATCTTTTATGTTCTTGAACTGGTATAAAAACAAGTTGATTGAAACCAATCCTGGATCTCACGTGGTTTTGGAAGTCGAAGAAGGGACTCAAAAGTTTCAGAGAATGTTTATCTGTTTTGAAGCTTGTAGTCGTGGATTCAATTTACGTAGATCTGTGTTATTCGTTGATGCGGCCCACTTGAAAAGCAAGTACCTTGGTCATATGATGGCAGCAACGGGTCTAACTGGAAATGATGGTAAGGTTTTCATCATTTTTTTATGTTGGTTTCATCATTTTCTATTTTTGGTTTCATCATTTTCTATTGGTTTTCATCGCATCTTATGTTTGTGTTATGTTTTTTGTCCATCTTACAGAAATCTACCCTCTTGCTTATGCTGTGGTATCATCGGAGAATGAAGCGAACTGGAAATGGTTTTTGGAAAATTTGAAGCAAGTCCTTTCTCCTTTGCGACCAAAGCTTACTTTTGTGAGTGATCGAGGTATTGGATTGGTAACTCAAATTCCTGTTGTATTTCCTGAGGCTTTTCATGGTTGGTGCTACTGGCATATGGAATGCAATATCAACATATGCTTACCAAAGAACTGCAAGGTTTATAACAAATATGTATTGGGACTGTTTAAGAAATGTGCGTATGCTTCTACTCATAAAGATTTTACAGAGAGTTTGGATAAGTTGAGGAAGGTTGAAAATCAGAAGTTACAAGACTATCTAAGTAGAGCTCCTATTGATAAATGGGCAAGTTTTTTCTTCAAGGGTCGACGATATGGTAGGTTGTGTTCAAATATTGTTGAGAGTTTCAATGGTTTGGTCGTTGAAGAGAGAGAGAAGCCTATAGCCGTCATGGTTGATGAAATCAGGGTGAAGCTTATGGACCAAATGTGTACACGTCGCGAGGACTGTGCTAACTTAATGAATTGGCGTCAAACTCTATGTCCACAATATGAAGTTTACGCTCCACGACAACAAGATTCATGGTTGTAACTACCCAGTCACCAAGTCGTCGGAATATGTGTTTGAAGTTCATGCTTCGTTAACACAGACAGTCGATTTGAAAAGAAAAACATGTTCTTGCAATCGTTGGCGTATTGACGGTTTCCCTTGTGCTCATGCTGTCCGTTGTATCATGGTGAACGGAGAAGATCCTTACAAGTATGTTGAACACTACTTTACAGTAAAGTTCTATCGAGAATCATATAAACATGCAATCAATCCTGTTCCCACAGTTGAAAAGCCCGTGACAGTGTCGCCGAAATCAATGGTTTTTGGTCCAAATAATGGACCACGGTCAGGACGTCCATCGAAGAAGAAGAGGATTCCTAATACAGATTCAGTTCCCAATAAGAAGATGAGAACTTGTGGTTGCTGCAAGGTTTTGACCACCCATAATAGAAGGACATGCCCTTCTCGTCAGATTTCATGAGAACTTGTAGTCATTTCGACTACAAGTCATCGAATTTCGCTCTTAGTTTCGTTTTTAGACAACAATATGTGTTTCATCTACTATTTGATTTTTTTTAGAAGTTAATGTTTGCGGTGTTTTCATTTTATAATTTGTCTAAGAATAAATAAGTTTGATTAAGTTTTTTGATTTTTTGTTTGATTAAGTTTGTCGAATTTTTTGCAGGCCTTTATAGTTTGGTGTAACCGAATTAGGTTTCATCATTTGTTTGATGAAACCAGAATAGGTTCCATCATTTGTTTGATGAAACCCTTTTGGTTTCACCATTGTTTTCTTGTCACTTTTTCTACTATATTTTTTAACAACACAGTAGATGTTGTTTTGTCTACTGTTTATTGGTGCCCCAAATATATGATACATCATTTATGGATACTGTTTTATAAAAATGAGACATCATATTTCTGTAGACATAAGCTTTTAAGGGAACACAAACTGAAATCGCACGAAATTGTTTTTTTATATAAAGCGTAACCATTTCACAAGTACTTTAACTTCAACTAAAACTTGAATGCAAGAAGAACCGTATGTCAAGGAGTATCATCATTACAATAACCATTTCAAAAGTAATTTAAACTTCAACTAAACTGAATGTTAAAGAGGACGAGCAGGACATGAGTATTATTCTATATTGTCAAGGAGTATCTTTAACGCCAACTTTGGTCTCATGTTATGCACCTTTTATCGTATATCATCTTCGCGAGACATGTTTCCTTTCAAGAGGCTCTTCATGTAATAGAAAACATGCAGGACACAATCGTTCCTGAAAAACCAAAATAATGTTTCAACTGTTATAAAGTGACTAGCTGAGAGTGTTCTGATATTAGTAGCTATATGTAAAGCATTCGGTTTCTAACTTTTTACAAGTGATGTAATGATTTCAAGCATATTCATATGTGAACTAATAAACTTCAAAACATAGCTTACCCCATTTGTTGACAACATGAAGGGGTGTGCAGAGTGTACGGTGTTGGTTGACTAGTACGCTCGTCACGGGGAGCTTTGCGTCGTCTTTGTACAAATCCGATATTATTCGTTGTCTCATGCTTTCAAAGACTTTTCCGCATTATTCTTCGGTGGAAGACAAGGAGTTGTAGTGATAAAATTCTCGGTTTCAAAATCAAAAGCAAGCAGCGTCCAATGGTTTACATCTCCAATTGGTGTCAGGAACGGAACGAACAAAAACCGCACGCTATAATCCATTTTGTCGATGAAACCTTCTATTACAAAGACCACATTTCTTTCCTAATGAGTGACATGTTACGAAACCAAATACCGGATAATGACTCCTTGATGAGTTACAAACACGCAAGTTTGATGAAACCAAACTTGGTTCCATCAAAATTAACCAAATAGACAACAACATTTTTTGTTTTCCACAACTATTTTTTCTGCCAAAAAAAAAATAGAATTTCAGAATAAACTTACATAGGCAAATGTGCTTAGAAACACAGCTCTCTGGTACTTTGGAGAACCATCTTGTTTCAACTCATTTTTTTTGATGTTGTTTTGCAGCTTCAAAATATAGAACTCAATGATGTCTCATGCGACGTCACCTTTTCTCATCAAACTATCCATATTCTTTCCCGATATATGTAAGTGAAGATGTAAATGCTCCCACGCCGTTGACCTGTTAATTTTATTTTTTTTAAAAGCTAGTCAATGATACATCATAAAAGGAGAAACAATGCATAACTTGGAACAAATTTTTGATGAAACCAGTCTTGGTTTCATCAGTTATATCCCACTTACCTTTCATTGTTCTTTCTGAAAAAAAGTGGTCACGAGGGGTTTCTCATTTCTGTTGAGTACCTTCAAGATCTTCAAGTTATCAACTGGTTTCAACTTCACCCCCTGTACTTCCTGAACCTCCTTCTTTTCCTTGCACTTACTAGCTATAACCTTTCTTCTTTTTTTCACACTGGTGTTGTAATCCTGCATTCTCATAGGTGGTCCCAAATTCCTTCTGTCTTCCCTCATTCTTGTAACCATGTTACTCATCCTCTGCTCAAGACCTGCGTTCTCCCTGTCCTTGCTCTTTGATCATCACGCTGACGTGACCCTAAATCAAATCCAGGTTGTTCATTTTCTAACTCGAGTAAATCATTTGCCATTTTTACGGCTGAGTAGTAGTATACGCTTCCAACATTTGGCTTTGACGACGAACAACTTCTCTTCTTGTATTCGGATTCCATTTTCCGAATTTCATCTTCATCAATTACAAATTGAGTTTCATTGTTTTCTTGCTCAATATTTATCGTCGGCGAAGTAGCTTTCTCAATTTCAGATTCGACCCGCTCTGCCACCTTGATATCCTTAATAGTATTCAGAGTCAACTCAGTACCATCTCCTTCTTGTTCTTCCTCGGTCACTGGCTTCGACGAAGTAGCTTTCTCAATTTCAGATTCGACCCGCTCTGCCGCCTTGATATCCTCAATAGTATTCGGAGTCAACTCAGTAGCATCTCCTTCTTGTTCTTCCTCGGTCACTGGCTTCGACGAAGTAGCTTTCTCCATTTGATTCCACCGCTTTCTGCCGCCTTGATCTCCTCGATAGTATTTGGAGTCAACTCAGTACCATCTCCTTCTTGTTCTTCCTCGGTCACTGGCTTCGACGAAGAAGATATGACCTGCTCTTTTGCTACTCATTCTTCTATTTGGTTTAACAAATTTGTAAGGTCAACATCTGAAAAGACACTATCTAGTGTAACGGGATCTTCACCTTTTGCAGATTCGTGTTTATGTTCCGCATCTTGTGGTGTTTCTCCAAGGGTTGAATCCTTTTCTGTTAAATCCTTTTCTGATTGCATCAGAAAATCTTCAAGATTTTCAGCAGCATCTTCCCATGTTTCAAAACTTGAAACCTTTTCTCCAGGCAGCAAAACCCCACCTTGTTCCATCACAACATTGTCATCATGTGGTAGCCTTTCTCCGAGGGCAAAACTGTTTCTTGTTCTATCACGCGATCCACCATCGCTGCATCTATCATGTTAACATCCCTTGTTACCTGCAATATTAAGATATCTAAGTCATTTTTTTTAATCTTCCTGTGTTTGAAAACCTAATGCTGTAAAATCTAAAACTTCTGAAAGAATAGAAACAACGGGCCAATTCATCATTAACTTTAAATGATGAAACCAAATCTGGTTTCATCAAAAAATGATGAAACCAAAATTGGTTACATCAACAAAATGATGAAACCAAATCTGGTTGCATCAAAAAAATGAGTTGAAACAAACATCAACTTGAACTGATGAAACCAAATCTGGCGCCAATAAAACAAATCTGGCAGAAACCATATATAATACCACACAAGTTTATGAAAGACTACCAATAAACTGAAATTTAAGAAAGAAGTTAGAAATTTAAATTGTCTCCTCAATTTAACTCATCCAAGTTTCTTAAATTTAAAAGTCAACAATGTTATTCATAGGCAATGGAACCATTTCTGTTTCCATCAAAAAAGAATTTTCATAGCAAACAACGCACAAAGCAACCTAATAAAACTAGATCTAACATATTACCTCATTCGAAACCGCTTCAGGTACTATTGGAACATCTGTTTGTTTTCTTTTACGTCTCAAATAAGTGCTCTGTACTGGTTGTTGTTCCCTGTCCTCAGCATCATATTTTGCCAGCAGTGATTCTTCTTCTTCGGAAAGAACATTTGTAGCATTGGTCCTAAGCTTTTCAATCAAGGCTCGCACAAATTGGTATTTGGCTTTGTAGGAGTTAGCTTCACTGCTAGAACCAATATTTTCTTCAACTGGCACTTCATTTTCTTCAACTGGCACTTGAACCGGCACTTGATTTTCATTATCACCAACCGACACTTCAGGTTGAACATCGTCTTCAGCAACAATTTCCACTTCATCTGAGCTCGACCAATCGCATTTCGGTTTCGTCATACTGAAGCAAGAATGATCCCTTTCGGTGACCAATATTCTCTGCGAGTACACAAGAAAAATTGGTTTCAAACTAAAAATTTTGATGAATCCAAAACTGGTTTCATCAAAAAAGTAAATCCAAAACTGGTTTCATCAGTGGAAATTTTGTAGGTTGAGTGGTGGATGATTGGCTGAGTCATAATATATGCTGCGCTACATTGCAAACATCATAAACTATACTAACGAAATTTTGTTTCATCAGAAAAGTAAATCTTCCAAGTAAATATTTACCTCAGACAAAAGTTGTTTTTTATCGAAAAGTGATGAAACTGTGCATAATTGAAAAGTGATGAAACCATAAGAAATACACTCGTAATGATGAAACCATAAGCACGAACAAAGTGATGAAACTGTGCATAATTGAAAAGTGGTGAAACCATAAGATATACACTTGAAAAATGATGAAACCATAATCATTTATAGGTGATGAAACCATAAGCATAATTAGGTCCACAAACAATAACTCTAGAAGTAAACCAACAACTAAAAAATGATGAAACCTAATTCGGTTTCATCAAGAAACAGAAAATGAAATGTGGTTTCATCAAACATCTGTTTACTCCAACAACAATAGAAAACTGATTTTCGCCAGTAACTGAATATGATGTAACTCGAATTTGGTTTCATCAAAAAAAATAAGAAATAAACAAGGCCGACAGCATACACAAGAAATAAACACACCCAAAATTGAAATTAGTTTTCAATTGAAACCTAAACCTAACAAATGAAACCTAAAATCAAACTGAAAACCCAAAAAAATGACGAAACCTAAAATTAAACTGAAAACCCAAAAAAACAAATGAAACCTAAACCAAAAAAAATCAAGTTACATCAAATAATTGAAGAATAATGATGAGATTTCTTACCTTTTGTTCTTTGGTTTCTTGATTTTCCTAAGCTTATCATCTTTCTTTTTCTCCTGTTGATTTTTTTTCTTCGCCATTTTTCTTTGTTTTAGGTCGGAAAAATGAATCTAGTTAGGTCAGATTTTGCTTCAATGGTTGAAATGCGTAACCATTGAAGAAGAGATGAAGGTGAAATCGACAATCAGATATGAGTTTCGCTACGGGATGAAACTTTTTTTTTAGATCTGATAATTTTCTGGGTTCGTTTTGAAGGAGATCTTGATGAGAGCGGAGGTTTTTGTGTTGTTTGTCCGTTATGAAAAACGTTATAAGCAATAATGAATGGAGGTGGTTTTGTCGGTTTTTTTTTTTGGTTGGGGTAGTTTTGATGATATTTGGGGTTTATGATATTTGGGGTTTTTTTGTGTCATATTTGTTTGGACGGGTTTTTGTGGATGTTATAACCGGGTAAAAAAGAAATTTTTTTTTTGAAAGTTAATATATTGATGGCAAAAATTAAAAAAAAAATAAAGAAATGGGGAGTTCTCCACATGTAGAAATAAAATATATCTTAAACAAAATAAATAAAAAACTTCAGCGGTAAAAGAAAACAATCTTGAGTAAAAAATACTTCACGAGTAATTTTCTTTTATCTTTCTACCTGTTTATTAATTTGTTAAGTAGGGCATGTATTAAAAAAAATAATTAAAAAGAAAGTTCTTTACGGGCAAAAATAAAATATATCGTAACTTAAAAAAATATATCAGGGATAAAAAAAAAAAAATCTTGAGCGAAAGAAATACTCCACGGGTAAAAAAAGAATGATTAATTGGGGGATAGAAAAACTAATTGGGGGATATGTACCGGCATAGTTTTCAATGAAAACCGGCATGATCGATGGACTACCGGCATTGAAAAACCATGCCGACGATGGAAGCATTGAAAAACCACATTTCTGATAAAATATCCCCCAATTAGTTTTTCTATCCCCCAATTAATCATTCTAAAAAAAAATCTAACCCATAACCATAAGCTTATTTAATACATATTTTTCTCTACAAACCATTTAGGACTGCAACGCACCGCGCAACAACCATATATATACCAAATTTCATTTTTGTACCCAAAACTTACACATGCAACAAAACATACCTATTTCCTGCAAAATATCTGGGCCCGTGCAGAGGTCCCAACTAGTCCATCATAAAAACAGCAGTTCCATTAGCTTAAAAGTTCCATCATCTTTCTAATAATGTTAGTAGCTTTAAAACACATTTGATTCACTCTTTTTACGAGGACCATCTACACCTTACAAAAGTTCAGCCTAAGGATTTTCCATATAGGTGCCAAGCGTAGGGTTGAATTTGAACAACATACAAGATTTTGAAGAATTTAACATAAAAGATCGGAGACCTTCAAAATCTAGGTCCTGAACAATGCTTAGGTCACTAGTGCTCATGCTGGCATTGAAATCAAGCTGGCAACTGGAGCTTCTCGTTGTTCTTCCAGCTGCAAGACACAAAAATATGAATACATAAGGAACTCTGAATATTTTAGGCAAATGTAGAATTTTCCATCCATTTCAAAATGGAAAATAGTTGCATACCTTTGAAAGTAATAATAAAAGAAATCAGCATAGAGTAATGTCTGAACAAGGCCAGATATCCAAGCTGCATAATAGAACGACAAGTTTAAACTATAAGGAAAGTGAGAGCTGGTAAACAAAAGAAATACACAGAATATACTAAATTAAAATGAGAAAAAAAGATATATAGATATAATATGAGTGTGAGAAAAGTTGGGCATACTTATCCAATGCACAAAGTGCTGCTCAGTAAAGTAACGATAAACCCAGTTGAGAATGTATAGAGATCGGTAAGCACTGCATAAGGGAAGAATGCATTACTTAAAAGGATTGAAAGAAGCAAAGAAACAAGATAACTGATGTTCTCTAGAAGAAATTGTGGTTCTGCAGTTGATTCATTTTTCATATTAAGCTGCTTAGAGGAATATAAAGAAGTTCCATGACAGAATGGCAGGAAGCCAAGACTGCAAAGTTAAGGTCAGGTAAATCAGTGTAAATTTATATACATCAAACAACTACTTCCAAACTGCATATCGAGTAAAGAAGGATTTGGAAAAGTAGTTCACCCAAGAAGGAAAACGTATTGTCCTGTTAGATTGTCGATATTTCTCGTCCTCTGCAACAACACCAGCTGAGGTAATATTGCAACAGCCTCCAAGTACAAGGAAAATGTCCACATTACCTGTTCATTCAATTTTGGGAAAATTTCATTACGGACAAATTAGAAGAAAGAAAGTGGTTGACAACTGTTAGATAAACTTCCAGTAAACTGGGACCAAGTATAATCAACAGCAATGCCACCAAGTGTGCAGGGTTCCTTGGTAGAGCCAACTAGTGTACACTTCAGCATTAACACCTTTTAAAATCCTACATAAGAGTGCCGGCTTGGCATTTAACTTATGAACTACCCAAATGACAAGTACAACAGATTTAGAACAGTGATAAAACGTACATAAATAAAATAAGGAATCAAGAATAAACTTAATCATAACTCATTAGCAGCAACTGATGGCTTAAAGCACATATGACGTTACCTCCTTGAAAGTGAACCTCTCGTTGATTACAAGGGCCAAGAGCACGCATGGAATAATAAGAAACAAATGGCGAAAGGTATCTTGTTCTTTATCATACGATCTACGCACAACCTTGTGGCGTCTCATGTACCAAACAATTGAGAACGAGCTACCCAAAAATATCAACTTCATCATGGTATTATAAAATGATATGAAATGGGTAAATATGTCCAAGTACCGAGTTGCAAATACAAGAGCATACAGTTCTTGAGTCTTCAAAGAAACCCCTGCGTATCAAAAAAAATATCAGGTATTACAATGTCTACAGGCCTTCAAAATAAAAGACCTAAACAAGAACACCTAAATAATAAAGAAAAGCAAATGCAAAGTGGAAGACATAAAGAGTGCAATGTATTTCAGATACGAAACAAGTTGAGAAACTTTAGATCTCCCTAGAAACAGACAAAAATTGAAAGAAAGGGCCTCAGGGTTTGCTAATATCCCAGAGCTCTTCGATCAAAGGTATGTTCCCAAATGGGAGCCTTTAACCGAATTCTATCTTGCGATATAACTGATCATCAGATACACAAAAACCGGGTACACCGAGGAAGAAAAACGAAGTGCTTACCAAAGATGCTAATTTATTGAACATGCCAGTGAAAGCATGAACCTAATTGGTCGAGACTGGCATTTGCTTCCTAGTACGCTGAAACAAACTCACGGCCATAACTAATGGCAGCTGACAATGGAGTAACAAATTTCTGTTGACTTTATAATTTGGGGTAGTAATAGGGCACGAAGCATGGCTTTAGTTTGGTTGGGGGAGTCTCAAACGGTGTCAACCTACCATTTTCAATTTCTAACATGAAATGTGTTTCTAGAATCTGTATCTCTTCTTCTGGTGATTTCTTAACTTAAAAGCAGGGAATACCTCATCTTTATTTGCAATTGGGAATAAATTTGATGTTGAATCATCTAACATGGAACAGAAGGTCATGGGTTCACAACACTAGATAACGGTACATCGTTGTATCTAATTATGAACAGCGCCTATGAAATCTAATTCCTACAAAGGAGATACAAAGCATAATGAAATCTCCACAAAACTACAAAATTTTATAGTAGTGTATAATGTATTTAATTTCTCTATAGTCGTCAGTTTTCACTCCCTACTTCTTACATAAACATTACCAAATATATTAACACGATATTTTGCTCCCAATTGGTGATTCTGTAGCTCAAGAACGGACACAAACCTCTTTAATTCAGGAAAAAAAAAAAAAATTCACATCCAACTAAAAACTACAACTTGCTAACCTACAGATTCCGAACCACAAAACGATTACTATAAAATAACTTGTACCCTAATTGCAGATCAGCTCTAAATCTCAGAATTTCTCTGGTTTACAGTAATTAAAGAAAACAACATAAATTCCCAATTACAATATAATCTAGATACCAAAAAAAAAAAAAAAAAAAAAAAAAAAAACAGATAATTTAATAAAATTTTAGATAAATGGATATGTACCGGCACAAGATTTGATAGTATGGATCTTGAGAAGGAGAACCAGAACACTAGCAAGATGGGTCATATCCCCTGCTAATCTGAAGATGTTCATCTTCTTCTTCTCCGATTGTAGTCAACTTATGAATAATTAGGGTTTTCAGTTTTCACCTTAACCTTAAAAAAATTGGAGAGACGAAAATGAAAAACGAGATTTGAGTGAACGACTCGGTTAACTCGTGTGTTTTTGATACTAATTTCTCACCCGTACGATGCACGGGTATGTTTCTTGCTTATCGAATATTGCTTGTTTACAAATAACTAGTATGTCAGCCCATGCTACGGCTACGCACCGAGTATAATGGGAGTTGGGTCCCATTTGGTGAAGCAGAGCTTGGCCTGCACCCATCCCAGAAAGGATCCAATTAACAACTTTAGTGCAGAATGGGGACACCAATTATCAATTAATGTATGGGATATTATGATTTTGGGTTCCAAAAATGTGACCATTGTTGCTTTTGGGTCCTACAAATTCAATATTAGAGTTTGGGTCTCGCGATTTGAGTTCACCGTCTTGACCATTACAAAATATTATTTTCAATTAGTTTTTATTTCATTAACACCGTCAGCTACCGTTAAAACATGAATCTAAAAATTTCAACTTTCATCTTCTTCTCGCTTGCCGACCCTACCCCACCACCTAGGATCAAATCAAAAATCTAAAGACTCTTGTTTCGATTTTGATGCAAATCTTGCTGATGACATATCAAATCCCCTAACTATAATACCCATTAGGATGTTCATTCCAAGGAAACCTAATAAGATAGTCGTTTACAATGGCGAGGTTAAGGAGATTAAGTTTTTTTTCAGTTCCAATCTCTGTTTTCGGCACCAATCGTTTTGGATCTTTTCCTAGTGAATCATCTACCCATCACAACAAAGTTTATTATGGTCATAGCAATAGCCATAAACACCACCATCATCGATTATCATGCACACAGTGAATCCTGATCAAAGTTTCTCGATGAATTGGCGGAAGATGAGTATCTCAAACTATATGGGTTTGGTTCACATCTGTGTTTCTCTTAATCCTTAGATCTATCAACTTATATTTGATTCTAATCTCTCTTTTCAATTTTAATATACTCTATAGTGAACAAGAAATTGTAGAAGCTAGCATCTGCACCTGTGATTAATGGAGATTCAATTTTCTCATGAACATCTCCAAAGTCAGAAACATCAATTTTTTCTTGGATGTGTGGTTGTCAAACGGAACACTACTGGTATTGTTCGTAATAAATACAAATCCAAGTTTTTATTGGTCATTTCAAGGTTTAACAGTTTTTTATAACTGTCAAGAAGGTCAACTCAAGTCATGGGACCCAAACTCTAATATTTAATTTTCTAGTACCCAAATGCTACACGGGTCACATTTTTGGGACTTAAAGTCAAAAAATCCCTTAATAGATTAACAGTTGGCAAATTCATCAATCACATATTGTTTAAAATTATGGAGATTAAGCAATCCTCTTCAAAATAATATTTTTGAAAAATTATACCAACCTTTGAAGTGGTAAGTAGTTCATGACGTTGCCAACATCAGTACTCTAAAAATAATTGGTAAGGGTAGATTTGAAGTCTGCTACTCAAAGTACCGCTACAACCACCCTTGGTCTTTCTAGATTTTAGAATACACATTTCTTGATTAATCAATTTTTGCAGCTTAAAAGTATAGAAACGAAGTCATAATAATATTTAACCTTAAAACACCAATATAAGCTTCCAGTTATGCCAAATCATATTTGTACTTCACCCAGTATACACTCCTTACATGCCTTATGTACCATATTGTATACTTGTATTAAGAATCAAACAACCAACTCAACTGATCTTGTATCAATAGTTGATATTGGAGACACTAAAAAAGATGATATTAATATAAAATAAATTGCAAACTCTAAATAGTGCAAACCATGTAATTTGCTTCCCGTTGAAGATGATGTAATCAAGAAGATGAATAGATATATCTTTCTTTAATAATTATTGTTAGAGCATTGCTCGGTCGAACTCGCAAGCGTTGTTATCTCAAGCTTGTTTGTCAAGTTTAGTTGCCAAAACTATAAGTCTTGATTTCTAGTCTACTTATAGCTAAGTCTCGGATTAGGATAGTAAGTGTAGTTGAGCTCTAGACTCCACGGCGTTCATCAAATGAGGACGAAGAACTGCTCGAGGGAACTTGTGGAACTTCATCGACAAAAGGTATGTGGAGACTTGAACTTATATATCACTCAAAAGTCTATCTACTCTATCTCCTATTTGAGACAAAAGTCGTATTGCTATATAGACTTCGATTATACACATTTGCTATTTCGAGCCGAGTTTATCTCGCTTATCTATTTCTCGAAATATATGTTGGTAAGCTTTCGCTTTGTCCAAGTTCATCTTTACTCGTGACGAAAGTCATGTTGATTATTTCAATAACTTGAAAATCGCTTTGATGAAAATAGTTTGTGGATAACGACTATTTTAACATCCTCTAAGAAAGTTTCAATGATTGAAATGAGAGTTTAGAACAAGTAACCATGTTTGGATATAAACATAGTGTGTTCTCATATTTGTGTAAAAGTCCAAAACCGGGAACCTAAAGTATGCGTACCCGTATACATACTGGCGGTTGTTGGAAATCCGGTCAAGTATGCGTACATATACGCATACTTGCGGAAGTTTCACGTCCGTGAATTTCTGCTGGAGTTTGGAAGAATGAATAGGTATGCACACCCGTACGTGTACTGGCATAACCAAACTCAGTCTGGCTACTTGGGTATGCGTACCCATTTGCGTATTTAAGTAGGTTACTTTCTAAAATTGGTTTGTTCATGAACTAAAATATTTATATAATAAGGAATGCAATCTTTGCAAACCATGGCTATAATGTTCATGAATTGATTCTAGTGACTCAAAAACGATTTTGCTTCGATTTTGTCTTGTATACTTCTATGAGATCTAAGCAATTGAACAATTCTCAAACTAGTTCATTTGAGTCATTTGAACTAGTTATGGTGAAGATGAATAAGGTTGATATGAAAGTGCTCATATGGCTAACCATTGGTTAACTATTGTTGAACCGACTAAGTGTACACGTTTAGGTACGGTTACTCAACCCTAAATGAAGGTGCATTTCATTTGTGTATAACAAGCTAAGTTTGATCTAACGGTTGAAAGATATTTAGCTTGAATCTAATCAGGTTTTCATCTAACAGTGAATATTGAATGCTTTGTTACCAAGGTAACTTGGATTGAAAACCCTGATTTGAAATCTATATAAAGGATAACTCTAGCAACTGGGAAACCTAATCCCCACACCTCCTGTGTGATACTAGTTGTATAAGCTAAAGTCGATTCTCCTTTAACCTTAGGTTTTTCACGAAACCCCGTAGGTTAACGACTTGAAGACTTCATTGGGATTGTGAAGCCAGGCCCAACTATTTTATTTGTAGTTGCATGATCTGATCTTGCTGTTTTCTATCGTGATTGAGTGCAATCGTAAGATCGGCTTGAGATTTATTTCTCTGATAGGCAAGATAGAAAAGTAGTCACAAACACCTTCGTCTCATCGTTTGTGATTCCACAATATCTGGTTTCGTTAATCGATTAAGATTATTGTGAGGTGATTGATAATACTAGGCTGTTCTTCGGAAATATAAGTCCGGGTTATCAATTGGTTCCTGTTCACCTTGATTTATCAAAATACGGAACAAAAACTCGTAGGTATATCTGCGGGAGACAGATTTATCTATTCGTATAGACTTTTCTGTGTGAGACAGATTTGTTTATCAAGTCTTCGACTTTGGGTCGTAGCAACTCTTAGTTGTGGGTGAGATCAGCTAAGGGAATCAAGTGTGTAGTATCCTGCTGGGATCAGAGACGTAAGGAACGCGATTGTACCTTGAAGCAGTGTGAGATTGATTAGGGTTCAACTACATTCCAGACCGAAGTTAGCTTTGTAGTAGGCTAGTGTCTGTAGCGGCTTAATACAGTGTGGTGTTCAAATCTGGACCAGGTCCCGGGGTTTTTCTGCATTTGTTGTTTCCTCGTTAACAAAACTTCTAGTGTCTGTGTTATTTCTTTTCCGTATTATATTTTGTCATATAATTGAAATATCACAGGTTGTGCGTTCAAGTTATTTATCTTACATTCAATCAGGCTCACAAATTCTTATTTGTTTGATTGCTGATTGAATTGAAAGATTGAGATATAACTCTTTGATATACTTTTTATTAAGATTGAGTCTGACTGTCTAGTTGATTATCTTGAAAGTATATTGGAGTTAGTCCATACAGATTGCTAAGCGAAATATTGGGTGAGGTTGTTAGACCCCCGCTTTTTCAATTGGTATCAGAGCAGGCAAACACGTTTAAGACCTCATAAGTCTGTGTTTGTAGTAATCTGATTCTGTGGACAGATTTTTATCTCTTGCATTTACGCATACCAAAATGTCTTTTAAAGCTTTTAATTATGTCAAATGTCTTGGAATTGCCTCAAAGGATAACTTCGTAGCTGATTCTTCTGAATCCCAAGGTAGAATGGTTGTTTTGTCAGATTCTGATAACACTCCCTCAAATGAGACATTTGACACTTTGTCAGAAGCTGAAATGGAACTCACCAGAACTTCAAAAAAATCTAATGAGTCTATTGATTTTCATAATCATGCTTAACTCATTTATGAATTTGAAAAGTCTCTTGGTCTAGAACGGGAACTCTACAATATCATTGAGTCCTTCTCCAACAATATCGAAAAACTAATTCAAGAAACTACCCTACAGCGTGAAAAAATTAATGTTCTTGAGGATATTGTTAAAGAGGATTCAATTAGAGAAAAACATTTGATCGAGACGCATTCATCTGATCTAAACAGACTTCGTGTTGAAAAAGAGAAACTAGGTGCATCTCTTATTTTAGTCCAGGAACAGTGCAAATCCTTGAAGAAGGAAAACCCTGTTTTAATGAGAAAATCTCCTGTGCCGAGCTCTAATTCCCAGACAGAACTTCAGTACATGAAGAAAAGTTCTCCAAAGGAGAATCCTGTTAAGAAGTGTTTACATAACTTGCATTCTTCTAATAGGGCTATAAAACAGGCTCCTCCGAATGTTTCTCTTCCACGAACCTGTTCTTTCTGTGGGAAAAACAATCACTATGTTAAACATTTTTTTGCTAGAAAGAAACAGATTTATGATCTTCAAAATCTACTTCTTTTTACTGTCGACAGAGTAAACTGTCTGACGACATCTACAATGGATTTCATTCCTACGGAAAGCCAGATCTCTCATAAAAGAGACTTCAATTGTCACTCATCTCGAAATCTCTACAGGGATCGTGTTTCTTCTCATGGTACAAATTCTCACACCACAAAAATACACATTCCCAGTGTTTATGAGAATAAGTTTGTTAGATCTAAGTCTAGAAGATGGAGACCTCTTTCCTCTAATCCTACAGAACCAATCTCTAGAGGTCCTAGACTTAATCCTCAGAAAAGTCCCTATGATGGTTCTCTTAGAATGGCTACGCCGACTTTTTCTGGAATAATAAATAGTCGAAGGAAGGCAAGAAATACTCGATCCAAACTCACAAATGGTCTACTCAACTCATCTCTCAATAGTCATGATGGGATTACATCTCACTTTACTACCTAACTCTAGGTAACTTCATCCCTGTATCTAGCTTGAGAGTTGCAAGGATGATGATTGAGAGATGCTCAAGCCTACTGTTGGTTACCATTTGTCTGTGTCTATTTTTTTTCTTCACTTTATGTATCTCTTTCATCTGCTCTGATTAAATCCTTTAGTTATTGAACCATTATGATAAGAGATATTGAAAAACAAAGAGTATTTTTTTTTTTGGATCCTTCATGATCCATTAGTCTTCCACATCTGGTCCATGAACGTCCATGTCTTTCTTGGGAGTTGTAGGGTTTCCGCAACAAGGGTGTCCTTCTCTTGTTTACAAACATATATATTCTTATATTGTTTTGCCTTCCCTAATAACAATAAAAAAAGGTATGGAGAACTCCTCAAGACCTCAAGAAGTGGTGAATCTTGAGATGGAAGAAGACGCCAAAGGATGCGATTATGTTCAAGAACTTGTCTTGAAAAAGATGATTGAAAGGAAAGAGTACAACTCCTGGATTAGAGAATCAGTCGAGGATTTAATTATTTTTCAGAATGACTCTAGAGTCGAGTTTGCAAATCTACAACTGCAAGTAAATCAGCTCATTGATGGTCAGGCCAAAATCCTTGATAATCAAAACACCTTGATCAGAAATCAGAAGAAGCTCATCATGGACTGTGTCAAAGCTAGGCATCTTGCCGGCATTGTTGATCGGAAAGTTAATGTTCTCACTCATGAACATGGGGTATCTACAGTCAAAAGAATCAAAGATATCAGTGATACCTTTTATGATGGACCCTTTCAAAGGTATGATGTTATCAATTCATATAATGTCTAGGAATTGATAAGAAGGATAACTAGAGTTTGGAATAGCAATTATTGTGAGTACCAAGGTAGTCAATATCGGTTGTACAGGACGATATTACAGGCTTTTATTGGATATCGGAAAATACCTATACGATGTCAAAAATATCGGCGATACAAAGACGAAACGATATTATCGGTTGTACAGGCCGGTACAGACCGATATACCGGTTTTACTTGTACACCGATAATATCGGTTTTGTGAATAAATTTTTCATCAACATGCATCTACTCTTTACAGACAAGTACAATGTCAATTGGAGAAGGTCAAAATCCCTAATATATTTATAATATAAAATCAATGACTATATGGTAAGATATAAGATGGAAACCATATTTGATTGCAAGGTAGAGAAATATAAAAGATAAATATGAAGGATAATAAAAAAGATTTACCGGCATAATGAGATAACAATCACAACGTTAGCTAATAAACCACCTTCTATTTTGGATATTTGATATATGTGTATGATTCTTATTATTTTTTACTATGGTTTTATAATTTTTTTTTTATTTATAAATTATTATTATTAATAATTATTTGAAATTCTATATTAAATGATGTATCGCCTGTAAAAACATATATTATCACTTGTATAGGTGTATAGGACCCGACCGATACGATACCGATACGCGATATTAACTACCTTGGTGAGTACACATAGCTATTTCCAACGATCTTCATCTTGCAATGTTTTTAGATTTATTTATTTAAATTCTAAAGTTTATTTGGAAGATGATTTTGCAGTATTAATTTTTATGGTTTCATATATTGCAACTTGTTATGGGATATGTGTGTTTGCGTCCGTGAACTATGATTGTCCCATACGTGTTCAAAAGTTAAGTCTATCATATGTCGGTATGAAAGTATTGATAAGAGATAGAATGAAATTTTGACAAACAAAAGTTATGCCTTTTATGTCATATGCAAATATTGATGGAAGAAAGGATGAACTTTTGTTTATAAATATTAAGTCTATTATATGTCATTGTGCAAATAGTGATAAAAATAGAATGAATCTTTGTATATTCCGCAGTACTGGTCTCCCCTGATCCATATCTTTATGTAAATATTGTGCGGCTCCGTAAGTTTTCTTATGTGAGCATTTCCGATTAAATTAATCATGGGTTCTCTTGTGGTTAATTTAATTGAGATTTTTGGATACAAATTCATGTTTCATGTGATTTGTTAATGTCCAAAGAAATCCTTCTTTTCTTGTGAAAGTAAGGTCGCTCTTGTTGTTCTCTCGGGAATGACATTTTATGGGGGAGAGTTCTTAATTGAACTTGTGCTTAATTGCCAAATTTTTGTGGGGAGTGCGGCTGTGGAATATTATAGGGGTTATCTTGTATCTATATAAACTCCTTGATGAATGCATTTAGTTTCGGCTATATGATTGCATCTAAAAAAGTTGATATGTGCTTTTCTTTTGGTCATGAAGTATCTCTATGGAAATTTCATTAGGATCCCACTAATTTTCGTACCATTGCCAATTTTATTGACAAAAAGGGGGAGAATTAATGTGTAGTTCACACTACAAATACATATGGTTTTTGGATCATTATGTAAGGGGGAGTGGTTTTCATGTGAGATGAAGTATTGACTAAAGGGGAGTGATACATATCACCATAGTATTGTTGTCGAAGTTGTGATATAATTGAACTTTGATGTTGTATAATAATACTATGACACTGTATAACAATGATTGAGAGCTATTGTTTTCTCATTGTTATAGCTACGGATCTTCAACAACGATGATGCTGAACTGAACATCTTTAGAATCATTGGAGTACTTGGAAGTGACGAAGATTTCGAGTAATGTTAAAGAACCAAGGAGATCAAGCATTTGGATGAGAAGCTACAAAGTTTATTTATTTTGTATTCCATATGTATTGATAGTTTTGTCACTAAAATTGACAAAGGGGGAGATTGTTAGAGCATTGCTCGGTCGAACTCTTAAGCGTTGCTATCTCAAGCTTGTTTGTCGAGTTTAGTTGCCAAAACTATAAGTCTTGATTTCTAGTCTACTTATAGCTAAGTCTCGGATTAGGATAGTAAGTGTAGTTGAGCTCTAGACTCCACGGCTGATGGGTCGGTAGACCGACTTTGTTTTACCGCAAGCGCACGGTGTCAAAAGGAGCACATAATAGCAAGCACGGTTCGTTCCCTCAAGGACTGTGAAAACTACTACTAATTAATATCAAGAGGTATCCAATCAAATTCAATATTTTTAGAGATTGTTGTACTAAGAAAATGACTAACAAGTAGAATAAAGCAAATTATAAAGAATTGTAATCAAGAGTATGGAAGTATTAGGGCTACGGAATCCGTTGTAAACTATGTTTACTTATGTTCTATCACAAGGTCTCAGATTTACTCCTGCGAAGTGGCAAACCTAGCTACTAAAACACGGAAGATATTTCGTTGAGGATTTATAGACGAGAGTTATCATAAAAGATTGTTTGTTCTCAACCTAGATAGTAGACATCCCTAGTACTAAGTATACATGACATACAAAGTCTTGGAATAATCATAAAACAATCAATAACAAGGTTCAGTGAGTATTTCTATCAACCTAACAATAGACTATACATGGCATAGAATATGAGAAATTGAATAGAATATAAATCATTGTAGAGAAACTCAAACAAATGACATTAAGCTCAAAGTTGGTAGAAACCCTTGCTTTAGAACATGAGTAAACAAAACCTACAAGTTCATCCTTCACCCTAACAATAGATTTAGCTAGACATGGTTTTGCTCAAAGCCATAAAAATTGATATAGAGATGAATAAACTCAACATATAGAAAATCAAAATGAAATGGAGCTAAACCTAATTGCTTCCCTGATTACGGCTTCCCTTTTCACTGCATCTCTGGCTATTTGTAGGTGCTGCTGTAGCTTCCACTTCTGGACCGTTCTAACTGTTTGCAGGCCCAAATTCATTCACCAGACTTCCAAATTCAGGCTAGTAGAGTCCGGTAACACAGCACCATCTCTGCTTCCTTGTTATACTTGCGCTTTCCCAATCCTGGTCACCCACAGATGGTACTGCAGCTCAACCAAATCCATTTTCTAACTCCTAACCATCACCACCGACTGCAACCAACACCAGCATCTCATCTTCTTTGCCTATCGACTACACAACCAATGATAAACCCCATTTCAGACCACATCGACAACCAAGACCAGCTTCATAATTTCCGTTTCAATGAGTACCCACAGAACAGACCCATACAATATAGAACTCTTCTCAATCTTCGATAATCAACCACCAGAACCCATTACAGTCGCTGCTGTTGAGAGGAAATCGAAATAATTTGTTTTCATATCAACCTCATAACACCACAGATCGAACACAATATCATAACAATCATCCATTCAAACCACATGAAAAACCCCACAGATCTGCTGATGATAATACCCATTGAAGTACATCATTTAACCCCCAAAATTCAGACCTAATTCATATCTTAAATCAAGCCCCAAATCCTTTCATTATTTCTAAAATTTAGACTTCAAACAAGACCCCCAAATTGATTGATGATGTTATCCCCTTTCTGAACCAATATAAACAAACCCAAGCGTTGCTCTTGAACCCGAATATTCACTCGGATCCATGGCAGGAAAACCTTTCTTCTTCACTTACTCAAGCCATCAATCGATGTTGCTGTGTACACATCAACGATTCGTCCAATTTCATCTCTTGTTTCCGTGAAAGTAACCTATCTTCCCTTCTGTATGTTGCCTCGATCTCTCAGCCATTGAAAGTGATTGTAACAGCAGCTAAGTGAAATGAGAAATGAAATTTATTTGTCAAGGATAAGGAACAGAAAATGCCTTGTACATTTCACAAAGAAAAGTGGCGAGGGAGCTGCCACGTAGCCCACTTTCTTTGCCCCCCTGTTCAGCTCACATGCTTGGTAGAAAACATTTCTTCATTCCACTGCCCACGGCTTTGGGTGTGTATATTATCTTAGGTGTGTTACTACATTAACTGGCCAACCCTGCTGTCAGTGAGCGGTCTCTAGAGCCACAACTTGCAAATGGCAATTTAGCTTTTATTTTCCGGGTGAGCGAATTTTAGTTGTAATTCTTGTAAAAGCTCTAAAGTAATAATATTAGCAAAATAACGGGTCCTAGCTAGTGTAAATATGGGTGTAATTATGTCGCACTTGCGTGCTTATCAAAATTCCCCCACACTTATATTTTGCTAGTCCTCGAGCAAAACAAAACAAAAAATAGACCCGCTCAACAGCTAAACAACTAGACAGAAAGACCCGCAAAATAGCTGATCATATGATGCATTTTTTTTTATTTTTTTTTTAATGAAAAATCATAAAGAAATTGAATTCCTACCACCAATGTATATATACTTAACCACTCCCCCACACTTAAACTTTACATTGTCCTCAATGGAATTGAGTCATCCAACGTAGAGTTAAGGTGGGAAATTCTAAAATGCGATATACAATAGGCAAACAAAAATAGAGGATAGAGTATAGGGAACAAATATGATGGGTTTACTCCCATGAAGCAAAAGATATTTGTTTCCCAGCTTGCGCGCAGCAAGTAATCTCAACAACGTGAAGATGATGCATAACAACAACCTGCCAGCATATATGTAAAGCTTGAAAAGTTGGGGATCAGACCAACATACGAGTTCAGCTGCAACTATGAACCTGCGGCAGAAATGATTAGCACCCAGAGAGCTAAACAAACTGAATTCAATCCTACTCGGAACATATTTCAGACCTTCCTAGTCATGTGTGGTAATGCGAAGTAAATCGGATTCACGGATAATAAGTACACATAGTTCAGACAATTCAACACATCTTGTAAACCCTAAATTCGTTTCTAAATCCACTGAACCAGTATTGCTGGGCACATTATGTTCATTAGAAATGAGAGGCATCAGCATGAGATCATCAGAGTTGACGAAAGGAGCTAAACAAACAGATTTCAGTTCCAATTTGTTTGTATCAATTACCTGACCAGTATCCATATGTTGAACACTAATATAATCATTCTCAAAACCACTAGATGGATCAATGAAAGAAAGCTTCAATGCAGCAATCTCACGAAAAACAGGATTCTCTGAACCGGCAAAATAAGATAAGCAAAGATCTGATAATTCAGTTTTAGCGAACTCCTTACAACCTACAATGTCTTGAGGCATGTTTTCGAGATCCTCATTATAACAATGAGTATAATCATTCACACAATCAATCATGCATACATGTTCACAAGTTTCAGAAGTTGGAGATGAATTTGAAAGGCTAAACACATTTATCTCCATTTTCATATTTCCAAACGTAAGCTCCATGATTCCATTCCGACAATTGATAACCGCATTAGAGGTAGCTAAGAAAGGCCTACCTAAAATGACAGGAATCTGCCCACTAGGATTAGAAACAGGTTGAGTATCCAAAACAATAAAATCAACAGGATAAACAAAACTTTCAACTTGTATAAGAACATCGTCTACCACTCCCCTAGGAATTTTAACGGACCTATCAGCCAATTGGTGGGTAATATTAGTGGGTTTTAAATCACCAAGTTCTAATTGCACAAATACGGAATATGGCAAGAGATTTACACTGGCCCCTAGATCTAACAATGCATGTTCAATCCTATGTTCTCCAATGGTGCAAGCAATCGTAGGACAACCTGGATCTTTAAATTTGGGTGGAGTTTTCTGTGTAATAATCGAGCTTACCTGTTCAGTAAGGAAAGCTTTCTTGTGTACATTCAGTTTTCATTTCACAGTGCACATATCTCTTAGAAACTTAGCATAAGAAGGAATTTGTTTAATGGTATCTAAGAGGGGAATGTTAACTCTGTTTAAACACTTCTAAGATGTCATTAGGACTAGCTCATTTCTTACGAGGTAGTAATGCTTGAGGAAAAGGAGCGCGGGAAACATAAGAAATTTCAGAGTTACCTTTCTCGGTTTCTTTTTGTGTTGAAGGAGTAACCTGTGTGATAGTAGGCGGGTTCTTATCTTGCACTCTCTCCTCGGCATCACTAACATGATTATCAATGACCCGTCCACTTCTGAGAGTAGTGAGGGCCTGAATATGATGAGTTGGCTTAGCACCAAATGTGCTGACCTCTAAAGAACCATTGGGGTTAATCTGCATTTGACCCGGGAACTGACCCTTGACTCGCTCATCCAATCGGCTAGTAATCTGATTTAGTTGTTGTTCTAAGTTCTCCATAGATGTTTGAGTAGCCTGCATAAATAAACTCATACTTTCTTCCAAACTAAGAAATCTCTGGTCAGAAAAATCATTAGTAATAGAACATGTATGTGCAATAGACTCAACATGCTTAATTTTAGCATTTCTTTCTAACGACTCAAGTCTGCGTGTCAAAGCAACAAACTCGGCCTCAAAGTCGAATTCATTGTCAGCTCTGTAAACCCTTTTGGTACTGGTCATTATGTGTTCTCTAGCCTCCCACTCTTGGGTTTTTTCGGCTACTTCATGCAAAAACTTATAACCTTCTTCGGCAGTCTTATCAGGGAAATTACCACCACGAAATGATTCTATCATAGTCAATGTTCTGAAATCTAGTCCCTCATAAAGGATCAGTGTGAGCCTAGGAGTATCAAATCCATGGTGTGGACATTGTAGCAAGAGATCATGGAACCTCTCTAAATAATCATAAAGAGATTCTCCTTCTTGTTGCGAAAAACTATTCAACTTTTGACGAATGGAAATAGTTTTATGCCTAGGAAAGAATTTATAAAAGAATAGATTAATCATGCCATCCCAAGTACTAATTGATGAAGGAGCTATTGCATTTAACCATGATTTTGCCTTACCCTTTAAGGAAAAAGGGAACAACCTAAGTCTAAGATACTCATCAGCTAAATCCTTAAATTTCATTGTACCACACAATTCTTCAAAATCTCTAATGTGGTCGTAAGGATTTTCATTCTCCTTACCATAGAAATTAGGAAGTGCCTGAATGGTACTTGCTCTAATCTCATAAGTTGTTGTGGTGGTAGGCAAAACAATACATGAAAGTTGAGAGACTCTAGTTGGGTACATAAAGTCTCTCAAACTTTTAACCGGAGGGTTCGTACCCTCATCATCTGTTCTCGTCATGTAATAAGGATTACTTTAACAAGACGAATAATTGTTCTCTATCCCAACTACTCAGTAGATATTGCATATGCTAACAAAATGCAGAATTCAGTCCAAACTCACCTTGCAAAAGCTTCGCGAGTGTTTCAGATACTTACTTGCCTGCCTATTTTGGAGAGATTCCAACTGCGTTCTTCAAACTAAGGTACCTAAAGAAAATTAAACAAACTGCGTAAAAAGAGTTAAAAGAATTCTAAAAGAAAAAGGAAAATAAACTATGTACAGAAAATAAAAACTAAACTACGACTAGAAAATAAACGATATCAATTAGAGAGTATTTTTCAAACACTCCCCGGCAGCGGCGCAAAAAACTTGATGGGTCGGTAGACCGACTTTGTTTTACCGCAAGCGCACGGTGTCAAAAGGAGCACACAATAGCAAGCACGGTTCGTTCCCTCAAGGAGTGTGAAAACTACTACTAATTAATATCAAGAGTTATCCAATCAAATTCAATATTTTCAGAGATTGTTGTACTAAGAAAATGACTAACAAGTAGAATAAAGCAAATTATAAAGAATTGTAATCAAGAGTATGGAAGTATTAGGGCTACATAATCCGTTTTAAACTATGTTTACTCATGTTCTATCACAAGGTCTCAGATTTACTCGTGCGAAGTGGCAAACCTAGCTACCAAAACACGGAATATATTTCGTTAAGGATTTATAGACGAGAGTTATCATAAAAGATTGTTTGTTCTCAACCTAGATAGTAGACATCCCTAGTACTAAGTATACATGACATACAAAGTCTTGGAATAATCATAAAACAATCAATAACAAGGTTCAGTGAGTATTTCTATCAACCTAAAAATAGACTATACATGGCATAGAATATGAGAAATTGAATAGAAGATAAATCATTGTAGAGAAACTCAAACAAATGACATTAAGCTCAAAGTTGGTAGAAACCCTTGTTTTAGAACATGAGTAAACAAAACCTACAAGTTCATCCTTCACCCTAACAATAGATTTAGATAGACATGGTTTTGGTCAAAGCCATAAAAATTGATATAGAGATGAATAAACTCAACATATAGAAAATCAAAATGAAATGGAGCTAAACCTAATTGCTTCCCTGATTACGGCTTCCCTTTTCACCGCATCTCGCTGGATATTTGTGGGTGCTGCTGTAGCTTCCACTTCTGGACCGTGCTAACTGTTTGCAGGCCCAAATCCATTCACCAGACTTCCAAATTCAGGCTAGTGGAGTCCGGTAACACAGCACCATCTCTGCTTCCTTGTTATACTTGCGCTTTCCCAATCCTGGTCACCCACAGATGGTACTGCAGCTCAACCAAATCCCATTTTCTGACTCCTAACCATCACCACCGACTGCAACCAACACCAGCATCTCATCTTCTTTGCCTATCGACTACACAACCAATGATAAACCCCATTTCAGACCACATCAACAACCAAGACCAGCTTCATAATTTCCGTTTCAATGAGTACCCACAGAACAGACCCATACAATATAGAACTCTTCTCAATCTTCGATAATCAACCACCAGAACCCATTACAGTCGCTGCTGTTGAGAGGAAATCGAAATAATTTGTTTTCATCTCAACCTCATAACACCACAGATCGAACCCAATATTAGAACAATCAGCCATTCAAACCACATGAAAAACCCCACAGATCTGCTGATGATAATACCCATTGAAGTATATCATTTAACCCCCAAAATTCAGACCTAATTCACATCTTAAATCAAGCCCCAAATTCGTTCATTATTTCTAAAATTTAGACTGCAAACAAGACCCCCAAATTGATTGATGTTGTTATCCCCTTTCTGCAACCAATATAAACAAACCCAAACGTTGCTCTTGAACCCAGATATTCACTCGGATCCATGGCAGGAAAACCTTTCTTCTTCACTTACTCAAGCCATCAATCGATGTTGCTGTGTAAACATCAACGATTCAACCAATTTCATCCCTTGTTGCCGTGAAAGTAACCTATCTTCCCTTCGAGATATAGATATGTATGATTATTTGCCTCGATCTCTCTTATAATGATGACCATTGAAAGTGATTGATCTATCCAATCTCAATCTTCACTCTGAATACCAACTAAGTGAAATGAGAAATGAATTTTCTTTGTCAAGGATAAGGAACTAAGGAGAATAACTGTTATTTTGAAGAAAATGCCTTATACATTTCACAAAGAAAAGTGGACTCTTGTGGCATAGGACATAGAGTTTCTTGTCCTCATGCTCATGCTCAAAATGGCACAGCTGAGAGAGGAAACATAGGTAGAAAGCTGGTTTGCCTATTACATCATGCTTCCCTGCCAATATCTTTTTGGTCTTATGCATTTGAAACGCTAATTACTTGATTAACAGATCGCCTACACCAAACTTGGACCAACTATCCCCTTTAGAATGCTTATTCAATGTCCGATTATCTTTTCTTACACACATTTGGTTCTCGCTTATCCATGCCTAAGAAAATTCAACCATCACAAGTTAGAAGTATCTTTCTTGGATCGATTACTATGCATAAAGGCTATAGGTGTTTCAATCCAAGTACCAATAAGATCATCACCACTTTCTTTGCCCCCAAGAGGTAAAATGGGGATTTCTAAACCAAAACCAAAGTATTTGTCAAGTTCAAAGTGTGTGTGAGGATATCGGTGTACCCACTTGCTATACGAAGCTTTGTAAAGAGCCCAGATGGAGAGCTGCAATGGATGAAGAGATTACTGCTTTACTTCAAAATGGCACTTGGGCGATGGTCACATGCTTGGTACCATTTGAGGATCCTGTTTTATATAGAAGTACAAAGTGGGTGTAAGTATGCTACAGTCACCCACGAGACCCGACATTGCATTTGCCGTTAACAAAGCTTGTCAACATATGCATCTCCCTACCAATGAACACTGTCTGCTTGTCAAGAGAAAAGCAATTACAGGTGCATACTTGATCGATTGGGCTGGTGATATGTCGATAGAAGATCGGTGGTATGGCTATTTTTCTAGGTCCAAATCTCGATTTCTGGTGTTCTTAGAAAAGTAAAACCGTCTCTAGATCAAGTACAGAGGCGGAATATCGTGCTCTGGCTGATGCTACTTCTGAAATTGTGTGGGTTCAATCTCTTCTCACTGAGCTACACTTCTCAATGCCCAGAGTACCAGTCTTGTGGTGTGACAACATGGGAGCTACCTATCTTACAGCAAATCCTATCTTTCACAACAGAATGAAGCATATAGAGATCGCGTTTCATTACGTGCGAGAACTTGTTGCTGCCAAGGCTTTAGATGTTCGTTTTCTCTCTACTCAAGATCAACTAGCTGACATTTTTACTAAGGCACTCTCCACCACTCGTTTCTCTGCATTGCGGCTCAAGCTCAGTGTCATTGGATTCTCCAAACCCCGATCTTGCGGGGGTGTTACATGAACTTTAAATATCTCAGGTGTTGTTCTGAGATAATTATTTTGAAATGAAAATCTGAGAAAACCAGTTGAAGATTGTCTAGCGACATTTATCTTCTTAACAAGACCCAAATTCGTTCATTATTTCTAAAATTTAGACTGCAAACAAGACCCCCAAATTGATTGATGTTGTTATCCCCTTTCTGCAACCAATATAAACAAACCCAAACGTTGCTCTTCATTCCACTAAGTGAAATGAGAAATGAATTTTCTTTGTCAAGGATAAGGAACAGAAAATGCCTTATACATTTCACAAAGAAAAGTGGCGAGGTAGGCGCCATTCGGCTCACATGCTTGGTAGAAAACATTTCTTCATTCCACTGCCCACGACTCTGGCTGTGTATATTAGATTAGGTGTGTTACTACATTAACTGGCCAACCCTGCTGTCAGTGAGCGGTCTCTAGAGCCACAACTTGCAAATGGAAATTTAGCTTTTATTTTACGGGTGAGCGAATTTTAGTTGTAATTCCTATAAAAGCTCTAAAGTAATAATATTAGCAAAATAACGAGTCCTAGCTAGTGTAAATATGGGTGTAATTATGTCGCACTTGCGTTCTTATCAACGGCGTTCAACAAATGAAGACGAAGAACTGCTCGAGGGAACTTGTGGAACTTCATCGACAAAAGGTATGTGGAGACTTGAACTTATCTATCACTCAAAAGTCTATCTAATCTATCTCCTATTTGAGACAAAAATCGTATTGCTATATAGACTTCGATTATACACATTTGCTATTTCGAGCCGAGTTTATCTCGCTTATATATTTCTCGAAATATGTGTTGGTAAGCTTTCGCTTTGGCCAAGTTCATCTTTACTCGTGACGAAAGTCATGTTGATTATTTCAATAACTTGAAAATCGCTTTGATGAAAATAGTTTGTGGATAACGACTATTTTGACATCCTCTAAGAAAGTTTCAATGATTGAAATGAGAGTTTAGAACAAGTAACCATGTTTGGATATAAACATAGTGTGTTCTCACATTTGTGTAAAAGTCCAAAAGCGGGAACCTAAAGTATGCGTACATGTACGCGTACTAGCGGTTGTTGGAAATTCGGGTAAGTATGCATACCCGTACGTATACTGGCGAAAGTTTCACGTCCGTGAATTTCTGCTGGAGTTTGGAAGAGTGAATAGGTATGCGCACCCGTACGCGTACTGGCGTAACCAAACTAGGTCCAGCTACTTAGGTATGCGTACCCGTTTGTGTACTTAAGTATGTTACTTTCTAAAATCGGTTTGTTCATGAACTAAAACATTTATATAATAAGGAATGCAATCTTTGCAAACCGTGGCTATAATGTTCATGAATTGATTCGAGTGAATCCGATTTTGCTTCGATTGTGTCTTGTATACTTCTATGAGATCTAAGCAATTGAACAACTCTCAAACTAGTTCATTTGAGTCATTTGAACTAGTTGTGGTGAAGATGAATAAGGTTGATATGAAAGTGCTCATATGGCTAACCATTGGTTAACTATTGTTGAACCGATTAAGTGTACACGTTTAGGTACGGTTACTCAAACCTAAATGAAGGTGCATTTCATTTGTGTATAACAAGATAAGTTCGATCTAACGGTTGAAAGATATTAGCTTGAATCTAATCAGGTTTTCATCTAACGGTAAATATTGAATGCTTTGTTACCAAGGTAACTTAGATTGCAAACCCTGATTTGAAATCTATATAAAGGAGAACTCTAGCAACTGGGAAACCTACTCCCAACACCTCCTGTGTGATACTAATTGTATAAGATAGAGTCAATTCTCCTTTAACCTTAGGTTTTTCACGAAACCCTGTAGGTTAACGACTTGAAGGCTTCATTGGGATTGTGAAGCCAGACCCAACTATTTTATCTGTAGTTGCATGATCCGATATTGCTGTTTTCTATCGTGATTGAGTGCAATCGTAAGATTGGCTTGAGATTTATTTCTCCGATAGGCAAGATAGAAAAGTAGTCACAAACACCTTCGTCTCATCGTTTGTGATTCCATAATATCTGGTTTCGTTAATCGATTAAGATTATTGTGGGGTGATTGATAATACTAGGTTGTTCTTCGGAAATATAAGTCCGGGTTATCAATTGGTTCCTGTTCACCTTGATTTATCAAAAGACGGAAAAAAAAACTCGTAGGTATATCTGTGGGAGACAGATTTATCTATTCATATAGACTTTTCTATGTGAGACAGATTTGTTTTTCAAGTCTTCGACTTTGGGTCATAGCAACTCTTAGTTGTGGGTGAGATCAGCTAAGGGAATCAAGTGCGTAGTATCCTGCTGGGATCAGAGACGTAAGGAATGTAACAAGTCACAATCTGCCAAACCCTAACCTCAAATTTCTCAGGAATACTAAATTCCTCCATTGATTCTTTTCACTGCTCAAATCCCTAGCTTCTGAAGCTTCAATTCCTTCTGTATCTCACCTTCACCAGCCCATAACTTCCATGAAAACTCAAATTCGAGGTTACCCATCTTTGATTTACAGTAGCAGCATCAAACCTTATATTCCTTCTTCTGAATCGAACCCATCTGCTATTTGTCTTCTATCATCTCTTCACTTGCTGATTCTCAGTCTAAGTTTCACAGAACCCTAACTCTAATGATTCTCCTCTGATTTGAATATAAGCACAAACCCATCTCTTTAATCTTTCATTAGCAGCAAACCCCATCTCAGTTTCTCAAATTTCCGCCTCTATCAATCAGTAGCAGATCCAATTCTTCTCTATCTCAGATCAATCTTCACCATCGATCGAACCACCACACTTCACAGAAACATATCTCCTCGATCTCATTCCTCTCTGAACAGTAACCACTTCAATCTCCCCTGAATTTCTCGAACGTTTACAGAAGAAATTAAACGATCTGTGGTTTTTCTCCATTGAACTCTTACAGCAGCCGCACCAGTCCTTCTCTTGATTTTGAGAAGATAATGATAAGAAGAATGATTGAGAAACCCTGAAATCTGGGGCTAGGTAGGAACCAGAATTGATATAGGCACCTTGCGGATTAATACAGGCTACCAGAGTGACAGTCACTTAAACAAAACTCGTCTTGGCATTGCTTGGCTCCCATATTACTCACCCGTGAATCGACCGTTTTGCCTTTTTACGCTCCATATGGACGTTTTCTCCTTCTTTTGCTCCCAAGGACTCCATTGCACCTAATAACTCAAAACAAAACATAAGAGATGCAATTCACAAGGATAATAGCAAAGTAAGCATAAATACTAGATATAAAATTAGGTGTTTTACAACACCTATCAAATTCCCCCACACTTAGACTTTGCTAGTCCTCGAGCAAATCGAACAAAACTTATTCTAAAGGATACATAGAACTCCATCTCATGAGGGTTTACTAGAGATATACCCACAAAACCTACTTTTCCAACTTACTATTTCTCCGTAATGATAGCATCCAACGCGCTAAGAAGACATAGAGATTCTACACACTAGTCATAAGAAGTTAGACACATATATGAACACAATCTCATCCTTAAAAGGTGAGAGAGAAATAACCATCCCTTATCGAAAGAAATTCGGGTTCGGAGTGATCGAAAGTCTCGACTCTTCCTCACAAGAAAGTGTTTTATGAAGTTGCTCTCAATAATAAATAGCTTTTTATGGGTCACACATGTGTCCAGGTAGGAGTGAAGAGAGAATCCTGAGACACGTTTGAATGGTGGGAAGGTAAAAACCCTCCGAATTGTTTTGAAAACCCACATCTTTTATTCATTTTGAAAACTCTTTTTTTTTTTCTGACGATCTCTAAGAAAGGAAATGTTGATGGTGGATTTTCGTTCAAGGTTAAATTTGTAAAAAACCAGAAAAATCATGCGCTGACATCTTGTAAAAGATAAAGCCATTTATAAGTGTTGGATACTCCCTCACTTAATTCACCAAGAATGGAGCATGTAGCAACAATCCCATTATGTGAATACATGAAATTCCTCCAGGTTGGAGCATGTGGCAACAATCCCTTCTTGTGAATTTCATATCAGCCTTGTATTTCCAGTACTCATTATCAGTGTGGCATGACGACTGAGTGTTACTCTTACAGAGTAACACGAACCTCCAAGCACTATAATGAAACCATGTACGAAATACCCGTACAGCCGATTCTCGGTGTGTTATACTAGCCCGAGCCCTCTCGGTGTGTTATACTATCCCGATTGAGCCCCTCTCGGTGTGTTATACTAGCCCGATTGAGCATCCCGGACTGACCGTATCAGTCCGGATATGATCTGATCGCAGTCATCCAACTCCATAAGCATGATTGGATGACCCCAGATCAATTCCATCACCCCCAAGCAGGTATGGAATACCCACGGCCGACCCCGCATGATCGGCCATTGGCTTTTGCTTGCCAAAAGACGTTCATACCAAGCATTATGGACGGAAAACCCTAAATAAGGGTTTGCGGCATATTACATGTGTCGCAAAACAATCTCAACCATCCATCTTCGCAGGTATAGATGGAGGGTGTAGATGTAGATTCAAAGGGCCCAGAGCATGTCAATATGATCACCGTGGGCCCGCCTACACACTTGACCAATCGGTCAAGACCAACAATGTTTGGCCGTGACAGAATCGTCACCCAAACAAGAGATGGCGCACGGCTTTGAAAGCCAAAATTAGGGTTTCAAGCCATCACGCGCGTCCATCTTCTCCGGCACAAATGGAGGGTCACAGATTAGATTAAATAAGGGCCGGTCATACCAGCATGACCACCGTGGGCCCATCTACCTCCTCATGTGATCGGCCAAGGCATATCATGCCCGGCTAATCCAAAACGCCCGCCCAAACATGCGTGGTTATACTTCCCAAATTGCAAACTGATCTCGACCACTCAACTTCACCGGATGATTTGAATGGCTTAGATCACGTTTTCATGGGATATTCGAGTATAGGCATGAACACCAGCCTGCCATCTTCACGTCAAACCCATCGACCAAGACCGACCAAATTAGGTCGTCTTGGAACGCGAAACAGGAAAAGCATGATGCGCGTCCTTTTGCGGCATCAATTTCCTCGTCGCAAACCGATCTCAACCACTCAACTTTACCGGTCAAATTGAGTGGCCTAGATCGCGCCTTCATGGGACGGTGAGGTATGGGCGTGCACACCGGCATGGCATCTACACACATGCCCGGTCGGCCCTCTCCAAATCCCTTTCCATGCTTGGTTTCGACCAAGCTGAAGAGTGATGCTTGCACACCTCTTCAAAAACCCTAATATTCATTAACGGTCGCAGATGAGTGTCTCAAAGATCATCTCATCCGTCCAACTTCACCCGACTTGGTTATACAACCCTGGTCGGAGTTATTTGGTCGGTGAGGCGTCATTACCCATCACTTTACCACACCATAATGCGACTCGCATAAAATACACACGATACTTCACAAGTATCGACTTCGAATAACACATTATTCAATTCAAGATTACATGCTATCTTTCGTGGATCCACGATCCACACATTCAGACATAAATCATGTCACAAGCTGGGGGATACATACGGGGTATTGGTGCGGCGGTTTACAGCGTGCAGCGTGCAACGCGCCATCACAAGAACGTGTCAGGAAGTCATGGACGGTTAGAGATGAACAGGAGAAGTGGGCAAGACTGGTCGACGCACAACTCCACTACTCCATCACTCCACTTCCTCCACTTCCCACGAGAGACGTGAATGAGGCTCAATGACTTGTATAAATAGGTTCTCCGCCCTATTTCAAACAACAACACAAGTTCAGACGAGACAGAAAACCAAGTGTTAATACAAAAACGTATTCAAACACCCAGAGCTTGCTTGCATCAATCACAAGCCTGCTCACCTTTCTGTTACAAGTCATAAGCAAGCCAACACCTTCACAATCTCAACACCTTCTTCGCTTCCCTCCCTAAGATCAACCCCATCTCCTTCACTTTGTGACCGAAACAAGTCCGGGAACGGCCATTTCTTGGTTTAGGCCGGACTTGCACAGATTGATCTCTCGAATCTACAAGCACTCACCGCGCAGTGCATTTGTTTAAAGGTTTAAATTCATTCCTCATCCACACCCCAAATTACCAAATTCTGCAGGAGTAGTTTTCACCCATAAACAATTGGCGACCACAGTGGGAGGTTGATCTATCGGTTGCAAAAAATTGAATTCTCAATTCTTCGGTTTTCGGCTCACGATGCATCCTCATCAGGAAACCACAGGCGGTTCAGATACCATGGGAAGTGTAGATAGAATCTTTGGAGGATGTCTTGGCAAATCAAGCTGGTATCACCGAGAAGATAGAGCGAGACATTTCGCCTTTTGAATGACATAGCAAAGCACAATTACAAGAAGGATCGGCAGGCATCAACTCAGACAGTGCAAGAAATGTTGAATCCTTAGTCAGGAGTCACACCTTTACCGGTGGAGAGGCAAAAAGAGCGCGTAACCGCAGGTGACTCAGGAAAGATGAACAACATGGTCCAGTCAACAATAAAGAACCGAGGCAACTCCACGGAGGAGAGGACTTGTCCGGAGTACTACAACGTCTACCGAATAAAGAAATGGAGCCTGCAGACTTACGGATCCCCTTTGGAAGATTTATATCTCAAGACCCATGTCGAAGCCGTGAAGAAATGCTTGAGGAAGGAGAGATCAATCAAGGAACACGTGAGTACATAGGATGGGAACATTCAATTCGATCACTCAAAGCGAGTGATATTACAACACCTCCCATCACCAGAGCCAGAGCAGCTGCAAGTCCTGGCATCTCATCAAGTGTAACACCTTCGGTAGTCACCAGAGCAACAACTTCCACTCCTTCATCAGGACGAGGAACCGGAGGGGCGAGAGGAGGACCATCTCCCATTACCATTGCAGACTTGATGGAAAAGCAGGAAGTTCTTGTCAAGACTCAAACGGATATGGCCGTAACTCGGAAAGAGGTACTCACTTTTCTTAAGACATTAACTGATCGATTTCCACATGACCCGCAACAGCCCCTGGAGCCAACAAGGAATGAATTCAACGCACCGGAGAAGGTACTTCAATGGCACGGACCTACATGGACCTGATCAAAGAAGCGACATCAGATATGAGCGGTCCTGTCGTGGAGGCTCCTACACTGGGGACTGATCCTCACAACGATCTTCCTCAAGTCAATAGTTTCACTTGAACCAGAGGCCGGTGGATCGGGAAGCGGTTTCTCTAGTGGAAAGTTTATGCAAACTTTCAAACCTCTCGAAGAATCAGCGCGCGGAGACGTTTTGCTGCAATCAACCAGAGGAAGGTCACGACCGTGACCTACATGTCACCGCACGCATCAAGGATTCAGAGTTCAAGACGCCCCTTATCTATACAGGACCGTCTTCGAATGTAATTACTATCAAGACTCTCAGGACATCCAAGGTTCTCCCAGGCAAGGTCGTACGGAATCCTACCTCAGTGACGGACTTCAAGGGAAACCAAACCAAAGACATACGGGAGGAGCTCATTTGAAAGAATCAGACAAGTTCGTTGCATCCCACTCCCCACGTGGGCGTCAATTCAGAAGAAGACCGGCTTGCATCATTGAGAGCTAAAACCCACAATGCATCTTTCCGACGAAGCATTCTTCTCCATCCCGTAAAGCCACGACCCACGTTCACACGAAGAGGGAACACACTTTTGTGGCGAGTCGTGACCGAGAAAAGGAAAACGGTATACCGATACGCCATTATCAATTAGCGGGGATACCGCTACCAGTCTCTCCACCCAATGGAATGCTACGACAGCAACGAACCACAACAACAAGTGCTAGATGCTCCACAACAGCTGCAAGAGGGCACCAACTCCACAACTGATGAGATTGAAATCGTTGAGGAATCTCCTAGGCCTATCTCCATCAGCTCAACCTTGTGTACGGATAAACGCACGAAGCTCGTGGAACTTCTCAAAGAGTATCAGGACATGTTCGCTTGGAGATATGAAGAAATGCCGGATTTAGATGAAAATTGGTCATCCATCATCTACATGTCATACTGGATCCAAGTCGGTTAAACGGTTGCAGTTCGAGACACGAGGAAAATGGATAGATCGGAGTCTTTGCATAGACTTGAGAAACTTGAACAGTCTTTGCTCCAAAAAACAATCCTCCTCTACCCGACATCGACATGTTAGTAGATGCAAACAAATGGACACAAAGCATGTTCTCCTTCATGGATGGATGCAGCGGCTACAACCAGATAATAATGTACGAGCATGATGCAAGTAAGATATCTTTTCGAACTCCTCTCGGAAAATTTTATTATACCATACTGCCATTTGGTTTAAGGAATACCGGTGCAACGTATCAACGCTCTATGACGATAATCTTCCACTGGAGCCGATACCTCAAGGGAGCAGCCTCAAGAAGATAACGAACCACACTTGGGGACTGAGGCCCAGCATGAAGTTCCTTCACCGTCAGTCAAGGAATTCTTCAACATGAGAGATGTGGTCAGTCAAGAAACATGGAATTCGCAAGGGTAAATTGAACTGAAGAGGGAAACACTTCAACACTCCCTCTAGCGAAAGTGGCTTCAATGGTCTATTCAAGAGCCGCCTCAATGCTCTCTCCGGGACCCCTTTTCGCTTCATAATCTTACTTCAACACCCTCTCCGGGATCCACCTCAACGTTCGCACTGTAAGCCACTTTAACATCCTCTCAAGTCGTTTCAACACTCAAGCTACATCAACAATCTGCGCTCCGGTCAAGTTATCTTTGATGTACTCATTGCTCAACATACGTCTCATCCATCCTTCATGAGGACCCAGCGGATCATGAAAAACCCTGAAGTCGATAGGAGGAGGGCTATTCTGTGGAACGGATATTTTCATATAGTTGGAAGGGCGCGGTGAACAACTCATCATCAATGTTCGGCATATCCTTGAAGCTGCCAACACTTCCTGACTTGGTACCAGCATTATCTCCAGAAGACATCTCAACGGGGATTTCTTTTTTCTTCCACAATGAAATAAAAGGCAGGAGTTAGAACTTGTATGAAAGCACATGAGAGATGTAGTCACACACGGCAAGACACAACTCACATCGGAGCACACAAAACCGGTCCGGCTCAAATTCGGTACGGATTTCAAGACTGGTATTAGTTTTCAAGTCCGGTGCAAGTTTCAGTCTGGTATTGATTTCAAGTCAGGTGCAAGTTTCAGTCTGGTATTGATTTCAAGTCGGGTGCTATTGATTTCAAGTTTCGATACGGTATTGATTGCAAGTTTCAAGTTTCGGTACAAGATTTCAAGTCGGGTGCAAGTTTCAGTCGGTATAAGTTTCAAGTCCGGTATAAGTTTCAAGTCCTCAAGTTTCAAGTCGGTATAAGTTTCAAGTCCGGTATTGCTCAAGCTTCAAGTCCCGGTATTGATCAAGTGACGAGTCCAGGTATCACTCAAGTTTCAAGTCTGGTATTGCTTAATATTCAAGTCTGGTATTGATCAAGACAAGTCCAGTATTGCTCAAGTTTCAAGACCGGTGTTGGTCAAGGGCATGAGGCTGGTATAAAGTTGACATTCAGTCAGGCATACACGATATGGGACCCACGTTCAATCAAGCATATATGGCGGGACCATATTTATTTGCACAACACGGTTCTCTCATGTCATGGGAATCATGTTCACGAAATTCAAGCCCACGTTCGATCAAGCAGCGCAGATAGCCCCACCAACGGCGAGCACTGTGATCCGTCGATTAGGCACAACCCCACGATCGAGCGGAGCAAGCACGGAGCGGGCCCTCGACCGAAAGCAGGCATAGAAAGGTCGATCGAAGCGAGCAAGACCGACATCATACTAGGGAACGCTCTCCTATATGCCTTTTAAACGTAACATACTCCAAGGACAGGGATAACCCGTCTCTCCTGGTAACATCTAACTTTGTCTCATAAGTTTTATCTTTATCTGTCACCATCTCATGCCTACCACACAATAGTGTAACCATTATGTGCTAGGCAGGGGACTTAATGTTGAGGGTGGATTTTCGTTCAAGGTTAAATTTATAAAAACCGAGAAAAATCATGCGCCTGACATCTTGTAAAAGATAAAGCCATTTATAAGTGTTGGATACTCCCTCACTTAATTCACCAAGAATGGAGCATGTAGCAACAATCCCATTCTCGTGAATACATGAAATTCCTCCAGGTTGGAGCATGTGGCAACAATCCCTTCCCGTGAATTTCATATCAACCTTGTATTTCCAGTACTCATTATCGGTGTGGCATGACGATCGAGTGTTACTCTTACGAGTAACACGAACCTCCAAGCACTATAATGAAACCATGTACGAAATACCCGTACATGGCTGATTCTCGGTGTGTTATACTAGCCCGAGCCCCTCTCGGTGTGTTATACTAGCCCGATTGAGCCCTCTCGGTGTGTTATACTAGCCCGATTGAGCATCCGGACTGACCGTATCGGTCCGGATATGATCTCGATCGCAGATCATCCAACTCCATAAGCATGATTGGATGACCCCGGATCAATTCCATCACCCCCAAGCGGTATGGAATACCCACGGCCGACCCCCGCATGATCGGCCATTGGCCTTTGCTTGCCAAAAGACGTTCATACCAAGCATTATGGACGGAAAACCCTAAATAAGGGTTTGCGGCATATTACATGTGTCGCAAAACAATCTCAACCATCCATCTTCGCAGGTATAGATGGAGGGTGTAGATGTAGATTCAAAGGGCCCAGAGCATGTCAATACGATCACCGTGGGCCCGCCTACGCACTTGACCAATCGGTCAAGACCAACAATGTTTGGCCGTGACAGAATCGTCACCCAAACAAGAGATGGCGCACGGCTTTGAAAGCCAAAATTAGGGTTTCAAGCCATCACGCGCGTCCATCTTCTCCGGCACAAATGGAGGGTCACAGATTAGATTAAACAAGGGACGGTCATACCAGCATGACCACTGTGGGCCCATCTACCTCCTCATGTGATCGGCCAAGGCATATCATGCCCGGCTAATCCAAAACGCCCGCCCAAACATGTGTGGTTATACTTCCCAAATTGCAAACTGATCTCGACCACTCAACTTCACCGGATGATTTGAATGGCTTAGATCACGTTTTCATGGGATATTCAGGTATAGGCATGAACACCAGCCTGCCATCTTCACGTCAAACCCATCGACCAAGACCGACCAAATTAGGTCGTCTTGGAACGCGCGACGGAAAAGCATGATGCACGGCCTTTTGCGGCATCAATTTTCTGCCGCAAACCGATCTCAACCACTCAACTTTACCGGTCAAATTGAGTGGCCTAGATCGCGCCTTCATGGGACGGTGAGGTATGGGCGTGCACACCGGCATGGCGTCTACACACATGCCCGGTCGTCCCTCTCCAAATCCCTTTCCATGCTTGGTTTCGACCAAGCTGAAGAGTGATGCTTGCGCACCTCTTCAAAAACCCTAATATTCATTAACGGTCGCGAGATGAGTGTCTCAAAGATCATCTCATCCGTCCAACTTCACCGACTTGGTTATACAACCCCGGTCGGGGAGTTATTTGGTCGGTGAGGCGTCATTACCCATCACTTTACCACACCATAATGCAAGAGTACTGCATAAAATACACACGATACTTCACAAGTATCGACTTCCGAATAACACAAGTTATTCAATTCGACATTACATGCTATCTTTCGTGGATCCACGATCCACACATTCAGACATAAATCATGTCACAAACGGGGGATACATACCGGGGTATTGGTCTGGCGGTTTACGGCGTGCGGCGTGCAACGCGCCATCACAAGAACGTGTCGAAGTCATGGACGGTTAGAGATGAACAGGAGAAGTGGGCAAGACCGGTCGACGCACAACTCCACTACTCCATCACTCCACTTCCTCCACTTCCCACGAGAGACGTGAATGAGGCTCAATGACTTGTATAAATAGGTTCTCCGCCCTATTTCAAACAACAACACAAGTTCGGACGAGAGAGAGAAAACCAAGTGTTAATACAAAAACGTATTCAAACACCCAGAGCTTGCTTGCATCAATCACAAGCCTGCTCACCTTTCTGTTACAAGTCATAAGCAAGCCAACACCTTCACAATCTCAACACCTTCTTCGCTTCCCTCCCTAAGATCAACCCCATCTCCTTCACTTTGTGACCGAAACAAGTCTGGAACGTCCATTTCTTGGTTTAGGCCGGACTTGCACAGATTGATCTCTCGAATCTACAAGCACTCACCGCGCAGTACATTTGTTTAAAGGTTTAAATTCATTCCTCATCCACACCCCAAATTACCAAATTCTGCAGGAGTAGTTTTCACTCATAAACAGGAAATCAACCACTTAACGAATGTGGGAATATGCTTACTTACCTCGTTATCCGTTCGACGTGCAGTTAGCACCACTCTCACAACATCCATAGAAACGTCTTCGGTCTTCAATCTTTTTCTTCATCTTCGGTCTTCGGTCTTCAACTGTCGATGATAACTCTTGAACTTCATAGAATCTTGACAATGTGATTCTTTCCTCTAATTCCTTGTTGCTTGAAACTTCATTATGAATATTTCTTCTTCCATTGGCTTTATTGAATGAATACAAAACCAAAAACGAACTAAACAAACCAACAATGATGCAATGAATATATATATATATTATTTTTTTTGTGAGACAAGAGAAATAAACACACACTGAAAATAAATATAAAATAAGTACAAATGGCACGGTGTAAGTACTTTACCGCTTGATTATTCACAACTTGTATGTCTCGATATCATAAACTTCTTGAAATCTCATCTTGATAATATTCGCTCATGTACAATAGTCTTCAACTTGTAAAAATTCTGCTCCTTGTCTTGTTGCTTTACTTGAATCTGAAATCTGCTCATTTCTGTATTGTTGCTTGTAAACCTTGAACGTCTTCAACTTTTCTTCAAATTTATGATGCTCCTCTTGTTGATGATGATGGTGTTTCTATGGGTCTGTTGGTGTAGAGAGATATAAATTGGATGGTGTTAACTGAGAACAAGATTACAAGTGGTATGTAAGTTAGCAATTCGATGTCACCATCATGATTGATAAAATAGCACTCAAGAGATCAAAATAGTGCTTCTATTGGTGGGAGGTTGGGTAGCTCACCATTCTACCCAGAGTTTACGACACACACTCTAAAAGCACATATTTAGACAGGTACAAAGAATTGAAGGTCGGTGCCTCGCATGATGAAACATGGGTAGTCTCCACTATAGGGGACCATGATGGACACATTTTTGTGTCCGATTTGTCTCGATTCTATATATTGATAATGCTCATTTTTGTACTTATTATGGTATTTTATGTGTGTGTAGGTATTTTTGGCCAATAATCATTTTTGGAAAAATCGGCTCGAGAAGTTACTCGTGTGATTAAGGGGAAGATATTCTATCTCTGGGAAGTTTGGATCAATACAGAGTCGCGTAGAAGATAAAAGAACAAGAGAAAAGTCTGATACTCGTGGTGAAAGAAAAGGAAGGAAAATAAGAGATTTCGGGAGTTATAATCGGCCATGTGGTGTATATAAGAGGTCATAGAAGTCACAGCAAGGGGGTCGAGACCTTTGGGTACTAGCAGAGAGGTGCAGAGGAGTTGCAGAGACGATTTCACAACTCACAGGCGAGAGGAGGAGGAAGAACAGAAAACAACACTTAAGGAAAGTCGCAGAATCCGTCACATATTCTTTCAAATTCAAAGACTTTGTAACAATTTTTCCAATAATTATATTGAGTTCGCAACAGTTCTGCAACAGTTTCTCTGTAACAGTGAGTTTTGTAACAATTACATCTGTTACAAACTCGCTGCTTTATACTTTTGCTTCAATAAAAACACCTCTTGAGCCATGTTTCTATCTTTTGGGTGTGTTTTCGACATGAGGAGCTAAACCCCAACACTGGGACGACGGAGGAAGCCTTATTTCACAATGGTTTGGTAACTATATTTGATTCTGTATGACTTTTGCACTTATTTTAATTGATTTATGATTTTCACTAATTAGTTATGATTTCGTTTGATGGTGTGTGCTTAGACGTAAGAGCTTTTGATACATCATGCTTGTGATTTACATCTAATCTTTTAGAAATCTACTTTTGGCAAAGAAAAGAGTCAACAAAAGAGCTAGAATTGTTATGAGTCATTATATGAACTAATTGAATGTGATTAATGGTGGAATCCGAAGTCCTAGTATCTCTCGATATTGTGACATCTTTTGTATATATTTTTATTATTAAGTCTGAAATCAATCTTTACAAGTCTGAGTTGAACGAATCTTTACTACCACTTTCTACAACAACTTCAAAACAACATCGGACCACTACTCTAATACCGAATTCAGTCTGCACCTTATTTGCCACTGGCATGGTTAAATCCAACTTTAACTCTCATACAAGTAAGAAACCCGATCATGTTCTCTGTCATCTCTAAGTTCAGTCACTCTTATGAGAATCTTGATGTAATCTTAGCGACATGTACACTACACCAAATTCTAGGATTAGAAACAGAACCAGGCCATTACAAAAACGGGTTGTAACGGCCCTCGCCTGTTGCAAAAGTGGGTGTTACATTTTTTTTGTAACGGCTTTGTGGCCGTTATTTAATTTTTTTTAACGGCCCCTCGTAATGTGGCTTGAGCCGTTCTGAATTTGCTACGTGGTAACAACTCGGGGCCGTTACGAATTTTTTTTTGCAACAGGGATGTTGTAACAGCTCAGAGCCGTTACGAACTTTTTTGTAATAGCAAAAAAATTACTGCCGGTCAACCTTGACCTGGTCAAAATTGGTCAATATTGAACAATTTGACCAGGTCAAGGCTGACTGGCAGTAATTATTCTGCCGGAAATAAGCCGGAATTCTAAATTCAATACATTCATGACCACACTCAACAACAATTTCTTCAATCTATGCAAAAGAACATTCATTCAATTCATCTCGGGTTCATATAACAAAAAACCGAACATATAACAAAGAAACGAAATTTCTCTAAGTATCGAATTCCTCTAAGTACCAAATTTCTCTAAGTATCAAATTCCTCTAAGTACCAAATTTCTCTAAGTACCAAATTTCTCAAAGAAACTTTCTAAAGGAATACATACAAATACAAACTTAATAGTGTAAGTATAATAACTAGTTTGTCCTACACTTTTGGAGCTAAGGCAAAGACTCCGCAATAAAAATATCTTGTTTATAATTATCATACCTTGAAGTTTGAGTTACGAATGAAGAACATAGATCACAAAAAGTCGAAAGACTTGGCGACTCTTGGATACTAAAACACTCAATTCGTTGTGCATTCAATATATGCCTCTCGAGTGGTTTGCGCTAGTCAAATTCGTTGCAGTACTCAGATGCATCTGAACAAACACAACTCATTAGGCACTCAAAAGAAACATAAACCTTAGTCCCCTTCTGTGCACCACAACTGTCCATGCCTTAACACTCAATTAACCAGAAAAACAACTTACTTGTATCGTAATTTTGTTGATTCTTCCCACCAGCGCAATACCTCGCAAGTATAAACCGAGTGTCAAAGCCACAAATTTAAACTTAATAGTTTAAGTATAATAACCAAGTAAAGTACTTACCATGGATTGATATTTCCCCGACTGGCTACTACTGCTTCAACTAACCTTGTGTGAAGTCCATGTGCATTTACATATAACCTAACAAAAACCACCTACATATATATCAAAAAAAATGATGAACTGAAAGAAAATATCCATTCATAAGCCGGTTTTTGTTCACATATATAGAAAAAAGTTACATTGGACCAAAAAAAGTTGCTTCCGGTAAAGCTCTTTTTATGCACAGCTACATAAGAGTATGCGCATCAGTTAGCATACGTACAAAAGTGTGAACTGCCAAAAAAATCAAAAAAAAGATCCTAGGAGTATGCGCATCAGTCAGCATACGTACAAAAGTTTGAACTGCGCAAGTATAACAAAAAGATCTGTATAAGTCAAGGCAGATATTAGGCGATGCTCAAAAAGGTTGAGATCAATTAGCTCAAAAAGAAAGGGACTGTGTGTCTTTGCTTGAGAGGCACATCTTTGGATGAAGCACATATCCTCCGATTCCGACATCTCTGAAGGTTGTTGCATACTTGTTAGCTTTCGCAGTGATTGCATCTGGCATAAGAATATCATCGATACATACCTTGGCAATATGTATAGGTATAAGATCTCCGTGAAACTGATCTGCTAAAGCACCGATCTGAGCTCACCGGTTGCAACTACTTCATTCTCGAAGTTCGAGAACGAATAAAGCGGTCCACCACGTGCTCTTGATGAAGCTGGTGATGCAGAATTCCCAGCAGGTGAACTTGTCGCAGCTGGTGATACATTATTCCCAACAGGTGAACTTGTTGCAGCATGTGAACCTGTTTGAGGTGAAGCAGAAACATTGCATGGAGTTTGCGAGGCTACAACTCTTGAGGTGCTGGGAACGTTTGAGCTAACTGATACTGGAATTGCATATTTGATTTCTTCCACTACACCACACAAATTCACAAAGCCATCAATCAGAACACACACCTTTCCACCTATTTCTTCCACCATCCCACCAAGATCACCCTCCTTCGCTTTCAGTTCATTTACCTTGTGACGCGCTGGAGCAGAAAGATTGATTTGCGTACGAGATATAGGACCAACAGAACGAACCCTTCCTCTAGAATCTGCCCCAAAAGCTTTAGTCATTGCACTAGGTTCTTCTACTGGAAGACCTGCATCCTGTTTTTCTTTGATCTCATCTTGGGCCTTCTTGAGCTTCTCCTGTAGTGTCGAGCATAACAACCAAGTAAATTATAATATCTTAAATATCTAGTACATATTTTTAAAAGAGTTGAAATAACTAAAAAGTAAACCGACTCACAGCGAATGGCACCGCGCTAGGTAAAATAGAACCACCTTGTTGTGTATGAGCTTTAACCCACACATCCTCAGGAGTGATCACTGCATCAGGATTTGCGGCCTCCTAAATTTACAAATACAATGTAAAATCATATAGTTTTCCATAAGGATGTTGAGGTAAGTTGTGAATATAATTGAGTTACAGCTAAGTTGTGAATATAACAAAGTTTGAGGTAAGTTGCGAATATACGTACCAGTTCAGCTCCCACCATAGCATGAGATTTGTGACCACTACAATGTGTGTAGCCATATTGTTGTCTTTTCTTCTTATGCTCAATTCTACTTTGCTTTGCCTTTTCTTCTCTTTCATTTTCGCAAAATTTTATCCAATCCTCTTCTTTGACATTTGGTGGAACATTTAGAATCCTTTCTTCATGAGTAGGGACGGGGGTCATAGTAGGCATGGCGTAACTCACTCTTCAATCTCCTCCATGGACCAGAACCGGCCTTGAGAATATTTTCCTTTGATGTCTCGTGTACATCATATTGACTGGAAAGATAGAACAAATTAATGCCTTACTTATTTGCAATAATGATAAAAGAAGTTAAATGACGAGTGAAGAAAAATCATGTCTCGGGTAAGTATTGCACCTTCAGGGTTTTCCAAATATCATCCTTATACTTTGTATCAACAACATCCCACTTTTATATGAAATAGGCACATGTGTACGAGCCAAGGCGCCTCTTCGGTGACCTAATGTTGTTGCGTTCTCGAAACCGGTTGTCCATATTCATTGACCTCTACTGCTGCCATACCCTCGTGAAATTCAAACATCAAAATAGGGAAAACCAAACAGAGCTAAAAGAGAGCATCCACGTTAACCAAAGAAAGCTACCTAACACCTCAAAAAATAAGTGATCAAACAAATAAAACCAAACAATTCACGAAAAGAGAGCTAAAAGCGGCGTCATTGTATATATTATTGGGTAAGGTAAAACACATCGCAATCTGTTTTGAGTTCAAAATGAATCGATAATGAGCAGACTTTTCAAATTCTCATTGTCAGAAAAACCGGCGAAAAGATGTAGGAACTTCAAATTTATCTCGAAGACGTTAACCCCCGTCGTGAGTGCAACACCACAGACCATCCCTCTCCAAAGAAGATCCTTTGAGTAGAACACTTGAGTAGCTTCAGATGCAAGGATAAATGGCTCATCCACCACTCTATTTATGCTTTTCATTTTCGACAAGTTGACCTTTACAACCTTTGAAACTGCATCAACTTTGCAAGCATTCTTATCTCCAACACTAACCCAATTACGAGAAAAACAGTTTCTTCAAATTCCAAATAGTTCAAGTTAATTATATCTTTAATGACGCCGTAATAAGTTATTTCTCGCTTCCTCGGCCGACTTCGCTTAGTCTTGTAATGACTTTCATTGACACACCGCTATTCGTGATACATTCTTCACCCTGATTCTTGTTTACTAAAAGTAAACCCATTTACTTGGTATTTCTTATATGATTGTGCCTTGAAGAGTGGTCCTTGCACGAGTCTCCATAGTGTTGAATCAGTTTCTTTGGCTTTTAATAATCGTTATACAAACATGGCAGATCGATATCACAACCAAAACCATAACAAGTTGTATTCAAACAACTACTAAAAGCTTTAGGGTAACACAATACCTCATCGCGCAACCATAGATAAAAACTCTTCGAGGTCTGACCATTAGACGTGTCACCGTTAATATAAGAATCATACTTCCTACAGCCAATACCAATTCAAAGACTATCAAATGATACAAACATAATAATCAGACATCAACTCAATGTTAACTAACCAAAACATTATACTAAAATGCACTAAGTCACCATCATGCTACAACCCTCTAACATGAATATTTTCATTTCTGCCGAGGAGGACTAAACAAAATTCAGACTTGAATAAACATAAGAGTTAAGTAAAAGTTACCTTTGCCAGTTATCTATTCCAACATACTTAGATAGGATCCAGTTGCGGCACTGTTCAAATTGTGCTCGAGTCAGAGTAATACTCATTCCAGAACTAAGAGGCATCTCATTGGCACCATCATAGTCATCATCCAAAAAAGCCTGCCGAGTATGTTTATGAGTACCACCACCATCAGTTGACACGTCCTCCATAAGGTATAAGCTAGCTTCTCGCAGCGCATACCCTCTTGCAATGCACCCCTCAATGTACCTTTTATTGTGCACCAATCCTTTAAAACCTTTCATTAACCTACAAGAAAAGTTAACAGATCCGCAAGGATGATTAATATTTCAATAATAGTAATTCTCAACTTAAAAATTAAACAACAAAGTAAGGGGTTGTATTTACCTCTCAAAGGGGTACATCCACCTAAATCTGACCGGACCGCAGATTAAAGCTTCATCGGCCAGATGAATCATCAGGTGGATACTAATAACAAAAAAAGATGGAGGAAAATACTTTTCCATTACGCACATTGCTTCCACCAGACTAGCTTTCGCTTGTAGAAGTTCATCTCTGTTGATAACCTTTGCGCACAAAATGTTGAAAAATATACTAATACGGAGAAGAGAAACTCGCAGATCTTTAGGTAATGAAGTCGCAGTATGAACTAGCAATGGAAACAGAGATTGCATCATTACATGGTAATCATGTGACTTGAAATTCTTGACTACGGTGGACTAATGCTCACGCGATTGCGAAGATTGGAACAGAAGCTAGAAGGCACCCTTAAGTTCTTCAAAGACTGTGTACAAAAAGATACTTTTTCATCTTTAGTTAAGGCAAACGATCCATCTTCCATTGTTGTTTTACCAGTTGCACTATCCTCTTTCACCCATAACCGCTTTTTAATACCCATAGCTTCCATATCTTTACGTGCATTTACACCATCTTTTGACTTACTATTACCCATGAGAGTATTAACAATATGCTCAGTTATGTTCTTTTCTGTATGCATAACATTTGTACAATGACTTACTGTGTTCGATCCCCAATTCGGCAAATCATGAAGTATGGACCTTCGAAAAAATAGAGAGTTGTTGGAAACATCTTCATCGGCACCCTGTTGCAAACTATCCGCTTCTGCTCCTCTTTTACGTTTCTTTGCTGGTGGTTTACCCTTACCCTGTTTACTTTTCATATCTTTCACAATCTCTTGAACTTTCAACCCTGTTAGTGGCCATGGAGCTTTACCATCTTCTACCCCTCCACTGAAATTTGTTTTGTCAAATCTGTACGGCAGCCATCTTCGGTGTCCCATATAACATATGTTCTTACTATACGGCAGCCACTCTGAAACTGTTTCTTCACCACAGGTGGGACACGCATAATACCCATGAGTCACACATCCAGCTAGAGTACCCAATGCCGGAAAATCATGAATGTCCCATAACAACCCTGCCTTCAAAAGAAAATCAGAGTTCGTGAAGCTGTCGAATGTCATTACACCATCATTCCATAACTCTTTCAACTCCTCTATCAATGGCTGTAAGTAAACATCAATATCTTTACCTGGTGCTCTCGGACCTGATATCAACAAACATAACATGGAGAATTCACGCTTCATACACATCGAAGGAGGAAGGTTGTACGGACACAATATCATCGGCCAACAACTGTAATTCAGACCAAAGCATCCATTTGGATTAAAGCCGTCAGTTGCTATCCTAGGGGTAACATTCCGTGCTTCCTTAGCAAATTCAGGACAAAAATTATCCGCACACCTCCAAGCTGTAGAATCCACTGGATGACGCATGACATTAACATCTCTCTGTGCTCTAGAATGCCAAAGCATTGCCTCTGCTATCCATGGTATACTATAAAGTCTTTTCAGCCTTGTAATTATCGGAAAATGCCTTAAAGTCTTTTGCGCAACTTGTGTAAGTTTTCTCTCATCATTAAAAACTCTTACGTACCGAGGTTCTTGACATACATGACACTTCACCAATGAACTATTATCCTTCCAATAAAGTATACAGTCATTTACACAAGCATCATAAGTCACATAATCCATTCCCAGCTCTTTAATAATCTTCTTGATATCTGGATACTTACATGGTAGGGTGTTACCTTCGGGAAGCAACTCTTTCATCAATTCTAATATTGCGGTAACACCATTGTCTGAAATTCCATACTGAGTTTTTATGTTGTTCATCATTATCGCAGCGTACAAGATCGACTTTCCATTAGGACATGAAGGATATAATGGTTCTCTTGCCTTCTTAGCCGCTGATCTCTTTTTCTGACCACACCTGCTAGTTCCAACATTCTCATCCAACCCTGCTGTAACATTCTCATCAACACCTGCTGTAACATTCTCATCAACACCTGCTTCTACATTCTCATCCATCCCTTCCCTAACATTCTCATCCACATCTGTGGTAATATTCTCATTCAAACCTGCTGTAACATCATCATTATTTGCTACACATTCAGTTGTAGTATTATCCTTATGTGTTAATTGTGCTGCTTGTACTGAACTTTCCCCATGATAGCGCCAGAATGTGTACACCTCATGCATACCATGTTTGAGCAAATGCAGTGAGATCTCACTCAGTGCAACTAAGCCTTTACCATTCATACAACGACGACAAGGGCATGAAAATAAATGACTCCCACCACCATTATTCTTGGCAAACTCTATGAATGACTTCACACCTTGTCTGTATTCTAAAGACTTACGAGGATACTTCAACCATTTCTTGATCACTTCAGATGACATATTACCCTTCAAAATTGATATTTAAAAGAATCAAATAAAATCACTTAGTCCTAGTGGTAGGGTTGCCGAAGCCCATGAGGTTAGCGACAGTAACATCCTTTCAAAGAGGAGAGAATGAGCTATAAGTAGCTTTTGTAAATCACCACTAGGACTGTTATCATTATGCTCACAGAGTACATAAAACTAGACTCGTTTATACACAACTTAACATACAAAACAAAATAACTTAGTCCTAGTGGTGCAGGGTTGCCGAAGCCCTGCAAGTTAGCGACAGAAACATCCCCTCAAAGAAGATAGAATGAGCTACAAGTAGCTTTTGCGAATAACCACTAGGACTGTTATCATCATGCTCACAGAGTACATAAAACCAGACTCGTTTATACACAACTTAACATACAAAATAAAATAACTTAGTCCTAGTGGTACAGGGTTGCCGAAGCCCTGCAAGTTAGCGACATAAACATCCCCTCAAAGAATAGAGAATGAGCTACAAGTAGATTTTGTAAATCACCACTAGGACAGTTATCATCATGCTCACTTAGAATCAGTCAATATCGAAACAAAACTTCATAACTTTAGTTCATTTAAACTTGAAAAACTACCTTAAAATGAAACTAAAGTTCAAATCATGATGAGCATATTTATAGAACATAAAAACTGGAATTTAGGTTACTACCTTAATAGATTCCGTAGCCGGTGCTTCTTTTCTGTTTGTCTCTTGCCAAAAGGATCCTCTCCTGGCTCTGCAAAGACCAAGATATAGAACTGTTTATGGGTGAAAACTACTCCTACAGAATTTGGTAATTTGGGGTGTGGATGAGGAATGAATCTAAACCCTAAACAAATGCACTGCGCGGTGAGTGCTTGTAGATTCGAGAGATCAATCTGTGCAAGTCCGGCCTAAACCAAGAAATGGCCGTTCCAGACTTGTTTCGGTCACAAAGTGAAGGAGATGGGGTTGATCTTAGGGAGGGAAGCGAAGAAGGTGTTGAGATTGTGAAGGTGTTGGCTTGCTTATGACTTGTAATGAGAAAGGTGAGCAGGCTTGTGATGGAAGCAAGCAAGCTCGGGTGTTTGAATACGATTTGTATTAACACTTGGTTTTCTGTCTCGTTCGAACTTGTGTTGTTGTTTGAAATAGGGCGGAGAACCTATTTATACAAGTCATTGAGCCTTATTCACGTCTCTCGTGGGAAGTGGAGGAAGTGGAGTGATGGAGTAGTGGAGTTGTGTGTCGGTGCCACACGACCGGTCTTGCCCACTTCTCCTGTTCATCTCTAACCGTCCATGACTTCCCCGACACGTTCTTGTGATGGCGCGTTGCACGCCGCACGCTGTAAACCGCTGGACCAATACCCCAAAGTATGTATCCCCCCGGTTTGTGACATGATTGATGTACTTTTGGAATGTGTGGATCGTGGATCCACGAAAGATAGCATGTAATCTTTGAATTGAATAACTGTGTTATTCAGAAAGTCGATACTTGTGAAGTACCGTGTGTATTTTATGCAGGTACTACATTATGGTGTGGTAAAGTGATGGGTAATGACGCCTCACTGACCAAATAACTCCTGACCAGGGTTGCATAACCAAGCTGGTGAAGTTGGACGGATGAGATGATCTTTGAGACACTCATCTGCGACCGTTAATGAATATTAGGGTTTTTGAAGAGGTGCGCAAGCATCACTCTTCAGCTTGGTCGAAACCGAGCATGGAAAGGGATTTGGAGAGAACCGACCGAGCGTGCGTGTAGATAGCATGCCAGTGTACACGTCCATGTCTCACTGTCCCATGAAGGTGCGATCTAGGCCACTCAATTTGACCGGCAAAGAGGAGTGGTTGAGATCGATTTTGCAATAGGAAATTGATGCCGCAAAAGGCCGCGCATCATGCTTTTTCCGGCGCGCGTTCCAAGACGACCTAATTTGGTCGGTCTTGGCCGATGGGTTTGACGTGAAGATGGCGGCCTGGTGTTCATGCCTATACCTGAATATCCCATGAAAACGTGATCTAAGCCACTCAAATCAACCGGTGAAGTTGAGCGGTCGAGATCAGTTTGTGGTTTGGGAGGCGTGGCCATGCTAGTTTGGACGCACGTTTGGGATTAACCGGGCATGATATGCCTTGGCCGAACACATGAGGAGGTAGATGGGCCCACGGTGGTCATCTTTGGTATGACCGGCCCTTGCTTAGTCTAATCTGTGACCCTCCATTCGTGCGGAGAAGATGGACACGCGTGATGGCTTGAAACCCTAATTTTGGCTTTCAAAGCCGTGCGCCATCTCTTGTTTGGGGTGACGATTTTGTCACGGCCAAACATTGTTGGTCTTGACCGATTGGTCAAGTGTGTAGGCGGTCCCACGGTGATCGTGTTGACATGCTCTCGGGCCCTTTAAGTATACATCTACACCCTCCATCTATACCTGCGAAGATGGATGGTTGAGACCGCTTTGCAACACATGTAATATGCCGCAAACCCTAATTTAGGGTTTTCCGTCCATAATGCTTGGTATGAACGGTTTCTTGGCAAGCTAGGCCAATGACCGACCATGCGGGGTCGGCCGTGGGTATTGCATACCTGCTTGGGGTGATGGAATTGATCTGGGATCATCCGATCATGCTTATGGAGTTGGATGACTGCGATCAGATCATATCCGGACTGATACGGTCAGTCCAGATGCTCAATCGGGCTAGTATAACACACCGAGAGGGGCTCAATCGGGCTAGTATAACACACCGAGAGTCACTGTACGGGTATTTCGTACATGGTTTCATTATAGTGCTTGGAGGTTCGTGTTACTCTGTAAGAGTAACACTCGATCGTCATGCCACACCGATAATGAGTACCGGAAATACAAGGCCGATATGAAATTCACAGGAAGGGATTGTTGCCACATGCTCCAACCTTGGAGGAATTTCATGTATTCACGAGAATGGGATTGTTGCTACATGCTCCATTCTTGGTGAATTAAGTGAGGGAGTATCCAACACTTATAAATGGCTTTATCTTTTACAAGATGTCGCGCATGATTTTTTTCGGTTTTTACAAATTTAACCTTAAACGAAAATCCACCATCAACATTAAGTCCCCGCCTAGCACATAATGGTTACACTATTGTGTGGTAGGCATGAGATGGTGACATACATATGTGAGAAAGACAGGATAAAAGGAGTTTACAGGAAGAGTGTTGGCCGACCGCTAGTTTCCCACGCCGTCACGCTTGTATGGAATCCTTTGGTGGGGCCGGTTTCTTTCTTTGGGTATTTGAATCAAAAGAGGAAACCAAATAAGGGAGGAATCCTTCTTCTATTGGGATTCTTCTAATTTTTGTCTATAAAAGAGGCCAAACCCCTTTTTCTTTTCTCACGAATTTTCCCCCCTTTTTTTTTTTTTTTTTGTTTGAGCAGCTCCCGTTCAGGTCTTCATCGCCGCCGACCGCCGTGTTGCTGTTGCCGTTGCCGGAGCTGCTATCGTGCGCCGTCCGTCCAAGGTAAGTTCCGCTCCTTTTTTTTTAAAAAAAAAAGGTAAAACCCTAGTTTTTGTTAGGTAAACACCTTATGTAAGACATGTATATGCTTAGCTTTTTCCACCATTTGGCTTGAATCCCGTAGACACGATTCCCATGAATAAAGAAAATCGTGTTATGATGCATGCGGATGAATGAGTGCGGGCCCGCCGTGTACGCCGGAACGTGGGTCTTACTCACATATGCTTGACTGAAATTTACACCGAACTTGAAACTTGTACCGGACTTGAAACCAATACCAGACTGAAATTTGTACCGGACTATAAACCAATACCAGACTGAAACTTGTACCAGACTTGATACCAATACCAGACTGAAATCAATACTAGACTAAAATTTGTACCGGACTTGAATGGTGTTTGGACCGGCCATCGTGTGCTCCGATGTGAGTTGTGTCTTGCCGTGTGTGACTACATCTCTCCTGTGCTTTCATACAAGTTCTAACTCCTGTCTTTTATTTCATTGTGGAAGAAAAGAATCCCTGTTGAGATGTCTTCTGAAGATAATGTTGGTGCCAAGTCAGGAAGTGTTGACAGCTTCAAAGATATGCCGAACATTGATGATGAGTTGTTCACCTCGCCTTTTCCAAGCATTAGGAGACATCCTTCTCATAAGATAGTCTTGCTTTCCGATTCAGAAAATATGGAAACTGATTCATTCTCTTCTTCAGCACTTGTGGTGAGATTTTGTCTCCAGAGAAACAAATATCCGCCTTCTCCTATTGACTTCAAGGTTTGCCATACTCCACTGGGTTCTTATGAAGGATGGATGAGACGTATGTTGAGTAATAAGGGCATTAAGGATAATTTGGCCGAAGCGCAAATTCTCAATGCGGTCATGGCATCTGCTACTCTTGAAATTAAGAAAGACATGGCGGGTTTGATTACCTTCATTTCCCGGTGGCGCATTTCTACTCATCTGACCATATCTAGATGGGGAGAAATGACTATTACTCTGGAGAGTGTAGCTGCATTAATGAACCCGCATGTTCTTTGGAAGTCTTTCTTACGAGCTCTCGATACGGAGAAAAGTAACTATGGTGCTATACTTCAAAAAGTGGCAGAAGTCGACGATCTGGACAAGGAAGAGAAAAAAGATGCGAGATGCTTTTACACTGGTGGGTGTCGGAGTGGTCTCCTGCGGACCCAGAGCCGGACCAAGAGTTGGAAAACGAGCTCAGTGTGATTGCGTTCCTGTCTTTATGGCTATCCAGGGATATATTCGATAATGGTTCTGGAAAGAAGACCATTAGAAGTGACCTTGTTAAGATTGTTATAAGGCTGGCGAAGGGTGAAGTTCTTCCTCTGGGCTCATTGTTCCTTGGATCACTGTATTCTCATTTGGATGCTTTAGCAATGGACATGCATGCTTCTAACGGGTACAAGAAGGTGGAGTCGCACATTCACTTCGCTTTTCTTCAGGCGCTCTTATGGGAACACTTCAAAAGTTACGCTCCTGCTCCTGGAAATTCGCTCAATAACTTATATGGTGGCTCGAGAATACTCCGTTGGAATAAAAGGCATCCCAGAGGTGGTGCGAAACTTGTGGACGTATTTGACAATGTGTCTTCTGTAGATTTCCATCCATGGGGGCCGGTCCACCCTTCCATTGTTCAGCCAAAGACCTTTGCTATCGCTTCTGACGGTCCTGATGTTGTGTTGTGTACCGATGTCGAAACTATGAAATCTGGAGAACTTATTTACCTGCGCAGCTGCATTCCAGGATATGTCCCGTCTCTATTTAACGGAGAATTTTATGTGACTCCGTACAATATTGATAGGGCTGCTCGCCAAATGGGATTTGATCAGGGTGTCCCATTTATTCGTTCACCAAGGGTTCCGAAAGAATCTCTCCCGAATATTCTTAACGCTAGCATGTTTGTAGAACGGGTGAGCCTTCCCTTCTGGCCTATTGGGAGAAACCCAGTGATAACCGATAAGTATAAGGAATTTTGGAGGAGACAATTGTTGGTTTTCTAGAAATTTTCGAAGAGTGTTGTGACAGATTCCCGTAGTGAGCCATCTTCTGACGTCTTGACGAAGCATTTCCGGTTGAAGCCACTTCCAGCCAAACGGACCAGAGCTGAGGGTTGCAGTCCCCAAGTAGGAGAGAGACCTAAGAGGCAAGCATGCGGTCCGGTAATCCTTAATTCCTCCAATATGCAGGTATTTAAATCTCCTCCCATCGGTTCTTTCATCTCTCCAGTGTAAATTCTTTTAAAAACGATCCTTGCTTGAAATCAGGGAATTTCGAAAGAGAATGTCTTCACCAGGTTGGCGCGCATTCAAAATGAGAAGGTGGCGGTGACGATCTTCATGCCGAGAAGTCCGGAGAAACCGATCTTCATGTTGAGAAGTCCGCGGCACCGATCTTGAGTCCAGTAATACCGATCTTTACACCGAGAAGTCCTGGGAAACCACTTCTTTTCCAGACCATGACAAGGATGATGCAAGCTCGGTTGGACGAGGAGCTTCCCTTAGTGATCTTGTTGACGCGGTCGTGATGGAAATTAGCACCCAGAGCGAAATAGATGCCGGAAGGAATGTAAGAGAGGTAGTGCCTGCTAGAGTTGAGGCGGCTCCTCTTGAGATCCATCCTGAACAGGTTCCAGTCAGTATGGCTATTGTGGTGACTCCTTCTGAAAGGCCTCCTGCAACTGACAAGGCTCCCGCGGTTAGTGAATTACCGGTGATGCAGCCTGGGGCTTTGTTCGATCCTCCTTTTACTATCCCTTATCCAGGCCATGTGTTGGTCGGTGGATTCAAACGTCTTAGGTTCGGTTCAAAGAGTTGTACACGGTGATATGGGAGAAGCACGGTCACATTGCTACCACCACGAAACTCAAAAGTCGTCTTGCGTTGGCCAACCGCGTCCAAGAAGCTTTAGTTTCTATTCAGGGGATGAGCGTCACGACTGGTCGAACAGTTTCTGAGGAGATGATTGAAGATTGGAGGTGTCATCGGGACGTGTTTGCGCAAAGATGACTTCAATGCTCCTTGGTTCTTCGAAGGTTTCTCCAAGATTCGGGAGCTCCGAAATTACGGGATGAAGTCCCTTCCGCGGACTGTGTTGCTCGCCGGGAAGAAGAGGTTGAGAAGTTGTCTAAGGAACTGGAGTTGAAACAGGCTGCGCTTCAAAGGATGAAAGTCTCTCTTGCCCAGAAGGACGAGTTGTTGCTGAAGGACTTTCCGTGAAGTATTCATGCTATATACTTGCCTTTTCTTTTAGATGCTTTTTCTTTTTGAGTGATAGTGAGGATTTTCTTTGACCTCCGGTTTTGAAATAATAGGTAATTGAATTGGTTTATTTTGAGATAGTTTCGTGGACAACCTTTTTGAAAGGGATTATGTTAAATGAAATTTGCATCTTGGTTATGAACAATTGCACGTGAAATTGCAAATGTTATGTAAAAGGGAGGTACGAATGAAAACAAACATGGTGTTTGATCACTGAGCCTCTTTCTCCACGTGCGGGGTGTTAAGTCCCCAGTGAATTCTAAACTATCTTTCCTGTAAAATTGTCGAGTAAAACTTACTTGCTTTCGAAGCCTTACTTGTATCGAACCGGAGTAGCCTTTCTAAGAAAATCCTCCGCACCAATCTCTCAGAGTTATCGCTCTGGACTAAGCTTCTCCTGAATAATGCGCTTCAAAGCGTGCATTCACTGGTGGGGTGATGGAGGAACCGGTGGAAATGACAGTACCTCAGGTCCTTTACTTCTTGATCAGTAGGCGGACGCCATACCGGGGGTAGCTCCACCTCTCCATTTCGTACCCACGCCTCCAATAGCTCCAGAATCTTCTTCATTGGGAAGGGGAAATGTAAGTGCCTTGAGTCTGGCTTTTCCTGCGTTAGTGGGCATTGTGATGTCTCTCCGTGGCTTTGATGTGGAATGGGAGATGAAGTTGGAAGATTTGCGAGTGCCATCATATCTGCGGATCGCTTGCCTAGGTAAAGGGATGTGGAAGGTGTCGTGATGTCACTACTGAGTGATCAGATTGAACGTTCCCATCCTCTGTATTCAGGTATTTCCTGATTGATTTCTCCTTCCTCAAGCATTTCTTCAGTCGGTTGAAAAGTCGACGCGGATTGGACAGTCTTAGGGCTTCGGCAAGAGTTTTGAGATATAAATCCTCTAGCAGGGCTCCATAGGCTGCAGGCTCCCTTTCTTTATCTGGCAGACATTGTAGTACTCCGGACAAGTCTTTTCCCCTGTCTGGACCGTGTTGTCCATCTTTCTTGATTCGTTTTCGACTGCGTGCTCTTTTTGCTTCTCCACTTGTAAAGGTGTGACTCCTGGCTAAGGATTCAACGTTTCTTGCACTGTCTGAGTTGATGCCTATTGACCCTTCTTGTAGTTGTGTTGCTATATCATTCAAAAGGCGAAATGTCTCGCTCTGCCTTCTGGTGATACCGGCTTGATTTGCCAAGACATCCTCCAACATTCCAGCTATGCTTCCCATGATATTCGAACCACTGCGGATCCGGGTGAGGATACATCGTGAGACGAAAACCGAAGAATTGAGAATCCGATTCTTGTAACCGAGAGATCAATCTCCCACTGTGGTCGCCAATTGTTTATGGGTGAAAACTACTCCTGCAGAATTTGGTAATTTGGGGTGTGGATGAGGAATGAATCTAAACCCTAAACAAATGCACTGCGCGGTGAGTGCTTGTAGATTCGAGAGATCAATATGTGCAAGTCCGGCCTAAACCAAGAAATGGCCGTTCCAGACTTGTTTCGGTCACAAAGTGAAGGAGATGGGGTTGATCTTAGGGAGGGAAGCGAAGAAGGTGTTGAGATTGTGAAGGTGTTGGCTTGCTTATGACTTGTAACGAAAGGTGAGCAGGCTTGTGATGGATGCAAGCAAGCTCTGGGGTGTTTGAATACGATTTGTATTAACACTTGGTTTTTGTCTAAATCCGAACTTGTGTTGTTGTTTGAAATAGGGCGGAGAACCTATTTATACAAGTCATTGAGCCTTATTCACGTCTCTCGTGGGAAGTGGAGGAAGTGGAGTGATGGAGTAGTGGAGTTGTGTGTCGGTGCCACACGACCCGTCTTGCCCACTTCTCTGTTCATCTCTAACCGTCCATGACTTCGACACGTTCTTGTGATGGCGCGTTGCACGCCGCACGCTGTAAACCGCCAGACCAATACCCCAAAGTATGTATCCCCCAGTTTGTGACATGATTGATGTCTGGAATGTGTGGATCGTGGATCCACGAAAGATAGCATGTAATCTTTGAATTGAATAAATTGTGTTATTCATAAAGTCGATACTTGTGAAGTACCGTGTGTATTTTATGTAGTCTTGCATTATGGTGTGGTAAAGTGATGGGTAATGACGCCTCACTGACCAAATAACTCCTGACCAGGGTTGTATAACCAAGCTGGTGAAGTTGGACGGATGAGATGATCTTTGAGACACTCATCTGCGACAGTTAATGAATATTAGGGTTTTTGAAGAGGTGCGCAAGCATCACTCTTGACTTGGTCGAAACCGAGCATGGAAAGGGATTAGGAGAGAACCGACCGAGCGTGCGTGTAGATAGCATGCCAGTGTACACGTCCATGTCTCACTGTCCCATGAAGGTGCGATCTAGGCCACTCAATTTGACCGGCAAAGAGGAGTGGTTGAGATCGATTTTGTAATAGGAAATTGATGCCGCAAAAGGCCGCGCATCATGCTTTTTCAGGCGCGCGTTCCAAGACGACCTAATTTGGTCGGTCTTGGCCGATGGGTTTGACGTGAAGATGGCAGGCTGGTGTTCATGCCTATACCTGAATATCCCATGAAAACGTGATCTAAGCCACTCAAATCATCCGGTGAAGTTGAGCGGTCGAGATCAGTTTGTGGTTTGGGAGGCATGGCCATGCTAGTTTGGATGCACATTTGGGATTAACCAGGCAAGATATGCCTTGGCCGAACACATGAGGAGGTAGATGGGCCCACGGTGGTCATGCTGGTATGACCGGCCCTTGCTTCATCAAACTGTGACCCTCCATTCGTGCTTAGGAGAAGATGGACGCGCGTGATGGCTTGAAACCCTAATTTTGGCTTTCAAAGCCGTGCGCCATCTCTTGTTTGGGTGACGATTTTGTCACGGCCAAACATTGTTGGTCTTGACCGATTGGTCAAGTGTGTAGGCGGTCCCACGGTGATCGTGTTGACATGCTCGGGCCCTTTAAGTCTACATCTACACCCTCCATCTATACCTGCGAAGATGGATGGTTGAGACTACTTTGCAACACATGTAATATGCCGCAAACCCTAATTTAGGGTTTTCCGTCCATAATGCTTGGTATGAACGGTTTCTTGGCAAGCTAGGCCAATGACCGACCATGCGGGATCGGCCATGGGTATTCCATACCGCTTGGGGTGATGGAATTGATCCGGGGTCATCCGATCATGCTTATGGAGTTGGATGATCTGCGATCGGATCATATCCGGACCGATCACGGTCGGTCCGGATGCTCAATCGGGCTAGTATAACACACCGAGAGGGGCTCAATCGGTCTAGTATAACACACCGAGAGTCACCTGTACGGGTATTTCGTACATGGTTTCATTATAGTGCTTGGAGGTTCGTGTTACTCTGTAAGAGTAACACTCGGTCGTCATGCCACACCGATAATGAGTACCGGAAATACAAGGCCGATATGAAATTCACGGGAAGGGATTGTTGCCACATGCTCCAACCTGGAGGAATTTCATGTATTCACGAGAATGGGATTGTTGCTACATGCTCCATTCTTGGTGAATTAAGTGAGGGAGTATCCAACACTTATAAATGGCTTTATCTTTTACAAGATGTCAGCGCATGATTTTTTTCGGTTTTTACAAATTTAACCTTAAACGAAAATCCACCATCAACAAGAACAACATTAGTCAAACTTTTAAAATGTATCGACTTTGAAGCATATGTCACAATAACACACACTAATCAAGTACGCTCTGCCGTACCCACACACGCTCTGTTGTTACACAGCTAGCTAGGTCCAAGTCTGTCTAGCTCTCATCAAACCTTCCAAGATTATATAAGACTTTATCAGGTAGAACTCTGCCTACTCAACTTAGTATGCTTCTAAGGCAAAAAAAAACTACACCATGTCTAACAGCAACATGCATCTTTACACAGGACTAGTGGATCAAAAACAAGAACAGATCAAAACCTAGAATAGACAAGTGAAGCTAATGATGTCAATCAGCACCAACAGCTTATAAATTAGAACTTATTAAATTAGATTACAAACTAGAAATTAGGTTACAAAGTAAAAAAAAAATAGAAAATTTCGAAATTAACATAAAACCCTAAAATCAGTTCAATGTTTCGAAACTTATACCTTCTAAGTCTTCAAAATTCTTCAATATTCAAGTCTTCAAACCCTAACAGGAAATTAGAAAAAAAAATGGAATTAGATTTATATGAAGAAGATTAACAAAACATAACTCTGACGATTAACACTTACACAAATCGATGAAAAAATGGAAGATAAAGATGAAATGAAGACATAAAAAACAGATCGATTAAAAAAAATATGAAACCCTAAAAATCGAAAAACTTCTAACGATTAACACTTACACAGATCTCTGCTAATGGAAAGGTATTGAAAGATTCAAGAGATTTCTGTTATGTTTCTCGGCAGAAGAGACTCGAGAGAGAAATAAAAAATCGAAGTGATGAAACCCTAGTTTCTTCGCCTAAGACGCAGAGGAGCAGAAGAGACTCGAGAGAAATGAAAAATGGAAGTACAGAGAATTCTGCTTATCTTATCCATGGAACTCCCACATGTGAACGGCACACTCGTGGGAGGAAATATCCTCTCGTGTAATTAATCGTGGGTGGAAATATAAAGCTAGGCGTGTGAGTGGCACGCGCATATACTCAAGGTGTTACGACCCTGGTGTGACCAAGCGTGTGAGTGGCACGCTTATAAAAAATTCGTAACGGCTTGGCTCTGTTACGAAATAAAAAAAATTTAGTAACGGCTTCAGCCTGTTACGAATTTTTTGTAACGGCCATTTGTAACGGGAAATTCGTAACGGCTTACGATTCCGGGAATTTGGTGTAGTGGTATACTATGTGACTCTAAACTAACTACAAGTTGGAGTTTTTTTATTCACTAAAAAATATTGAAAAAGTTGAAATTTTTACAATGCAAATGCTTAACCATCCCCCACACTTAAACTTTACATTGTCCTCAATGTAAATTGAATCGTCCAAAGTAAGTCAAGGTGAGAAATTCTAACATGATATGTGACAAGAAATCAGAAAAAATAAAAACAAGACAAGAAAAACTAAAAACAAGACAAGAAATAAATACAAGACAAGAAATACTCATCCTTTGGGTTGCCTCCCATTTAGCGCTTGGTTTAAAGTCGTCAGCCCGACTATCTCCTTGCTTTCTATGACTCCTCCAGAGGGAGTACTTCCACAAAGTTAACTCCTTCCACCACTTCGGAAGTGAAATTCTCATAATATGGTTTCAACCGGTGCCCATTAACTTTAAGTTCTTTTCCTGTAGCTATGCTACGAATTTCCACTGCACCATGAGAAAACACATTAGTAACAATAAAAGGTCCGATCCATCGTGACCTTAATTTACCCGGAAATAAATGCAAGTGAGAATTAAACAAAAGCACTTTGTGCCCAATGCAAAATTGTTTTCTAGAAATCATAGTATCATGAAATGCTTTCGTCTTTACCTTATAAATGTGTGAGCTTTCAAATGCATCATTGCGAAGCTCCTCTAGCTCTTGGAGTTGTAACTTCCTTTGCTTTCCAACCCCATCCATCTCCATATTGCATTGCTTAATAGCCCAAAACGCCTTATGCTCAATTTCAATGGGTAAATGACAAGGTTTACCATACACAAGCCTAAAGGGAGACATCCCGATAGGTGTCTTGTATGCGGTTCCATAAGCCCACAAAGCATCATTAAGTCGCATGCTCCAATCTTTCCTTGTTGGGTTCACCGTCTTCTCTATAATGGATTTCACCTCTCGGTTAGACACCTCGGCTTGTCCATTTGTTTGGGGATGATAAGGTGTTGCAATCTTGTGCGACACATTGTACTTCTTCAACAAGCTTTGTAAAATCATGTTTTTGAAGTGAGAACCCCCATCGCTAATTATGGCTCTTGGAATTCCAAACCTTGCAAAGATATTAGCTTGCACAAAATCTGAAACCACTTTAGAATCATTAGTTGGGGTGGCCTTAGCTTCCACCCATTTTGAGACATAATCAACCGCAAGTAAGATATAAAAATTCCCATGGGAATTGACAAAAGGACCCATAAAATCAATACCCCATACATCAAAAACTTCAATAAATTGAATAAAAGTTTATGGCATTTGATTTCGGGCATCCAGATTGGCTGTTCTTTGGCACCTATCACAAGTTGTACAAAATATATATGCATCCTTAAACAAGGTTGGCCAATAGAAACCACTTTCAAGTACCTTGTGAGCGGTTCTCTTACTCCCAAAATGTCCTCCACAAGCATAAGAGTGACAAAAAGACAAGATATAATTAAATTCAGATTTGGGAACGCACCTTCTTATTACTTGGTCACTACAATGTTTCCACAAGTATGGATCATCCCATATGTATTGGTTTCCTAACTTCTTAAGTTTGTCCCTCTCAGCACGAGACAAGTTCTTTGGGATTTGTTTAGACACCAAGTAATTCACAATGTCAGCATACCATGGTTCTCCAAAGGCAATTGAGAATAGTTGCTCATCCGGGAAACTTTCACGCAATGGGATAGCTTCCTTGTCCACAGCAAGACGGCTCAAGGATCCGCAACGGTGTTCTCAATTCCTTTCTTGTCCTTTATTTCAATATCAAACTCTTGCAAGAGTAAAATCCATCGTATGAGCCTCGGTTTCGCTTCTTTCTTCATTAGAAAGTACCTAAGTGCTGCATGATCAGAAAAGACAACAACTTTTGTACCAATTAGATAAGAGAGAAACTTTTCCAAAGCAAAAACAATGGCTAACAACTCTTTTTCAGTGGTTGTGTAGTTTTGTTGGGCCTCATTTAACGTTCTAGAAGCATAATAAATAGCATGAGGTATCTTCCCCACACGTTGCCCAAGCACCGCATCAACCGCATAATCACTTGCATCACACATGAGCTCAAAAGGCTTGCTCCAATCAGGTAGTTTAATGATAGGGGCTGAAATCAAAAGTTCTTTCAAATGATTGAATGCCTCCACACACTTTTCATCAAAGTTAAAAACCACATCTTTTTGTAATAAGTTGCAAAGTGGTGATGCTATCTTGGAAAAATCCTTGATAAATCTACAATAAAAATCTGCATGACCAAGAAAAGAGCGTATCTCCCTCACCGTAGTGGGAGGGGTTAAAGCACGAATAAGGTCTATCTTAGATTTATCAACTTCCAAGCCTTTAGAAGATATTATATGGCCTAAAACTATGCCATGAGTTACCATAAAATGGCACTTCTTCCAATTCAGCACAAGGTTTGTTTCAACACATCGTTCAAGGATTAGAGACAAGTTGATCAAGCAAAGGTCAAATGAATCACCAAAGACACTAAAGTCATCCATAAACACTTCGATTATGTTTTCAACATATTCTGAAAAGATACTTACCATACACCTTTGAAAGGTAGCTGGAGCATTGCACAAGCCAAAAGGCATCCTTCTATAAGCAAAAGTACCGAAAGGACAAGTGAAAGTGGTTTTCTCTTGATCCTCCGGCGCTATCACAATCTGATTGTAACCTGAATAGCCATCAAGGAAGCAATAATAAGAGTGTCCAGCTAAACGTTCAAGCATTTGATCAATAAAAGGCAAGGGAAAATGATCTTTCCTAGTGGTGGCATTCAATTTCCTGTAATCAATACAAACCCTCCAACCGGTTTGCACACGAGTTGGGACAAGTTCGTTCTTATCATTCTCCACCACTGTCACGCCTGACTTCTTTGGCACTACTTGTACCGGGCTTACCCACTTACTATCGGATATGGGGTAGATAACACCCATGTCCAAAAGCTTAAGTATCTCCTTTTTCACAACTTCCATCATAGGGGGGTTCAAACGACGTTGCGCTTCCCTTGTAGGCTTTGCATCGTCCTCCAAACGGATTTTGTGCATACAAACGGCAGGGCTTATACCCTTGATATCGGCAATTGTCCATCCTATGGCCGTTTTGTACTTCCTTAGCACCCTTAGAAGTTTTTGCTCATGTAAATCACTAAGCTCATTAGAAACAATCACAGGTAACTCTTCATTATCACCCAAGTACAAGTACTTTAGGTGATCGGGAAGAGGTTTCAATTCTAACTTTGGAGATTTAATAATTGAAGGTACAAGCTTTTCATCACTACATGGTAAAGAAATAAAAGAGATATTATGAGTTTCCGGGCATCCTTGTAGTGAATTAAGATCACCAAGGGCTTCCTTGACTTCATTACCACACTCTACACCATTATCCATGGATGTAGTTAACACGGTTTCCAAAGCGTGGGACGTTATAATTCAAACATTTGTTGTGCCAATGTATCCATAACATCAATGGAGAAACAAGAATGGACATCACTAGGATATCTCATCGTCTCGAAAATGTTGAAACGTATTGTTTCTCCATCAAACTCCATAGTCAATGTTCCCTTGTCCACATCAATAATGGTTTTCACCGTTTTCATGAAGGGGCCCAAGTAGCAATGGAAGAGACGAGTCCGGTGACCCTTCATTCATCTCTAACACGCAAAAGTCAGCTGGAAATACAAGTTGATTAACATGCACAAGAACATCCTCAACAATACTCATTGGGTAGACATTAGAGCGATCGGCTAATTGCAATACAATTCCAGCCTTTTTAAGAGGACCAAGATCAAGTGAGTTATACATAGATGCAGGCATAACATTAACAGATGCACCTAAATCCAACATAGCTTTGTTAAATGTTGTGTTACCAATTGTGACGGGAATATCAAAACTACCGGGATCCTTGCACTTAAGTGGGAGTTTGTGTTGTAAGATTGCCGAAGCATTCTCCCCACACTTAGCACTTCATTACCTTTGAGCCTTTGCTTATTGGTACACAAGTCCTTCAACACCTTTGCATACTTTGGAACTTGCTTGATCGCATCAATGAGTGGTATGTTCACATGGATCTTGTTTAGAACGTCTAAAATCTCCTTTTCTAGTTCCGCCATCTTGGAACTTGCAAATTTGCGAGGGAAAGGTAAAGGAGGAACATAAGTAGAAACCGGAGTTTTAGAGTTAGGAATAGGTACCTCAGAAGTTTTGGGAGAATCCTCATTCTTCTCCTCCAAAACAGGTTCCTTTGGTGTTTCCACCTTGCCCGAATCAGTAACTTAGGGTTGCACAAGTTGTGTACCACTTCTCAAAGTAATAGCATTGACACCCTCTTTTGGCTTAATAGGTTGAGAAGGGAGTTTCCCACTATTTTGTGCCTTCAATTTGTTTATATCTATCGCCATGGAGCCCATTTGTGTCTGCAACTCCTTGATAGCACTATTAGTTTCCTGCTGACTTTCTTTAAACATGGTGGAAATTCCTTGCATAAAAGTTTGAAGCTTTGCATTGATATCGGAACCTTGATTTTGCATTGATTGTTGTGCTTGTGGTTGCTGAAATTGTTGTTGTTGTGGTTGAAATCCACTCGGACGGTTGAAAGTAGGTTGTTGAGCCGCTCCTTGCTTGTTAGCATAGCTGAAGTTGGGGTGATCTCTCCATCCCGGATTATACGTATTGGAGTAGGGATCATACCGTCTTTGTTGATTTGGAAAGACCGCATTAGCTTGCTCATCTTCATAACATCGAGGAGAACTTGGTATAACCGCGGCTGCAACTTGTTGCATCATTGCTGTCATGTTACCCATTTGTTGACGAAGATCCTCGACCTCGCTCACTTCATTCACTCTTCTTAGAAGCACATCCGAACCACGACTCAGGAATTGTTGTGACTTCGCTGCCATGTTTTCAATCAACTCTCTAGCTTGTGCCACCGTCTTGTTCACTAGTGCACCGCCACATGCAGCATCAAGGAGATTCCTATCACTTGATTGGAGTCCTTCATAAAAGTATTGGATAATCATAGCGTCACTAAATTGGTGGTGAGGGTAGCTTTCCACCAATCTCTTGTATCATTCCCAACACTCATACAAAGATTCTCCCACATTTTGCTTCATCCCACAAATTTCCTTGCGAATTTGAGTAGCCTTCGATGCAGGAAAATACCTCTCTAAGAAAATTTTCTTCAACCCGTTTCATGTAGTGACACTTCCGAATGGCAAACAATACAACCAATCCTTAGCGCTATCCACCATAGAAAACGGAAAAACTTTCAACATTGCACCATCGGCATCAGTCTCCGCTGGAAGCATGGCCTTGACATGGTATGGAAGTCCATAAGATGCTTGTTTGGGTCTTCATTCACCATGCCATGGAACTTTGGTAACTCTCGAAGAAACCCCGGCTGATCTCAAAGGTTGAGTTAGTTTGGATACACCATTGTTGTGCATCAAGCCTATGAGAAGCCAAGTCCTTGAGTGTACGATTTGCATCACCCATTGCTTCTTCTTCTTCAACTTGTGGTTCGTCTACGAATGGAACCTCTTGTTCTCCTTCTAGTTGTAACTCTTCTTCCACTTCTAACTCTTGATCTTTTGTTGTGTCTTGACTTGGTTGGAGTATTGTGCCTCTTCGAGTAGCTATCCCGCACCTTGGATAGTTCCAATCTTTAGAAGCCAGGGATTAGGTACCTGAAAACAATTCTCGCAAACAAGTGAGAAACAAGACAAGAAAAAAAAAAGCAAAGATAAAAGCAAAAATTATAAAAAGAAACTAAAAACTTAATAACAAGCCGTATGCCTCCCCGGAAGCGGCGCCAAAATTTGATCGGTTGTCAGCCGAGCAAATATAATTTTACTTTCTTACTCTACTAAATATAAATGAAGTATGTGATAAGAAAGAGTTCGTTCCCACAGAGAGGCTTTTGTTGTTATAGAATTTCAGTTTCTTAGTAACCAAGGGGGGATTTTTGTTTTATCTAAGCAATAAAATAGAGCAAAGCAAATAAAATAATTTGAATAATCAATAAAGAGAAGATATTGGTCATGGGATAGTATCATTCACAAACATATATTTTCATCAATGACTAGAATTGATAATTTAATCTCTCATTTACTAAAAGTCCTAGGATACCTTGATCGCAAGTATATCCCGCTAATTCCCTGATTTCATCACAACCACATTAAAAGATGCATATGTGAATACTTCCTAGAAAGCAACCTAAAGTGTAAAAGCACAATTAAGTTTAACTCCCTCAAAGCACTAAGTTCTATGGAATAAGACTAATCAAGGCAATCAAACGTGTAAAAGCACTAATTCGATTTAACCAAGGTTATGATTCATTTGTGACTAGTAGGATATATCACTACAAGCACTACCCACAATTATGCTACTTAGAATCAGGGATAAACAACTTTTTCGTATTGAAAACCCTAATATAGATTTAGAAATGAATGCAAATCGGATTGATTCCGGACTCAACCAAACAAACAATCAAATCTTATGACAATATAAACCATGAATCATAAACAATAACTTATTGAGACAAAACTAATTCATAGATTCAAATAACATGTTGAGAAATCCACTTTATCCCATAACCAATAATAGTTGTTTAACTACTCATAGCTTTTGAGTTCATCATATTCAATAATAAAAATGAAGAAGATGAAACATAAAAATAAAAGCAAACCCTAGTAGAATCGCCTCTCTCCTCCAAAGCTCAAAGTAGAAAAATACGCGATACCCCAAAGTTCTAGAAAACTTTTTCCTTTTGTAGCTTTTCATCTTTCCAAAACTAGGTCTTCAAAGCCCAAAGTCCAATAACAAATGTCCACCAAGCCCATATGTGAGGAATACCCATGTGAAAATATGTCCCAAAAATAGTCGCCGGAAAACTGGTATTATGGCCCGAAATTGGCCGGAGAAGTGATCGGAAGAGAGCTCAGGTGACCGGCGAAGTCCACCCGGTCACCGGTCAAATGAGTCAAATCGTCGAGTCAACTGAGTCAATGGAGAGTCAGGATCGGGTGAGTAAGAGAGTCAGCTGAGTCAGTAATCAAGTCTGACTCAAAGGCTAACTCAGCTGACTTGGTTCTAAGCCATGATCTTGCACTGCCAGAGCTGTGTTGCATAGGCCAGAATCTGTGTCGCACCAAGATGGCGCTTCACAACCTTCACTCCCAGTCAACCAGTTCAGCTGCAACTCAGAACTTCTGTAGCTTCATAACCCTTAGCAGACTAGCACATACATTCCATTCTAATTCTTGCAGCATCACAGCAATACCACTTTCATCTGTTCTCTTCAATCTACCAACAAATCAACCACTTCACCTGCACTTCAGACCTGCAATGCTAGCTCATTGTACTGTCAACCACATGGATCCATTTGCGTCTTCTTAACCTCATAACTCAGGTCACTGATATCTCAAATCACCACCAGTTCCATTCCCTGTTGCCTCAAACAAAAACTCCATCAGCAGGAGCAGCATCTTAGCTCTCAAACAACGCCTGCAATGAACTTAACAACATCACAGTCCTTTCTCCTTTCCTGGCAAGAATAACTCTTTCATTTTCTTGTAGATCAGCTCATAACATATCTACACAATTATTCATTCACTTCCATTTCCTCCATCTGAGCTGCAACATTCATTCCAACTGCCCATAGCATCAAAACACAACTCCATTTACTATTCCTTGCTCCAATTAAGATGTAATGACCACCATCAGCTGCACCCAGCAATGTTGTAACAATCTCCACCTGCAAGACCATTATCTGAACTCCATCTTCTATCATTTCACTGTATTCATTCAATTCATGCACCTAATTGTAGCTACAACTCAGTAGCCAGTCCACTGCCGCGACACCTCCACCAAAATCTTGTCTAAGTGCATCAACTCATTTCAGTAACGCTGTAATGTAGCTCCATCTCCGCATCATTCATATCATAACTTGCAGCTGCAAGTATTCTCTATAATCTGCAATCAACATCAAGCACCTGCAATGCCATTGCCTGCACCACAAACACCGGTTGCACATACACAACCAGAGCCTCAAATCCTCCATTTACTTTGCCAAGGCACCTGCACCTTACATCACCTAACCCTGGCAAGTCAGCTCAAAACCACAAAGCAACACTCCTCAGGTCATCTCAGTTCATCATCAATTTCATTCTCAAAACCTCCCTCTTCATTCATTGTTCATCACTGCCATAAAAACACTTCCAGGACCATTGTCTGCTTCCAGCTGTAAAACCTAACATACATCTAGGTCATTCTCGAGCCAATACAACACCATATTGATTCCAGCACAAAGCTCCATTTGTAATCCCCAGTGCCTTCACTTCAGCTGCCATTCAGTTAAGCAACAAACCAACTGCAACAACAGTTCACCTGCAACACCCCAGACATCATCACTATCATCTCGGGCCATATATACAACTAAAGCAGCAACCACTTCAAGCTTCCACTGGCAACACTAATCTGCAGCTTCAGTTCAGACCAATAACCAACATCAAATCCACCACAAGTAAGCATATCCAGCTCTCATGGCCACCTGCAATTCCATTTGTTGCCAGCCACAGCTTCAAGACCACCAACTGCAACCTCCTCCTTTTCACAGTTGTAACAAGTCACAATCTGCCAAACCCTAACCTCAAATTTCTCAGGAATACTAAATTCCTCCATTGATTCTCTTCACTGCTCAAATCCCTGGCTTTTGAAGCTTCAATTCCTTCTGTATCTGACCTTCACCAGCCCCATAACTTCCATGAAAACTCAAATTCGAGATTACCCATCTTTTATTTTACAGTTATATTCCTTCTTCTGAATCGAACCCATCTGCTATTTGTCTTCTATCATCTCTTCACTTGCTGATTCTCGGTCTAAGTTTCACAGAACCCTAACTCTAATGATTCTCATCTGATTTGAATATAAGAATAAACCCAGCTCTTTAATCTTTCATTAGCAGCAAACCCCATCTCAGTTTCTCAAATTTCCGCCTCTATCAATCAGTAGCAGATCCAATTCTTCTCTATCTCAGATCAATCTTCACCATTGATCGCACCACCACACTTCACAGAAACATATCTCCTCGATCTCATTCCTCTCTAAATAGTAACCACTTCAATCTCCCCTGAATTTCTTGAACGTTAACAGAAGAAATTAAACGATCTGTGGTTTTTCTCCATTGAACTCTTACAACAGCCGCACAAGTCCTTCTCTTGATTTTGAGAAGATAATGATAAGAAGAATGATTGAGAAACCCTAAAATCTGGGGCTAGGTAGGAACCAGAATTGATATAGGAACCTTGCGGATTAATACAGGCCACCAGAGTGACAGTCACTTAAACAAAACTCGTCTTGGCATTGCTTGGCTCCCATATTACTCGCCTGTGATTTGACCGTTTTGCCTTTTTACGCTCCATATGGACGTTTTCTCCTTATTTTGCTCCCAAGGACTCCATTGCACCTAATAACTCAAAACAAAACATAAGAGATGCAATTCACAAGGATAATAGCAAAGAAAGCATAAATACTAGATATAAAATTAGGTGTTTTACAACACCTATCAGTACACCACTGCAAAAATCAAGAAAATCGAACATCCAAGACCTACATAACATGCAATATATCCATGAGGGGTTCATGACAAATGTCCCAAAACGTCACTAACGCTATCCATCTTCTGCACTCGATCTGACAAAACAAAAAAATGGGAAAAGAATGAAGAGTTTCGAACAAATGGGATACAAAGGGAAAAGAAAATAAGTAAACCAACAAAGAAAAATCCATAATCCCGAATGATAAATTTTATATGCATAATTTTACTAATCAGTATGAACTTGGTAAAAGATCGCAAACCTAAGTTATTTCAAATCTCCCATATATTTACTACATAGGAGCAAGCAAATTTTAAATAGTGGTTTATGTGGTCATGACAAGAAATACAAAATAAAAAATTCTGCTTTAAAAGTTGATGTGGAATGTATTTCGTAGGAAATTGAACTCACATGACAAAAACTCAGAATACTTTCGTCACATGACAAACTCAGAATACCTTGGATAGCTAGATGATCCAGATGGAATTGCATCCTGTAAAGTTAAAAAATTGTTGGTTATGGCAAAACCACCAACATCACTGGCTTTTGTCTCAACATCATTGGATTTCCAAGCAGCAGGAGTAGCTTGTACACCCTAGTTTTACTCAAGCATAAACTTACGGAGTGAGTGTTTTGCACGTGTACCGGTTTGTAGTTATTTATGCAACATTAGCTTATGGAGTCATTTTTTTTCACACGTACACCCTAGTTATTGATGCATGCATAAGCTTATGGAGTCAATTCTCGTACATGTGTACCAGTTTGTACACCCAATTTATTTACCCTAGGATAAGCTAATAGTCATTTTTATCACATGTGTACCAGTTTATACACCCTATTTGCAAGCACAATCTTATAGAGTCAAATGTTTTACATGTGTATCAGCTTGTACACCCTAGTCATCTACGCAAGCACAATCTTATGGTCTCTTCTATATCACAGGTTGCATATATATCAAACTAACTCTATGGGGAAATGAAAAACTGAGAGCAATAACCCGAAATTTATGCAAAATGAGAATATACTCGCAGCATATAACTTATCATAAAGACGTCACATTGAGCATATGGTAGCCTCAACCTCAAAACTACATTGATTATCTGTAACAGTGTGTAACCTCAGTTTATTCCCTCAAATTTTATATTTTAAACATGTTGGACTACACTGTGTTTTCAATGTAATAATTCTAAAGAAGTGCATGCACATAGGACAGCTTCTAGTTTGTGTGTATCCCATATGACAAAATCTCAAAACCTATATTACTAGCGGCAATTTCAGATATAATATGCATACCAATGATAAAAAGAGCGGCTTTCCAAACACCAGTAGTGGCTCAAGAAAAAAATCCAACATTTAGAAGTGAAGAATTGAATTTTACTAACTTGCATCCGCTATTTTCCTTTTCACCCATGTTTTTCTTGACTTTGTATAAGTCAGCTACTACACATTTGTAAACTGAAACAAGACAGTAAGTAAGTGAAAGCAGAAACTATCCAAAGTACAACAGTAGATAGAATAATGAGCAAGTTAGTAGGCTATTATACATTATCGTTTTGATCTCATGGCTGCAAACCAGCAAGCCAAACCAACCTGTTCTATTTCATAAGATCATTTTCACATTTTTCACTTACCCTACTTAATCTTTACAATATCTTATAGATTGTTTTAGAAGCTCAATCTTTGTTAAAAGAAATCTCTCATGGATTGCTCTAGCTAGGGAAGATGCATCGACCTCGAAGTCAGATTTTTGATCATAATCATAGCTTGTGTACAACTATATACACGTTAACAATCAACAGGTGTACAACTATGTACACATTAACAATCAATAAGTGTACAACTATGTACACATTGAGATACCCCTACAAGTATCACATGCCAACTAACAATAATTATAAAAGTGACCCTTGGTGGAATAGAAAACTAACCTTGTAGCTAACTCCGTCCGTGAAGTCTCATTGATACTCCATGAATCAAGATAGTTTACACTATTTGCATCGGTGGCTTGTCTTCCCTTAAGTCAGATCCAATATTTTTCTTTCGCAACGTTTCCTCTAGATTCCACAAGGTCTCTCTATCTTTCCTCAGTATCTTAGAATATCTAGGATTAGACTTTAAAACTTGTTTAGCAGTGGTCTAGGAAGTAAGAACAGTCTTCCCACCTGCACTCACTTGATCACTTGCTTCTGCAGTTAACTTAAGACATCAGCCAACAAAGCTTGGATATGGAGGCACACAACCCTGGAAATTTCAACGACACCTTTAAGTCAAATAACAAAATAAAGATAGAATTTAATACCAAACTACATGATAAAGAAAATTATTATACTTAAAAAAGTAAATGAAATTCAAAATACTTGGCCAATTGGCCACCTCTTGGATGAGATAAAATTAATAAAAACACCACTTAAGCTCCATCAGAAGTACACTAAACAAATGGTTCTTAGACATCTCACTAACCACAAATTTTAATCGTGACTGTCCAATTAAAGAATTCAAAGCAAACTTTGATGTATGATAATATAAGCGAACATGTATCTACACACAAAAATCAATCATCTATACCCACAAAATATGCATATATTATTGGGATAGCATAATGGTGTACAACTATGTACACACCTATAAAAAAATCTAAAAAATCCATCCATACCCAAAAATGTGAATCTAAAAAAGAAGCAAGAAAATCAAAAATGTTAATGTGTACAACTATGTATAGATTGATGATAAACAAGTGTACAACTATCTGCACATTAATAATCGTTAATCAACATGCATGTGTACAATTATGTACACATTTAAAATCAACGTTTGTACAATTATGTACACATTTGAATTACTGCCGTTCTGCTTGCTATACTATTTGAATTACTGCCGTTCCGCTTGCTATACTATTTGAAAATTCGGGATATGTTCTGAAACATGCAGACTGCTCAGCGTATGTCAAAAAATTCAAAGAACAAGAACCTAGTTGCATATATTATGATAGGTCAACTGAAATACTGCACTCGTTTTCAATTAAAAGACCAAAAGCAGATACTAAGAAAATTACCAGAGCAAATAAATCATCTCTTAGAAACTTCCCAAGTTCTTGTCAAAGCTGCCATAGTATTTCATACGCAAGAGATGAGCCCGTTCACAAACGTATGTCACATACAAATATCTCAAGCTATCTTTGAAACCGAAATCCAACGAAGTTTTATCAAATTTCTTTAAAATATCTTTAAGTGAGAACCAAAAATCTAACAACTAACATCTTAATTTGATCAATCGATCTGAAATAAAGACATTAAATGACGTTGTGTTATACCTTAACACCAATCTGTAGCTCCGTCACATCCTTAGATTCATAGCTCCGTCACATCCTTAGATTCATAGCTCCTTCACATCCTTAGAGTCACCTACAAAGGAAGTAAGGAAATGCAGACGCATCAAAGATCCTCAAATATTTTATGATCTTTCACTGACATTTCTAACACTAGATACTAGTTAGTATCATACAACTTAAGAACTGACAGGCTTTCATTTCATTTTGATAAAGGAGGATTTCGCTTGTCGTGGACGACCATTTCGCTCTAGTGAGCATATAATCTTCCTTCAGGTTCTTGTACATTGAAATCTCCTTTGTGCATTCAACCTACAAAAGTACAACAAAAGCTTTCATTCGAGGGCACGGAGGGACGGAAGTAAGGAGATAGAGCGAGAGTAAATCAAAATCACCCAAATTCAGTTTCCTAAAACTTCATATACTCAATTATAACTTTAATCTCGTTTTATTAAAAAAATCAAACGAAGATTCTTTTTTGTCGATCACGAACAAGAATTAAAAATCAAAATCCGTTGTATGATTTTAGAGAGAATAAAATACCTTCTAATGCGTCTTCTCAATCTCCTTCACAATTACGTTTTGCTTAATTTATCCTTCAAAAGATCGACAAACCACTTTAAGAGCTCACTATTGCAAAATCTCCAATGAAATTGTTGAAAATTATGAGAAAACAAGAAGGGCTAGTATTTTTGGTTACACTATCTTCCCCAATTTGGATAATATTTCTTAACATCAATTGTAACTGAAGCAGATGAAGGGAAATGTGTAAAAGAAGAAAAAAACCTAGATCTAATTTCTCTGCAACTGGTTTGTTTTCTCTCTCTACAAAACATCGAAAGCAATCAAAAGTTCATTTAGGTAATATGAAAAACGGAACTTTTTCTGGATCGGTAATATTTTGGACCAACCCGTACAGAAAAGGATTAAAACGTCAACGAATTTAGTAATTTGGATTGACGAGTACTAGGCCTGAGAGCACAGGACTAGACTGTCCAAAGCCCATCATTTATGGGACTAAACGTAAATTTCTACAACCCATTACCATCACTGACTACATCCATCTCACGACCACAATTCCTTAATCTTTAATCGGCAGCAACATCTCTTTCCATTCCCTGACCTTCGTACGTACATCTTGTCAATTGCAACTTGCAACAATTTCCACCATTGTTTCTTCGATTGCCCATAGCTCAGCCATCAACAACACCAGCTCCGGCTACTTCCCATTCAAACTGCAGCACTAACTTTCTACTTTCTGGCCATCCACGTTTCTTCACCTGAGCCAACACACAACGTTTTCACTTCTTGTATCCGATTTCAGTTCTTCCAGCAATCAAACATCCATTCTCGTGTTTCCTCTCTGTGTTGCTGTAAAGAAATCCCAGCTTAACCTTCTCGTACACAGTCCAAGACCATGGTAGTCGATCACCAACAATCTATCCCATCTAACCAGCTTCGCTTACTTCTTGTTCTGTATCCCAGCTGAGCACAATCGACGCATACACTGCCTGTAACCATTCATCTCTATTAATTGATGTCGCAGCAAACTTCTTTTCTCCCTTTGCTCAGCTGATTCAAAGCTTCACCCCAACTCCATTGTTTTGCTACTGAAATGGCGAGACTCCATGCTCCAAAGTTGTTACTGATCGATCACCAAATCCACCAGTCGAACACAATCCAATTATCCAGCTCGTTTCAAATTCATGGTCCTTCCGAATTCAGGCAATTACCAAGTATGGTCACAACATCGTTCTCCATTTTCTGAACCTTTGAGAACCATCTCCAACGTTTATAATCACTTCATCCGATCATCCCTTAGCCCTTAAAGCACCTCCACAGCCAACACCAGCTTGAGAGTATAAAATCCACCTCTCATAGTCAAGCTCAATCGAGATCAGATGCACAGTTCGAACGAGCCATACTCACGCTAAAAACTCTGTCAGCCGAGCCATACTCCTCATTACTTCGTTGACGCATAAATGCTAGAGTGAAACACCACTACTTTCTCGCAGCTGATAACCAAAACAAATTAGCACTCATTCTTCTCAAATCAACCCAGCTTCAGTTTGTGTTGCTGCCTGTTCTTCCCTGTACATAAATGATGCCTGCAACAACTTGTCATACACATGTCAACAGCTCCGGCAACTTCTACCAAACCGAGGACCCCCAGCTTTGTTGTCAACGACCACCAGCAACTGTTCCAGCGCAAACCCATCATTACTCTACTCATTCAAAGCTTCACTCCGTCCCCAAGATGCCATACTCCTGCTGATTTCACGATACGAAATTCAGGCGATATATGCTCCCAAATCTTCAATGATTTGAACCCCAGCTCAGCATTCATACTCATCTTCTTCTTCTCCATAAGTCATACTTTGGCTGACCAAGATGATATCACCACCAACTGAAAGCTTAAAAGAAATGAGCTTTCTCTTTGAGAGGAAAATGTTGTAGACAATTGTGGACTTCAGCTGCTAGAAAGAAACAATTCAAGCTTCTATTTTGATAAGAACAGATGTGTGGTAGATAGCTGGACACGTCTACCACTTCTCCTTGAACCCTAGTGGAATTCACCCTAAGCTGTCTCCTCCTGGTGCCATGAGTCAGTTTGGTGCTTTTCGTCGGAAACACAATATAACTTCTTATTTTAGCCGTTTACTGTCGAATGATCGAATTCGCTTGTACTTTCTACAAAAGCACTAAAACAGTATCACTAGTCAAAATATCGAGTCCTAGCTAATATAAATATGGGTATAAAATGTAGTACTTCCGTGCTTATCAACACCCCCACACTTATATTTTGCTAGTCCTCAAGAAAAACAAACAATTAACCCGCTCCACAGCTGGTCATAAAATGATATGAAAAAGAATAGACCCGCTCAACAGCTGGTCACATTTTATTTTTTAAGACTCGCTCAACAGCTAGTCATAATTATTATTATTTTTTATTTTTTTTAGACCCCCTCAACAACTGGTCATAATATACCTACAACCCTACAATAGACCCGCTCAACAGTTGGTTATAAATTGCAAGAAAATTCCTGAAAAAGAAAAGTAAAAAGTTAACCAGCACTAACCAATCTAAGTGGATGAAAGCATCTTGGTTGTAGGAGTTGAGGAACCAATCTGAGTGGATGGAAGCATCTAAATAGAGTTTATTCGTAAAAGTACAGAGCTTAGGTGTTAGAAATAACATGGTAGTTTCGCCATATCTCGTTGAGTCCTTTTCACCTTCTGTTTTTAACTTTTTTCATTTTTAAAATATGTTTCTTTAAGTGATTTGGTGGGGTACAAGCATCGAGTTTTTACCACCGCTGGGATGAAGTAGAGTGATTGAGTTACTTTACAAAAAAAAAAAAAAAAATTGAGACCAGACCATCAGACCAACCAGAATAAATTGTTCAATAAAGTCGACCATTGGTTCCCTTGTATATGCCAACTGAGTTGATCTAGAATTAGGATTGCCGTCCACTGGCTCCCTTGTATATGCCAGTTGTGTTGATATTAGTCAGACCAGTATCTTAGTCCATTAGGATAGGTTCATCCTGGCAACGATCTTCAGACAGATATGGGAAACACCGTTCACCTTAGATGACATCAAAACCATCTACGTTTTTTCTCTATATCCATCTTCTTAATCTATTAATGTGATTTGTTGATTCCGGATATTGATGTCCACAGTGCGACTATCATAGTAGAACTCTTCATCCAATGCATGTTCCTGTAAATGTGGCGAAAATGTATTGTAAACATGATTCTTGTAGAAACTAACTTTAGGGGACATCTTCATCCAGTGACCAATGAAACCACAGAATAAGCAGAATCTAGGAAGATGCTCATATCTCAATTCAAGAGCATAATCAGGTTTTCCAGGGAGAGCAAAAGAAATAGCTTTTGGTAGAGGATGATTGAGAGAAATATGTGTGTTGGATTTAGCAAATTTTCCCCATGATGTACATTCATAAGTTGCAATCGGTCTTGTCACTCCAATCTGAGACATCAAGTCGTAAACATACAGAGAACACAGATTTTCAACCGGCAAACCATGAATTTGGATTCCCAACTCTACCGATTCGAATTTGTATTCTTCAGGAAATTTGTCTGGAATGCATCACTCCAAAGCAAATAAATCATCCTTTATAATCCACGGTATGCCTTGAATTATCAAGGACGCATCAGCTTCATATTCAAACTTGATGATGTGGGTATCATCAGTAAAGATTGCGACATAAAAAACTTGATTGGTTTTACAAATTTTATTTAGAGTTTCACGGACTGTTTTGATGGTAAAGGATTTGGGGGATATGATTTTCAAGATTAGAAAATTTTGATATCTTATCTTGGTTCCTGGGAAATTGGTATTGATGTTGATGGTGGCATTGGATGATTCTTGTGAAAGTAGGTTAGCAAATTGTTGTAGCAGGTCAGAAGACGATGGATTGGAAGGTATATTACGTTCTGAATGAGACATGATGAATATTGTAAACAATTGAAAGAGAATAAACCTTAAAGGATTGTTTATGGGTGAAAACTATTTCTGCCGGTTTTGATAATTTGGGGTGTGTGGATGAGAAATGAATCTAAACCTTAAACAAATGCACTGCACGGGAGTGCTTGTAGATTCGAGAAATCAATCTGTGCAAATCCGGCCTAAACCAAGAAATGGCCGTTTCCAGACTTGTTTCGGTCACAAAGTGAAGGGGATGGGGTTGATCTTAGGGAGGGAAGCGAAGAAGGTGTTGAGATTGTGAAGGTGTTGGCTATGTATGACTTGTATCAGAAAGCTGAACTGGCTTGCAGGATGTAATCTATCAGTTCCGGTGTTTGAATACGATTGTATCAACACTTGCCTCTATTGTCTTGTCTTGCCTTGTTACTCGAAATAGGGAGGAGAACCTATTTATACAAGTCATTTGAGCCTTATTCACGTCTCTCGTGGGAAGTGGAGTGATGGAGTAGTGGAGTTGTGTGTTAGTGTTACACGACCAGTCTTGCCCACTTCTCATGTCATCTCTAACCGTCCATGACTTCCCCGACACGTTCTTGTGATGGCGTGTTGCACGCCGCACGCCGTAAACCGCTGAGACCAATACCCCAAGTATGTATCCCCAGTTTGTGACATGATTGATGTCTCAAGTGTGTGGATCGTGGGACCCACAGAAAGTAGCATGTAATGCTAGATTAAATAACTAAGTTATTTAGGAAGTCGATACTTGTGAAGTACCGTGTGTATTCTATGCAGGTACTGCATCATGGTGTTGTAAAGTGACGGGTGGTGATCACCATGACGCCTCACTGACCAATTAACTCCTGACCAGGGTTGTATAACCAAGCCGGTGAAGTTGGACGGACGAGATGATCTTTGAGACACTCATCTGCGACCGTTGGTGGAATTAGGATTTTTGAAGAGGTGCACAAGCATCACTCTTCATCTTGGTCGAATCCAAGCTTGGGATACAATTTTGGCAGGGCCGATCATGCATGTGTGTAGACGACATGACGGTGTAGGGGACCATACCTCATTGTCTCGTGAAAGTGTGATTTAGGCCACTCAATTTGTCCGGCGAAGTTGAGTGGTCGAGATCAATTTGTACCAGAAATCTGGTGCCGCAAAAGCCGCGCATCATGCCCACTTCGGGCGCGCGTTTCAAGACGACCAAGCTTGGTCGGTCTTGGCCGATTAGTCTGGTATACAGACGGCGAGCTGGTATACACGTCCATACCTTAATATCCCATAGAAACGTGATCTAAGCCACTCAATTTGTCCGACAAAGTTGAGTGGTCGAGATTAGTTTACAATCGGGAGGTGCGACCATGCCTAGTTCGGGCGTGCGAATCGAGGCAAACGGGCATGATATGCCTTGGTCGATCTGGTGTGGAGATAGATGGGCCCACGGTGGTCATGTTGATACGCACCGGACCTGCTTAGTTTAATCCTAGACCCTTCATGGACGCTCGTTATTGTTCAAACCCTAATTAGGGTTTCACCGGCCGTGCGTCATGCCTTGTTTGGGCGCACGAACTGGAACGACCAACTATAGTTTGTCCTGACCGATCGGTCATGTATGTAGGCGGGCCCACGGTGTTTGTGTTGACATGCTCTGGGCCCTTTGAATCTACATCTACACCCTCCATCTATGCCTGCGAAGATGGATGGTTGAGAGCATTTTGCGATACATGTAATGTGCCGCAAACCCTAATTTAGGGTTTTTCGTCCATATTGCTTTGGCTTGGACGGTTTGGCAAGCTATGCCACCCTTTTGGGGAGACCGGCCATGCGGGGCCCGCGTTGGGTCGGTAGTGAATATTCCAATACCTGCTTGGGGTCATGGATTCAATCTAAGCCATCCAATCATCTTTGGTGAAGTTGGATGGTTGTGATCGTTTCGAGACCGATATGGACGGTCCCGATTCAAACATGCTCAATCGGGCTAGTATAACACACCGAGAGATGTATGCTCAATCGGGCTAGTATAATGCACCGAGAGTTGTATGCTCAATCGGGATAGTATAACACACCGAGAGTTGTAGCACATGACGGGTATTTCGTACATGCTTTATTATTAATGCTTGGAGGTTCGTGTTTCTCTGCACGAGAACAACACTCGGTCGTCATGCCGCTTTTGATGAATGAGTACAGGAAATACAAGGCTAGTTATGCATTAATTAATAATGTTGTAAATTCACAGGGTATATGGGATTGTTGCCACATGTTCCAACCTGGATGAATTTCGTGTATTTAATTCACAGAATATTGGGATTGTTGCCACATGCTCCATTATAGGTGAATTAGTAAGGTGAAGAAGTATTCATCACTTATTAATGGCTTTATCTTTTGCAAGATGTTAGCGCATAATTTTGGCTTTTACAATTTTAGCCTTAAATGAAAATCCACCATCAACATTAAGTCCCTGCCTAGCGCATAATGGTTACACTATTGTGGGGTAGGCATTAGATGGTGACATATACAGATAAAACTTATGAGACAAAGTTAGATGTTACCAGGAGAGACGAGTCGTCCTGTCCTTGGAGCATGTCACGTTCAAGAGGCGTTCAGGCGAGAGTTCCCCTAGCATGATGTCGGTCTTGCCTGCTTCGATCGACCTTGCTATGCCTACTTCGGTCGAGAGCCTTCTCCGTGATTGTTCCGCTCGAGCGTGGGGCTGATGTGCCTACTCAACGGGCTGTTGCGCCTGCTTTGCTCGATCGTGGGACTCATCATGCGCCTGCTTGATCGAACGTGGGCTTGTTATGCCTGCCTTGCTCGAACATGGGACCCACCGCGTGCCTGCTTTGTTGGGACCGGCTGTGCCTGCTTCGACCAATTTGGGGCTGGATGTGCCTGATCAAGTGGGAGCTGCCGCGTGCCTGCTTTGCTTGGGGCCGGCTGTGCCTGCTTCGACCAATTTGGGGCTGGATGTAACTGATCAAGTGGGAGCTGCCGCGTGCCTGCTTTGCTTGGGGCCGGTTGTACCTACTTCGACCAATTACCAAACATGTTGCCTCACCCCAACACCAGACTTGCCCCTTGACCAACACCGGACTTGAAACTTGAGCAATATCGGACTTGTGACTTGATCAATACCAGACTTGTCACTTGATCAATACCAGACTTGAAACTTGAGCAATACCGGACTTGTGACTTGATTAATACCAGACTTGTCACTTGATCAATACCAGACTTGAAACTTGAGCAATACCGGACTTGTCACTTGATCAATACCAGACTTGAAACTTGAGCAATACCGGACTTGTCACTTGATCAATACCAGACTTAAAACTTGAGCAATACCGGACTTGTCACTTGATCAATACCAGACTTGTCACTTAATCAATACTAGACTTGAAACTTGAGCAATACCGCACTTGTCACCTGATCAATACCAGACTTGTCACTTGATCAATACCAGACTTGAAACTTGAGCAATACCGGACTTGTCACTTGATCAATACCAGACTTGAAACTTGAGTAATACCGGACTTGTCACTTGATCAATACCAGACTTGAAACTTGAGCAATACCGGACTTGTCACTTGATCAATACCAGACTTGAAACTTGAGTAATCCGGACTTGTCACTTGATCAATACCAGACTTGAAACTTGAGCAATACCGGACTTGTCACTTGATCAATACCAGACTTGAAACTTGAGTAATACCGGACTTGTCACTTGATCAATACCAGACTTGAAACTTGAGCAATACCGGACTTGTGACTTGATCAATACCAGACTTGAAACTTGAGCAATACCGGACTTATGACCTAAGCAGTACCGGCCTTATGACTTGATCAACATCGGCATTGTGATTTGTGACCGCGGTCGTAAGCGACACAAATATAATTACACTTTCTTACTACTCAAAATATAAATATAGCAAGGGCAAGAAAGGATCGATCCCACAGAGAGGTCTAGGTTGTCAAGTTGTTATGGTTTCCTATATAAAACACCGAGGATTTTGTGATTTTATAAACTAAAATAAATATAAAAATAAAGAAACAAATAAGCAAACAAATAAGATAGAAGAGATATTGGTTAAGGATTTCGTTTTCATTCACTAACATGCTTTTCACAATAACTAGAATTGATATTTAATCTCAACTTTTATCAAAGACCCTAGAATACCTTGATCGCAAGTATATCCCGCAAATCTCCTCATGTCATCAACAAACACATTAAAAGATGCGAATATGAATTCTACCTAAAGGAACAACCTAACGTGTAAAAGCACTAATCAAGTTTAATTCCCTAGATGCATTAAGTTCTATGAAATCAGGCCAATCAAAGCAATCGAACGTGGAAAGCGCACTAATTCAATTTAACAAAGGTTACGATTCACATATGATCATAAGAATATATCACTACAAACTATAATCATATTATGCTACTTGTATCCAAGGAATATCACTTTTGCGTATAATAAACCCTAAACTAGCAATAGATGTGATTAGAAGTTCTACCAATTTGCAACTTGACAAAACAATCAATCAATCATAAAACAATATTTTCAGAGAATTGCAAACGATAAATATGAGACAAAACTAATATATTGAATCAAAGAATCATATTATGTGAAATCCAACTATTCCATAACCAATAATAAACTTAGGTACTCATATTCATGGAGTTCATAACAAGAAGAAAGAGAAAAGACTTCATGGTTCTAAAACCCTAGAATAAAGTAGAGAAGAGATAATAAAACGTTAAAAGATAATATGTTTTGAGAAAAGTCTTCTCTTTTATAGCTCCACTCCTTCCAAAACTAGGTTTTGTCTTCAAAGTCCATTAGTTGGAAATTCACCCGGCCCACCATGGAGAGAAACCCGTGTAGAAATTATGTCCCAAAAATGCTCGCCGGAAAATGGGATTGTGGCCGGAATCATAGGAATAGTCGCGGTAAATGTCTCGGGTGACCGGCAAAGTCAAACCGGCCACCGGTCAACGGGTCAGAACGGTCAAGGTCCAACTCGGGGTCAAATCGCTCAAGGCGAATCGGGTCAAACCGGGTCCAGTCAGAGTATGGGTCAGAGTCAGACCTGAGTCAGTCACTGCCTTGGCTGAGTGAGCTGACTAGCCTTGGCTCAGGCCATTGCACAGGACTGAGAGTCCATCTTGCCAGCCATCTTGTGTTGCACCAAGATGGTGCATCGATGCTTGACTTCATGCATACTCACTATTTCCATGCAGGCTTCCATTCAATCAATGCACACCTTTACTTGCCATCTATGCAATGCTTCCTTGCTCCTTTTCCCAAAGACTAGTCTGCATTTGCATAATCATCATCTGAAGCAGCTCATAACCACCAGCACAGAGCACCAACACACACACAGTCCATTAACAATTGCAGCTTCAACCTCAAATGCCACTCAAAGCCCTGTAATGCAGCTCAGCTTCTTTGGTCCATTCCCATTAACAGCTCAATACTCGAGTTTCGGCCATTTAGTCCATCGATCACCACCGACCACCATACCCTTGCAAACCTCCGTATAATAACTCCTCCATATCCGTTCAACAAGTCACATGACTTCATCTCGTCATCGTTGAGTTCCTTCTCGTCTCACGGCTCCAACAGCATCATTTGCTATTCTCGTGAACTACGGACTTCGAACATGTTCTACTGACTCCTCCCGCCATCCATCTATAATAGCCACTGCTCCGACTTAGTGCATCACACCGCATCATTAACACCCGCAAGCAAAACCACTTCCCAAACCTTCAGTTCCACCACTGCAATTCCATTGCCTGGGCCTGCAATGTATCTCGCAACACCACCGCTTCCATAACAGCACACAACAGCAACAGCTTCTTCCCTGCCCTGTAACTGTAACATTTTCTTTGCAAAGCTGCCCCCAACTTGACCTGTAGTAGCAACAACTATCCGCAATTCTGCCATGACACCGGATGAGCCACAACAAAGATCTTCTACCAATTTTCGATGTTCTTTGCTTAACTCGGTTCTAGCTTTGCCATTGCCAACAACACATTCCCCTTTTCAGGCAACAACACCATTTGCTTCATACCAGCAGCATCTCCATCTTCTTAGCCTGTAATTCATACATAATCCATTGCGTCCTCCACCTGAATTGCAGCTTCAAAATCTGTCACAATCAACAGTTCCAATCCTCAACCTCGGGCCATAACTCATTGCAGCACCAGCAGCTCTACAGTCCATTGCCACTAACAGTAACAGAACCCATATGCTCTATTTCCTGCACAAGACCCTAACATACATCTATTTAGCACATTCATTCCATCAATCGCAACCCATTCGATTTCTCCATCCAAACCCCGAATCGACAAAGAGCTCCAACTCGTTTTCACTCCCATTAGAGTTACAGACCCATCTCTATTCACTTCCTTCTTCTCACCATCAACAGCAGCTTCATATAATTTATCAACAACATCAATTCTTCCCTGTAAATTCTTTGAGCTGCTAAACCCATCTTACCGAGCTTCATCATCACCTACTCCATCTCTCAATCTCGAACCCATCTCTGATTTATCAATTACAGTTCTCAGATCAACACAAAATCAGCGCCTCCTATTCCTTGAATCACCATGAACCAAATCACAATCAATCTTCATATGAACCCATACAACAACCACTATTATTGATTCTTCTCTGATTCATCTTCTCCCTGGGCTTCAAATACCTCAGTTTCTCCCGACCTTGATTCATGGCTGCGCCTCTTCTCTCTTTCAGGTGAAATTGATTGAGAGTAAGAGATAACTCTCGATTTAGGGTAGAGATAAGAGCTGTGGAATTGATAACGAGATCCCACTACATAAGATAAGGGTCACCCCAGATTGAGTGCCCTATAACACTAGTGGTCACCCCTTAGTCACAGCTGGTTGTCTTTAGTTTCTGCCATGGTGCCTTTAGCACTTCTGTGGGTTACCCCTTAACCTTTGGTCGGCTCTGGATAATGTTTGCCATGGAAATGACAATTTTGCCCTTTTTTCTCAAATAGAGTAATTTCTTCTTCTTTTCCTCCGTGCGACTCCATTGCACCTAATAAACTCAAAAGCACACATAAGATACATAATTTACAAGAAAACTCACAAAGAAAGCATAAATACTAGATATTAAATACGGTGTATTCTACACCTATCAGATTCCCCCACACTTAGACTTTGCTAGTCCTCGAGCAAATCAAACAAAACAAAACTAAAACAAATACATACAACTCCGTGACGTCGAGGCTACGGTTAATTTTAGCATAAATAACAAGCCTTTAAACCCCTAGGTGTCCCTAGTGGACGAGTTATAGTCTCGTGAAGGTTTACTAGAGATATACCTACAAAACCTATATTTCAAACTCCGTCTATTCGTGACAAATCAATGAATGAATCCAAAATGACTACAGGAGGAGGTACCTTGCAAATTCAATTCATATATTAGTAAATAAACTCTAATTAGATAGTCGAACAAGCCACAATACTCGGAAACTAACAAACCACAATCACAATGAAAAGATTAAGAAGATGAATATAGATGTAGATGTTGGCGAATATTCACAAGTGTTCGATGTTTCCCATATCTGTCTCAAGGTCATTTGCTAAGATGAACCTAATCCTATTGGATTGAGCTACTTGGTCTTGAATGCTACATCAAATCAATTGGCATATACAAGGGAACCAAGAGTGACTTTATTCAACACAATAATAATTTCTTTTCTTTTTTTTTATATGATTGGATCAAACTGGATCCAATTTCTCTTTTCTTTTTTTAGACGGCATGATTAGATCTTTTGGATCCAAGCGCATGCTTCTTGTCAAACAAGTACATGATAGTTGCCTTGGATCCTGCATTCCACGCTTGTTTAGGCGACGGAGACAGGGACTACGTTTCACACATACTGCTATTCCCAAGTGTCTTTTTTATTCCGTTTTGGTCTAATTGATCGGTCCTTTTTTTTTTTTCATATATTTTTTCATCATTTTTTTTTTTTTTTTTTTTTTTTTTCAAATTTTTTTCTCTTTTTCTAGTAACTCAATCACTCTATTTCATCCTAGCAGTAATAACACGTCGATGTTTAGTGACCCACCAAAGCACTTAGAGAACAATAGATAAATATGGAAAAATAAAAATAGAATGTGATATGGTGATATTCCGAGATATGGTAACAACTATCATGGTAATTTGTGATTTCTGAGCTATATTCTTCCCCTTTTAGTTAATTGGTTCCTCAACTCCTGCATTCAAAATGGTTCCATCCACTAATGGTGTCAAAAACAAACTATACAAACATATAAATGCTCCCCCACACTTAAACTTCACATTGTCCTCAATGTGTAAAACCGAAAGTTCTGAATTCTGACGTAACAGCAGATAAAACGCAAAAACTGTGCAAATTGGTAAGGAATTTGGAAAAACTCCATTTCACAAAAGTTGTTCACCTACGTGTTTTCTACACAGTGTCAAAATTTCACAGTGTTTTGATAAACGGTCTGACAGTTATGGTCTCTGGACTGAACTACGCGCAGTCTGAAATTTTCTGACGAAAAGGTATTCGTCATAATTCTCTTCTAAGATAGATTACGGACTCAATGAAATTAAACATAGGGATGCAAATATGATATGAAAACAGTAAAAAATAAATAAACGAAACAAAAATAAAATGCAAAAGGATAAAAGATACAAAACCGGTGGGTTGCCTCCCACTTAGCGCTTGTTTTATAGTCGTCGGCCCGACTATATCCTTGCAAGATTCATTCCCCATACACCAATAATCTGAAAAGTTGGGGATCCGTCCATAGAACCTGTTTTGCAAACACTAGCTTCACACAAATATTAGTAACATAAAGCAAAAGTGAAGCTATGAACCGATAAAAGCTTCCCCCACACTTATTCTTGTCCACACTCGGAAGTGTATAAAGAATATAGAAGTCGGGTACTTCCACGGTTTCTTGTTCCATAACCTGCATAGTATGAGAATCAAGTTTCTCCAATGGCGGAAAACGAGAAACAAAGTCATTCAACAATATTCTCGAAGCACATACATTCAAACCAATGAGAGGTAAAGGAGAAGAAATAATAGGCAAAGGGTTAGATAAACCTTGCACAATCTCTTGTATTACGGAATCCTCTTCATCCTTGAAAAATTCAAGTGAATTATTCACCTCTTGGATATCATGGTCCTCTATCAAACCTTGCAACCATTCTTCGTCCGTTTCTGCCGTAACCAAAGTCTCGACATAAACATCATCATCACAATCATTTGCAAGCTCAATTGGGTCTTCCACAATATTGGTTATAACGGTTTCATTCTCAACATACTCCTCCTTTTTGTTGTAAGGCACATACTCTTTTGCGGATCCAAATTTTATCATAAGAAACTTTTTTAGAACACTGGTAAATGCATCATCCTCAAGCTCCACCCTTTGAATAGGCTCTTGATCATTATTAAGATCAATGCTTGAGTAATCTACACAAGTGTCATCATATTCCTCTTCATCTTCATCTTGATCCCAAAAAGACTCCTCGGAGATGTCACCATGAGTTGTTTCAAGCAATATATCATAATCACCGTCACTATCATAGTCAACATAAGATTGTTCCTCGCTGAATTTAGTGTTGTTAATCTCTAACTCATCCTTTTGAATAGGTGAATGATCATTATTAAGATCAATAGTTGAGTTAACTACACAATTATCCACGAAAGTCCCCAAAGGTTCGCCTTTTTCAACATTAGCATCAATCAAATATTCATCACAAACCATATGCACATTAGAATTATCCATATCTTCCTTGTATTGATCAATGCCTCTTCGAAAGCTAGCCATACCTTCACGAAGTTCTTGGAGTTGCTCGTTTGTAGTCTCTTTTGCTTTTTGAAATTCCTCTTGTAAAAAGGTGGAAACTTTATCTATAAAATTAGAGACTTTTTGTTCACAAACATAAGAATCCTCCCATCCTTGTTGTTGTTCACACACATACTCACCATAAGGTTGTTGAGGAAAACCACAAGGTTCCATGGAATATTGGTCATAACCAATGAATTGGTTTTGATTATACCCATGGAATTGGTAGTTATCATATTGTTGAGGTTGAAACCCGTATTGATTGCTCCAATATGCTCCTTCCATAGAAATAAGCACCTGAAATATGATTCTCAAACCAAGGTTAGAACCCAGAAAATAAGAAAAAAATAAAATAAAATAAAACAAAAACTAAATACAAAAATAAGAAACCAAAAACAATTGACAACCGCTGCCTCCCCGGCAACGGCGCCAAAATTTGACCGCGGTCGTAAGCGACACAAATATAATTACACTTTCTTACTACTCAAAATATAAATATAGCAAGGGCAAGAAAGGATCGATCCCACAGAGAGGTCTAGGTTGTCAAGTTGTTATGGTTTCCTATATAAAACACCGAGGATTTTGTGATTTTATAAACTAAAATAAATATAAAAATAAGCAAACAAATAAGATAGAAGAGATATTGGTTAAGGATTTCGTTTTCATTCACTAACATGCTTTTCACAATAACTAGAATTGATATTTAATCTCAACTTTTATCAAAGACCCTAGAATACCTTGATCGCAAGTATATCCCGCAAATCTCCTCATGTCATCAACAAACACATTAAAAGATGCGAATATGAATTCTACCTAAAGGAACAACCTAACGTGTAAAAGCACTAATCAAGTTTAATTCCCTAGATGCATTAAGTTCTATGAAATCAGGCCAATCAAAGCAATCGAACGTGGAAAGCGCACTAATTCAATTTAACAAAGGTTACGATTCACATATGATCATAAGAATATATCACTACAAACTATAATCATATTATGCTACTTGTATCCAAGGAATATCACTTTTGCGTATAATAAACCCTAAACTAGCAATAGATGTGATTAGAAGTTCTACCAATTTGCAACTTGACAAAACAATCAATCAATCATAAAACAATATTTTCGAGAGAATTGCAAACGATAAATATGAGACAAAACTAATATATTGAATCAAAGAATCATATTATGTGAAATCCAACTATTCCATAACCAATAATAAACTTAGGTACTCATATTCATGGAGTTCATAACAAGAAGAAAGAGAAAAGACTTCATGGTTCTAAAACCCTAGAATAAAGTAGAGAAGAGATAATAAAACGTTAAAAGATAATATGTTTTGAGAAAAGTCTTCTCTTTTATAGCTCCACTCCTTCCAAAACTAGGTTTTGTCTTCAAAGTCCATTAGTTGGAAATTCACCCGGCCCACCATGGAGAGAAACCCGTGTAGAAATTATGTCCCAAAAACGCTCGCCGGAAAACTGGGATTATGGCCGGAATCCCGCCGGAATAGTCGCCGGAAAATGTCTCGGGTGACCGGCAAAGTCAAACCGGCCACCGGTCAACGGGTCAGAACGGTCAAGGTCCAACTCGGGGTCAAATCGCTCAAGGCAAATCGGGTCAAACCGGGTCCAGTCAGAGTATGGGTCAGAGTCAGACCCAGTCGGCCATCGCCTTGGCTGAGTGAGCTGACTAGCCTTGGCTGAGGCCATTGCACAGGACTGAGAGTCCATCTTGCCAGGCCATCTTGTGTTGCACCAAGATGGTGCATCGGTCTTGACTTCATGCATACTCACTATTTCCAGTGCAGCTTCCATTCAATCAATGCACTGACCTTTACTTGCCATCTATGCAATGCTTCCTTGCTCCTTTTCCCAAAGACTAGTCCGCCATTTGCATAATCATCATCTGAAGCGACTCATAACCACCAAAGACACAGAGCACCAACACACACACAGTCCATTAACAATTGCAGCTTCAACCTCAAATGCCACTCAAAGCCCTGTAATGCAGCTCAGCTTCTTTGGTCCATTCCCATTAACAGCTCAATACTCGAGTTTCGGCCATTTAGTCCATCGATCACCACTGACCACCATACCCTTGCAAACCTCCGTATAATAACTCCTCCATATCCGTTCAACAATCCATGACTTCATCTCGTCCTTTGTTGAGTTCCTTCTCGTCTCACGGCTCCAACAAAGATCATTTGCTATTCTCGTGAACTACGGACTTCGAACATGTTCTCTGACTCCTCCGCCATCCATCTATAATAGCCACTGCTCCCGACTTAGTGCATCACACCGCATCATTAACACCCGCAAGCAAAACCACTTCCCAAACCTTCGGTTCCACCACTGCAATTCCATTGCCGGGCCTCGCAATGTATCTCGCAACACCACCGCTTCCATAACAAAGACACAAAGAAACAACAGCTTCTTCCCTGCCCTGTAACTGTAACATTTTCTTTGCAAAGCTGCCCCCAACTTGACCTGTAGTAGCAACAACTATCCGCACTCGCCATGACACCCCGATGAGCCACAACAGCATCTTCTACCAATTTCTGATGTTCTTTGCTTAACTCAGTTCTAGCTTTGCCATTGCCAACAGCACATTCCCCTTTTCAGGCAACAGCACCATTTGCTTCATACCAGCAGCATCTCCATCTTCTTAGCCTGTAATTCATACATAATCCATTGCGTCCTCCACCTGAATTGCAGCTTCAAAATCTGTCACAATCAACAGTTCCAATCCTCAACCTCGGGCCATAACTCATTGCAGCACCAGCAGCTCTACAGTCCATTGCCACTAACAGTAACAGAACCCATATGCTCTATTTCCTGCACAAGACCCTAACATACATCTATTTAGCACATTCATTCCATCAATCGCAACCCATTCGATTTCTCCATCCAAACCCTGAATCGACAGCAGCTCCAACTCGTTTTCACTCCCCATTAGAGTTACAGACCCATCTCTATTCACTTCCTTCTTCTCACCATCAACAGCAGCTTCATATCATTTATCAACAACATCAATTCTTCCCTGTAAATTCTTTGAGCTGCTAAACCCATCTTACCGAGCTTCATCATCACCTACTCCATCTATCAATCTCGAACCCATCTCTGATTTATCAATTACAGTTCTCAGATCAACACAAAATCAGCGCCTCCTATTCCTTGAATCACCATGAACCAAATCACAATCAATCTTCATATGAACCCATACAACAACCACTATTATTGATTTTTCTCTGATTCATCTTCTCCCTGGGCTTCAAATACCTCAGTTTCTCCCGACCTTGATTCATGGCTGCGCCTCTTCTCTCTTTCGGGTGAAATTGATTGAGAGTAAGAGATAACTCTCGATTTAGGGTAGAGATAAGAGCTGTGGAATTGATAACGAGATCCCACTACATAAGATAAGGGTCACCCCAGATTGAGTGCCCTATAACACTAGTGGTCACCCCTTAGTCACAGCTTGGTTGTCTTTAGTTTCGCCATGGTGCCTTTAGCACTTCGTGGGTTACCCCTTAACCTTTGGTCGGCTCTGGATAATGTTTGCCATGGAAATGACAATTTTGCCCTTTTTGCTCAAATAGAGTAATTTCTTCTTCTTTTCCTCCGTGCGACTCCATTGCACCTAATAAACTCAAAAGCACACATAAGATACATAATTTACAAGAAAACTCACAAAGAAAGCATAAATACTAGATATTAAATACGGTGTATTCTACACCTATCAATTTGGGCAGTACTGGCCTTGTGACTTGATCAACACCGGCCTTTTTTTCTTTGCCCGTACAGTTTATGTGCTTTCTCGAGTGTCATCCTTGCTACTTCGACCAACACCGGTCTTGCCTTGATGAACACCGATCTTTCTAACCAACATCGGTCTTGCCTTTGCTCGAACGTGGGATCTAGGCGTGCTTGCTTTGCCCAAACGTGAACCTTGTATGTTCGAGCGTGGTATGGGTCCCGCTGAGAGCGTTGAAGCATCTTCTGGAGCAAGCAGGTCCCGGAGAGCGTTTGATGCAGCTTCTAGTGAGTGGAGCGTTGAAGAGGTTCTTGACTGACGGTAAAGGAATTTCACGCTGAGCCTCAGTCCCCAAGCGTGGTCTAGGTGGCTCTATATTGTATGCCCGATGGGTCTTTTGTACGTAATGATCGTTGATATGGTGAAGCTCTGGATGGTATTAATCGACGAGCAACAACAGTTCCTGGCAGCAGCAGCTGTGATCAGAAGAGGCGGCGGGAGAGGCGTGATAGCTACGGGCACGAACTTGGCAGTCTTCATATAGTGGTAGAGCTCGTCTCATTGTTAGAGGGATAAACTGGAAACGATGGCTTTCTTGACGTTTCTTCATGAAATAGAGAAGAGGGAGACAATCCCCTGCCTACGAGTATCCAGGGCTTTGGACTTGATAGATGTTGTCACGCTAGGTTCATGAGGCTATCTTTGAGATAGGCAGTGCTAAGCAGTCCCAGTCATACTTCTTTGGTAATGCAACTAAATCTTCTACGGGAGACAAATTCTGAAAGCGTCTCTCATTGATGTAGTTACCATCGATCCAGATATGGAATATCTTGGACGTTGTTTCACCATTACGGCAGTTGTGCATATGGTGCTGGAGTTGGAGTTGGCGATTTTGGACGCGAAGGATGTTGTATCTCGGTGGCTTTCCTCTTGCTGCTTCAAATAAACCGCTTATGGAAGGTGAAGGTTGTATTGCCTGTTGGTGGGATGTATGCTTCCACGAACATCATGAGTCTCTTCATTCTTTGGAAGGCTGGTTCTTTCTGACGGGGTAGATCTTGTCGTAAATGAGCGTTCAACAGCTTCACGAAGTCCAGAGAATGACCAAAAAGTGCAGATTCTCCAACATAACACGGTGGACATGCACCATCCTCTGATAGAGTGATTCGCCTGAATTCTTTCTCGACATGACACGCGGACATCGTTATCTTCTTGAGGCTGCTCCCTTGAGGTGTCGGCTTCAGTGGATCTGAAGATGTCCCATGCTCGCTCTTGTCTGGGCTGACATAATAGGCTAACCCTTTGTGATGATTCAAAGATGACAATATTTGTTGAATCCTCTGAAACGCTTCCTGTTGTAGTGTGATCCAGACGAAACTTGATCCTTTTTTCAGCAGGGGGTGAATGAAGCAAAAGTTCACCTTGCCCATGAAGTTTTGGATCTCCTTCATAGTTCACGACAGCGACATTGTGAGGATAGCTTGAGTCTTGGATTTGACTATTATATCATCCACGTAGTCTTCGACTTGCTTATGCATCATGTCGTGGAAGATTGCCGTCATAGCACGTTGATACGTTGCGCCGGCGTTCTTTAAACCGAATGGCATAACAGTATAGTAAAAATTGCCAAGAGGGGTTCGGAAGGTCTGTCTTACTTGCATCGTGCTCATACATCCTTATCGATTGTAGCCGGTGTAACCATCCATGAAGGAGAACATGCCGTGTCCATTTGGTGGCGTCTACTAACATGTCGATGTTAGGCAGAGGAAAGTCGTCCTTGGGGCAGCACTTGTTCAAGTCTCTGAAATCCATGCAGCACCGAATCTGTCCGTTTTTATTCTTTACTGGGACCACATTAGCTAACCAGGTCGGATGATGAATAGGTCTGATAAAGACAGCAGCTAGCAACTTCTGAATTTCGTTCTTGATTTGTTCTTCCACTTCGTGTCTGAATTGCCTTGGAGATTGCTTGATTGGCTTGGATCCAGGTATGACATGTAGGTGATGGGTGACCAATTTTTCATCTAGACCAGGCATTTCCTCGTATGTCCAGGCAAACACATCTTGGTACTCCTTGAGTAGTTGGACAAGACTCGCACGTTCGTCCACGGACATAGTCGAACTGATAGAGATAGGCCTGGGAGATTCTTCATTCCCGATGTTAACAGTCTCGAGCTCGGGGCGTCCAATACCTCCTCTTGTGTTTCGTCGTTCTTGCAGCATTCAATTGGGCGGAGAGACTGGGTGCCAGTGTCTCCTGCTAATTGCTAACAGCGGCGCCGGTATATTGTCTTCCCCTTCTGATCACGGCTCGCCTCGAAAGTGCGTTCCCTTTTGGTGTGAGCATGGGTTGAAGCTTCACCGGATAAAGATGGACGCCTCGTCAGAAAAGCTGTGTCATAGTGCTTAGATCCCAGGGATGCAAGTCGGTCTTCTTCCTGGATTGAAGCCCACGTGAGTAGTAGGGTGCACAGGATTTTGTCTGACCTTCCCTGCGGAGTTTCTTTTGGCTCGAACAGTTCCACTCCGCCATATTGGTGCGTACGGAGATAGTGATGCAGGAATACGGATGACTTCCTCATTTAGCATGGTCTTTAGGCACTGGTGATACATTGAAGAGATGACCTTATTGTCATGAATCCACGGTCTCCCTAGTATCATATGGTAGTCCGGCTCCTTTTCTATGACTTCAAATTTCACTTTTGACTTAACGGGTCCTACTGATAAATTTAGATTGACATACCCGTATGTGCTGGTCTGGTTTCCTTCGAAGTCTGTCATTGTGGTGGGCTGCCGTACAATCTTGCATGGGTTAACCTTGGCTGTCATGAGAGTCTTGAGAGTAATCACATTCGAAGATGCTCCTGTGTCGACGAGGGCCCTCCTAAACTCTGAACCCTTGATGCGTGCGGTAACATGTAGGGCCCGGTTGTGACCTTCCTCTGCCATCATGTCGTCTTCTGTAAATGTAACATTATTTACAGATGTTTCCGATGCAGTTAGGACTTCGGGACGTGAAGGAGTCAGGTGTACGTCCAGAGTTATTTTATTAATTGCAGCAAACGTCTCTGCCCGTTGATTCTTCGAGAGGTGCAAGAGTTCACACAAGCTTTCTACTAGAGATGCCGCTTCCTGATCCACTGGTCTCTGGTTCGTAGTAAAGCTGTTGATATGAGGGGAACTAGTCCATGATGTAGAGGTCTCCGGAACGCTCATCTCTGATGTCATCTTGATGAGGAGATCAAGTATGCCGTTTACCGCTTCTTTGATTAGCTCCATGTTCTTCGTGTGAATCTCTTGTACCCGTGCTAGTTCGCTTAATGTTGGAAATCTCCTGATCATGCCGTCAGATACGCCGTTAGGAGAAGGGGTATCTCCGTTGGAAGAACCATCAGGATTTGAGGCTGTCGAGGCGGTCCTAAGACCAACCATCTCGAAATTGATTGAATGGAATTGAAGAAATTGACTTTACAACCGAGAGATCAACCTCCCGCTGTGGTCGCCAATTGTTTATGGGTGAAAACTATTTCTACCGGTTTTGGTAAATTGGGGTGTGTGGATGAGAAATGAATCTAAACCTTAAACAAATGCACTGCACGGGAGTGCTTGTAGATTCGAGAAATCAATCTGTGCAAATCCAACCTAAACCAAGAAATGGCCGTTCCAGACTTGTTTCGGTCACAAAGTGAAGGAGATGGGGTTGATCTTAGGGAGGGAAGCGAAGAAGGTGTTGGCTATGTATGACTTGTATCAGAAAGCTGAACTGGCTTGCAGGATGTAAGCTATCAGTTCCGGTGTTTGAATACGATTGTATCAACACTTACCTCTGTTGTCTTGTCTTGCCTTGTTACTCGAAATAGGGAGGAGAACCTATTTATACAAGTCATTTGAGCCTTATTCACGTCTCTCGTGGGAAGTGGAGGAAGTGGAGTGATGGAGTAGTGGAGTTGGGTGTTAGTGTTACACGACCAGTCTTGCCCACTTCTCCTGTCATCTCTAACCGTCCATGACTTCCTGACACGTTCTTGTGATGGCGCGTTGCACGCTGTAAACCGCCAGACCAATACCCCAGTATGTATCCCCCAGTTTGTGACATGATTGATGTCTCAAGTGTGGATCGTGGGACCCACAGAAAGTAGAATGTAATGCTAGATTAAATAACTAAGTTATTTAGGAAGTCGATACTTGTGAAGTACCGTGTGTATTCTATGTGCAGTGCGCATCATGGTGTTGTAAAGTGACGGGTGGTGATCACCATGACGCCTCACTGACCAATTAACTCCTGACCAGGGTTGTATAACCAAGCCGGTGAAGTTGGACGGACGAGATGATCTTTGAGACACTCATCTGCGATCGTTGATGGAATTAGGGTTTTTGAAGAGGTGCACAAGCATCACTCTTCAGCTTGGTCGAATCCAAGCTTGGGATACAATTTTGGCAGGGCCGATCATGCATGTGTGTAGACGACATGACGGTGTAGGCGCCCATACCTCATTATCTCGTGAAAGTGTGATCTGGGCCACTCAATTTGTCCGGCGAAGTTGAGTGGTCGAGATCAATTTGCAACAGAAATCTGGTGCCGCAAAAGCCGCGCATCATGCCCACTTCGGGCGCGCGTTTCAAGACGACCAAGCTTGGTCGGTCTTGGCCGATTAGTCTGGTATACAGACGGCGAGCTGGTATACATGTCCATACCTTAATATCCCATAGAAACGTGATCTAAGCCACTTAATTTGTCCGGCAAAGTTGAGTGGTCGAGATTAGTTTGCAATCGGGAGGTGCGACCATGCCTAGTTCGGGCGTGCGAATCGAGGCAAACAGGCATGATATGCCTTGGTCGATCGGGTGTGGAGATAGATGGGCCCACGGTGGTCATGTTGATACGCACCGGACCTGCTTAGTCTAATCCTGGACCCTTCATGGACGCTCATGATTGTTCAAACCCTAATTAGGGTTTCACCGGCCATGCGTCATGCCTTGTTTGGGCGCACGAACTGGAACGACCAACTATAGTTGGTCCTGACCGATCGGTCATGTATGTAGGCGGGCCCACGGTGTTTGTGTTGACATGCTCTGGGCCCTTTGAATCTACATCTACACCCTCCATCTATGCCTGCGAAGATGGATGGTTGAGACTGTTTTGCGATACATGTAATGTGTCCCAAACCCTAATTTAGGGTTTTTCGTCCATATTGCTTTGGCTTGGACGGTTTGGCAAGCTATGCCATCCTTTTGGGGAGACCGACCATGCGGGGCCCGCATTGGGTCGGTAGTGAATATTCCAATACCTGCTTGGGGTCATGGATTCAATCTAAGCCATCCAATCATCTTTGGTGAAGTTGGATGGTTGTGATCGTTTCTGAGACTGATATGGACAGTCCGATTCAAACATGCTCAATCGGGCTAGTATAACACACCGAGAGATGTATGCTCAATCGGGCTAGTATAACACACCGAGAGTTGTATGCTCAATCGGGCTAGTATAACACACCGAGAGTTGTAGCATGTACGGGTATTTCGTACATGCTTCATTATTAATGCTTGGAGGTTCGTGTTGCTTTGCTGAGAACAACACTCAGTCGTCATGCCGCACCGGTAATGAGTACAGGAAATACAAGGATGGTTATGCATTAATTAATAATGTTGTAAATTCACAGGGTATATGGGATTGTAGCCACATGTTCCAACCTGGATGAATTTCGTGTATTTAATTCTCAAAATACTGGGATTGTTGCCACATGCTCCATTCTAGGTGAATTAGTAAAGTGAAGAAGTATTCATCACTTATTAATGGCTTTATCTTTTGCAAGATATTAGCGCATAATTTTGGCTTTTACAATTTTAGCCTTAAATGAAAATCCACCATCAACAAGGATATAAAAAGGGTTATCAAAGAAACCTATTATTGGTAGTTATGGGCAGTTGAGAACAGTTCAACTGAAGATTTTGAGAGTTATAACCGTAAAGAGGAACTGGATTTAAAACATAAACAAACAATTGATGAATAGAAAAACGGTTGATGAATAAAAAAGATAAAAAGGGATAATTATCTACAAACTATCTTCACTTCAGGAAAACTAAATTGATTCACATTCCGATTCAAGGTTGAATCAGTAATGTAATGCAACAATTGGTGGTTGAAGATAGATTTCAGAAGCAAGATACTATTTTGGCTATGAAGTGCAGAGTACTTGTATCGATAGAATGTTTTAGGTGAAAACATACAAATTTGACGATGATTACATTGATTAATTGACTGATGAACTGTTGATGATTACAAAATGATTGAATAGTGATTGCAAATGATTAAACCATTTGGAATTTGGACAAAATCAATGAAATCTAGGTCGGCTGCCCTAAAATTCCAAGTGTGGCATACTCATGGACCACATTACACACTCAAACCGTCAAGCCAACAAATGGAGATCAGGTTATTGTATGGAGCACAATGACAACAAACCATAAATAAATGAATTTTATTTAAATGAAGTTGATAAGGAAAATTGTAAATTAAAATGAATCTTTTAGTAACAAAAATAATCTTCGACTCGGAGGTCAGTCTCCCAAATAAATGTGAAGAATTTATTTAAAAGAAACAAAGTTTGATCATTAAAAGAATTCAACAAAACGTTTATCTAATTAAACACCTTAAAATAATGACAAAGTAGCTTTTCAGAACAAAAACGCAATCTACAAGCTAGGTTGCTCCACATTCACGGTTTTCTGAAAAAAATAGTAAGTTGGGTCAGACCCCAACTAAAACAGTAGACTTTCACACCCTTATATTCTTTATGGATAATCTAATAAGTCTGAATATTTCTTGTAGAAAAAAATAGCAAAGTAAAGGACAATTTATGTGCTAATTAAATAATCATTTTTAGAAAATGTAGTACTATCTGCAACTCAAAGGTTTAATAATAAAAGAGAGCCCGTTGTTTAAAACAAGACAAATCAATACTTCCCCGAAACTGATCTAAACGACAATGAACAATCGATTTCCCCTCTCTTTACCCTTTACTCTAACAGTAGCACGAACCGAAACAGCCCCTAAGTAGTCCAAATAATTCCCCTGTTGTTGATCCCAATAAAAAATAATAGATCCATATCTTTTAGACGACTCCTCGGTCATCACCTAATAATCCATGGGAGTCGAGCCAACTACGGGACACCAAACCACAAACATCATTCCTCCTCGCATAATATTCTTATATGTCAAAGACACTCGAACATTTTATATCACCAAAAATAGGAGACACCAATAACCACACACGCCGTTAAACAGTTACACTGAAATATTTAAACCCCATACAGGCACCCCAACTTTCCTACCCATGACTTGGGAGACCAAGCCAGGCCTATCAAATTACAAACGAAAAAAATAATGGCAAGTAGGGTACACTGTACATCTCTAACACTCAAAAATAGTGACAAATATTCAATTCATAACAGACAATGTCACAACCCCACCCACTGCTACAAATCTATTCCTACCAAATAGGATCCCATCATCACTGTCCAATCGGTAATCTTGTACTCCCTCCGTTCCTAAATAATAGGCTGGTTTCTATAAATAAATGTTACAAAAAAATAAGCTGGTTTCCTAATTGGGAAAGTCAAATGTTACTTTATTTTTCTGGGACCATTTTTTCTCTTAACTTCTTTTGATGACAAGTGTCATGGGACCATTTCACTTTACTTCTTTTGCTGACAAGTGTCATGGTGACCATTTCACTTCACTTCTTTTATTGACAAGTATCATGAGGACCACTTTCAATGATTGACTCTCTTAATTTCCTTAATTTTCTCAAAAAAACAAAACCAGCCTATTAAAAAAGAACGGAGGGAGTAGGTATTAAATCCATCTCACATCATGAATTAAATATCCATTTAGATGTGTACAGTTCGTATAGAAAATGAACTTCAACAGTTGTCTACCAAATCTCGCACAATGGTCAAGGATAACATCATTTAGGCAAGTGTAATCAAATACAAAGCTATTGGCTACTCATACCTATGTATACCAGCATAGTTAATGGGAAGCACTTATGTACACCAGCATCTAAATACACTAGAAGTAACTAAGTCTAGCTATTTAGCTCAACCGATCCGGGATCCAGAAGGATTGAAACATCACCAACATGTTGATTAGTACACAGCAAAAATAATACACCAAAAGTTGCGACTAAAAACTCCAAACTTTAAATCCTTCTTCTTTCTCTTTTAACAGGGAAGCTAGGGTTCCATAAAACTTTTAGGACTTACTAGACTGGACAAAAAAGAGCATATAGAAAACCTACATGTTTTGCAGCGGAATCCCCCACCTAGTATCAATCTTTCGCATCAAACAATCTTCCTTCTTCTTGCAACTCTCTCTTTCACATAGCTAGGGTTCCCAAAAACGACAGCTATTTTTATTTTAAGCTTAAAGAAAAAAAACGAAAACCCTAGTCTTTATTTTGTGTCCAAAAAATATATGCGTTTCTTTCCAAGTCTAATACTATACAAAATCACCATTTTGCTAAATTATGGATCCGGCTGCTAAGGAGATGGGATGAATACGCCCAAAAATAGATTGACTACTCATTTACGCCTATTTAGGGTTAGGTGTTTTACAATCCCCCCCTAAAAGAAAAGGATTACGTCCTCGTAATCGATCTACATTTACCAAATTATGTTTCCCATGGTGCTCATTGTGGTCCAAGTGGTTAGCTAACCATGTGTTAGCATACCAAATGTTCGCATCGACATTTCCAAAGTTTTCAAGCAGCTAAGCAATACAAATGCGACCCCTTGATCATCGCAAGTCCCCATGCATAGCAACATATATGTGACCCGTCGGTCATAACTTATGGAAATCGAGCCAACCACATACAAACGCAAACAAAAAATAACATTATTACATCATCCCTTAAATAGTCCACTTAATCCTCCTACCGTGTGCCGAAGGGTTAAGTGTTGTCTATCCCAATTCAAGATAATAGAGCCATATCTTTGTTAGGCGACCACTCGGTTATCGCCGTAACAATTTGGGAATCGAGTCAACTAATGAGAAACAAACAACAATCAACAATACAATTCTTCTTCGTATAAAAAATTCTTACACTCGCAATTACATACATCTGACCACTAGTATATAGATCCAATCACATGAAATGCCTAACTGCTCCATGAATCATCCCACCATAAAAAAATCACGCTACCACCAAAAACCTTACTCTAGAGCTTCAAACTAGCTCCTAGTATCTAATCACTGAACATTATGATAAGAACCAAGATAAAAGAAAGAGGACCATTTGAAGTCAAATAGGTAATCCACAATAAATAATAACGTCACTAACCATCTTTATGAAGTATATAATGTCAAATCATACCGAGCATATGCATCTATATATATGCATCAAAGGACAAGTAATAGAACTGCGTGAAGTTATAAGAGTTCAGTCTTCTACGCCATAACACAAAAATTCAAATGTGGAGAATCTGCGCCTGTATATGCATAAAAATGATTTAAACATATACAGTGGAAATGACAAGAGTGGACAACTAGTTCATCTATACATATCATCACTTAATGGTTTAAGAATCCACAAGATGCAACTAAAAATATAAGTAGGCGGGCCAAGGAAATCAGCACACACCAAAGGCTCATAGACATATATCTCTCAAACGGAAAAAATAACTAGTAGTTTAACATCTAGTGGTGCCTATCATGTGCATATAATCGTTCTTTTAACATCTCACTAAGTGAATCACTATTTCTCCATGCTATTACAATATAATTTAACGGTAGATGGAACCCCTCTGCAAGTATAAATCTGGTCTAGGCTTCAAAAATACAACTCATAGTAAGAAATCTAAAAATCTTTGATTCAAAAATGGCAAACAATAAATTTCATACAACAAAAAAATCAATGTGCCCCTAAAAATGTGCATACGTGATCAAACAAGACCCTTCACCCGCTCCCAAGGATTTATGTTACCATGCTCTGATACCATTTTGTAACACCCCACTTCGAATTCTAGGTCGGCCGCCCTAAAATTCCAAGTGTGGCATACTCATGGACCACTTTACACACTCAAACCGTCAAGCCAACAAATGGAGATCGGGTTATTGTATGGAGCACAATGACAACAAACCATAAATAAATGAATTTTATTTAAATGAAGTTGATAAGGAAAATTGTAAATTAAAATGAATCTTTTAGTAACAAAAATAATCTTCGACTCGCAGGTCGGTCTCCCAAATAAATGTGAAGAATTTATTTAAAAGAAACAAAGTTTGATCTTTAAAAGAATTCAACAAAACGTTTATCTAATTAAACACCTTAAAACAATGACAAAGTAGCTTTTCAGAACAATAACACAATCTACAAGCTAGATTGCTCCACGGTCACGGTTTTCTGAAAAAAAAATAGTAAGTTGGGTCAGACCCCAACTAAAACAGTAGGCTTTCACACCCTTATATTCTTTATGGATAATCTAATAAGTCTGAATATTTCTTGTAGAAAAAAATAGCAAAGTAAAGGACAATTTATGAGCTTATTAAATAATCATTTTTAAAAAATGTAGTAATATCTGCAACTCAAAGGTTTAAATAATAAAAGAGAGCCCGTTGTTTAAAACAAGAAAAATCAAGACTTCCCCGAAACTGATCTAAACGACAATGAACAATCAATTTCCCCTCTCTTTACCCTTTACTCTAACTGTAGCACGAACCGAAACAACCCCTAAGTAGTCCAAATAATTCCCCTATCGTGCGCCGGGAAAATTAAATGTTGTCGATCCCAATAAAAGATAATAGATCCATATCTTTTAGACGACTCCTCGGTCATCGCCTAATAATCCATGGGAATCGAGCCAACTACGGGACGCCAAACCACAAACATCATTCCTCCTCGCATAATATTCTTATATGTCAAAGACACTCGAACATTTTATATCACCAACAATAGCAGACACCAATAACCACACACGTCGTTAAACAGTTGCACTGAAATATTTAAACCCCATACAGGCACCCCAACTTTCCTACCCATGACTTGGGAGACCAAGCCAGGCCTATCAAACTACAAACGAAAAAAATGACTCCATAAGCTGCGAAAGAATTCAGTTCAACCTCGCAAATGTCCGAAGAGGGCATCCCATATACACCATTCGGACCAAAAACTGCCAAGGCCCACTCCATCACTTGAGTCTTTTCCTCCACCAGCCGGCATGCACAACACCAACTAGTTGATATTTCGTTCGAATCGAACCCATTAGGGAAAAATATGGTTTAGTCCAAAAAACAGTCCAAAAATATAGTTTAGTCCAGCCCGATTCAACTAGGTACAGATTAGTCCAAAATATGGAAAGTACACTAATAACCCTTGTTTATAATTTAGTCCAAATATTTGCAATTTAGTCCACAGTGAATCACGATGATGTCAGTAATTTTAAATAATATATAAATAATTAAAAAACGCTTTCGAACCGCTCGTCCAAAATTCACAAACTTTATATATTCGGAAAGCTCTTTCCGATATCTACAAAAAGAGTACCCATATGACTATATAATTTTCATTTTTTTAGAATTTTAATTTACATTGTTGTGTACAACTATGTACACCACTGCAAAAATCAAGAAAATCGAACATCCAAGACCTACATAACATGCAATATATCCATGAGGGGTTCATGACAAATGTCCCAAAACGTCACTAACGCTATCCATCTTCTGCGCGACTCGATCTGACAAAGCAAAAAAATGGGAAAAGAATGAGGAGTTCTGAACAAATGGGATACAAAGGGAAAAGAAAATAAGTAAACCAACAAAGAAATCCATAATGCCGAATGATAAATTTTATATGCATAGTTTTACTAATCAGTATGAACCTGGGAAAACATCGCAAACCTAAGTTATTTCAAATCTCCCATATATTTACTACATAGGAGCAAGCAAATTTTAAATAGTGGTTTATGTGGTCATGACAAGAAATACAAAATGAAAAATTCTGCTTTAAAAGTTGATGTGGATTGTATTTCGTAGGAAATTGAACTCACATGACAAAAACTCAGAATACTTTCGTCACATGACAAACTCAGAATACCTTGGATAGCTAGATGATCCAGATGGAATTGCATCCTGTAAAGTTAAAAAATTGTTAGTTATGGCAAAACCACCAACATCACTGGCTCTAATCTCAACATCATTGGATTTCCAAGCAGCAGGAGTAGCTTGTACACCCTAGTTTTACTCAAGCATAAACTTACGGAGTGAGTGTTTTGCACGTGTACCGGTTTGTAGTTATTTATGCAACATTAGCTTATGGAGTCATTTTTTTTTCACACGTACACCCTAGTTATTGATGCATGCATAAGCTTATGGAGTCAATTCTCGTACATGTGTACCAGTTTGTACACCCAATTTATTTACCCTAGGATAAGCTAATAGTCATTTTTTATCACATGTGTACCAGTTTATACACCCTATTTGCAAGCACAATCTTATAGAGTCAAATGTTTTACATGTGTATCAGTTTGTACACCCTATTCATCTACGCAAGCACAAGCTTATGGTCTCTTCTATATCACAGGTTGCATACATATCAAACTAACTCTATGGGGAAATGCAAAACTGAGAGCAACAATAACCCGAAATTTATGCAAAATGAGAATATACTCGCAGCATATAACTTATCATAAAGACGTCACATTGAGCATATGGTAGCCTCAACCTCAAAACTACATTGATTATCTGTAATAGTGTGTAACCTCAGTTTATTCCCTCAAATTTTATATTTTAAACATGTTGGACCACACTGTGTTTTCAATGTAATAATTCTAAAGAAGTGCATGCACATAGGACAGCTTCTAGTTTGTGTGTATCCCATATGAAAAAATCTCAAAACCTATATTACTAGCAGCAATTTCAGATATAATATGCATACCAATGATAAAAAGAGCGGCTTACCAAACACCAGTAGTGGCTCAAGAAAAAAATCCAACATTTAGAAGTGAAGAATTGAATTTCACTAACTTGCATCCGCTATTTTCCTTTTCACCCATGTTTTTCTTGACTTTGTATAAGTCAGCTACTACACATTTGTAAACTGAAACAAAGACAACAAGTAAGTGAAAGCAGAAACTATCCAAAGTAGAACAGTAGATAGAATAATGAGAAAGTTAGTAGGCTATTATACATTATCGTGTTGATCTCATGGCTGCAAACCAGCAAGCCAAACCAACCTGTTCTATTTCATAAGATCATTTTCACATTTTTCACTTACCCCACTTAATCTTTACAATATCTTATAGATTATTTTACAATCTCAATCTTTGTTAAAAGAAATCTACCATGGATTACTCTAGCTAGGGAAGATGCATCGACCTCGAAGTCAGATTTTTGATCATAATCATAGCATGTGTACAACTATGTACACGTTAACAATCAACAGGTGTACAACTATGTACACATTAACAATCAATAAGTGTACAACTATGTACACATTGAGATACCCCTACAAGTATCACATGCCAACTAACAATAATTATAAAAGTGACCCTTGGTGGAATAGAAAACTAACCTTGTAGCTAACTCCGTCCGTGAAGTCTCATTGATACTCCATGAATCAAGATAGTTTACACTATTTGCATCGCTGGCTTGTCTTCCCTTAAGTCATATCCAATATTTTTGTTTCGCAACGTTTCCTCTAGATGCCACAAGGTCTCTCTATCTTTCCTCAGCATCTTAGAATATCTAGGATTAGACTTTAAAACTTGTTTAGCAGTGGTCTAGGAAGTAAGAACAGTCTTCCCACCTCCACTCACTTGATCACTTGCTTCTGCAGTTAACTTAAGACATCAGCCAACAAAGCTTGGAGATGGAGGCGCACAGGAAGTTTCAACGACACATTTAAGTCAAAAAACAAAATAAAGATAGAATTTAAGGCCAAACTACATGATAAAGAAAATTATTATATTTAAAAAAGTAAATGAAATTCAAAATACTTGGCCAATTGGCCACCTCTTGGATGAGATAAAATTAATAAAAACACCACTTAAGCTCCATCAGAAGTACACTAAACAAATGGTTCTTAGACAGCTCACTAACCACAAATTTTAATCGTGACTGTCCAATTAAAGAATTCAAAGCAAACTTTGATGTATGATAATATAAGCGAACATGTATCTACACACAAAAATCAATTATTTATACCCACAAAATATGCATATATTATTGGGATAGCATAATGGTGTACAACTATGTACACACCTATAAAAAATCTAAAAAATCCATCCATACCCAAAAATGTGAATCCAAAAAAGAAGCATGAAAATCAGAAATATTAATGTGTACAACTATGTATAGATTGATGATAAACAAAGTGTACAACTATGTACACATTAAACTATCTGCACATTAATAATCATTAATCAACATGAATGTGTACAATTATGTACACATTTGAATTACTGCCGTTCCGCTTGCTATACTATTTGAATTACTGTCGTTCTGCTTGCTATACTATTTGAAAATTCGGGATATGTTCTGCAACATGCAGACTGCTCAGCGTATGTCAAAAAATTCAAAGAACAAGAACCTAGTTGCATATATTATGATAGGTCAACTGAAATACTGCACTCGTTTTCAATTAAAAGACCAAAAGCAGATACTAAGAAAATTACCAAAGCAAATAAATCATCTCTTAGAAACTTCCCAAGTTCTTGTCAAAGCTGCCATAGTATTTCATACGCAAGAGATGAGCCCGTTCACAAACGTATGTCACATACAAATATCTCAAGCTATCTTTGAAACCGAAATCCAACGAAGTTTTATCAAATTTCTTTAAAAGATCTTTAAGTGAGAACCAAAAATCTAACAACTAACATCTTAATTTGATCAATCGATCTGAAATGAAGACATTAAATGACGTTGAGTTATACCTTAGCACCAATCTGTAGCTCCGTCACATCCTTAGATTTCATGATATTATGCATGGATCAGATACATCAAATCGTTCATTTGAATAAATTGAAACCCTTCTTATTGGATAATCGTGATACTTCCCAAAAATTGAAATTCTTGATCAATGGAGGAACAATATCACCGTTTTTATTCAATAAGATACCAAAGTGGATGATTGACTCATTTCATACTAGAAATAATTGCAGGAAAGACTTTGATAACACCGATTCCTATTTCTCAATGATATCCCACGATCTAGACAATTGGCTGAATCTCGTGAAACAATTTCATAGAAGTTCATTGATCTCTTCTTTTTATAAAGCAAATCGACTTCGATTCTTGAATAATCCACATCACTTCTGGTTCGATTGTAACAAAAGATTCCTCCTTCACATCCTTAGCGTCACCTACAAAGGAAGTAAGGAAATGCAGACGCATCAAATATCCTCAAATATTTTATGCTCTTTCACTGAAACTAAGGGCTAAGGCTCTACAATAAATATATGTACATAAAAATACAGTTTAAATGTGTACAATCTGGTGCACCATTAAGAATAAAAAAATGAATAATGCACAAAATTACCTCGTACACATTAGAAGATAATCTTAAGAGTCATAAACAATTCTCATATTGCAACAAGTGTAAATGTGGAACAATGAGAGATGTATACCTTATTATTATTAATTTTGCTTAACTCTTTCACAAACATTTCTAGCACTAGATACTAGTTAGTATCATACTACTTAAGAACTGACAGGTTTTCATTTCATTTTGATAAAGGAGGATTTCGCTTGTCGTGGACGACCATTTCGCTCTAGTGAGCATATAATCTTCCTTCAGGTTCTTGTACATTGAAATCTTCTTTGTGTATTCAACCAACAAAAGTACAGCAAAAGCTTTCATACGAAGGCACGGAGGGACGGAAGTAAGGAGATAGAGCGAGAGTAAATCAAAATCACCCAAATTCAGTTTCCTAAAACTTCATATACTCAATTATAACTTTAATCTCGTTTTATTAAAAAAATCAAACGAAAATTCTTTTTTGCCGATCACGAACAAGAATTAAAAATCAAAATCCGTTGTATGATTTTAGAGAGAATAAAATACCTTTTAATGCGTCTTCTCAATCTCCTTCACAATTACGTTTTGCTTAATTTATCCTTCAAAAGATCGACAAACCACTTTAAGAGCTCACTATTGAAAAATCTCCAATGAAATTGTTGAAAATTATGAGAAAACAAGAAGGGCTAGTATATTTGGCTACACTATCTTCCCTAATTTGGATCATATTTCTTAACATCAATTGTAAGTGAAGCAGATGAAGGGAAATGGGTAAAAGAAGAAAAAAAACTAGATCTAATTTCTCTGCAACTGGTTTGTTTTCTCTCTATACAAAACATCGAAAGCAATCGAAAGGTCATTTAGGTAATATGAAAAACTGAACTTTTTCTGGATCGGTAATATTTTGGACCAACCCGTACAGAAAAGGATTAAAACGTCAGCGAATTTAGGAATTTGGATTGACGAGTACTAGGCCTGAGAGCACAGGACTAGACTGTCCAAAGCCCATCATTTATGGGACTAAACATAAATTTTTACAACCCATTACCATCACTGACTACAGCCATCTCACGACCACAGTTCCTTAATGTTTAACCGGCAGCAACAGCTCTTTCCATTCCCTGACCTTCGTACGTACATCTTGTCAATTGCAACTTGCAACCAGTTCCGCCATTGTTTCTTCGATTGCCCATAGCTCAGCCATCAACAACACCAGCTCCGGCTAATTCCCATTCAAACTGCAGCACTAACTTTCTACTTTCTGGCATTCCACGTTTCTTCACCTGAGCCAACACACAGCGTTTTCACTTCTTGTATCCGATTTCAGTTCTTACAGCAATCAAACATCCATTCTCATGTTTCCTCTCTGTGTTGCTGTAATGAAATCCCAGCTTAACCTTCTCGTACATAGTCCAAGACCATGGTAGTCGATCACCAGCAATCTGTCCCATCTAACCATCTTCGTTTCCTTCTTGTTCTGTATCCCAGCTGAGCACAATCGACGCCTACACTGCCTGCAACCATTCATCTCTATTAATTGATGTCGCAGCAAACTTATTTTCTCCCTTTGCTCACCGTCTCAGCTGATTTAAAGCTTCACCCCAACTCCATTGTTTTGTTGCTGAAATGGCGAGACTCCATGCTCCAAAGTTGCTACTGATCGATCACCAAATCCACCAGTCGAACACAATCCAATTATCCAGCTCGTTTCAAATTAATGGTCCTTCCGAATTCAGGCAATTACCAAGTCCGATCACAACATCGTTCTCCATTTTCTGAACCTTTGAGAACCATCTCCACCGTTTATAATCACTTCATCCGATCATCCCTTAGCCCTTAAAGCACCTCCACAGCCAACACCAGCTTGAGAGTATAAAATCCACCTCTCATAGTCAAGCTCAATCGAGATCAGATGCACAGTTCGAATGAGCCATACTCACGCTGTAAACTCCGTCAGCCGAGCCATACTCCTCATTACTTCGTTGACGCATAGATGCTAGAGTGAAACACCATTACTTTCTCGCAGCTGATAACCAAAACAAACTAGCACTCATTCTTCTCAAATCAACCCAGCTTCAGTTTGTGTTGCTGCATGTTCTTACCTGTACATAAATGATGCCTGCAACAGACCTGTCATACACATGTCAACAGCTCCGGCAACTTCTACCAAATCGAGGACCCCCAGCTTTGTTGTCAACGACCACCAGCAAATGTTCCAGCGCAAACCCATCATTACTCTACTCATTCAAAGCTTCACTCCGTCCCCAAGATGCCATACTCCTGCTGATTTCACGATACGAAATTCAGGCGATATATGCTCCCAAATCTTCAATGATTTGAACCCCAGCTCAGCCTTCATACTCATCTTCTTATTCTTAAGTCATACTTTGGCTGACCAAGATGATATCACCACCAACTGAAAGCTTAAAAGAAATGAGCTTTCTCTTTGAGAGGAAAATGCTGTAGACAATTTTGGACTTCAGCTGCTAGAAAGAAGCGATTCAAGCTTCTATTTTGATAAGAACAGATGTGTGGTAGATAGCTGGACACGTCTACCACTTCTCCTTGAACCCTAGTGGAATTCACCCTAAGTTGTCTCCTCCTGGTGCCATGAGTCAGTTTGGTGCTTTTCGCCGGAACCACAATATAACTTCTTATTTTAGTCGTTTACTGTCGAATGATCGAATTCGCTTGTACTTTCTACAAAAGCATTAAAACAGTATCATTAGTCAAAATATCGAGTCCTAGCTAATGTAAATATGGGTATAAAATGTAGCACTTACGTGCTTATCAACACCCCCACACTTATATTTTGCTAGTCCTCAAGCAAAACAAACAATTGACCCGCTCCACAACTGGTCATAAAATGATATGAAAAAGAATAGACTCGCTCAACAGCTGGTCACATTTTTTTTTTTTAAGACCCGCTCAACAGCTGGTCATAATTATTATGATTTTTTATTTTTTTAGACCCGCTCAATAACTGGTCATAATATACCTACAACCCTACAATAGACCCGCTCAACAGTTGGTCATAAATTGCAAGAAAATTCCTGAAAAAGAAAAGTAAAAAGTTAACCAGCACTAACCAATCTAAGTGGATGAAAGCATCTTGGTTGTAGGAGTTGAGGAACCAATATGAGTGGATGGAAGCATCTAAATAGAATTTATTCATAAAAGTACAGAGCTTAGGTGTTATAAATAACATGGTAGTTTCGCCATATCTCGTTGAGTCCTTTTCACCTTCTGTTTTTAACTTTTTTCATTTTTAAAATATATTTTTCTAAGTGATTTGGTGGGGCACAAGCATCGAGTTTTTACCACCTCTGGGATGAAGTAAAGTGATTGAGTTACTTTAAAAAAAAAAAAAAAAAAAAAAAGAAGAAAGAAATTGAGAGCAGACCATCAGACCAACTAGAATAAATTGTTCAATAAAGTCGACCATTGGTTCCCTTGTATATGCCAGCTGAGTTGATCTAGAATTAGGATTGTCGGCCACTGGCTCCCTTGTATATGCCAGTTGTGTAGATATTAGTCAGACCAGTATCTCAGTCCATTAGGATAGGTTCATCCTGGCAACGATCTTCATACAGATATGGGAAACACCGTTCACCTTAGATGACATCAAAACCATCTACGTTTTTTCTCTATATCCATCTTCTTAATCTATTCATGTGATTTGTTGATTCTGGGTATTGATGTCCACAGTGCGACTATCATAGTAGAACTCTGTCACATATATATGAAGTTTAGTATGTGAGTGCAAACTCGTGTACATCAATTGAAATTTCGCATCAGGGTACTTCCTCCTGTAGTCAATGAAGTATGCCAACCAAGGAGGTTCTTTAGTGCTATTCCAAGGTTCTGCGTAGATAGCTAGGGTATGGAGTAAAGGTTTTGTGGGTGCACCTCTGGTAAACCCTCCCGAGACGATAACTCGGCAACTAGGGATACTTAAGGGTTCAAAGGCTTGTTGCACATGCTAAGTTCAATCGCGATGCCTGCGACAGTGAGTTAGGATTTTATTTTCTATATTAGATTTGCTCGAGGACTAGCAAATAATAAGTTTGGGGGTATTTGATAGACACATTTTTGTGTCTAATTTGTCTCGATTCTATAAATTGTTAGGGCTCATTTTTGTACTTATTATGGTGTTTTATGTGTGTGTAGGTATTTTTGGCCAATAAACATTTTTCGAAAAATCGGCTCGAAAAGTTGTTAAAGGCACCCGGAGGATTTGTTATTGGCACCCACAGTTTGGATAAGGGGCACCATAATGACACCTGCTATCGGCACCCCATCAGAGGATAAGGAGCGCCCCTCCTTCTTCTCCGTTCAAGAACAGTTTTGACAGGAATTTAGGTTTTCCACCTGCGGATATTTGGATCGCATTTGGGAGAATTTTGGGCGAGATATTTTTGCAGATATGGGTTGGGAATACCCTGCCACGACTAAACATGGGATATATGTTGACCAGATTCAAAAAGATATGGATAGATTCTCGGATTGAACTAAACAGAGGAGGGATTATTCTCAGACATTTTATTTGGTTTTATTTATGGAAGTTAAGTGAATTTAAGGCAGGAATAGTAACTGTTTGATTCGAGAGTATCCTTGAGGAAATATTGGACATATGATTTTACTTGGAGGACGTGTAAAATAAGAAATCCCGAGACTTGCTGAGAAAGAAAAAGGGAGATAAACTCGATTTGTTTAGGGATTACCGGGTGCTGTATTGCATATATATACTCTTGGGAGGTCGAGGAAGAAAGGGAGACTGATCACGTAATTCTTGGGGTAGTTACACAGAAGTTCAGGAGGTTGCAGAGACGATTGCACAATTTACAGGCGAGAGGAAGAAGAAGAACACATAATATCAGAAGAAGACAGTCATTTATTCCGTGGCCTTTTCTTTCAAACTCAATACACTTTGTCACAACTTCTGTAACAATTACTTCAAGTTCGTAACAGTTCTGTTAGGGTTCTCTGTAACAGTGAGTTCTGTAACAATTATATCTATTACAAAGCACACTACTTTATACCTTTTCACTGTTTTAATCAACTTTTGAGCAACAAACATGTATTTTGAGCAAGTGATTGATATGAGGAGCTAAGCCCCATTGCTGAGGCGACAAAGGAAGCTATTTTTCCAACAAAAAAGTGGTATATTCTTATTTATTTATTGCAATTATTTTTTGATTATTTGCCTTGATCGAAAATTGTTTGAATGATTTTTGTTAAGCAATTGTTATTTATTTTGATAGAGCATGCTTGGCCATAGGTTTTTGATGCTCTACACTTTGGATTTACACTTGTTATTTTGAAAATCTATATATTGCAATAGTTTAGAATCAAATTAAACGCAAGAATTGCATAAATATAGATATTAGATTTAATCACTTTGAACTTGAAAAATAGTGAAATCTTAGCCTCAGTGTTCTTTTATTATTGATATCATCTTGTCTGAGTTTGTTATATTTTTTTAGTGAGTTTTCTATTTTAATTTTTGAATTTAAGTCTAAAGGTATCCTTCACAAAAGGTATCCTTCACAAGTCCGTTTTTGAGAATGTAGAACACTTTTTACCAAGAATGTGGAAACAATACCACTATCTACAAATCACATCATTATACCAAAGGGATGGGACACGCCCCCATGTGAGTGGGCCGTTTTTGTATAGTTTTTCTACACGGTCTATGTAGAATTACTCGGAAGAATAACCAAGAATGTGGAAACAATACGACATTTGGTCCAATGAGATGGGCCGAAACGTGCACCCCGATTTATAGGGGTGCACAAATTTGTCTAGAAAATGAGGGTATTTCAACTAAATATCTTCCATTAGCTCCGATGATCTATCAAATTATTTCAGTTTTCAAATGAATCAGAAGTGGGTTTGAACTTTGAAGAATCAAAGTTATGAAGCATATAAGACCATTGATAATTTTTTGATTCTCTAGATTTAAAGATAGGTTTGTTGAATAATGTGAAGTCGGAGGAATTGAGTGGAAAAATCTGAATAGAAAATATGTTTATGAATGAATTAACGATCATGGCTTAGCGAGGGTGTGCAAAATAAATGGTTTTAATGGGGTAGGAAGATTATCTCAGAGGTATACAGATAAAGGGGTATCGTTAGTGTTTTTAGGATGTACAAAGCAACACCCTAAATAAATACTCCTTCTGTCCCACTATTAGTTGACCTATTTACTTTTAGATTTTGTCCCATAATAGATGACCTATATCACTAAACAAGGAAACATTTCTAAAATTACCTTTTAATTGATTATTGTTAGTATAATAAATATGCATAATTTGATAGACATGTTTATATTCGTTACGTAGGTGTTTTAAAATGCATTTTAATGGTATAAAATTTGCGAACATCCATGGTGTAGTTTGAGAGATAAATCATTTCAAAATTTCACTATTTATTATCCACTAGTATGTAACCCGTGCTACGTACCGGGGTCGGTGGGATCAGCTAATTTAGTGTGGTGGGGCTTCGCCCCGCGCCCGTGGTCAAATGCATTAGAATATTTTTGAACGGTCTTTGATTGATTTGATATTTCAAAGGGATAGAAAACTTTGATACCCTTTAAGTATCTAATGATTTGATGATTTAAATTTGGTATCATAAACCTAAATTCATGTATTAATTTTATAGGCAGATATTATAAATAATTAAAAAAAAGTTGACTCCATAAATTTTGGATTTAAAATAATTATGTTTTTATGCTTATAAACATTTGCAATTAAGCATAATTACACGTTTTTTTTTCCAACTTTTTTTATTAACAATTGTACTATCCAACGATTTAATTTGTAAAAGTTATGTATCACCTGAAAATTTGTGAAATGCAATTTTCAAAAAATAAATAAAAAGAAATGTGAAATGCTAGAAGTGTGCATGCATCATTACTACAGAGATAGCTTTATTAATGTCGAGATTGTGAAGTCGATCCATGTAACATTACTATGTTGAGTCCAGTTTCGCGTAGCAGCTTGTTAGCATTACATGTTTGTTGGTGGTGTTTGAACTACTACTTAAGCATAGTTCCATGATACAACTCAATCTAGGTCTTATCCAAGATGGACACTGGTCTCCAAGAAAGAAAGCCATGGTAGCACTGTTAATTATAAGATTTGCATCCATTTTGTTTAAAATTGTCACGGTTTTAAAAAAAAAAAAACACTTCATTGCCTTCTTCATCTATCTCGACCAATGATGGCATGTCAGGATCCTTCTCCATAATCTCATCCATATCATCATCATGTTCATCCAATTCGATCAACGTTAGCATGTCATCGTCGTTTTCCATTGTGTTGTACTTTTTTTTACCAGGTCGTTCTTAGTAGGTGTCTGGAGTTGTTCTCTATCAGGAGTTGTACTTACCCATTAGTTTTTGTTTAATAGATCATATGCTTTCTCCAATGCATTATCACAATAAAATATGTCATGGGCTTTTAGAGTAAGATATATGAAGTTTCTTCTTCAAGTATGAATCTAAAGACCATTGATTTCTGTATTGCAATTAATATTTCTTCTACGCAGTCTGCCCTGTTTTTTCGCAAAACAAATTTATTTTTTAAGAACATGCATTCTTTTTTTTTTCCCCGATTTTTTTTCCCGAAAATTGTGCTTATCATAAACATTATAGTTTTACATATATCATTGGCAATGCCATCATTTTTGTTACTCTAATATTGCTATCTATAACCACTTCAGCCGTTTGTCCAATTGATGTGAATATATTGTTGTCATTACCGTTGTATACTATGAGATGGAGAAGATATTTGTCACAAAGTATGTGTTACTTTAGTTATATTTGTTTTATAACATAATGTAACATGTAATAAGAAATAGATAGATATTTATAACTTTTGTTTCACAAAACTATTTTGTCCTTTTATAGGGTGTCAATGGATGAATATCCGTCGGATATTTGGAAATCCATATCCGATAGGTTAAGCGCTATCGGATATTCGATATCCGATAATATCCTATAGGATATCAAAAATCAGATATCGATTCCAATAGGCTAAGCTATCGGATATCGGATATTTAACCGATAATATCCGGTTCTGACAAAAAATGTTAAAAACCCAGTAAAACATGTTCATAATTGTAATTTAAGTTCAATTTCTCAAACATTTCATATCGGATATTTTTCCTTACTGTTCTACTCGACTCTAATATGGTTAGGATAAATCACAAATAAGTCCTTGTTCTATCGGATATCGGATATTAATAATTCGGTTGGAGCTTAATCCGATTCCGATATATTAAGGAAGATATCCGATAAAACGTATAAAATCCTATAGGATCTCGAATACTCGGAAAAGAATTTCGGATATCTGACACATATTAACAAGCCTATCCTTTTGTAACCCGTGTTACGCACCGGGTCCAGTGGAAACTTTTGATTTGGTGTGGCGGGGCTTCGCCCCGTGCCCGTTTCCCAGATGTATACGAATTTCTTGAAAATATTGTTGGTTAATATGATTGTTTTCAATAGACGTAATCAAACCATGCTATATGGCGAAGGTATTTAGATACATCTACTATGTATACACTTTACACAAACACAACTTGCATCAACCAAGTATTTGTATATTGTGCGCTATAGATAAAATTTTGTTGGAATTTTAACTAAGGAAAATAGATTTTCAAACGTTGTTGATTGATCAATCACCATTCATACCGAACCATCAATGCATGAGAACTTCAAAACACCTAATTTCTTCTAAATTGTATGGATATCATCTAAATAACATGGAAAAGAAAAAGAAAGCTTAAATCATACTCGGAGTATACATATTTTCACCATAGGTATTTGTTAAGTGAGAGGGAAATCACCCAGAATCCGTTCGAAGGTTGCTCTAATTAGACTATACAGTATAAGGGCATAATTAGCATCCAACAAATTAATAATTACAGTGAAATCTACCTAACTCAGAATTTCCACGACTTTGATCTCTATTTAGTAAAGTTTGACACTAAAGTTTCGGAGAATAATAATATGTTTCAAAAGTGATGAGCTCGATAATAAACATAACCTTTTTATCTACAATATTTATTCTTAATTACTGAACACCTCACCTCCTTCTTCATCCTACTTGACCGATGTCGGCATGTCCATATTACCTCATATTTCATTTCTCTGTTTATCAAATATTTCTTAAGCAATGTCTAGAGTTGTTCTTTGTCAGGAATAGATAACGCATTTGTACATTGTTTTTTCTAGAGATTTTCTCTTAGTGATTTGTATGTACGGATCCGCTGCTTGTTTTTCGCTTGTGTTTATATCATGCAAAGTACTTGTGTTTATTTTTGTGTCCCGTTTGGGTCATAAAGTCCCATTATATTGTTATATCTAAAACAATAATGATGCGTAGTTATATTTTTGAATTAATTTCAAATATATACGCTCGCTCCAAAGCTCTATTACGGTGAAATATCTCATTTACAGCTAGACTTTGATAGAAGAAGTTCCGTTCTTCAAGTATGAGTCCAAAACAATGGTTTTTATATTGTACCTAATATTTTTCTTACGTGTTGTACTCGGTTTCCCGCGAATCAAACACATTCTTTAGAAGGTTGTATGCTTTCCGTAAATTATTTATTGAAAACTCAAGTGTTTACGTGTACATCCAATGTTGACAATGTCATTATTTCCGTTACTCTACGTTATGTATAATTATTTCAACCATTGATCATGTTGTTGTGATCATACCATAATTTTCACCGTCATGTACTATTATTCGAATATGTAGCCGTCATTAGAACATGTATTTTGCAATGTAATTTTTTTATAATATATAATAAAAATAAAATGAAGTGGGATTTTTATCATTTAAATTATTTATTTGTTACCTTGGTATCGATGCGCCTTCACTATAACCATACATCCGTTGTACAATAACTTGCCTTCCATGTACACATGTTTTACCTTTCATCCTGGACATGCCATGTAGTACTGCTGGGATTCTGGCTAAATTCCAATGATTGTTACTTTAACTATAAAAGTTGCGTTACATTTCATGTGATACTTTTTGAAAAATATTTTTTCTTCAAAATATAATTTAAATAGGGCTTGCAATAATTTTTCCTTTCCTATGTAACACTTTGAGTGCTTCGCTTAGTGTTGTATGATTTCCGAACATCATTTCTTCTTTTGTTTGGTTTAGCATTCTCGAAACACTTAGTTCCTCCACTATACACTTCCTGTCACAAAGATTTATTATTAATGTCAAAATCTTTATTACATATTTAGTTGATCAATTCAAACGATCGTCTTTCATAATTTTACATACTTGTGTTCTTTCATATATGATACATCGACATTTATATATATGCATATTCTTGTAGCTTTACTGGAATGTAGAAGGATCTCTCATGCGATCCTTCACATTTGTTAAGCTCAATTTAAATTAATTTATGTTCAAATTTGTTGTACTAAATTTAAAATGTTATTTGTACCTTGAATCTGCTCATGTCGTCGTTGAACTTATCATTATTGCTCAACTAACCCATGTTAGAGTTGCTCTCATTAAAATTCCACCTGGTTTTTCATTAAAACATCATGTGCGCGTGGGTGTTGGTTTCGTTTTTCTTACGCTTCATCCGGGTTTTCGTAAAACCCTTCATGATTCCAGCAACATCTATAGAAACTATCTCTCGAATAGATGTTCTAATTATCATACATACAATGTCATATGGTGCTCATAAAAACAGTATTCTTACTAAGATGTTTGATAATGCCGATTACATATGGTATATCTGTCCTAGCTAGCTATCTTGTCTCTAAGTGAGGAAAAATTCAATAGTTCGAATTTGTATCTTGGTATTTGTTAATCCTTTTCAGGCAGAAGAATTATGCTCGTGCTGCATTCACCTAGATTTTTCTTGTACCAGGTACCGGAAAAAAATCTCCATGGTACGACTTTAGAGTAAAATGTGGGATTCGAATGATTTGTTTATCATTGACTTTGTTACCAAAGTACGGAATATCTATTAGCTTAATCTGAGCAAGCATTCGGTCGTTTATTTTTATTTTTAATATTTTGTTATGCGCTCTACGAATTATAGCTACTCTATTTTTATTTATTTTTAACATTGTTATACTTACCTACGAATCAATGAGAATCATAGAGTCAATTCCAAATTGTAAACTTGTACCACCTTATTTTTAACTTCACTCCAGTTCTCTCCATTTGTACCAAAATTAATCTGGACCATATTCCTTATCTTATTATTGTGAATAGGTGATTTTGCTGGTTTTGGTTTTTTGCTATCCCTTTCCTGATTAAAGGTATTAAGTTGAAAAACAAAACATGTATATTGCAAGGTTTGAAAACATCATCATTAAATTATAAAAACTTATACATTCTTTATATAAAAACAGAGTTTTTTCGAGCGTTGTGGTTAATCGGAGCTTCTGGTTGATTCTGGCCCCACCATAATATTTTTTTTTGGGTCATTTTATAATATTTTTAGTTCACAATATATTTTCCACCAATCACAACAAACAAACAAATTACCTAAAATAACTAAATATAATAAAATCTATACATTGCCAAAAATGTTTAAAAAATCTAATACATTTAATCCTAACAATTAAATTCACAAACAAAATAAAAAAAAAAGATTGTACAAACAAAATTAAAATAAATTAACATCTAAAAAAATATTGTTGATCACGATTTCATCACAAAATTATAAGAAAAATGTCCAATGTCCAATTACAATTTTTGATAATTAAACTAATCTTAATTACAATTCCAAGCTATTAATTAATATTAAAACTAACCCTAACTGCGATTACATTTACAATTCGAAAGAATTAAGAACTTTGATCAAAGTTTATAAATCAATATACATAGAGTTGTGAATGCTTACCGGATCAAAACATGCTACCCGTTCCGCAAAAAGCGATCGTTAATCCTGTTCAATAGTTCGAAATAAAACCGTCAATAAAAACCATAGAAATAACATAACATGATTTAAACAAAACTAAAAATGAGAAACCAAAAAACCTCGATAAAAAAGTATAATCAACCAAAATGAATATTGGTTTCAACATTATTTTTCTTAATATTATTCATCTCACAAAAAAAAAAAGAAAAAAGAAACAATTTTCTTTATTTGACGTGTAGAAGATACTCAATAATTTTTTAGGAAAATTATTTCAAAAAATAAGTATAGTTTTCCGAAAATATTATTTATTTATTTATTTATTTATTTATCTTATAGGTAAATATGCTAAATATATTGTTCATTCCGTTAGATATATAAAAGATTATATTATGTGTGTAATAGAATTTGGTATTATGTGAAAAGTAATATTTTTTGCCCAAATTTTGTTATAGTCATTTAATATACAGATCTACAAATATATAACTAAAGAAATATTTATATTATTTTTAAAGCAAGTATCTGCCTATAATTATACGAATATGTAAACAAATATTTATATATTTATTGATATATATATTATTTCCAAAGCAAAGTTGATTTCTTATGGCATTTTTCTGGGCTAGGTAACTCTATATAAAGCATTCGTGCAAAACCAAAATTCTATGGTTTCCATGTTGCTTCTCTTTTTGATGATTATTTTGTTCCCTTTCTTGATATTTAGATTGTTTTTAATTTGATCCACTTTTGTTTGCTGTTTTGAATGTATAATAGATCTTGCACCTGTTATAAATGTTCGTTGAAGCGACGCATAAGTCAAAGAATTTAAAGGTATAAATTATTCTGCGAATATTTTCTAAATTTAAAACAATAATTATCTTTTGATTAGCATGTCTAAAGGATGCATAAAATAGATTTTTTTTAATCTGATCCACTTTTGTTTTCTGTTTTAAATGTATCCTCGATCGTGCTCAAAGAATTTAAAGGTATAAATCATTCCGTGAATATTTCTATAAATTAAAAATAATAATTATTTTTTGATTAGTATGTCTAAAGGATGCATAAAAGCTTATTAATGTATATTCATATTGTCGCTGCTTCATGCGTATTGCTAGATCAAAAGTTAAGGTTTGTTTAATCTCAACACAGATCATGTTCAATAATTGTTTTTTTTTTTTTTTCATTTTTAGTATGTTTTTTCGTTGTTGGTCGACTAATCAACAATTTTATGATTATTAAGAGGTTTCTTTAATCTCAACACACATCATGTTCAATAAATTTTTTTTTCTTTTTCGTTTTTAGTGTGTTTTTTTGTTGTTGGTCGACTAACCAACAATTTTATGATTATTAAGGTAACAAAAGATATCTTTGCACGGATTGATGGTACTGATACAATCAATAATTTTGTTTGCCTACGTCTGGATCAATAGAATTGTTGTGCTATTACACGGTCTCAATGGTGGAATGAGCCGCCATATCCAAGCAGTTTTGGATGGTGACAGATCGAGTTTGTATTTTTATGGATTCAAATAATTTTTAGCATGCTTTCTTTTTTTGTTTTTCTCCTTCTCGTGAGGTTTGGCATGTCCCCCTCATTCTGTTTGCTTTTCCTTTTATTAATGAAATCTCCACGCGAGTCTTTCCAAGAAAAAAGATCAATAAAATTGTTGCTGCACTCTCTTAGTTGTATGGAGATCATGGCTAACGAAAAATGTATCTCTTGGTTGTAAGATCACCATTAATTAATGAAAAAAATTGTTGAAATAGAACTAGCTGCAAAGAGGCGCTGAACTTAGTAGTGTATCCAACCCAACTGTGAAGGTCTCTGCCAAAATATCTACTGAAACACTACAATTCTTTTTGGTTAAGTTCTGAAGCTTTCAAATACTGAAACGGTGATACTTTTTTTACCGTACATAGGGGGGTTAACGATTTTTTTTGGTAGAGTAATAATATTTTGATACCCAAAGATTAGAATTTGGTCCTTTGGTGCGCAACGGCGATCGCTTTTCTAAAACCCCAAATACATTACATTCCTGCAAGCAATGCTAACCGCACTTTGTATACCGAATAATGAGATTCCACAAAATATAAGACCAATAGCCAGAAATTTTCTTTAATATTCCTTACGAGTATATTTTTTTCTTTAAGGTCAACATATTGGAGGAAAAAAATGAAATCGATAAGTACTATCATTTATTTTCTTCTACGCATAAACCTTATCTGCATCATATCAAATACCATATAGTTGTACGCATTGTAGTTCAATCTAAAATATTATAATAATTTAAGGTGTGTACGAGTGTTTTAGGCTCTCATACATACGAATGAGCAATATTAGACTATAATGCGGTTGCTGCTAGATATGGAACATATATTGTGTAGCTAGACGTTTTGGAGAATATACAAAGATAACTGTGGTATTAGAATGCAAGCTTCTTATCCTCTAAACAATTTTTGATATAATCACTAGGCCTATTCCTATGCATGTAAAACCATTATATTTATCATATATATGCACTCATTATGGGTATGCCAAATTGCCAAACATATATGCTTATATGTCAAATATCACATATATACAAACATAAGCTATGGAGTCGGGCGATAGAGACTCCATCGCTCGATGGTCTTTCTATCTCCGAGTAATTTTATATATACTTCTTAATTATTCTAATATATTTTTATATTTAAAAGGTCCCACTAAACATAAATATTTGTCATGAATATATTTTTTATTCATTAGGGTCCCACCCAACATAATTAAATTTATATTTTTAATCAATATTTGTCGTGAATTTGGCATACCCATAATGAGAACTGGGAACAACACAAGGTTTACACAATGCCTGATTCTACTTGAGAGTAGAAGCTTTGATGAAAATGAAAATCTAACATATATTGGCATTTCAAATACATCGGACGGACCAACAAATTTGAAAATTAACTTCATCAAGAAGAATAATTCACGGGATGTGCGTCAATACATATTTGATAATACCAGATTATATATTGTATTGTTCACCAACCAGTGGCCTACAAGAATGTGATGAGTGAATACAAATCTATTATGATTTGGTTTTAAATTTGTTTCCTTTAGACTAATAATTTAGAGTTTCTCTATTATTCTTTTGCTGAACTTTAGGTTGTTTTTTCTTAAGAATAACTTTTTTTGATATTTTAGGAACTACAAGTATGCATATATTGTTTTGGTAGTTGTTTTGATAGATTTTTTCTGTCACAAATTCATTAGTTCCAACTTCCCGCATTATGGATTGGTTTTTCCTGTCATATTATGGAGCGATTTTGCAGATCATATGATGTTTTATGGAGTTAGCTAGCAATGACACCATTTGAAAAATCTTTAACAAGTTATTTAACAAATTAAGACCATTTTATTAACCTTAAGTTGATGAATACTCACAATTCTCATGGTGCAATTCACCCTTTACCCTAGCACTCTGTAAATGCATTGATCTCGCTGGGACCTATCACTCTTACCAAATGTGCATAAACGTACATGTTCAAAATAATCGAGACCAAATATCTTTAAAATCCAAATAACATATAGTTACAATTCTCAGTAGTCGACAAAATATATATGTCCAACCATAATTATCTTTTTTATATAAACCACAAATCAGAGGTTTTAAAAATACGATGGTGCTTGTTTCCAAAGAAAATACATAATGAACCTGAAAGAATTACGTTTTTATCTTCTTAAACTACTCGAGGAAAATGGTATGTTTTTTTCCTTCTTAAACTGCTTAGGACAATTAAATCATGTAAGTAGAAAACAGTTCATGTAATGTAGCATCGAAAAGCTGTGTAAGAAGGTATTGAGAATTAGTTATCCTAATAACTACTACCTTCATACCGATATTTTTCAAGAAATACAATGATACATTTGCATAATATTGTGAAGGAGAACAATCTAGAAGATTTTTTGGCAATATTTAATGATTTGAGGATACTAAATATATTTTTTTCTATTTGTTGTTCTTTTGGTTTCAACATGGAAACCAAGACAAAGAGAAAATGAAGAATATTTATGTCCAAGATAGCGATCGTTGCTTACAGGGACAGAGAAGAGGTGGAAAAATGTTTTACGGCCAAGAAAAAGAGGATGTCAAAGAATACTAAAAGAAATTCATTTTCAATGCATTGTCTCCCACAAAATTCATATTTGTTTTATTTTTTTGCGCACCAACTTAAATATTAGCTTATTGTTTTTTACCATTTTTCTTTTCATAATTTTTAGGTTTTGGTAGAAATTAGTTTTAAACATGAGTCCAATATTCCACAAACAAGAAATAAACCCGTGCATCGCACGGGTGATAAACTAGTATATTTAAATCAAATTAAATGAATATGACATTCATAACATATGTATTCGCTTACCACGTGGTCTCTGCTTGTTGTTTTCGGTATTCAAAATAGATGTTTTCTAGATACCACGTAAATCCAAACTTACATTCTAATTCTATTCAAGCAAGTAATTTCTAGAAAATTACACGGGTTTTAACATTTTCCAGGTAATACATTTGAACATGGAATCCGTAAGTATTATAAGCTTTCAATCGTATAATAATTTTTCTTTCTAATCCCGAAGGCAACTGTTCCATTGAATGCCTTACTTACTCTTTACATTTGTATATAGTGACATAAAGCAACTTCCACACGAAGCCATTCATAAAAAATCACCAGTCGCTTGGGGGAAAATTCTGAAATCTCTCCATGTCTCGCTCATATCGGGACGCTAATGATTTTTTTGAAAGTTGCGAGTGACTTTAAGCTTGGAAACTCATAAAATATGATCACACACCTTTCTCCCACTCATAAAAGATATATATACATAAACCATCCCTATCCTATGTTAATCCCAACTTTAAATTGAGTAAAGAATTTAAAATTTTGTATTAGAGCACCTCAGTCCTGTGAGGCAGAGTCTAAACGATTCTCGTGTAGTAGATCCAAGACATGGTCTTAAACACTCATGGTTTATATCCTCGTACGTTTATAACACCCTGTCTGGCTTTGAAAATCACTAATATACGAAGTGCGCAACTGGAGACTCGGCTCTGGCAGAAAAACCACAGTTATTGTTTCCATTAATCACGTTTACATATTAAAGTAATTTATAGGAATTAACAGTGAGAACTGCATTCTGCAATTAATATTATTATGAGAAGATAAGGTACCTGAGTATAGTAGAGACATATAAGATCACTTTGTTCAACAGAACAACGTATGAGTTCCCCTTCTTTCCGATACACTGAAATTGATAAGTTGATGTTTTAGCAAAGGCCCAAAACGATGATTTCCCAACACAAAGTTGACAAAGGTACTAACTTGTTGTTTAGTACGTAATTGTCTGTCTTAGCCTTTACCCACCAACAACATCATCTAAAGTTACTAAAATTGATCCAATAAATATGTAGATATTATCTCACATTTAGATGATGTACATCAAGAAAATACCTTAGATATTATCTCATATCACAGCTAATTAAAATACCCTTTATCTAATACCCCTCCCTGACAAACAATAGTTTTATGCTTCATGCTACCAATCTTATTCCACATGAAGTTACTTTTTCTGAAATTTCCTGCGAAGGATCCTCTACTGCATAAAAAATGTTGTATGATTCTTATTTATCAGGAATGCAAATAACGATGTACTCAACAAAGAGATTTTCTTGGTATGGGCCTAAATGCTAGTGGTCCAATTGGGAGTGGAAAAAACAGTGATCACCTTTGACCAAAAAGATACACATTCTTTTGATAATGGTCTGTCTTTGAAAGAGCCAATCTCTACCTGGAAGTGTGTATCACTAAACCTACAGCTAATTAGTTGGGTAAGCAATTTTACTAAAAAGAATGCCCTTTGAAATTTTTCAGATACTTAGGCGCATCAAATGTTACTGTGGATCCATATAAGCAAACAACCATCTAAGAGTGACTACTTCAATTTCCTTGACCTCGAAATCCTGAATGGAGAATTAGACACCCTATATTGGTGGAATAGACATTACCATACCTTAAAACGATGATTTGAAGCTGGCATTATCTGTTTCGCTCATCACTTTAGTGGAAGAGACAATAAGATGTAGGATTCTGAGATTTTCTTTGCACCGAGTACCATGGATATAAACTCCTTTCTAAGATTTGAACTTATTATTTTTCTTTTATCTTTATTTTCCACATTTTTTTAATTTTGGAAATTTGTTGGCCCAAGAAATGCAAATAGATACATAGTAAAGGTAACAACATCCCTGCACATTAGAGAAGTTGCGTCCAATATCATTCCTGGCAATAGGACGCGTTTAGGCTTCAGAACCTTCTTAAATGTTAAAGACCCCTCACTATCCATGCATAGTTGTATTACTTCCGCAAGGATTGGTAGAGCCGCGGAGGTGGTGGCAACTCTGTGATAATTTCAGTATATTATTAGCTTACTAAACTATGATATGCAATCACGCTACTTCTAACCAACAAAATCAAGACATAACCTAAAAAAATAAAATGATCTAAACATATTGATATTAGTACCCTATTATCTATCCGAAACTGCAAAACAAAATAAAATTCACCAAACCAAAAATTCAGCCATGTACCTGTAAGAAAATAAATAGAGAACATAATAAATATATCAAAACCAAAAAAAATAACATTAAATCGTCTTCATTACTATGAAAATTAAAAGGAAAAAAAATTGAAAAAATTATTGGATATTAATACGTTGTTGGTATGATGAGAATGATTCGTGATCAACCAAACCTGTTCACCATTTGACATCCCAAAAAATGGTGGTTCAGGTAAAAAGCAAAAATCTCTCATTTATAAAGCAAAAATTTCTATAGAAATCTCATTTATTTCATGATAATTAAAGTTTGTTGCTTCTACTTATTAAATATATTCTTCCTATGATAACTAATGAAAATATGGATCCCAAAATACATATACCAAATGCAACCTCACCTGAGCGAAAACGCAACACAAAACACGTACCCAAACAAAATATCATAAATCTGACTAAAGCCAGCCGCTGAAAGAAAGCATGATATTCATATGATAGTTGCACCCCTTTAAGTATTCAAACTCTTAGAAACTTGAAACTACTACCATTTACTTTTTGTCAATTCTTCTTAACTCGTAGGACATGTTGATTCACTCGACTATTACAGCCCTGCAATTACCTTGCAATGACGTCTCAAATCCTTCCTTGCAGATGGTGCTATGGAAGATGTAAATAACCGATCAAAAAGGTCAATTATCTGCAAAAGACATATATCAATACTATAAGCCTCTCACTACAAAAAAAAAATGATTAAACATGTTCAAGAATACTATTTAAACCATTAAGGACAGATTCTCAATGTTAATAACCAAGAAGTTATGAAAATTAACGATCTGTAGCACAAAACAAAACCCTACCAGTTTTCGGCACGAACAAACTTTAAAGCGAGATAAAACAATCCCCCAATCTATTTGCTAAAGAGAGTAGCATCACAAATTGATTACACTATCGAGGAAAAATGCATAACCAACAACGATCATGGATCAGAAAAATAGATAAATATGAGCATCCATAGAACAAAAAAAATCCAAACAAAAAATAAAAAATCTAGCTAGCCGCCATCAAAAAAAGAAGAAGAAAGAACGGATGAGTCAATGGATTTGGCATTTGGTTGGATGTTATTTGATTTTTCTCTAGGTGTTTTCACCTCTGCCTCATACATATCCTAGGCTTCGTTTATATATTGTACATTTATGTCGAGACAATTTTTTATTAAGAAATACGCGCCCATGCCCCATAGGCCATAAATGTTTAATACTATCAAAGAGTTGCTTCCGTATCTCTCATATATATATTAAGAGAATTATATTTACTGTATTTTTAAGATCTTATCTAAAAGATACCATATTTTCGTTGCCTGAATTTCTTTCCTAAAAACCTTGTTACCTTATTTTCTCAAAACTATCTACTCCCTCTGTTTCAAAGTCAAAACGGACTGTCTTTTTGAAACGGAGGGAGTAATTCTATCATAGTTTGGATGTAAACATAGTATTCACTTCCAATGATAGAATTTGCTTCCCTTGTATAGACGTTCAATAATATCATAGTTTGGATGTAAACTTAATATTAACTACCAATTGTAGAATTGCCTAAACTTAGACTCCATGAAACTTCCATCATTTTCCATTAACTGCCAAAATCACTCGTTTGCTAAATTTAGCATTAACTGATGAAAGAATCTCCAAATATGCATACCGAAAATATATCTCCAACCAAATCATATTTCGGAAGCTCTTAGATTTTTAAACTAAAATATCTTGATGAGTACATGAAAAAAGATACACATACATAGATTTGACGAAAATTTTTGGTCTCTTTCTTTTTTTTATATGGAAATTCTCGGATTTTTCCAACAACAACAAAAAATTCCATTTTTTTTCCCAAAGATTCTCGTAGATTTTTTAGCATCCGCTTTGGTTTGGTCAGTAATGTCCCTCAATCCATTTTTTTTCCTACTTGGCAACAACACCTTACAACCAAATGAACAGGCTCTCTTTTCATATTCTCAATAAAGTTTGATCCTCGCAACCATTTCTTTCTTCCAAATTTGGATTGTATTCCCCAAAAGGTTTTGCCATCTGGGGTATTGTTCCTATCATGGAGGCACCATAAATCTACACCAAGCTTCCGAATAAGAAATGGGTAATTCTATAGGCATTGTGCCATTGTCGATTGGCCACATTCTTGGCGCTAACGATATAATAACTTAAAATAAAAGATGTAGGATAAGTTGAACTGTATACATTTTTATCTACCTTCATTATTTAGACACTAGTGTGTAACCCGTGCTACGCACCGGGGCCGGTGGGAGTGTGTGGCGGGGCTTCGCCCCGCTCCCGTAGTCCACATACATTAATTAGTAAAAAAAAAAATTTACTTAATAGAAAAAATTGGTGCCATTTGGTAATCAATATATTGTAGGAATATCAATTATAAAAATAATTATTTTCCTTATAATTTTCTTAAGACACATTCGTATGGAAAGTATTACCAAGTACTGCAAGTGATTAGGATTAGCAAATTATGGTTTGCTGGCTATTATGCAAAATTTTATTTGCCCAAGAAAACAACAAATAATAATATGATTTATAATTCTTAGATGTCACGGCTAAAGCAATTAAGCACATCAACTGAAAAATAAAAAATCATTAAAGAGAAGGATCCGCTCACATAGTAATTCTCACACTATCTTGCAGTTTCCGCACCAATTTATTTATAGAATCCAAATGAGAATGCATTTAAAACTAACATTTCGATAATATGTTCCACTTACAAAGTTTTACATGAATACCAAAAATACGCACAATCTGGATATATAACACTAACATCTATCAATTTCAAAATTAACCGTTGATGATTGTCAAAAATTAAATCGGTAGATGGTGGAATTTAAAATATCAAAATGTAATAATTTTTGGTAGGAATATATTCTTATAAACTGAGCACAATGCGAGACATTTTACACCGCTTTTCATTACTTTGAGAATTAGCTGTTGAAAACAAACGTCTGAAATTTAGCTTCAAATGCGTTGTTGTTTGGGTTTTCTTAGAAAAATTGGTGCAAAAATAGGTAATGCCGAAATTATGAGGAAGTGAAAGAATTTAAATCTGGATGTGTTTAATAGGGTTAGAGTTGAGTACTCTTGTATTATAATAAAACGAACTCAATATCGTTGAGTTAGTTTATGGGTTCCAGTGAATATTGCTAGCAACAAATAAACCGGTATCCTTGAAATCAAAATCGCATAAAAACTCCAACATAACCAACTACAATAGGGAAAAGTTATAGATGGATCAAAAATAAGCCAAATAATGGCATTCAAGTCCCACCCTAAAAACAATTCAGAAACCGGAAGTCCTGAATCTTGCAAATAATGCGAAAAATCTTGTAATGATATTCAAGCCTTGATGATCTGAAGCTGAGAACCTTCATCTGTATATGGAATGAAAAACTGATTGAGTGGGCTTGGTTTCATTCCATCTATTTCAGTTCAAAGTTTTTTCAGTCCTTTAATATTTCCCCTCTGAGTTTCGTTTGAAAAAGAGGACACGTGGTAGCTCAAAGCCTCAAACCTGTCATAAGACCTCAATTCGGCTGCATTTCAATTGAAAAAAACCGTTGCTTTTACCTCTTCAGCTAACCCAAAGATGGAGAGCCGTCACAGTTCCTGTAAAAGTAAGCATCGAAGCTGGCAAACCCATTAGAGTTTATAATTCACAGTAGTAGTATGCTTACATGATAAAAATTCTAGCATAATGTTTTCCGGCACACAACTGTAATTCCAATCAACTAAATGTCAATATACTAAATATATATATATATATATATATCAAGTAAGAAGAAAGACATAACACAACAAAAAATCGAAGGAAAAAAAATGTTCTTGGACCATATGGTCTAGGGACAGTGCCGGACCATATGGTCTGTGAACAGTTTATGCTAATATTATTGAGCATCCAACAACGTGAATTGTACCAACACCTCCCAAGTCCTAGTGGTACAGGTACATGATTTACTTTCTTTCTTCATACTGAGGGTCATGGGTTCAAGGATTGGTACCAAGAAGAGAAACAAAAAAACAACATGAATTGCAAACTCAACCGAACACTTTGTTTGATCAAATAATAAATAACTAATTCAATGCACCATTGCAAAATAAATAAATAAAACTAAAATAAAATAAAATTATGTGTTGCATTTCGGTTTCATATTCTCTATCTTGATTGCAGATATTTGTTGCATGTCTGAAATATAGAAATATGGTAATAAACTTGTGGCACAAATTATTTGAAAGTACAAAAATACAGATATTACCCGGAAAGGGACATATGAATTAATATGTCTCGGAAAGAAGCATATATGTCCTAATGCTATGGTTCCCGTATATATCGACCACAACCCGTCTTGCCCAAGCTTAGTGCGATCTACGAATTTAAATTGCAAAGATTCATCACCATGAATTTTATTCTTAGAGATAATAGATGAACAATAGATTAACTCACAATAACAAAAATACTTCCACGTTCTTTATTCTGCGCGTTCAACATTTGTTAGATGCTGTTTCATCAAAGAGAAGAGAGGCATCATAGAGACGTGAATAAGAAAACTAATGCATGGGTTTGTATTATGTGCCAGATTAGTCGGTATATGAGTACTATGACCCATACTTAGGCATCAAATAGAGACATATAAGAACTTGATCAATAAAATTCCCCACTGTCTAGCAACTTGATCTATAAAATTTTCAGAGTCCACAACTGACCGCGGTCGTAAGCGTCAAAAATAAATTACACTTTCTTACTACTCAAAATATAAATATAGCAAGGGCAAGAAAGGATCGATCCCACAGAGAGGTCTAGGTTGTCAATATGTTATGGTTTCCTATATAAACACCGAGGATTTTCTGATTTTATGTAATAAAATAAAATAAAAGCAAATAAAGCAAAGCAAACAAATCAAATCGAGGATAACAAGATATTGGTTAAGGATTTCGTTTTCATTCACAAACATGGTTTCACCACAATAACTAGAATTGATATTTTAATCTCAACTTTTATCAAAGACCCTAGAATACCTTGATCGCAAGAATATCCCGCAAACCTCCTCATGTCATCAACAAACACATTAAAAGATGCGAATATGAATTCTACCTAAAGGAACAACCTAACGTGTAAAAGCACTAATCAAGTTTAATTCCCTAGATGCGTTAAGTTCTATGAAATCAGGCCAATCAAAGCAATCGAACGTGGAAAGCGCACTAATCCGATTTAACAAAGGTTATAACTCACATATGATCATAAGAATATATCACTACAAACTATAATCATATTTATGCTACTTGCAATCCGGAATTATCACTTTTGCGTATAATAACCCTAATCTAGCAATAGAGATGAAAACAAACTCAATCGATTCGCGACTCGACTAAACAAGCATTCAAATCATGTAACAATATTCATGGTGAATCATAAACGATAATATGAGAGAAAACTAATTTATTGAATTAAAATCCATGTTTGGAAATCCAACTTATTCCATAACCAATAATAAAACTAGGTACTCATATTCATGGAGTTCATCACAAGAAGAAAGAGAAGTTTCATGTTTCTAAACCCTAGAATAAAGTAGAGGAAAAAGAATTGAATAATAGATATGTGTTTTGAGAAAAGTCTTCTCTTTTATAGCTCCACTCCTTCCAAAATTAGGTTTTGTCTTCAAAGTCCATTAATTAGAAATTCACCCGGCCCACGAGAGAGAGAAACCCGTGTAGAAATTTTGTCCCAAAAACGCTCGCCGGAAAACTGGGATTATGGTCGGAATCCTGCCGGAAAAGGCGCCGGAAAACTAGCTCAGGTGACCGGCAAAGTCAACCCGGTTACCGGTCAACGGGTCGGATCGGTCGGGTCAAATCGGGTCAAGTCAGCGGGTTAACTCGGTCAAGTACCGAGTCAGGGAGAGTTAGGGTGAGTCACAGAGTCAGCTCAGTCAGATCTGAGTCGGATCAGCTAACTCATCTGAGTGGCTGAGTTGCCAAGCCAAATTCTTGCACAGGCCAAAATGCTGTGATGCACAATGATTGTGCTTCAGTCATGATGGCCCTGTGTACAACTCATTTCAATCCCTGTGATTCATTTCAGTCCAATGGCACTAACACCTGCTATGCCATTTCTTCCCTTCTTCTCAGCCTTGAGACTCAATACCAATTGCAGCATCTTTCTTTCAGCTCCTGGAAAGCACAACCAACACAGGCCTTATCATTGCCTCAAATCTTAAGTCCCTGGCTCAGTCTTACAACCCAATTGCTGCAACAACAATTCCATCTATTTCCAGCTCCATCAGAACCCATTTACTCACTCAGCCACTGACCATTCAATCTTCACTACTCTCTACTCAGTTGGTGTCGAAAACACCCCCTAGCCAGACAGTGCCAAACATCATACAGTTTCACTCCAAGTGCAGCTCCAGTCCTCCTCATCTCATACTCATGTTTCTTCAGCTCCTGGCATACATAACCACCTGCAACCTCTATTCATACATATCTTCAATACCAGTACCAGCTAAACCTGCAGCTCAGTTCAACCCTGCAATTCACAGATTCAACACCTTCGCAATCTCCATTTCTTCATTGCCTGTTCCGTTCATCACCTACCGGGGCCCGCACTCACTGCAGCTTCATAAACCAATCCTGCGGCATCACTCTGCAGCTCATTCATTGCAGCAACACCATTCCCACATGACTGAGTTCAACCTCACCGTTTGCAATTTTATCAATCCTAGCTCTTCTTGAGTTCATCACTGCAACACCCTAGCCATCACTACCATTATCGTTCTTCCATGGTTCAAACTAATCTTAAAACTCCACTAGACGTTCATTGTTTTAAACCCAAACCAACCTCGCAATCTTGAACTACAACCACCACACTAATTCGAGCCATGATTCACACAATCATTCAACAAAAGCCATGTCTTTTAACAGCTGCTTTCCACCTGAATCTCGCCTGAGCCACACATCTGACCCTGCCATTCCATGTATGACTCTTTCACCAATTTCATCTCAATCTCAGCTCATATTGACAGCAGCAATCACTATTTTCTGTAGCTCTGAATTTCATCACCTTCAACCATCTGAGACCCATATTAGCCTCAGATCCCCATATTTATCACCACCGATCAATGGCAAGAACCAAACCCACTCTCAATCTCTACCAATTCCTTCAATCCACCATCAGCGAACCCCAATCACGACATCAATAACATCCATGATTCTCTAATTTCTTGAACCTCAGACATCACCCATCTATCCATGGCATCGATACCATCTTCTTTCTTCGTAATTCTTCTCCTCAACAGCATCAATTCCAGAAGATATTCTCGATCTAAATCTTCACCAGAAACCACCGTCAATCTCTTATTCCTCCATCTCGTAATTTCACGAACCATCTTCATCTTGATATTCAATCCTCAAACCCCATTATCGTCTCAATCCAATGAATTTTGACTGCGACAACTTCAAATCGAAACCCATTTTAATTCCGCCTCTAAATTTCATCGAAACCCCTTCCTCTGTCTCGATCTGAACTTCTCAGAATGGTTCTCGATTTCTTGTGTTTCTTTTCTTCTCTATCTTTCGGGTGAAACGAGAATGAGAGAATGATTGAGAAGATAGAACTCTCTTCTCGATTTAGGGTTAGATTAAATGAGGGTAGGTTATTCGAGTGTACAGTCACAAGTGATAAGGGCTAACCCGATGGCAGCCCCTTAACCCGAGTAGGCTGTTCTTTAACACTCCTCCAAAGAGGGTCACCCCTTAACGCTGGCTCGGCTCCCGATAATATTTGCCCCTGAAAAGACAATTCTGCCCTTTTCACTCTAAATGAGTAGTTTCTCCTTCTTTTCCTCCGTGCGACTCCCGAGCACCTAATAAACTCAAAAGCACACATAAGACACATAATTTACAAGAAAACTCGCAAAGAAAGCATAAATACTAGATATTAAATACGGTGTATTCTACACCTATCAAATTCCCCACACTTAGACTTTGCTAGTCCTCGAGCAAATCAAACAAAACAATTCCAAAGAATACATACAACTCCGTGTCGTCGAGGCTACGGTTAATTTTAGCATAAATAACAAGCCTTTAAACCCCTAGGTGTCCCTAGTGGACGAGTTATAGTCTCGTGAAGGTTTACAAGAGGTATACCTACAAAACCTATATTTCAAACTCCGTCAATTCGTGACAAATCAATGAACGAATCCAAAATGACTACAGGAGGAGGTACCTTGCAAATTCAATTCATATATTAGTAAATAAACTCTAATTAGATAGTCGAACAAGCCACAATACTCGGAAACTAACAACCACAATCACAATGAAAGGATTAAGAAGATGGATATAGATGTAGATGTTGGCGAATATTCACAAGTGTTCGATGTTTCCCATATCTGTCTGAAGGTCACTGCTAAGATGAACCTAATCCTATTGGATTGAGCTAATTGGTGTTGAATGCTACATCAAATCAATTGGCATATACAAGGGAACCAAGAGTGACTTTATTCAACACAATAATAATTTCTTCTTTTTTTTTTTTATGATTGGATCAAACTGGATCCAATTTCTCTTTTTTTTTTTTTAGACGGCATGATTAGATCTTTTGGATCCAAGCGCATGCTTCTTGTCAGCAAGTACATGATAGTTGCCTTGGATCCTGCATTCCACGCTTGTTTAGGCGACGGAGACGGGGGACTACGTTTCACACATACTGCTATTCCCAAGTGTCTTTTTATTCCGTTTTGGTCTAATTGGTGGGTCTTTTTTCTTTTTTTTTTTTTTTTTTTTTTTTTCATATATTTTTTTCATCATTTTTTTTTTTTTCTTTTTCTAGTAACTCAATCACTCTATTTCATCCTAGCAGGTAATAACACGTCGATGTTTAGTGACCCACCAAAGCACTTAGAGAACAATAGATAAATATGGAAAAATAAAAATAGAATGTGATATGGTGATATTCCGAGATATGGTAACAACTATCATGTTAATTTGTGATTTCTGAGCTATGTTCTTCCCCTTTTAAGTTAATTGGTTCCTCAACTCCTGCATTCAAAATGGTTCCATCCACTAATGGTGTCATCCTAAAGGCACAAGTTTCTAGATTTCGGAGTTCAAAAGCACAATTTTTTTCTTGATTTTTCTATTTTTCGATTTTTTTTTTTTTTTTATGAAGGCATAAAACAAACTAAAACATATAAATGCTCCCCCACACTTAAACTTTACATTGTCCTCAATGTAAAATTGAATCGTCCAAAGAAGGTTCAAGGTGGGAAATTCTAAGAAAATAATATGCAAAAACAAAGAAAATAAAGATAAAAGCAAATGCATAAAAATAAAAAGATAAAAGGTAAAGATACAAAACCGGTGGGTTGCCTCCCACTTAGCGCTTGTTTTAAAGTCGACGGCCCGACTTAGCTTCTTGTAAGATTCATTCCCCATACACCAATAATCGGAAAAGTTGGGGATCCTTCCATAGAACCTGTTTTGCAAACACTAGCTTCACACAAATATTAGTAATATAAAACAAAAGTGAAGCTATTAACCAATAAAAGCTTCCCCCACACTTATTCTTGTTCACACTTGGAAGCGTATAAAGAATATAGAAGTCGGGTACTTCCACGGTTTCTTGTTCCATAACCTGCATAGTATGAGAATCAAGTATCTCTAATGGAGGAAAACGAGAAACAAAGTCATTCAACAATATTTTCGAAGCACATACATTCAAACCAATAAGAGGTAAAGGAGAAGAAACAATAGGCAAAGGGTTAGATAAACCTTGCACAATCTCTTGTATCACGGAATCCTCTTCATCCTTGAAAAACTCAAGTGAATTATTCACCTCTTGTATATCATGGTCCTCTATTAAACCTTGCAACCATTCTTCGTCCGTTTCTGCCTTAACCAAAGTCTCAACATAAACATTATCATTACAATCATTTGCAAGCTCAATTGGGTCTTCCACAATATTGGTTATAACGGTCTCATTCTCAACACACTCCTTTTTGTTGTAAGGCACATACTCTTTTGCGGATCCAAATTTTATCATAAGAAACTTTTTTAGAACACTCGAAAATGCATCCTCCTCAAGCTCCACCCTTTGAATAGGCTCTTGATCATTATTAAGATCAATGCTCGAGTAATCTACACAAGTGTCGACATATTCCTCTTCGTCTACATCTTGATCCCAAAAAGACTCCTCGGAGATGTCACCATGAGTTGTTTCAAGCAATGTATCATAATCACCGTCACTATCATAGTCAACATAAGATTGTTCCTCGCTGAATTTAGTGTTGCTAATCTCAAACTCATCCTCTTGAATAGGTGAATGATCATTATTACGATCAAGAGTTGAGTTAACTACACAATTATCAACAAAAGTGCCCAAGGATTGGCCTTTTTCAACATTAGCATCAATCAAATATTCATCACAAACCATATGCACATTAGAATTATCCATATCTTCCTTGTATTGATCAATGCCTCTTCGCAAGATAATCATACCTTCACGAAGTTCTTGGAGTTGCTCGTTTGTAGTCTCTTTAGCTTTTGAAATTCCTCTTGTAAAAGGTGGAAACTTTATCTATAAAATTAGAGACTTTTTGTTCACAAACATAAGAATCCTCCCATCCTTGTGGTTGTTCACACACATACCCGCCATAAGGTTGTTGAGGAAAACCATAAGGTTCCATGGAATATTGGTCATAACCAATAAATTGGTTTTGATTATACCCATGGAATTGGTAGTTGTCGTATTGTTGAGGTTGTTGAAAACCGTATCCATCCATATAGTATGCTCCCTCCATAGAATAAGCACCTGAAATAAGATTCTCAAACCAAGGTTAAAACCAAAAACAATTAACAACCGCTGCCTCCCCGGCAGCGGCGCCAAAATTTGATCGCGGTCGTAAGCGTCAAAAATAAATTACACTTTCTTACTACTCAAAATATAAATATAGCAAGGGCAAGAAAGGATCGATCCCACAGAGAGGTCTAGGTTGTCAATATGTTATGGTTTCCTATATAAAACACCGAGGATTTTCTGATTTTATGTAATAAAATAAAATAAAAGCAAATAAAGCAAAGCAAACAAATCAAATCGAGGATAACAAGATATTGGTTAAGGATTTCGTTTTCATTCACAAACATGGTTTCACCACAATAACTAGAATTGATATTTTAATCTCAACTTTTATCAAAGACCCTAGAATACCTTGATCGCAAGAATATCCCGCAAACCTCCTCATGTCATCAACAAACACATTAAAAGATGCGAATATGAATTCTACCTAAAGGAACAACCTAACGTGTAAAAGCACTAATCAAGTTTAATTCCCTAGATGCGTTAAGTTCTATGAAATCAGGCCAATCAAAGCAATCGAACGTGGAAAGCGCACTAATCCGATTTAACAAAGGTTATAACTCACATATGATCATAAGAATATATCACTACAAACTATAATCATATTTATGCTACTTGCAATCCGGAATTATCACTTTTGCGTATAATAACCCTAATCTAGCAATAGAGATGAAAACAAACTCAATCGATTCGCGACTCGACTAAACAAGCATTCAAATCATGTAACAATATTCATGGTGAATCATAAACGATAATATGAGAGAAAACTAATTTATTGAATTAAAATCCATGTTTGGAAATCCAACTTATTCCATAACCAATAATAAAACTAGGTACTCATATTCATGGAGTTCATCACAAGAAGAAAGAGAAGTTTCATGTTTCTAAACCCTAGAATAAAGTAGAGGAAAAAGAATTGAATAATAGATATGTGTTTTGAGAAAAGTCTTCTCTTTTATAGCTCCACTCCTTCCAAAATTAGGTTTTGTCTTCAAAGTCCATTAATTAGAAATTCACCCGGCCCACGAGAGAGAGAAACCCGTGTAGAAATTTTGTCCCAAAAACGCTCGCCGGAAAACTGGGATTATGGTCGGAATCCTGCCGGAAAAGGCGCCGGAAAACTAGCTCAGGTGACCGGCAAAGTCAACCCGGTCACCGGTCAACGGGTTGGATCGGTCGGGTCAAATCGGGTCAAGTCAGCGGGTTAACTCGGTCAAGTACCGAGTCAGGGAGAGTTAGGGTGAGTCACAGAGTCAGCTCAGTCAGATCTGAGTCGGATCAGCTAACTCATCTGAGTGGCTGAGTTGCCAAGCCAAATTCTTGCACATGCCAAAATGCTGTGATGCACAATGATTGTGCTTCAGTCATGATGGCTTTTTGTGTACAACTCATTTCAATCCCTGTGATTCATTTCAGTCCAATGGCACTAACACCTGTTATGCCATTTCTTCCCTTCTTCTCAGCCTTGAGACTCAATACCAATTGCAGCATCTTTCTTTCAGCTCCTGGCAAGCACAACCAACACAGGCCTTATCATTGCCTCAAATCTTAAGTCCCTGGCTCAGTCTTACAACCCAGCTGCTGCAACAACAATTCCATCTATTTCCGGCTCCATCGAACCCATTTACTCACTCAGCCACTGACCATTCAATCTTCACTACTCTCTACTCAGTTGGTGTCGAAAACACCCCCTAGCCAGACAGTGCCAAACATCCTACAGTTTCACTCCAAGTGCAGCTCCAGTCCTCCTCATCTCATACTCATGTTTCTTCAGCTCCTGGCATACATAACCACCTGCAACCTCTATTCATACATATCTTCAATACCAGTACCAGCTAAACCTGCAGCTCAGTTCAACCCCGCAATTCACCAGATTCAACACCTTCGCAATCTCCATTTCTTCATTGCTCTGTTCCGTTCATCACCTACCGTGGCCCCGCACTCACTGCAGCTTCATAAACCAATCCTGCGGCATCACTCTGCAGCTCATTCATTACAAACAACACCATTCCTACATGACTGAGTTCAACCTCACTGCCAGCTGCAATTGTATCAATCCTAGCTCTTCTTGAGTTCATCACTGCAACACCCTAGCCATCACTGCCATTATCGTTCTTCCATGGTTCAAACTAGTCTTAAAACTCCACTAGATGTTCATTGTTTTAAACCCAAACCAACCTGCAATCTTGAACTACAACCACCACACTAATTCGAGCCACAGATTCACACAATCATTCAACAAAAGCCATGTCTTTTAACAGCTGCTTTCCACCTGAATCTCGCCTGAGCCACACATCTGACCCTGCCATTCCATGTATGACTCTTTCACCAATTTCATCTCAATCTCAGCTCATATTGACAGCAGCAATCACTATTTTCTGTAGCTCTGAATTTCATCACCTTCAACCATCTGAGACCCATATTAGCCTCAGATCCCCATATTTATCACCACCGATCAATGGCAAGAACCAAACCCACTCTCAATCTCTACCAATTCCTTCAATCCACCATCAGCGAACCCCAATCACGACATCAATAACATCCATGATTCTCTAATTTCTTGAACATCAGACATCACCCATCTATCCATGGCATCGATACCATCTTCTTTCTTCGTAATTCTTCTCCTCAACAGCATCAATTCCGAGAAGATATTCTCGATCTAAATCTTCACCGTAAAACCACCGTCAATCTCTTATTCCTCCATACGTAATTTCACAGAACCATCTTCATCTTGATATTCAATCCTCAAACCCCATTATCGTCTCAATCCAATGAATTTTGATCGCGACAACTTCAAATCGAAACCCATTTTAATTCCGCCTCTAAATTTCATCGAAACCCCTTCCTCTGTCTCGATCTCGAACTTCTCGAGAATGGTTCTCGATTTCTTGTGTTTCTTTTCTTCTCTATCTTTCAGGTGAAACAGAATGAGAGAATGATTGAGAAGATAGAACTCTCTTCTCGATTTAGGGTTAGATTAAATGAGGGTAGGTTATTCAGTGTCTGGTCACAGTGATAAGGGCTAACCTGATGGCAGCCCCTTAACCTGAGTAGGCTGTTCTTTAACACTCCTCCAAAGAGGGTCACCCCTTAACGCTGGCTCGGCTCCCGATAATATTTGCCCCTGAAAAGACAATTCTGCCCTTTTCACTCTAAATGAGTAGTTTCTCCTTCTTTTCCTCCGTGCGACTCCAGAGCACCTAATAAACTCAAAAGCACACATAAGACACATAATTTACAAGAAAACTCGCAAAGAAAGCATAAATACTAGATATTAAATACGGTGTATTCTACACCTATCAACAACTGAGTGTACGATCATTAATAGAAACTTGTACATTTGTATATTTTTCAATTTAAGGAAGAAGAAAAATAACACACATCAGCTGGCAGTTACCCCATGCGTGATTCAAGTAAAGACACTTCCCCCATATACTTGTTGTATCAATGAAAGGTCCACATTGAAAATCCAATTGCACCCGGCTTTATCTTGTCTCTCTGTAACTCGTCATAATCCATGAAATAACATAGTGTGGCTTTGGTTCTGTTATAGCTGACGTATATATATAATTAATATCAAAATAAGGATTTTGCCAAAATCATGCAAGTAAAATGTCAGACACGTCCGACAATACTGTTCAAAACACTTTTAGTCTGATACTAATGCCCTTTTGGAAGATAATATAACATTATTTTAAATCAAACTCAAGTGACATGGTGCCAACTTTATCAAGAAAAAAAGATCTTCCACGGTGAACTACTCAGCAACGATATTATGTATAACCAAACCTGCACTAAAACTACATGTGTGTGCTAAAAATTAAACAGATCTGTAGAAAACTCAATAATCTGCGGCTTACAATTTAGAAGCGGGAACATAAGACGCAAGGCTTGCGTTTGCATATGCATCCCAACTTAAGAGGAGAACTACATATATACTACCTTATGTTGTCGAGCAAAAATATTAACCTTTTAGCTCTCCATTAATATCTTTTACCTGTAATCAAGCTCATATACATGTAATTCTAATAAAACTTGAGAAACATAACATTACAATTGAACTTGGTTGCATATACTTACACTGTGTACCCTTACGGAACTGTATAGTTAATCCCAAGCATTCTAATTGTTTGATTTCGGTATTTTCCTACGGTAAAATATTTTAGAATGACAAAGCATCATCTTGCAAACACATCGGATAAAAATAACTTGTCTACAGAAAGAACACAAAGTAATTTTATTTATAGTAATTAGTAATATATAATCTCATGTAAAATAAGTCAGCTTTCCAGGAGTTTTGTTGGATATCTTTTTCTCCTTATTTGTATTTATGGTACAGTAGGTGCCCCTTTATGGATTATATTTCCCAGCTCATTTTTTTTAATGATTATCATGCATTTCACACTTAAAAGATCACTTGTAATGAATAAAAAGATATATCTATGTTAGTACGAAAAATAGATAAAGCTGATCATACATGTTGGTTTCTTCGGGTCGAGTAATAGTCAAAACTACAACAATTAGATAATGCAGTTAAACACAAAAAATAGAGAGTTTAGTCAAATATTAAATGAAGGTATAACATTCAAGAACTCCAACTGCGGTTATTATACTCTTTCTATGCTCGGGAAAAAACATTTTCAAACTGATTGGAAACACCATTGACAGGAATCCTTTAGTAATATAATCCAAGGAGTCATCCGTAGTGGTATTTAAGCAAGTTCCTCCAAAAATAGCCAACATATTTTTGAATTTTTTACAAATGTATCCACCCTAACTTTTATTTCATCTCCTATTTGTTTCCAAATACACACAACTGCAGAAACTTGGCGAAGCCTATTTTTTCTTATTAAGCCCCTACTTGCTATAAGGAAGGCCAATTTAGTTAGTTGATATCGCTATGTGTGTATATAGAAATTATTTACGTGCATTTATTTTTTCTTAACAATATATTACCAAGGTTGACATTACCATATATATCATGAATTAGTGAGCCGTAAATCCATGAAATCAGCGATCCATTAACCAGAAGCAGTTTATAGGTTTGTTGTTTTTTAGTTAACTCCAAATCCTTCTAGGATTGTAGTTGATTGAATTTGGTTTGGAATTGACTTGTAATAAGAGAGCAATAGTATTTGAATGCATTAAGCGGGAATGAAAGTTTTATACTTCAAAGAAGTTTTAATAAGCAGAAAATTGGTGAATAAAGTATATTGAGTTCGCTCAATGATATGAGAACCAAGATTATAGGATGGGGAGGATGATTATGTTGGAGTAGATTGACAGATGATAAAAGCCAACATAAACCATCCAAAAAGTGGTTGAATTTAAAACCATATTTCAAGTAATTAACAAATATGTTTAAGCGAATTTGAATAGAATGATAGACCCATTTATATCTACATCAACTGCATCAAATGGAACATTGACATTGGTTAGCTCGTCTTCATCAAATGTGCTCGTAAGCGCTTGCAAAAGCCAGTAAATGCAAAATAAGAAGCCTCATCCATGACTTTATCAGATTTCAAGGCCGAGATGCTCGTTTGTGCTAAATATTATTTTTCTGAACCTGCTCTCCAAAAGATTCACATATGAGATATCAATTATTGTATTCTAAATTCATCTTTAATAGAAAAACTAATTAATTTATTCAAAAAATTGTAGCATCACTTTTACTACACGGAACCGCAAAAGGTACTTTAACTGAAAAGTCGTAGACTTATCCGAGGAGTGTTCCTAAGAGGGGAACCTTTGGATAAGTATATGTGTCACAATAAAGGCTCCCCCAATAAGGATAATAAAATAATTATATCAACATAAATATGAAATTAAGATGAAATGTTAAAACAACTTAAATGTTAAAACAACTTAAGATGGAATATACATAACACTGGTAATGAATGAGGAAAAGACAACTCATTCCTTGGGTCCCCTCCATGGCTTGTTTCTGTCTTCATCCAAACATATATACCTTGAGTAAATTCAACATGTATATGCACCATATCAACCTTTTGTTGTATCTTGAATGATATAAACAAAGACAATTCCGGACCAGGTAAAATTTGTTTCATTCCGTCAGGAATCCTAAAGACTCATTGAAATCCGGAAGTCGATGTATAGCTGAATCAATAAAGAAAAAAAAAATCAATAATTTGAAATATGTAGATAACCAACTGAATACGGCTTGAGTTTATGCTTCCCTGAGAAACATAAACGGATTAAGAAATATTAAATGGTTGAATGAGTAATGAAGTAAGGATGATGAGGACATCATCATATGTCCGTACAACTGAAACTTGGAAAGAGACAACTCGAACTCCAACTTACTTGGAGAACATGACTTAATGTAATTTCTTGCTCATAATGCATATCATGGACTTTGGAATATTACAGGACACCATCTTTGGTTGTTGATTACCTTTTAACAGCGTATCTCCTTCTAGCATGAGTACCCAAATCTTGCAACTATCACTTTGTGGCATATTCAGAAATCCAGATGAAACACACCTTTTAGAGAATCTTAGCCCTAATACTACCTTCTAATTTTCATAAAATTAAGTAATTTTGCAGCCTCGAATGCCAACCACATCGAAATTATAGCCACTTTCAATCCAAGTACTCCTCACTTGCGTACTCACTACAAATAGCAGTAAATCAAGGATTGTTTAACATATTAGTTCATAATATATAGCACTCACACTAAATATATAAGAATATCATTATATATGATCAGAATCATAACTATCTTAATTTTAAAGAAAATCAAAAGGAAATATTAAGTACCAAGAATCATGCAATTTATAACTCTAATTTCTTTTATACGTAGAGGCCTAACCTTTGTGTATACATACTCTTTCTGCAAACCATGACAGTTTAAAGATTCATGTGGAAGGGTGGTGAAATCCTAACTGAATTGGGTTAGTATGCATTTGTCTAATCATAAAGGCTTTAAAGGCAACATTATTAGACAAAAGCACACTAACTAAATGCAGTTATGTTATGTGGTGGCCGTTGTAGCAGCGAGGCCATGATGGGGATGAAAGACCAGCAGAAGTATATGCTTGAATTCAAAGATAACGTTCCCTACTTAAGAAAGAGCAAGACCAATATAAGTATACGAAGTTAAGGAAAAACCATAAAAAATATATTTAAATAGTGCGTAGCACCATAGCCAGTGACACTGGAAAGACTGACTGGCATTTGGAAGGTCAATGTACACACTGATCCAAGGGAAACCAAAGGGAGAAAAGTCATCAAATTGATGAAAATATTATTAAGGTATATATACAACTATTAGTCTATCCAGCTTATATACACACTGAAACCACAGATATCCCACCTAAAATATTGTGCACAAAAATGCTCTCAAATTACCTTTCTAAAATCTCGACATATCTTTCTTTTCTTGCTTGTGTACCTATGCCTTTTTTCCTTCTCATTCAACCAGAGGGATCATTAGGAAGTTAGAAAATGAGTGATATTAGTCATGAGTCTCTCATTTATATGCAATTAATGTTATTAGTTTTAACCTTGCAAAAATCAAATGCTCCACATACTTAAGGCCAGAACTTCATTTCAAAATAAAACAAACATGTAAAAGACATTGAAATTTACCTTTATGTTTCCAGCCTTTATACCAAACTACCAAAGACAAAAACAATGAGAACTTACCATGGATGATGTTATAAATTCAATCGGCAACATCAAAAAAAGGAAAAACAACCAAAAAACATCCATGCCAGAATATTGATATGTGCACTAAATGAATCCCATAGCCATGATTATATAAGTTGCTATGGACTTATTTGAATAACCATGGAATGAATTTCTTGGAAAATTAAATCCCTGGCATACTAACATATGTTGGCCACACCGCCAAACCCCTTTTTCTTTAAAACTATGAATGTGAGACTAAGAAATCATACCTGAAACTCCATGAATGAAGAAATCAATATTAATCTTCTTCAAGATCGGTAACCTTCAACAAATTTTGAAATTTTAACATTCAACAATATCCACATCTTTTTCGTTCCTGATATGCACCTATATGCATTATCAATTTATCAAAAATAAAACAATCAAATGATTGTACGTCCTCATAACATCCAGAGTTCTGGCACCTACCTTGTTTTCATTATATTGCAGCTTCTCAGTCACTTCAAACATAGAATTTATGTTTTCATAAGGATTCTTTTCCTTCTCCAGGCTTACACCAATTTCATTATATTGACATTTGTCCCAGTAATCGCCACCACAGTAGGTATGTTCATAAAATCGTCTATGATGGCATCACTAAGTTATCCCACATTGTTATTTTCATGGAAGTTTCCCTGTAATCAAAAAATTAGCCCACATAATCCACAAATACTTAATGAAAAAAATAAATCGTGGAAATTATAAGTATATTGTACCTCTCATTCTCGATATAAATTTCCAGCATCAAAACATCACTATCACCAACTGATTTCGTTACAATGTTTGATTTAGACTTTAGCTTTCCAATAACATCCACAAAAAAACATCCAGTTACGTTATTTAAAGGAACTGTGTAAAATGTAAGAACAACTAACTGATACGCCAACCACTTACTTGTATCATACGTAGTATTATCGTTTTTTCTGCTAGCAACATTCTCAAGAGCTAGGAATTCGAGGATTTCTTGGGGAAACGCCATTGGAGCAACGTTAAGATTTTCAGGCTTTGAAAACCTATCTAACCACATCACATACTCATAGGAGAATATTTTCAGGCAACACTAAATTTCCGAATGGAATACACATGTCCTTCCTCGGTTTTTCCCTGGATCAACTTCACATGATCCTTTCCCACTTTAGCATGCATCCGAGTCCCCTGAAGTTGATATATGTGAAAAAAATAGTTAGTTGAATGGATTCAACAACCTAAATACTCCATTACCATATGGCCATAAGAACGATATAGCATACATAATGGAAAAGAACCAAAACTAAAGAACGACGTTGAAGAAAATAAAATAAAGAAGTCTTGAAATTAAACGATTAAAACAGAAAATTGATAACTGCAGTCAGAAAAGCGTACTAACATCTCAACTAAAGATCATGTAATGTAATGCCAGGAAACACACACGTACATCTCCATTGTCTTTCATTCGATCAATTAAGCAGACGGCAAAGATAAGATCAACTTAATAGGATGCCATCCCTGGCATTTAACTACTTTAAACAATGTAACAACCCAACATAATACACGACAAATTAAATTGCATACAAAATAATCATTTTCATTTAAAGTGCCAAATTTTACAGAACCAACAAAAGTACAAATATTTTCATGAGTAGACCACTAATATATCCATTTCACCCTGGATCAAGTAAAGACTTTTGGTTTCTATCAAGCCACTAATATATCCACTTCATTAGGAGTTGACCACTACTATATCCATTTCATCAAGACACTTTTAGATCATCTGCAGTAAGCAACTATAAGTGCGGATATAGAAAACGCTTAACCAATTTAGCAACAAAAAAAAATCCCCAAAGTGGATCAATAATATATATTGTCCAAGGATATTACACTGCTCATATAAACGCAATGGGTCCTTGATAATGCTTCACTGCTGAACAACCCAACAACTATAGGAGAGCCTTTGAGATTCTTGAGATAGAGAAGCACATGCAAGTAAGAGCATATCATGGTTTTTTGAGCTCCAAATATAAAAATGGGAAAATAGGATTTTTAAATATTAAACGTGCAAGAGAGGTACACCTAAAATCGAATAGAACCTTAAGTTTTGCTGGGGCAATCACCAAAAAGGCTAGCTTCTTCGGCCATTTACTTTATTTACAATATCTCGCGAATATATCCCATAAATCGTCTTTTCAAAATTCTATTCACGTAAATCCAACAGTCAATTTTCAATAAAAAAAAAGTTTCATACATAACCTGTTTGCCAACGTAAATCATAAGAACAAAGAAAACAGTTAATAAATCATAAGAACCCATACACTACATATGGAAAATCAAAACCCAATACAAAATCCCAAAACAGAAAAATAACAAAAGGCAGTTGAGGGGAAAAGAAGCATTAGAGAACAGAGATCACATACCTATCGGGACAATGATCACACAACCTGCAACAAAAGATCATTTATGAAATTAATCAAACACAAAAATAATAGCCTAAAAAAGGATCAAACAAAAAAATAGTCTGAAAAACGAACAGTGGGGAAACGGGAAAAAGAAAAAGAAGCAGCATATGTTATAAGAAGAGGTTGAAGGGAAATTTGAAAGTTTCTGTCATTAGACCTATAAATATCCATTGAGTATTATTTTATTTAACACCAAAAGTGCGTTATTTTTCCCGGAGCTATTTTTGTTGCAACACAAACCTATTATTGGAAATATACAGCCTCATACTTATTAATTTTTGGTAACCCGTAAAAAAAAGGTTAAAGCTATAATTAAGGTTAAAATATCAATAAATTTGAAAAAGTATTTTTAGCAGTTATTGGATTTATTAGGGAAAATATATCGAAAGCATAAATATGTGCAAAGAATATTTGTTTTTTAAGGAAAAAAAACATAAGAAAAGGTGAAAACTATAATTAATGGAAAATATTCACCCAAAAATTATTGAAAAAAATTTAGTAAAAATATTATTCCCAAACCACACCTAAAAAAATTATGGAAACTAATAAGACCTAAAATATCCAAGTTTTTTTTTTTTGTTATTTCTTCCTTTTTTTTTTTATTCCTGATTTAGCATTAAAAATCAAAATAGGGAAATAATGATTTCCCCAAAGGTTTTCCGTTTTTTTAAAAAATTAAATTAAAGCTATAATTAAGGTTAAAATATCATTAAATTTGAAAAAATATTTTTAGCAGTTATTGGATTTATTAGGGAAAATATATCGAAAGCATAAATATGTGCAAAGAATATTTGTTTTTTAAAGAAAAAAAACATAAGAAAAGGTGAAAACTATAATTAATGGATAATATTCACCCGAAAATTATTGAAAAAAATTTAGTAAAAATATTATTCCCAAACCACACCTAAAAAAATTATGGAAACTAATAAGACCTAAAATATCCGGGTTTTTTTTTTTGTTATTTATTCCTTTGATCTTTTACAATAATTACATGAAGTTATAAATGTAATTATTTATTTCATAAATATGTTAATTTGATTTTTTTTTATTTTAATCATAAATGTCCAAAATTAATATAGTAATTTTTTTATTTTTTAGATTTTCATAAAATTATAAAAGATTATTTTATCCATAAATATGTTGAATTGATTTTTTTTTATTTTAATCATAAATGCCTAAAATTAATATAGTAGTTATTTTTATTTTCTGGATTTTCAAAATAAATGCACGAAATTAATATAACAATTTTTCTAAATAATGGGGGTCGTCCGTCGCGTGTGTCCCACTAATCCATCTAATCTACACCGCACATTGTCAGATCAACGCACCATATCTAACGAAATTTCATCGGACGAATACGAATGGTTTCTCAATTAGCCAATGAGAGCGCGAGGTCACAGTTACCAACCAATAAGAGGGAGGGTAAGCAGCACCAGTGCTACTTTTATTCTGGAGTGATGGATGGTATTGAGTTTTTAGGTTGTTGATGGATTGTGTAAAAATATAAATTTAACCCTTCCATACCCAAAGGTTTCTTCTTAGTCTACTCAAAAAATGAACTAAATGACAACATTCCTAAAACATGACAAAACAAAACTTCATAAACCACAGCATATGCACGTCTCAAGAATCACTAAGCGGCTAAATAAAAGAACCAACATCAAATAATGCAAATAATGCAAATAATTAATCTGCAAAGAATGCAATGCAAATAGATATGGACGCGTCCATATATATAATGTGTTCTAGGCTACCAATAAGTATATGAGCGGATTAACATACTTTTCAGTCTTACCCTGCCAAAGATCCATATCATTTGTGATCCAAAAATAAGGCCCATCCTTGAAATGAATATTTGCATTCATATATACAAAGAGAGAGATCGGCATTCAAAAACTCTGAATTATAATTTTGACACAGTTTTAATATGGTATCCTTTACCAAAGTCTGAATAAAAAACCAAATCGACATGTTTTTGAAAATGAAATTCTATATCAAAGAAATGACATTCATATTTCATTTTTAACTTCTTTTTAAGTATGATCACTCCATGAACACCAAAAGTTTGTTTAAGCAAGCAATGTTAGCAGGAAACTCAAAAACATTATTCTTGGAAAGACTCCATGTAAAAAAGAATAACATATCTTTTGATGTCAACCCCAGTAACAAATCTATCTTCTGATTTTATTTTTCATTTTGCCTGCACTAAATCAAATAATACAAAGGCAATTATAAAAGTAAAGAGAAAAAAATTAATGCATATCTTCGCATAACACAGTGGCACAAACAGTGGTCCGAAGATTGAATACTTGAGCCTCCTTGAAATCCTTTGTTTATAGGGACAGTTAAAACAACGCAGAAACACCATATATTTATTCATTTGGGAGAAAAAAAGCCTGGCAAATTTAGGGGCGCCTCCAAACGAATTAGGGGCGACAAAAAAGGACAAAATAGGTCATAATCGGAAGGTTAATCCATAATCGGAAGGTTAATCCATAATCCCATTTTTTTAATGGCCAAACTACCCTTTACAATCGGGAGGTAACTATACAATCGGTAGTTAATCAACAATCGGGAGTCAAGATAGTTCATATAACTACCGATTATACAGTGGCTCTCTTTTTGCAAATATCCTACCATAATCGGTAGTCAAGATAGTTCATATAACTACCGAATATAGAGTTGCCCCAAAATGTGATTTTGCAAAAATCCTCAATTTTTTGAATTTTGGTTGAGCATATAATCGGTAAGATAGGAAGAGTTATCATGACTTCCGATTATAGAGTGGCTCTCTTTGCAAATATCCTACCATAATCGGTAGCCAAGATAGTTCATATAACTACCGAATATAGAGTTGCCCCAAAATGTGATTTTGCAAAAAATCCTCTTTTTTTGAATTTTGGTTGAGCCTATAATCGGTAAGAAAGGAAGAGCTATCATGACTTCCGATTATACAGTGGCTCTCTTTGCAAATATCCGACCATAATCGGTAGTCAAGATAGTTCATATAACTACCGAATATAGAGTAGCCCCAAAAATGAGATTTTGCAATCGGTAGCTAACTAAACTACCGATTATGAAGGGGCATACAAGTATTTTCATCCTATTTTGTCTTTTGTGTCGCCCCTAATTCTTTCGGGGTCGCCCCTAAAAGTGCCAGGAAAAAAAGAGAGCGAATCTTAAATATTTAATCCACGTAAATGATAATGATAAGCTTCCAAATGATTCAATAATCTGTACGTACATTTTAGTTCGAAAAATTCGAAAGCACCTGAACCTTATAGTTTGCAAGAAAAACAATGGTTACAAAGAGAAAAAATAATTAACGTTAACTTGTAAATGTGTATGCCTATGCAACAATTACATTTTAGTTCAAAAATTCAAAATTACTGTTTACAAAAAATAAATAAAAAAATGAATAATTAATTGGGGGATATGGGAATTAATTGGGGATATAGCTACAGGACAAAAACGGTGTCCCAATAGCAATTCTGGGTGACCCCCTATGTAATTATTTTTTTAATTTCTAATCTAGCCCCCCCACTAATCTGGATTATTGATTAATTATAATTAGTAAAACGTTAAGTATTTGGGGGATAAATTAGTGTATTTATTTTTATTTGAATTTGTGTGGGTTAGTTGAGAGTAGAAGGAGGAAAAATGGTTTTTGAGTGGAATTTTTTTTTGAAAATGGAAGATGATTGTGATGAGAGAATTGCTGCTAAGAGGTTGAAAATTTGATTTTTTTTCTTTGAATCCACCATTGTTACAGCTGAAAAAGCTTGGTGCCGGCATGGTATTCAACCAAAAAACCATGCCGGCATTTGTTGGAAATTTTCATAAATTGTCTCGTTACAAAATTTTTCAGGTTTTGATCTTCAAAACCTATTTTTTCTGGTTTTAATCAGTCTACTTAAAGCACGATTATCGATTTTCGAGCATCCTAGGAACTACTTTCAACATGGTTTTTGCTTAAATTTCTATGCCGGAACATGATGAAAAGTATCCAGAAAATTGATTTTTTTTTTCACTTAACTACCGGCATTGATAGATTTATATCGAGCATGCCGGCATTTAGTTCCGGCATTGAATTTCATCACTTCCGGCGTGGTCTTCATCATTTCCGACATGTTCTTCAAACACTTAGGCGTGGTCTTCATCCTAAATAACCATGCCGGAACTCACTTCCGGTGTGGTCTTCATCCTAAATTTCTATGCCGGCACATGATGAAAAGTATTCAGAAAATTGATTTTTTTTTCACTTGAATACCGACATTAATAGATTTATATCGAGCATGCCGGAATTTAGTTCCGGCATTGAATTTCATCAATTCCGGCATGGTCTTCATCACTTCCGGCGTGACCTTCATCATTTCCGACATGTTCTTCATCACTCCCGGCATGTTCTTCATCACTTCCGACGTGGTCTTCATCATTTCCGGCGTGGTCTTTATCATTTCCGACATGGTCTTCATCACTTCCGACAGAGAAGGAGAAGAGAATTTGAAAGGAAATGGGGAAAATTTAGAATTTGAAAGAGAATGGCGAACATTTGGGTTTCAAAGTTTTCACCCTAAAAAGATTAATAAGAAGTGGAGATGGAAATGGGGAATATGATTTTGTTTTTTGATTTTAAGTTTTTTGATTTTAATTTTGAGGGAAGGGTGTTTTAGTATTTTCGCCCCCAAAAGTCACCCCTTAGCACACACCATGGGTTGGGGGAAGTAATTCATATCCCCAATTAGTTTCTATATCCCCAATTGCGTGTTCAAAAAAATATTGTAAACGGAGGAAAAAAAAGTTTAGCATTAACTTATAAATGTGTATGGCTTAGGAAAAAAATTCAAAATTACGTACATTATGATATACTCTTAAAAGCATTTTTAGGAGCATCACTAACCTCTATGTGTAGTGAAATGTTCTTGACCTTTCTCTTTCTGGAGTTCATTCTCTGTGCTCACTGTAGGGGTGATAAAAGACTTTCTATAAATCAAGCTCGTGGGCCATAGGGGTGCTCAAGTCTTGGGCTGCAGGGGTTGAACACTTGTTCTCCCTTTTGGAGCATAAGATCTGTTGTTGATCTTATGTACTCCTCATTCACTTCTTTGCTTTCTTCAATAAATCCAATGCAAAACCTAATGGATTATGACTCAATTTTTCTGTCGTTGACATTGCCACGGCACATGCCACTGTATTCCCTTGTGGAGGGTATCGCTGCCAGATAAGAAAACAAAAACCAAAATCAAGACAACATATCGACTAAACAGGATTAACAAAAAAAAAAAACCACCAAATAAAAAACCTGGTATTTTCAGGGGCGAACCCAAAAGAATTAGGGGTGACACTAAAAGACAAAAAAGGTCACCCAAACGTAAATCTAAGCTACCCCTTATCTTCGATTTTTCGAAATGGCCAATATGCCCTTATATAATCGGGAGCCTATGATGTGATTTTTAAAGTTGTAGTAAAGTGGTAATAAAGGTTGTCGTTCTCTCGAACTTGTGAAGGATTTTCAGACTTTAAAATTAAAACAAAAATAGAAAACACACTAAAAATTATAGCAAACACTGACAAAGTTGATATCAATATTAAAAGAACACTGAGGCTAAGATTCCACTATTTTCCAAGTTCAAAGTGATTTAATCCAATATTTATATTCATGCAATTTTCTCGTTCAATTTGATTCTAAACTATTGCAATAAGTAGATTTTCAAAAGTAATAATTGTAAATACCAAGTATGAAGCATCAAAAGTATTAAAACTAAGCATACTCCATCAAAATAGATCACAATCACTCAAATCAAAATCATATTCAATATTAGTTCAAGGCAAATAATCATATAATAACCGCAAATAAAAAGATAAAAATAGAATATACCACTTTTTGTTGGAAAAATAGCTTCCTCTATCGCCTCAAAGAATGGGGTTTAGCTCCTCATATTAATCATGGTCTCAAAATATGTATTTATGGCTCATAAGATGATTAAAAGGATGAAAAACAATAAAACAGACTGTTTGCAACGCTGTAATGGCGTTACAAAGTCTGTTGCAATGGATTGTTACAAGAGCCGACTTATGCATCGTTTTGTGTCGTTGTATCTAAGACCCGTAAAACGACTTGTCCTTGGAAGCCTATTGTTCTTCGTGTTCTTGACTTTACACCAGAGAAACAGTTTCGCAACTCGTGATTTTTGTTCTCTGTGGTGTTCTAAACCTCCCTAAAGTGTTCGTAACCCTTCCTTGACTCATACCTGTGCTATATATAGGCGCATGCCCCAAAAATCCGAGTTTATCTTCAATTATTCTTCGGTTTCCTCCACCAAAAGTTACGGGATTTTTCTTATTATCTCAACCTTCTCAAGCGTCCTCCTGAGTTACCGAAACTTTCCAAACTCCTATCAAGTCTCAAACAAGACCAGATACGTCCATATCCTGGCGTAAAATCCTCTCCAAATCCTCCACAACTCCGGCAATATTTCTTCGCCTCTATTTATCCAAAACTCGATTGTCCACCCAAACCTAGCCGAAACAATCCACCGCACCAACCCCCGTTATGATATAAGAAGTCCAGTCCACCAAAATTACGAGATTAAATCTCTTTAAAGTTGCCCAAAAATCAAATCCCAAAACTGTTACTTCGCTGTATTCTTTTTCCCGCGTTTTTCATATTTTGAAATGTAGAAGATGAGGCGCCCCTATCCAGAGTAGGGGTGCCTATAGCAGGTGCCTTATAGGGTGTCCTGGAGGTGCCCCTTATCCAAACTGTGGGTGCCAATAACAACTCCTCCGGGTGCATTAGACAACTTTTCGAGCCGATTTTTCCAAAAATGTTTATTGGCCAAAAATACCTACACACACATAAAACACCATAATAAGTACAAAAATGAGCACTATCAATATATAGAATCGAGACAAATTAGACACAAAAATGTGTCTATCAGCCTACACCATAATCGGTAGGTTAAAGGTGAATCGGTAGGTTAAATTGAAACTATACCTACCGATTATTGTGTAGGTACTTCGGCTAATAATCAAGAGTATAAAACACAGTTTGGATAACTTAGCCTGTGTAAGTGGTGGTCCAGATTTATCTAGAGAGAAGATAAATCTATGGTCATGGTTTGTTCAACTTAAATATTAATTAGTATAAGTGTTTTATTAATTAGTGTCTCATTAATTTCTCATGATAAATGATTTATTAGTTTTACATCATAAATGTCCCTTAATTAATACTAGGATATGACCCGTGACGGCACGGCACGGGGTGAAATTAGTTCTTGATAGTGCCGATTTTATTCTCTTAATGTACTTGACACTATCGTATCCAACTATCCATGTTAATTATTTTTGACCCCGGGGTTGAATGTATGCAGCTTAGATGAATTTGCGTGACAAATTTCAGTACGAGGGTTCTCGCAAGAGAAGTTAAGTTATAGCGTTGAGATTTGTGAAAATGGACTTATCTGTTTTAATTTGCAATTGCAAGTAGTTATAAAGTGGTATGTTAACGAATGTTAATTGGTTTCCTACTGGTAAGCTAATATTTTTCCAGTGGATTCTGTACCCTAGGAACTAAAGAGCCGTTATAGTCATCAAATCACTCAAAGTGTCGGTTGATGTTACAAATCATCCCATTTTGGTTCTCTGCAACAGTGGGATCCGTAGTGCAAGTAGTGTTGTTGGCTGTGTCATGCGCGTGACGGCGTGAGGTTTCCTCTGTTGTGAGTAATTTATCCTTCTAATGAATTATCTAGATATCCCTAGTGTATCGATAAGAAAATACCTTAAATTTTGGTTGTGTAATTACACTGTTGAAACTCTTTGCATGTGGCATAAGAGTTTCCTTTAGCAAGGTGAGGTTTCCGTCTCATGGATAATGAACCTACCAATTTAGTAATGGAAGATCATTATTTAACCTGTTTTTCATATTAAATAATTGGATTGCACACTGCAGATGTAACAGTGTGTCTCCCCTATACCTATAGATTTATTTTTTCCTGATCACTACAATGAATCTAACTCCTTTAAAAGCCTAAGGTCATTAGGCTCCACGTTGAACGGTGACCCTCACCTTCATACAGAATTGCTCCGTTTCACTTTTCTTCAAATAAGAGAAAAAAACGGGTTTTCTCCCAAATTTTCCAAAAAAAAAAAAAAAAAAAAACGCTAACAGCAAAACCTAATCTAATCGTTTCCTCCGGAACACGGCCTAAAGAGTTCTTCTTCTTCCTGTTTCCTCTCTTCTCTCTTATGGAACACGGCCTAAAGAGTTCTTCTTCTTCCTGTTTCCTACGGCAAGAAAACTTGACAAGGGTTTAATCACTAATCAACTGCAGTTCTTTTGTTCCTTTCACTCCTTCTCCGTCTCTCTGTTCATACCATCTTCTCTCTGTTCACTTTTCTAATTCTAAAACTAATTTTTTCCCTTGGTAAACCCTAACCCCTTTTATCCTGTCTCTTCGTTTCTCTGAATCAATAAACCTTAACCCATGTTTTGTTTTGCAGGTATAATCAATATACAATAAACCCATGTTTTGTTTTGCAGGTATAATCAATAAACCCTAACCCATGCATTATTTTGTAGGTACAAACTTTGCTCTTGGTAAACCCTAACCCTTTTCTTTTCCAAGCTACCCTAATATCCATTCAAGGTGATTTTACCCTTATTCTAATTACTGATATATCATAAACCCTAATTTCTCATGGTTTTCTTTTGCAAAAGGATTATGGTTTTGTTTATTTGTTCTTTATTTGCTGTCTAAGGAAGATCATTGAATAGTGCAATTGTTTCCATTTATTTTGTGTTTAAGTGTGTTAATCGTATTTGTATGATTGCTGGAAATTATGAAGATAAAGATATTTATAACCTTTCTCACTCACTGCTTACTTTCTTCCCAAATAGATACTAACTGAAATGGGTTTGTGTTTTAATAGCTAAACATTTTTTGGCATTACAAGTAGTAATTTTTGGTGAATTCACCTATGTAGCATATTGGGATGTTTTTGTTATCACAATTTCCAGCAGTTTTAGGCATGTAACCATGTTTATTTTTATTGCAGGGCATTTTAGCCGTTTTAGTCTTTTTTTTTTCGAGGCTAACTATTTTTCAAGTGTTGTTGGGTTGGTGCGGATACCATTTGCCATTTACGTCATCTATTCTTTTCTAAGGTAACAACATCAGCTTAAACTCATTTTCAAATTTCGTAGCATCTGATTTAATCGAAGGGAATGCATTAAAACCGATTTATTGTAAATTGTGGAAGGCTGATGTGGAGTTCAGGATGGTATTGTAGCAGCAGTTGGGTGTTGTACGACAATTGCTTCATTACTCCGGGCTCTGCTGTAGTTTATGGCTTCATTGAGGTCGTGTTTGATACAAACACAAGTGGTTTTATACAGAAGCGCAAGATATTGATCCCATTGATTTTGGAATTGTGAGTTTTTCTGAGTATCAATTGTTTTTATATTTTATTTTTTCTGCTATACATAGATCAGTAAGGATATGCTAAAAAAAAATAAAAAAAAATGTTGCACATTTGTTGCAGTCGAAAGAAAAAGAGATGACGGGTCGCTGCTTATGGTGCTTTGTTCTACATGTGTGGGTTTAATCTGTATTTGATGGGTACTAGCCTGCTTTAACCACAGTAAAGATGAAATTGGTAATTGCAAAGAGGGTTTTAATGATTTACAGAATGCTTCGATCTGAGCCAAACTCAGACACTATTACAAGGTATACATTTACGTTTTGAACATAACCATCGATAGTTTATTATGGCATGGTTTTCAAGACACATTTCATACACTTTGAGTCACATTGTTGCTTCTACTGTCATTGCCACTTGACTCAGCACCACCTGTAGTGTTAGTCAATTTTGTTTCGCAGTTTATAGTTTAGTGTAGTTTAACGAGTATACAGGCTTGGAATGTTGCCTTAGATTTGGATCACAAGTCTTAACTTTGTTGTTGTGAGCAGCTTTAAGTGTTGCGCAATTAAGTTATGCATTTGTTTCCGCTCAGATATTAGTAATATTCATCTGGCGCACTGTGTGTTCCATCTATTAAAGCCATGATTGCTGAGCTGAATGATAGATTACATTTTAGTGACACAGACATTTCAACGACAGTGTATTACTGCCAGTTGTGTTTCCAAACATGTTCATGTTTCTCCAATTTAAACAAATCAGTTTTACTCTTTGTTGGTGTACACATAATTTCAATTTGCAAAGGATGAATATTACATTAGTCAATTGATGCGAATTTCACAGGTGAGAGTGGGAAATCCAAGTGTAACAAACCTTGAGCTCAAAATTTCTTTAGTCTCCATATGAATTTCCTTTGTCAAGTGGGTTATCTATCTGTAAATTATCCGATTTAAGTGTTATCCATCTAATTTATTTATGAAATGTATTAATTTATTATAGACTAAATATTTGATTTTTTACTGCAGCTTTACAAACAAATTTAATTTTCAGGAGATTCCCAAATGTAAACGGTGATGAGTATATATATGGTTAACTAATGTCAAAAAAAAGTTCAATAATTTATGCAGGTGTTGTAAATTTTTGTTCTTTTTCAATCTTGGTGCTTAAAGATAGTGTTGTCGTCATTTTTCTAATCTTCAGTAATTTTCCTCTAGATTTTGCCTGCTTGGGTTTTTTAAAGTTCCATACCAGCAACATTGAAGCAACCACAGAACTTTCTAAATACATGCTTCAAGAATATTGCAGTCTCTGAAAACTTTTTGTCACTTACATTATCTACCATTTGTCGTGCATTATGAGTTTTATTTGCATTGTTTTGTATGGTTCCTCAAATTAGACTCTGTATTTTTGGGCATAAGTTATGGCCCCTCTGATGAACGTTTTAATTTTTGTGTGTCTGCAGGCATTGATACTAGCAGTACGTAAAGCGAGTCAATCTATATGCAGTTAAGAAGAAAACGATAATAGAAGATCCTTACTTTGCCCCCAGAAGCATAGCAATATAGTCGCAAAAAAATTATAATCATCACTAATCACGAGAAAATGAAGAGTACCACTGCTACCACTTCCTCCCTCGCGCCAATTTTGCTAGATTATATTGACGTATAGTTCACAATGTGATCTGCAACTGTATACACAGACGTCAAAAAAGATGCAGAACTTTTTAACTTAATTTGTATATATTGCAACTTTTTGTATATATTGCAACTTTTACACTTGATCTGCATAAGCCCATTTTCATCTTATGACACTAAATTTATCAAGCTCACCTCCGTTTAAGCTAGAGCTTAAAGTTTGATTTTGTAATAACTAAAATCAGCACACCATGGATTCATCAAACTCTACATGACGAGTTTATGACTCAACTCCTTCATATATTGAGTTCCACAGTTCTCTTTTTGTATTTTTCTTTTGGGAAACAACTTTCCCCAATTTTCTTTGTTGTATCTTATTTAGATCTCTGCCACGTACAAAAATTTGAGATCATATAAATCAACAAACCCATCTTCTAAGTTCAGTGGTGGTGGTCCTGACTTAACATTGTACGTTTCTGTATGCATAAAAATACAATTCAAGAATATACTTTCTGTAGACGGATCGTTTCTGTTTGCATAACAGTACAATTTAAGAGTGCATTTATGTAGGGGGATCGTAACAGTGGAAAACCCTAAGCATGCGTTGTCTTGCCGCACCAAATTAAATATTCATGGGGACGGGGCGAGGCGAAGACGAGCCATACCAAGTCAGAAATCCTAAGCACGCATCGGGACAGGGAGAGGTGAAGCCGAGCCAAGCATACATTGGCCCGCAACACCAAATCCAAATTAAAATGCATGGGGACGGAGCGAGGCGAAGACGAGCCATACCAAGTCAGAAATCCTAAGCATGCACCGGGACAGGGCGAGGCGAAGCCGAGCCAAGCATATATTGGCCCGCGACACCAAATCTAAATCAAAAATTCTAAACGATGGGGCGAGGCGAAGTCCCACAACACCAAATAAAAATGCACGACGGGGCGAGGCGAAGCCACATCACACCAAACAAAAAATATGGTTAACAGTAAAAAAAAATGAGGGATGGGATGAGGTGAAGCCACATCAAATTCTTTTTATTTGTAAGGAATGAAATTTGCCAGTAATCATATAAAGTAGTGGAGCATCAAACCAAAAATATGATGAATGGTTTGCGGATCCGCCCGGTGCGTAGCACGGGCCTAAAATCTAGTATATAAATAAAAGAAATTACAATAAGAGACTCCATCTCACATAAGAGACAGAGCCAAAGGTTAAAGAACCAAAAGCTTATCGAAAGATGAGGATAGTTTGACTAAAATCCTACCGAATAAACCCACATATAGATAAGCTATGAGAAATTAATGGCTATTCACTACATTTCCCCATTGTGTAAGAAGACCGTGATAACTGAAAACTCAACCCTCTGAATTCCACATTAGGACCAGTCCAAGTGGCCGACAATGTTTTTTGTGATTGTCAGATGCTTGAATTTGATGATGGTATGCTATATATATTCATCTTCATCTAATTATGACTCCTTGGTGGATTACATAGAAATTTAAACGTGTGATTTCCTTTTAATCACCTTAGTACCCATCTGAATAAGAGACTATAAAGGTGGTATATATAAGAGGAAAAAGATATAATTCGCGTTGGGTTATTCTAAAACTGCTTGCATTAGTGAAAGGAAAAATAAATGTAGTTTACAGAGTGAAAATCCTTAGTAACACCTGACTTGAGATGCCAATTTTTAATTTTTCCTTTCCCTCCTTTTATGATCATTTTTCAGAATCATTTTCTAAAACTGTTTGTATTTACAGAGCCCTGTAGCATGAACTTTATAAAACGGGTTCATAAGAGGTTAAGTACTGGTAAAACAAATAAGCGTAGTTTTTCTTTATTAGTGGAGCCTTACATAATGAGCTATAATATCATCTGGGTATGGGTTCCTCAATCTTTGCTTCGCACTTGGTACACCACTGGTTATCCTCCTCCTACCACCTTCTTTGTGCAGTTGCTGCACAAAAATTTATTGCACGATAGGCTGTTGCACGATGCAAAAATTTATTTTGTTCCTGCATTAACGGAATGTTAGACAGAGTGATGGTGTGGTGGGACTTCTCAAAAAGATTTATCCAGATAGAAATGTACATTAGACCCGATCTCCCGTTTGGAAAAATTCAAACATCAAAATTTTGGCTATGGAATACCCTATTCTGGTAGGTAGAGTTATTTGTCTGGGCGGTGTTTTTGTGCAGCATCTGTGTTATACATGAGTTGAGTTTCATGGTGCATGATTTATATGTAAAAAACTCTTAACCAAGTCTAAGGTCGAACTAAATGATTCCATAAACTCTGTCGCATACATACCCCCAACTTCTGGAAGGTTCATGTTGAAGTAGATTTTGGCGGAACTCGTTGATAAAAAAGATAACTTCTCTGGAAATAGGGCAAGTGTTGTTAGTTATTACTTATTTTAAAAACAAATCCATTGAAATTGATGTCCAAGAAATCATAACTTGACCAGTGTCTAACCTGTATTTTTTTTTTTATGTAGCACCCGATAATGACAACTACAATTGGGGTTTTTGTTAAATGCCATGTTCGTCTAATTTATGGTTTAGCTCTCCTGTGGAGTCACTCCACAGAGTGATAATCACGTTGACACCACCGTCTCTAAGAAATAGAATCTCAAGATTAACGCCTACTATTATAATATCTAAAGATTATCATAAACCTGTTGACTATATCCCCAAAGTACATATATTAGTTTAACATACTTATACCTGAGGTTTTGGAGACTGAAGTCACCCGACACCCATAATGGATTGTGGTCCATTTGCTCTCTTAAGTTAGGGTGGTTAGAACACCTACAACATCTTATCCACCATAGGTATTTTTAGAAAAGTTATTATATTCGGGACAATAATCTCTTAAACTGAGTGGAATAAGATCTTACCTCAAGTTCTTCAAAAATAACTTGTGGCAAGGCATTTTCACCGTGAAGGAATCGAGATGCTTAACGGCAAACCGCGGTGGCGGAATTATCCAACAGTGTGATTTTCACAGTATGGCCACTGTACCACAAAAGAGAATTCCATCAGTGGAAACATTACTGGAATAACTAACATTACACATAAATAAATATGTAATAGATCTCAACGATGTTCTGCAGGGTGAGCTTGCCGACACTGCACCTGAGGGCAGCATTTTTGTTCAAAGCTGGGGGAGTGACACTTTCTAATACACCTACTACATTTGTGTATCAAAGGGTTACATTAGAAACCGATCACACTGTAATATATTTCTTTAGAGGGGAAAATTAGTTTTTCTTATCGAATGACTGACCTGTAAGGTACGTATCCTGGAGGCAACTATTTAGTTATTCATATGCGGGAAATATAAATTTTTACGGGGAATCGCCAAGATATTCCTAGACAGAGGCTTGATATGTGTGTTAAGTCTGAAAACAATTCGGTCTTTATTGTTTGCAGGGCGGAAACGTGTTTTTTCATCTGAAAGCAACTTATAATGAAAACGGCAGGGGAAAATATCAAAAATGAGGTTCCTAGGCACAACACACCTGCATTCAATTTAATGGTAGCTGTAATAAGAGCGGTAAAAAAAAGGTCCATAAGAGTGCACACATTATAAGTTGCTTACATTTTCATCAACCAACAACACAACCAAACTTAATGCCACTACGTGCGAACCTAACACAGATGTGTCAAGGTTTTCCTTCATCAACTTCATGAATCCGGACGACTGTCTTGTACTTGATAACTGGGGTTTGCAGCGAGTTACATCGGATTCCAGATGCCATGGAAGAGCACTACATCAATCAGCATAGACTGTTGTTAGCCGTAGAATAGTGACATGTAGTAATCCAGTACACTCACAGAGGTTGTTGTTTATGTAAAGTACAATTGTTCCCATTATGAGTAACTAAATGTGGTTTTAACAGTATCAGACATAATTTACTTATTGAGATACGCATCTAAATAATCATAACTATTAAAAATAGATCAAGGATTCAAGATTAAGAATTAGTCCATGTGTAAGAAATCGCCTCACGTTACAGATTAAGAATTAGTTAATTTCGGCCAATTTCTCAAAGTTTATTGCGAAAAATACTAAACTAATAATTAACACATAAAATTAACTACTGAAATTCAAATCAAGAGAATCATAGGTCATCGTCAAACAATGCAACTCATGACAAATAATATTTAAAGAGAAAAACCATTAACGAAGAATTGTCATTCAGGAATTCCATCAAATCATATGAAAACAAAAACTAAAGCTAAAACGGTGGAAGAAAAATCTTAATATATCAAAAATGAGGTTCCTAGGCACAACACACCTGCATTTAATTTAATGGTAGCTGTAATAAGAGCGGTAAAAAAAAGGTCCATAAGAGTGCACACATTTAAGTTTCTTACATTTTCATCAACCAACAACACAACCAAACTTAATGCCACTACGTGCGAACCTAACACAGATGTGTCAAGGTTTTCCTTCATCAACTTCATGAATCCGGACGACTGTCTTGTACTTGATAACTGGGGTTTGCAGCGAGTTACATCGGATTCCAGATGCCATGGAAGAGCACAACATCAATCAGCATAGACTGTTGTTAGCCGTAGAATAGTGACATCTAGTAATCCAGTACACTCACAGAGGTTGTTGTTTACGTAAAGTACAATTGTTCCCATTATGAGTAACTAAATGTGGTTTTAACAGTATCAGACATAATTTACTTATTGAGATACGCATCTAAATAATCATAACTATTAAAAATAGATCAAGGATTCAAGATTAAGAATTAGTCCATGTGTAAGAAATCGCCTCACGTTACAGATTAAAAATTAGTTAATTTCGGCCAATTTCTCAAAGTTTATTGCGAAAAATACTAAACTAATAATTAACACATAAAATTAACTACTGAAATTCAAATCAAGAGAATCGTAGGTCATCGTCAAACAATGCAACTCATGACAAATAATATTAAAAGAAAAAAACCATTAACGAAGAATTGTCATTCAGGAATTCCATCAAATCATATGAAAACAAAAACTAAAGCTAAAACGGTGGAAGAAAAATCTTAATATATCATGAATGTGAAAACCCTCTATGTCTACCAAATTGAGATATATGAGAACAGAATTATACCTTCGGTTCCTTCAAGGAAAAGTGAGTGTAACCTAAAATCACCATGATAGGAGAATAGACAAAGCCTTTCCATTTTCTTCAGTTATCAAAACATTCATCGCTGCAGATTAAATGGCTAAAGAAAAGGGGGCGTTTTGTTTTAGAGTCTCGGACATAAAATTTATAGGTTAACATTCACATTAAACGGAAGAAGAAAAAAAATGTTTTTAAGCAGGTCGATCTCGGGCGTTTTTTATATCAGTGGTTAGATCGTGACCATCCTTTATGTGCCCTAAATGTATATCATCAAAACTTATTAGCTGCTCCATCTATACCGTCCTTTATGTATCCAAACTGTAGAGAGCCGTTGATGTAGGAAAACACCATTGTCCCTTATAATATAGATTAATATACATATTTTCATCAATAAATAATTTTGAAAAAAAATTATTTCAATATATATTAGTGGTGGTGGTGGTAGTAAAAGAAGAAGTAGGTGGCAGAAGCGGTGGTAGGTGTTACTAAGTGGTGGAGGCGGTAACAATAGTTTTGGTGGAAGAAATAGTGGCGCTGGATGGTTTTAATGGTGGTGGTATTGGTTTTTTTTTTTTGAATAAAAAATAATAATAAAAAAAAAATTTACATGACGGGTAACATTGTATTGTGAAAAATATAGTTGGTTGTTTTTGACACGATCAATAAAGGCGGGTAATTCTTTTTTTTTTTGGGATGATACCAAATCATATAAGACAAAATAGTTGTTTATGGTACCACTGCTATATTTGGTAACCGTTCGTATGCACGATTTTCAGTATTAACAAAAAACGTATAGTTGAATAAATTAATTGACGACCTAAGTTTGTTAAACCTAAACTTTATACACGACGTCTGGGATTGAAAGTTATGAGTGTACCCAAAATTCTACGAGGGATGGGCAGTGGTGGTGGTGGTGGAGAAAGAAGTGATATCTGGTGGTTTTGTGGTGCTGGCTGGTATTGATGAGTAGTAATTGGCTATATTAATTATGTGCCGCTACAAAAGGGTAACACTATAAAGTAGAAATACTAAGAAGAATACATGAAAATTAAGAAGAAAAAAAATCATCTGGATGTCACGTTATATAATAAATACTAAAAATTATATATTTAGTAGCAAGATTTCTCCCTCCAATAGATAAATCTACGGTTGTATTGAGATCCCGTAAGCAGAGCGCGAGTTGGGCTTAGATTTCCGAATGATAATGAATATAATGAACCGCTCCCTCTCGGTTTCTCCAATGAAAACCGAAACCTTCTAAAAAAAAAAAAATCAATCGAACAACACCTAGATGGAGCGCATCATCACCAATGTAAATTTCTCTGAATTGCTACATATCCAGTGAAATTTTTACAGATTAATTTGGTGATTTCGTCCTACCGTAATTTTTAACGAGGCATGCAATTAAATCTCTAATAGTGATTTTAAAGGTATTTAATAATTATGAAATTCTCTTATAAGTTTTGTTTACGCAAGTATTGATTTAACTTGGTTTCTTTTATATTTTGTTTTTAAGTTGATGACTTTTTAATTTGAATACATGTTTGGTTAACAAAATTTGATACATATAGGGTACTTTCTTTTTAACACTGATGTTAGTCTCTCATTTTTTCCCGTTAGCACTATGTTTCGATCCCGTATTTTTAGACATTATTTGACTAATGTTGGGGTATTTTTTTAATCTCAAGGACGATTAAACCCAGTGTGTGTTCTACATATTGAAGGCGACAGGAGTTTGTGTCGGCTCTACCTTGAAACTAATAATTTTTCTTCAGAAGGTTAGTTGAATTTATGTAGATACAAATATCAATATGACTATGCTCTTTATTGCTCCAAATTACTTGAGTAACACTAGATGTGAGAACGCCATTCATGCACTACTTAGCAAAGTTGGTGTGAAATCTTTTTATCATCGAGTTTCTTCAATTTGATGTTATCAATATGATTGAGAAAGAATCTTACACATGTTTTGATTTACTTTTATAAGTTTACTTTTTCAGCTCACATGTGTATATCTCAGCCTTCCAATAGCCATGGGTTCTTCATTTTTATAACTCTCACATTTGCAAAAAATAAATAAATAGTTTATATATATAGCAGGGAAAATATTATGGGTTTTCGCTTCACTCCTCACATCCTTAGTTATCAATAATTTCGGAACCAATGTAGTCATAAATATCATGGAGTTGGATTGCCAGTTTAGGTATATGTACTGTTAGATGAAATTTAAAATTATGGTGTGATGGAACAATAAATGGGGAAAATATCTATTTTATTTATTTATTTTTCATGTTGGCACAACATTATTACTCTGTCCAGATAATAAATTGAAATAACATGCTTAAGTAAAATAAAAAGATCAGGTAACTTATTATTTTTCTGCCCAAAACCTATTTGGATATCAAAATAATTACCCACGAAAAAAATGAAGCAAGAGGAATGTGAACAATATCGTATTAGTGACAAGCATCCCGTGCCGTTACGGCACGGGTTAAGACCTAGTCCCTTTTATAATCGGTAGCTTATCCAACTTGTAAGACTACCGATTATAAGGAGCCCCATATTCAACCTTGGCCGAATTCCATAGGTTTTGAGGGGTGCAGAGCCAACCATAACCACTTGGCTTGAGCTGTGGATGTAGCCATAATCGGAAGCCTAATATGTTACATACACTACCGATTATAAGTTGCCCCAAAATGAGTTTTTTTCTAAAATCCTTCACGTAATGAATTTTGAAATCTACCATAATCGGTAGGGTATATAATTATATAAACCACCGATTATAACGAGCCCCAGATCCAACCTTTGCCATATTTCATAGGTTTTGAGTGTACACAGCCAGCCATAACCACTTGGTTCGTGTTTTGGATGCAACGTTAATCGGGAGTTAAATATATTACCAAACCATCCGATTATGGTTGTCCCAAAATGAGTTTTTTCTAAAATCCTTCATGTAAGGGAATTTGAAATATACCATAATCGGTAGAGTTAACAACTTAACAACCTACCGATTATAAGGAGCCCCAGATCGAACCCTTGCCAAATTCCACCTCCCTTGAGTGTATAGAGCCAGGCATAACCATGTGGTTCGTGATTTGGATGTAGCCATAATCGTAGGCCAAATAGGTTCCACAACCTACCGATTATAGGTTGCCCCAAAATGAGTTTTTTCTAAAATCCTTCATGTGATGAATTTTGAAATCTACCATAATCGGTAGAGTTTATTACTTCTTACCGCCCGATTATACGAAGCCCCAAATCCAACCTATGCCAAAATCCATAGGTTTAGAGGGTACAGAGCCAGGCATAACCATGTGGTTCGTGATTTGGATGTAGCCATAATCGGACGTAAAATTGGTTCCAAAACCTACCGATTATTGGTTGCCCCAAAATGAGTTTTTTCTAAAATCCTTCATGTGATGAATTTTGAAATCTACCATAATCGGTAGAGTTTAAAACTTATAACCCTACCAATTATAAGTGGCCCCGGATTCAACCTTTGCCAAAAACTATAATATTCGGTAGCCAAAACAATAATCGGTAGTTTCACAAAATAATCGGAAGCAAACTCTTGTAATCAATAGGCTGGGGTCTATATATTAGTGTTTGGATATTTTTTTTGACTCATTGTGAGATAACTCCCGATTGAGTGAGAGAAGAAGAAGAAAAAAAAAAGAAGAAGAAGTGGGTATATGTTGCCAACTTCCGATTGTTGCCAACTTCTATAAACATGGATGGGTACGAAGAAGGACGTGAAGTTATTGAAGTTCAAGGTTCACTACCGTTTAGAGATGACGATTTGGGGTATACGTTGAATGATCCAAACTTTGATGGAGATGAAACCCTAGACGACGCTTTCATGGAAGAAAATGGAGAATCACCCGAGATCGAAGCTAACGATGCATCAAACATACATGTATGTTGTTAACAAACTCTAATACCCATGTTATCCATGTTATGTGCGTTTGTGTGTGTTTTTGAACGTGAAAATTCGATTTCTGCATGCATTGAATGACATGAACGATATATATTTGATAGTTAATTTAGTACAATATCAACCGATTATCCACAATCGGATATATTTTGATGTATTTATCTGCCGAATATGAAAAAATCCCCAAATTGAAAGCTTCAATTTCTCACAATCGGAAGTTGTATACATAAATAAACGTCCGATTATATAACGTCGCCCCAAATACGAATTTCTCCAAAAAATGAAATATTCGTAAATCTTGATATTTAATAATCGGTTGGTTTATGAATTTATAGTCCCTCCGATTATTGAAGCTTTTTATACAGAAGAATTGTTCATTTGTGTATGTCGTTAATCGGTAGACTATATTCGTACATGACTACCGATTGTTTAAAATCGTTTATGTTGTATAGTATTAAATTACAATCGGTTACTTATTATCTAAACTTCCTTCCGATTGCTAATGCATAACTTGTTGTTGTTTTGCGTAGGCTGTTGTAGCGGTTGATGACGATTATTATTTGAGGCCTGATACTTCCCTACACTATGCAAACGGTTTGGTATGGTAATGAATTATCTTTTATTTTTCCAATCATGTATGTTAGATGGTTATGCTTATTATTTTTGTTTTGTTATATGCGCATTTAGATATTTGGAAGTAAGAAGGAGGCCAAGGAATGGCTTATGAACAAGGCAAAAGAGAAGATGTGCGTGGTAGTTCAGAACCGTTGCGTTAAGAAGATTCGGTTTGAAATGATATGTGAGCGAGGTGGGGAGAAGAAGAGTCACGAGGGAAAGAATAATAAGTATGTAAGGAAGACGGAGAGAAATAAATACCGAACTCATACAAAGAATATTGGATGCCCATTTAAGATTGTCTTCTATAAGCCCGATGGTAAGGAAAGTAAAGATTGGAAAATGTCTAAAGTTGCTAATGGTTGTCACAAACACGATGATCCGGATACTCTTATTGGGCAGGTAATGGTTGCGAAGTTAAACCACATGAAATGGAGACGGTGAGGTCTGTGCGTATCCAAAAGGCGAGTGCGATCTTAAGTAAAATAAAGGCGGACGACCCTAACTACTTGTCTTCTTTGTCTACAATTAAGTCGGCCCTAGCTACGATCAAAAGGACAGAATGGGATGGTAGAACGGTCATGCAACAATCGCAGTGGTTAGCCGAGTTACACGACTACACGTTGAGAACGGAAGAAAAGGATGGTAAAGTGGTACGTATTTTCTTGGCACATCCCGAAATGATAAAATTGGCTCAGTGTTTTCATCAAATTTTGTTGATAGATGCCACTTACAAGACAAACAAATATAACATGCCGTTGTTGAACATTGCTTGTCACACTTCGGACAAAAACACGTTTACGATTTCATGGGGTTTAATGGATCATGAGAACAACGTGAGTTTCATTTGGATGTTGGAGACGTTGAGGTCCATTTACAATGGCGATGATTTTCCAAGGGTAATTGTAACGGATAACGATCAAGCCTTAATGCATGCAATAGCGGTAGTGTTTCCTGAAGCTCGAAACTTGCAATGTACGTGGCACATTCAATGCAACCTCAAACACAATTGCCATCACCATTTCAAAGCTAAAAAACCAAGGAATGGTACCAAGAGGTCGAAGGAAGAGGATGAGCGCATTAGTAAATTAACCGCGGAAGAACGAGAGGAAGAGAAGAGGTTATTTGATGAGAAATGGAAGGAGGATGGAATAATTTGGAGAGTGTTCATGAAAGCATGGGACAAGATCGTTTGGTCAATGACCGAGGAAATTTACGAAAGAAACTTGAAGAAATTTGAGGATGAATATGGCAAGGACTACCCAAAACCCGTTGAGTATTGTAAAACACAATGGTTACCGATTAAGGAGAGGTTTGTGTATGCATGGACATATGAATATCGTAACTTCAAGAACGAGGCGACAAGCATTGCGGAGGGGTCTCATGGCCGATTAAAGAAAATACTTCTAGGTAGTCAAAATGGAGTTGTGTCAATCGAAGAAGCAATCCATGAATTCACCAATCGTGATCTCGTAAAGATTAAGGATTCTATGCAATTTAGTGTACGTAAATTACCTACGGAACATGAAAGGGAAAGATTGCTTCTAAGGGGCATTGTTTATAAAGTTTCAAAATGGGCAATAAATCACATGATGGAACAATTGAAGTTATATAAAGCTTACGATGACGAGAATACGGTTTGTGTTTGCAAGGATATGATAGGTATTGGTCTCCCATGTCGTCATAAAATGGGTAGGTACGTCGATGTGATTGACATCAATGATATTCATACATTTTGTAAGCAATTAAATTTCACTCCAAGCACCCCCGTAGTCGATGGTACGTCGTTCATGGAGTCGTAATTTTGTGCAAGAATAACCGAGCGTTATGCTACAAAAAATGGCACCAAGAAGCAAATATTGATGCATGATTTGGAATAAGCTCTTCACCCTCGTTTAAGGGAGGTTGATGAACCTATTAAGCAAAAGGGGGCGGGTAGGCCAAAAACCGAAGTGTCGAGGACCATTGAAAGAAAAGAATTAAAGGAGCATTTGTCTAATAAAAGAATATTGTGTAGGCATGAGTGTTTGGAAGCCGAATTTGAAGATAAGCCGCAACCCAAGAAAAGTGGTCGTCCAAAAAAAGATCAAAATGGACCAACCGCCCAACAAGTGAGTCCAAAGGTCTCTACGAAGCCTTCTCAAGTAAGTCAAGCTGAGGCGGTGGAAGAAGTTGTGTTAGTGGAGACCCAAACTAGCTCCGTAGTTATTGATCAAATGAGCGACTCGCAACAAACACAATCAACAGAAATGGTGATTATAAGAGAGAAGTATTGTACTCTTCATTGTCCTAGGGATTTTCATGGAAGACCAACACGATCAAGGTATACGATTATAGAAGAGTATATGAAACAACTCTCTCCACTCATTGTTCCATTTGTTTTGTCCATCGACGAGGTTGATGGGGATGGCAATTGTGGGTTTCATGTCGCTACGGAACAAATTGGTTACTTTGGAGAGGCGGTGAATGAAGATGTCACCCAATGGCAAAATTTAAGAACTAAGATGGCGGTACAACTAATAAAGGACAATGATTTCTATATGGAGATGATGAAGCAAGGAGATAGGCACGACAAAGAACTAGAGTTCAAAGACTTAGTTGCGCGTGTAAAGTGCCAAAAGGGATTGAAGACAATCGGATCCAAGTATTGGATGACAATGCCTAAATGTGGATATCTCTTAGCGGACGCTTTGAATTGTGTGGTACATTTCTTTGTTCCTCCTAGGTATGGACATTCTTTTACGTTTACACCTACAAGGACGGTTTGCGATGAATCGGTTAAAGATAGAAGAATTGTTATGGCATTTGTGAATGAGATGCATTTTATCGGTTTAAGAGTAAAGAGGGATTACACATTACCTCTGTTGGGTGGTTGGAGTGATTACTTCCCAACGAATCATTGTAACGATTGGTTGAAACAATATGAGACCAACATGTTGGATTGGGATCGCGTCATGAAGGAGGATTTCCCGGAAGGCCTACTGGAATTGGTTCCCTCGGATGATGAAGATGAATGATCGTTATGTTTGAAAGATGTATTTTGGAAAGCCCTATTTGTACATGTTTTTTTTGGAAATTTGTGGAAAATACTGTGAAGTATAAAGCTATAATCGGTAGTTATATTTTTAATATATCAACCGATTATACAAGCTTTTGTAAACAGACTCAATCAATATTATAATCGGTTATTAACTTTTTGAATTTAGCTTCCGATTGTAAGGTTGACAAAACAACTGAATTTTTTTTCCCAGAATCGGTAGATTACATATTACATAAACATCAGATTGTCACCAAACTATGACAAAAAAAAAAACTAAAATTTTTTCCCATAATCGGTAGACAACATATTGCATAAACTTCCGATTGTCACCAAAGTCTGACAAAAAAGCTGAAAATAACTTCCGATTGTAACCATCAATCAACATTTATACTGTTGTCACGGACTTCAGGAATTCATAACTTCCATCATAAGTAAATTCTTCACCCTTTTCCACTAAGTACTGTCTTTTTACGAGTGTCTCCTACATAAACCAAAATAAAATAATGTCAACTTCGTTTTAGTAAGAAAGAAAAGACACCCGGTGTTATTTAAAAGAATAACCGAGCGTTATACTTACAAATTGTTGGATCGACAAGCTTAAGTGGCTAGTGTTAAACATCCTCTTTTGTATCGTTATGTAATCATTTACCCCTTTTTGGACAAGTCGGAAACGATCATGAACTTGTTGGAGTGATATTTGCTTTGGATTTCCATACTCTCGCACAAATTGGCTATATACCCTCGACCAAAAGACTTCGGGTGTTAACCTTCTTGCTATGACATTTTCACGCCTTGTTTCACGATGCCATGTTTTCACAATGACCAAATCTTCAGCTGCGTCAAACGTTGCCATGCTTGTAAGTTGAGATATAGAATGAATTCATAAGAGTAGACGATGGAAAATGTATTTGTAGAATACACGATGCTATATATGTGTTGTTTGGTGCATAAATAAGAAGAGTTTACCCTCCTTATATAGATGAGAGTCCCGACGTCTTTTTTTTTTGAAAATATGGCCGTTGATGCGTACTTTTACAAGACTGTACTGAAATTACGTACAATTATTACATACAATCGGTAGGCAATGTTTGAACAAAGCACCCGATTATTATAAATCGGTAAATATTTATTGTTATATACTTCCGATTATAGGATGTTTTGTCAACAGAGTTCTCAGTTTCATTAGAGTAGTATAATTGGAGGTTTATCAATATGTATTATCAACCGATTGTGTGTGGTTTTCGAGGCACGGATAGTTTCTTTTGAACGAACTAGCCGTTGGAGTATAATCGGTAGTTAGATAAATAATTAAAACTTCCGATTTTCATAAATATTTTGAAATTCATAACAATATCACCTACACATCATCATAATTTTACATTGAACTTCCCCAATTTTATTACAAGGTATTGTGATTAGCGTCGTGGACGTGTTGGATGAGTCCTAAACGGATTAAATCTTTCCATCGCCCTAAGGATTCTAAAATGAGCTTCATAACGAAAGCTTGATCTTTTCCATCTCCGCCATCCCCGAGAGATCGTTCTATAACCTCATCATTGGTTTCACCCCTCAATCGATATTGATTCACAAGATAAGTTAAATGGACAAATTCTTCGACGTGTCTGTTTATTGAACCAACTCGGAAGAAAAGATCAGCGGAGTGACGATTGTTTGGGTTACCGGTGTCGGCGCAAAAATTTTCGTGAATTTTCCCCAAATAACTCATACTCATTATGCCTCCTTGCCTACGTTCTTCTCCTCGTCTCGGATAGAATTGAACATAGCGCCTACATAAAGATAAATCTTCGTCAATCGTGAACTCCATAGGATTAATGAATGGTTGGGCCATTATGTTGAAGATGATGTTGGAGAGAGTTTAAAGGTATTTGCGTTCCATAGAGAGTAAAAGGATACAATCCTTATATAGAGTTTAGAGTTCCAACGGCTCTATTTTGTTGGGGCAATTGTATAATCGATAGTCAAATGAAGTATTTTCACTTCCGATTATACAGCTGCCCCAAATTTTGTTTTTGCAGAAATCTCAATTTTTTCGAATTTGAGAAATATATTAATCGGTAGTTAATAAGACTTCCGATTATACAGTTGCCCCAAATTTTGTTTTTGCAGAAATGTCATTTTTTTCGAATTTGGGAACTAGAATAATCGGTAGTTAATATGACTTCCGATTATAAAGTTGCCCCAAATTTCTTCCTTGACGAAATCACCAATTTTGGGAATTTAGGAGCTACTATAATCGGTAGTCTAGTGAGGTTCTTGTTCCTTCCGATTGTTATAGAAGCAAGATACGAGTTTGGCACAAAATCGATATTAATCGGTAGTATAATATCGTTACTAAGATTCCGATTGCTTTATAATAATCAGGCACAAAATAGCTTCCGATTATGTTAGGGCATTAACGTATTCTCCGTGTTTTTGGATATCCCTTAACGGTGTATATGGGTTGGGAATAAAAAAGTCGCCCATAAAAATGCCAGGATAAAAATGCCAACAGAATAAATCAACCAAAATAAAAAAAAAAAATCCAGTTTACATTATCTGCAAGAGATTCAATGTTGTGGCAGTGTAACCAGATCAAACATGCTCAAGATTACCTTTTAGCTGTTCCTATCAGTGGGCTTGATCAATGCCTTGGCCCCCGTCAATTTAGAGCTGTAGTATGCTATCGTCTTGGTATTCCTTTGTTTGTCGAAGGCGGGTTATGCTCTTGTTGCAATAAACCAATGGACATTCACGGGGATCATGCGCTTCATTGTGCTAAGGATGTTGGAATTAAGTTTCGCCATGACTTAGTTCGTGATATAGTTACTGATATCTGTTATAAGGCGAGTGTACCTACGCGCAAAGAACCGGCTTTGGGTATTTTATCAGATGATAACAAGGATTTACGTCCAGCGGATATCCTTGTGCTCAATTGGGAGAACGGTCAAGATGTGTGTATGGATGTCACTGGTGTCTCACCCTTTACTGGTGATGGAGTTCGTGCCTTCATCCCAGGCCAGGCTATCTTGAGAGCAATTTCGCGCAAACATACTAAATATTTGTCTGAATGTGGTTCTCATGGTTATGGTTTAGGCGTCTTAGCTTTCACTACATTAGGGGAACTTAGTGAAGATTTTTTTTGTTTTTTCAAGCGTTTGAAGAATTGTTTAGTTAACAATGACGCTGGTAGTGGTTTAGGTAGTTTTATTTTCCATAGACTGGGTGTTGTTATTCAGAAAGGGGTTGGTGCTCAGCTTGTTGCTCGCCTGCCAACCAAAGGTTCTGTAATTTGATATAAAATAAAAGAATAAAATTTTTATAATATATTAATTTAATTATAAAAAAAAATCAAAACTGGAAGAAAAAAAAAAGGAAAAAAAAGAGAGGAGAACAAACAAACCATGGGTTTTCTTTTTAGTTGAGTACTAACAAACGTCACCTGCAAAACTAAACACACGTCACCCGATTTTTCTCTATCTCTTTCTGGTTTCCGAAACTTCTCTACGTCTACTGATTTCCATCTCTATCAAATCGCCGCAATTACGCCTTTCTGCATTCAAATATATTGTGATTGCGATGAAAATCAAATAACGATTAAAACATAATCCGTTTAAGATGCATTAGGGTTCCTGAAACTTCTCTAGGTCCCTGAACATTAGGGTTCTAGGAAAAAGGGGAGAAGAGAGGCAGAAATGTTAAAGTAATTTTTTTCCCTTGCGTGGGTTGTTTTCCGCAAGAGATTTAACACAAACCAAAATAAGCAATATAAGTTTGAACTTAAACTGACGGCTAATCATTAAAAAAAAAAAAAAACACCAAGCGCTAACAACCTTGTTTTTAGAACTCCATTGTTCTGATGTTCCGTCGGTCCAAGCCATTGAAAGTGCGAGATTGATTGATTGATATTCTACATTTTATATGATTGCTTGATATTCTATATGAGATCGTAACTGAACGTGCAAAAGCAACAGCCTTGCATAGTTTATATATAAACGAAACCTTCTTAAAAAAAAAATTCTGGGTTGTTTTTCAATTCGATTGACAGAAGGTTTCGTTTGCCAGAGCTTTACATTCATGGAAGTTCTTAGGTATATTTCGTTTTTTAATCTCTATTTTAGTTAGGGTTTCGTGTTGGGATCCTAGACCCACATTGGTTAGATGGGGCTTAATTGGTAATTTATAAGTCAATGGGTTCCCTCATCTAGTCAACCGGTTTTCGAGTTGAGTTCTACCCATGGGCTTATGACGAGTTTAGGGTCGGTACCCTAACATTTCGAATATTGGATCCAAGTGATGATAGGAATAGAGCAGCAAATTGAATATTTTTGCAAAACATTTTTTGACTATTTTGTGACATGATTTCAATTTATGGAATTTTGTGATATTAGTATTGGATACTCAAAACTACATGTTGACTATCAAGGAATTATTCTAAACTAATTCTTCCTCTTCCTTGTCCTTGTAATCAAACTATAGAACTATAATGATTCTGCCGAAACTACCATACCGACTGTTAAAGATCACTTGGTTACTGTTGTTAAGGTAATTTTAAAAGTCGGTGCTAGTCGGCCCTGACAAAGGTTTCTCTACTCATTTCGCAGGAAGGTTGCAAGTTTCGAATATTTGCACACCATCAGTCTATGATAGAGGATATACATCAATAGCTACTGATACAGTATCGTTTTTTCCTTGAGCCTTATTTTTTCCAATGGTAGATATTTTATGCATAATGAACTGTGGATATATATATATTTTGCACAAAATATTGTCTCTTGGTATTTGTGTGATTTGTTTCATGTTTAATTTAAACTTGCGCAAACCAAATTTGTTCTGTTGATATTTTTTCCAGCACAAAATGAAATATCGTGGATAATTTCTGCACATATCAAACTTTGTGGATATTTTCAGCACACACTAGATTCTCTAGAAAGTTCCATGTATTTGCTTATCAAAACTTGGTATCACTCATGTACGTTGTATTATGTAGAGATTAGAGATTGATTAAATTATTACACTTTTATGCAGGTGTTACTGCAACTGCAGATAGCTAATCCATTAATAACAAGTCGAGACAAAGGAAGACGTGAACAATCATCGGGAACTCTAATCAAAAGTTGTTGGTGACTAGTACAGGTGCTTATATTTTGTTTACTATACACATAAGCGGACTCTAATCAAAAGTTGTTGGCGCCTAGTGCTGGTGCTTCTTTTTGGTTTACTATACATGTAAGGAACACATTGATTTCATAAGATTATGATCAGTTTATTTAATGATTTTTCTATCTCTTGTAGGTGTTATACCTGATTTCTGGTGGAGTCCCATGCGAAGGCTATACATTGTCCTCATAATCTATGGCCAACATTAGATGATACTAAAGTAGAATTACCATTTACAACCTGAGAGCATGTAACCATTACAGATGAAAGGTGACAAAGGGATGTTAGTAATTTGATCAAATAAAAAAATTTGGTGGATGAATTGCATGAACTATGAATTTGTGGATATTTTCTGCACATCCCAAATGTTGTGGAGATTTTCTGCACATGGTGAATTATGGATATATTTTGTACAGACTAAAGCATGTTTTAATTCCACTCTCTCTTGGTATTTATATTATTTTGTTTCACTTTTTATACTTATGCATCATACTGAATTTGTCGGTATTTTCTGCATAAAATGAATTTGTGAATATTTCTGCACGTACCCAATATTGTGGATATTTTTTGCACATACTGAACTGTGGATATACTCTGAACAAATTAGCGGTCTCAGTTTAGTTCTTTGTCTCGAACGATGGACTAACCCCTAGGATTTGATTGAAGAAATGATTTTGTGTTAGTTGTGTTAGTTGGTTCATTTTTTTTTTTTTGTGCATTTGAATCTTACTATCGGTGTTGGTTAATGCAGGGACTATTTCATGGTAAACAAGTGATCCAAACAAAGACGACCATTCATTCAGCTTGTGGAGTTCAAAAATTCAGCTTGCGGAGTTCAAGCTACTTGAAATTGTTGGCCCTTGAGAAATTCTTGTGTCGAGTACCAGAACCAAAAATGAAATTGGTATATAGTTGTGTTGATATTTTATGCACAAAATGAATTTGTGAATATTTTCTGCACATAACAAATCATGTGGATATTCTCTGCACACAGTGAACTGCGGATATATTATGTACAAATACCAGTCTCAATTGTGCAGTTCTTTGTTTGGGACAATGGACTGACCACTAGGAATTAATTAGGGTTAAATTAACGCATGTGTTGGCTGTGACTTTGGAAATTTAAACATTTTTGATTACTAGTGTTACCTGTTGATATTATGCACAAAGTTCTTTTAATATTGCAGCTATTATCCACAGAGCATATACGATGCATTCCGTAAAATCCTTAACTATTGTTAGATATTAGTTCAAATGGTTCATTTTTTCTATTTTATTTTTGTGCATTTGAATCTTACTATTGATGTTGGTTAATGCAGGGACTATTTCATGGTAAACAAGTGATCCAGACAAAGACGACCATTCATTCAGCTTGCGGAGTTCAAGCTACTTGAAATCGTTGGCCCTTGAGAAATTCTTTTGTCGAGTACCAGAACCAGAACCAAAAATGAAATTGATATGTATAGTGATGTAGGACATCCGTTAGATTTAGGATTAGTATTTTTATTATTATTTCTAGAACTTAATTAATTTAGAGTAGTATTTCTTATTTTTGGAATTACTTATTATTAGAAGTTATTTAGTTCTAGAACATTATTATTTTAGGGATTTCTTATTTTTCAAGTTTGAGTCTTATTTTAGGAATATGAGTTTTATTGTCTACTCTATAAATAGGGGACAAGTCCTTTGTATTAGAATACATTATTATAAACCAATATTGAGATTTCTCAACTATTCTTCTACTTTTACTATCCAATTTCTTTATTCACGCTTCCGTTCTGCATTAAGTGGCATCACGAGCTTCGGCTTCGATCCTCTTATTCTTTTCTTCTAAGTTTTCTTTACCCTTTCGTCACCTTTACTTCGAGATCTCCGCATCTCTTCTTCTAAACCCTATTATCCTTTTATTTTTCGTTTTCCAAAAAAAAAAAAAAAAAAAAAAAAAAATCCTGTTCATTGTTCCTCTCTTGCCCATTCACTAACTAGTCTAGCACCCCCAATCGGTCTCTCCACTTATTTTCTACTTCTTGTCTTATTCCATCCACTCCCTTTTTCTTTCCACTGTCCGCCAGAGAATTTCTCCCCAAAAGCACTAAGTCCAACAATTAATTCCAAAGCCCACTTATCTTTCTCCATCACCATTAATCTAGCCCACTACTCCACCAAGCCTGCAATCACGTCAACTCCCTATGCTGTTTCCAAAAAAAACCAAACAGTTAATTCCATATTCTTCTAAACCAAGCCATTAAGCATTGTTATCATGTTTAATTTCAATTTGGATCATGTCAATTTTGATCATGTATTTCGTGAAATTGCGGATTTACAAAAAGAAAATTATTGCCGGCTCGCAAAATTAAAGATTATGTTAGATCAATTGGATTCGTCACAGATCGATACGCTTCATGAGGTTACTCCTCCAGCAATACAGGTCCCGAAACCAATATTTTCTTCGCCAATAACAGAATCACCGTCAATACCTTCTTTGCAGGTTTCGAAAGTTAGTCAAGTTGCTCCTGTTGTTGAAGTTCAAAAACCATCCACAAAGATTTCTACTGGTCAAAAATACTGCGAAATAATTACTACTCCAGTTGTTACCAATATCGACATCAACTTTTGTGCTCAACGATTTATTATATGGTGTTTTAGTCCACGATCAGTAACTTACTCAAAGTATATTATTCGCAACACGAAGACGACTTCTTGTCAAGATGGGGGGCCTGATGTAGCACATGTTCTTCAATACTTTGTTAATTCGAGACGAATTCTTTTCAAGATGGCGGGCCTGATGTAGGACATCCGTTAGATTTAGGATTAGTATTTTTATTATTATTTCTAGAACTTAATTAATTTAGAGTAGTATTTCTTATTTTGGAATTACTTATTATTAGAAGTTATTTAGTTCTAGAACATTATTATTTTAGGGATTTCTTATTTTTCAAGTTTGAGTCTTATTTTAGGAATATGAGTTTTATTGTCTACTCTATAAATAGGGGACAAGTCCTTTGTATTAGAATACATTATTATAAACCAATATTGAGATTTCTCAACTATTCTTCTACTTTTACTATCCAATTTCTTTATTCATGCTTCCGTTCTGCATTATATAGTTGTGTTGATATTTTCTGCACAAAATAAATTTGTGAATATTTTCTGCACATAACAAATCTTGTGGATATTCTCTGCACAAAGTGAACTGCGGATATATAATGTACAAATTACCAGTCTCAATTGTGCAGTTCTTTGTTTGGGACAATGGACTGACCACTAGGAATTAATTAGGGTTAAATTAATGCTTAATTGTGCAGTTCTTTGTTAGCTGGTGGGTAGTGAACTTAACAACTAATTTATAGCCTAAAATGGTGAATAAATTATGGGCAACGCTCACGAGTGTCCATTTATTTTCTTGCTTATTACTGAATAGGTTGCAGACAGTGCAAAAGCAGCTGGTGCTTTATGTATAATTAGCGTTAGCATTGACAACAAAAAGTTCAATAAAACATGTACGTTAACAATTATTATTGTTAGTATATCTATTTTATGTACACAAAATTGGTTAAAAAGACCAAAATTAAAATTTTCTGGGTGAAAAGGACAGTCAGATTTAGATACTGTTTAAATGGACAAAAATTTAAAAATAGGCAGGATGTAACCAGTTTCATCCTGTCCATTTCCAAATATTTTTTCTTATTTTTATTTTACACAGGATGCATCCAGTTTCATCCTTGCTATTTTTTAAGTTTAAGCCAGGATGAATCCAGTTTCATCCTTACTATTTTTTTTTGTCCATTTCACCCATAAAATTTTTTACTTGTCCATTTGAACCGTATTTTAATTTTTTTTGGACAAATGACCCATTTTCCGTTTTATGTAAAAAAATACTCCCTCCGTCCCACATATATAGGCGAAATTTTGGTTTTTGTTTGTCCCATTAAATAGGCGGATTTTGCTTTCCAAGATGAATTTTTCCATATATACCCATATTTATTGTACATAGGTAATTGTGTTGGAGATAAGACGAAGGGTAAAACAAGAAAAAACATTTAAAATTATGAATCCCATGCAATTTTCTTAATCTAAGAGAATTGTCTCTCTCCGCCTATATATGTGGGACGGAGGGAGTATGTGAAATGTATATCTAGAATTTTTATCTGTATTCTCCAGGTCACCTTATTAATGCAACGACGACTTCCTTTCAGGGCATTTGTATTCTTCAGTTCACCTTTTCCAGAAGAGTTGGTTGATCATGCAAGTGTATTGACTCGTATTGACGGATTAAAAGAGGTCAATTTTCCATCTTTAGTTTATTATCAATTTGAGCATTTTATTTTTTTATAGAGTTGATCCCTTTTTATACACATTCGGGTGCAGGAGGAAGAGCAGACGGTGGAAATGGAACGTAAAATTCTATGTGACTTCTGGCTAGTGTCGTTGCATCTTCTTTTGGTCTTTTAAGCTTCCTTGCTCTATGTTTTTTTTTCCCATTATTATGGTCCGTAATCAAGCTCGGATGCATTTGATCTTTGATGGGATGTTTCTCGCATATGCCCTTGAAGGCGATTTGAAGCGTGAATTTCCATTCCTTAAAGGCATTACGTATGAGTTTCAAAAATCTATTGATTTATCCGTGCAGCCATCATGTACTTATCATTTTTTATTTATTTTTTTCTATTATACACGATGGTTTTCTTTAGTTCGTTTATTCTTCTTTTTTTTTGTAAGTTATTTCTAAGTGAAGTCATTATGCAAGTTCTTACTTGTCTTCATTTTTTTATAGGATGTCTTTTCTGTAAGTTCTTTTAGTGCAATTTGATTTCTCTTATGTGCAGAGAGTATCCATTGTTTATCCACATTTTTTTGGTACAATTTCTTATGTTGACCGAGGGGGGCGCCTCTCGTGATCAATGCGAAATGAAATTCATTGATAGAGTAAATATTTATCACCATTTTCTGACAAGCTAAAAGCTGAAAGCTGCACATATTTGCTATAGAATAACTTAATTGTCTTCTTCTTGCAAATTTTAATGTGTGCCGAAAATTAGTACATACTTAAATCTATGCAGAAAAGATGCACATATTTAAATCTGTGCAGAAAAGATGCACGCAGAAAAATATACACAGAAGAGATGCACAAACATATATCCAGAAGTGGAGTAAATGATCTATAACGGGGTTGATTTCATATTTTATTGAAGGATATTTTGGTAATCTAACTTCTCAACATATTCTGATCAAAAAAAAAAAAAAAAAAAACATATATCCTGTGCAGAAAATGTACACACCAAATATGAGCATAAAGAACGCATATATAAACATCAATTTTTAGATGCTAATAAAAGTAATTAAACAATTAGGCATTAGCAAACACAAGTGCTAGATATTATTACCCCATTTTTATTGCTTATGGTTCTTTTCTTAAAAACTAAAAAATCAACTCTTACATGTATATCCATAATCTTTGATAAGCACATAGGTAGTCGGTGATGATATCTCAATCTTCCGCTTTGGATTTTTGAGGACTTGATCCATTGTTTGCGTCAATTTTTAAAGGACCCCACTGTTATATCACCTGGAAACAACAAAAAATCCAAGAAATGCATACATATAATAGAAAATCCAAGAAATGCATACATATAATAGTCGTTTGCGCTCCTACTCAACAAATGCACTAAGCACTTTCAATGCAAAATACAAACTGAAGGTAGCAAGCAGGATGATCTATAAAATTAACAACAAAACCAAATGCAATAGTATAGAAAGAACCTAACAACAATGTATCTATAACTTTACAATCCATACAATTCGTCGATTTGTGAATATTTTCCACACAAAATCGATATGTGTGGAAAATATTCACATATCAACGTCAAAGCAACACAAACTTTACAATATCAAAGAACAAGTGTATAATGGCTGCAAAAACAATGTCATTTAATGATAATGAACACACTAGTTTATGGATATGAAGTGATACGATTTTTTTTATAATAGAGAACTTAGCAGGAATGATTTTACAAGCATCTGCTTGATGAATATCCTTCACCTACAAATTCAAACAAATTTTTCATAAAATCAAAATCTCTTTAAAAAGACAGAAAAACTTGGATGTACAAAATATTCACCCAAAATTTGCGTTGCATAAAGCCTGCACACAAATTCAATCGTTCATAAATCCTGCACACAAATTCAATTGTGAATAAAGTCAGCACGCAAACTCTTTGGTGTAAAAAGCATGCACGCAATATTCTTAGTGTATAAAGTCTGCACACAAATTATTATTATTTAGTGTATGCATTGTAAGAAACCTTGTTGCCTGTGACTTTTTTTCTTCATTTACATAGGTTTAAAACTTAAAAAATATCACATTATACCAAGATAGAGCGGATCTGTGGAGAATCTTATGGGTCAGTATATTGTCCTAAATAACTAGCATGAATCATTCCATCAACCAAATCATTTAGAAGGATAAAAGAGAATTCAGGATTAATACCTACCAAAGACTTGCCGTTAAGCATAAAGCGATGCAGTAGAGCCAAGAAACTCTTCATGATTCCATTAGTTCAACTCTTTATTGGAACTAGACTAAAGTTTCATAGTCTACCTTTTCAATCCTAAGTAGCTATGTTGAAGCAACGTCTGATAAAACAGTTTTTGAAAGAGCAATACACACAATCAATTTGTGCAGTATATATCCACAAACACCTATTGTGATCCACAGCAATCATTCTGTGCAGGAGCTAGTATTTGCACACGTAAAAAAGTTTAAACAAAGAAACAAACCAATGATCAATGATGAAACTAGTATCACAAAACTGTAAAAATTGATACTATAACTAGTACAAGATTCAAATCTAATGCCAGAAATTTCTTCACGACCTGATTAAAAATTGATCCATTATGATTTTGATTTTGATTCATCTCAACAATTGAGATATTTATGAGCTTAATAGCTAGCTAAATAGAAAATTGATTCTCTAGAATCTTAACTTACTGGATCGGAAAGTAATGTTACTGAAATGTGAAAAACTATTCGTTTTTTATAGAAACCGAAACATTCAAAAAAATACAAAAATTAAACGAAAAAAGAAGAACATGAAGATAAAAAAATACCTAAAATCTTCAGTGAGATCTTTTCTCAATTTGCTATCAAATCGAATCGAATCAGTAATCTTCTATCAATCGTTCTTGATCGAATAAAATTGAATCATTAATCGAACTGTAACAGTTTTGATCGAATATAGTTTTTGATCAAATCGCATCAAATGGTTTGGTTTTTCATTTGTTTTTACCTCTGAGAATTATGAAGATGTGGACGAATGTGTAGGTAGAAGTGGAGTAAATGATCTATAACGGGGTTGATTTCATATTTTATTGAAGGATATTTTGGTAATCTAACTTGAGAAATCGTCACACAAATCCTAAGATTTCTACTTTCCCTTACCGAAAGACAAGGTTTCAGTCAAGGTAAGTTTGACGGACAGAGTCAAATGGGTGGTCCTGATCGGTAGTGGATCGGCTTAAAATGACATTCCAGTCCCTTTACTGGTTAACCTAACCTAATCGTGTACTGGTGAAGTAAATAAGCCATATTTTACACTTTTTTCCTCTTCGATCTCCCTCGTTTTCTTCTTCGTTTTCGGTGAAAAAACCTAAGAGAGACTGTGTCGCTTGATGGATGGGTAAATTAGATTCTGTGATAAAGTATATGTGTTTGCTTCAGTTTATCTAATCCAACACCAACATCTACACTTATTTCTGTAGGATTCAGTTTGATTTGCAATTTTTTTTTTTGATTTGCAACTTCTATGGAGCAACAATTTATGGGAGTAACAAAGTTTAATTTAAAGACGTATTATTGGTAAATATTTTGCGTATCGTAACCGTGGGAAGATTCAAATTAGAACATGGAGGTTACGAATTAACTTTTCAGTGGATTCTGAGATGGGATGGTAAGTCTGGTTTTTATCTTCTTTTAGTATTTCAATTTCTCCTTTTCGGCCGACGAAGGCCTTCTATATGGTCAGTTTAAATGCATTTGTCCGTCACAAGAAAACTGAAATTAGTTTTTTTGAAATCACAATTTCATGAAATTGAGCTCAAATTTGGGATAATCTTTGAAATTTATTAACGATTTGCTTCAACTGCAATCAAACAAACAAATTACCACTTCAAACTTACAGTGAATCGTTTTGATTTTAAGAAATTGGGTCAAAAAATAAACAAAGAAAAATCAGAGTTGGGTTTTGTTCTGATTTTTAGGATGATAATGGAACTACTTCAGGGAATTGATGGAATTGGAAATTATAGTTAGATTATTTTCTATGTGTTTTCATATTAATAATGTTATAGCTTTAAAAAGTTTTAGATAGAATGGAGGAGCAGTTGACAAACTGGTATGTGAGATGTGGAGCAATTGAACTTGCTCAGATGTTGTTTGATGAAAAAAGCCTGAGAAGGATTTTTTTCTTGCTCTGTTGTAATCGATGGGTACTAAGTTTGGAACGATTGAGACTGCTCTTGAAGATTTTAATAACATGTCAGACAGGAATTCGGGTACATTTGTTATATCTTGTGTGAGTCCAAAGTCCAAAGCTTTGTTGTTAGATGTTCTTGCAAAACTGAATAGCCTTCCACTATTTTGATACGGATTTTGATTAATGCACTTAATTCTATCAAATTGTTGACCCTCTTTTCTGATCAGACGCGTCACACAAAAATCTTTTATTACAAGTGGAAGGTGCAATTGAAACTCAGCTCAGTGATGCAGAACGAAGAATTACATCCATCCAGCGGGTAAGTTGCTTCTTAAGTTCTTATGTGTTTATCTCATTTCGCACTTCTACTGATACTTCACCACAGAGCCTCCTAATGCAGGTGCAGGTCTCTCTATTGTGTTTATCCTAAAAGTTGGTTTTAATTTGATTAGAAAAAAACCATGGGTTGCAATATATGCACTTGGATATATTAAAAGACCCTTAGGGCGACTCATGTAATATTCTCGAAAAACTTGTTTCAGTAGCACTTTTATCTAAGAATGTTAAAAGATGATCCACAATGAGTATGTACCTTTTCACCGTGAAAATATTATGAGTGCATACAACCATCTTACCATCTGGATTAGTAGGTCCACTCTAGATGGCATTGCTACTTTGTCAGATTTTGCTCTCACTGCTTCTATTTAAAGATTTTTTATTAGCAACTTTTCTTTTGTTATGCACTCGATTAGAATATTGTGATAGTCACTGCCGGTGTTATCATAATAATTTCCACCTAGGGTATCCCTGCTTTTCGAAATGATTGGTGTTATGTAGGCTTTCGAAATCAAATGAAAATGGTAATCAGTTGATTGGTGTTACATATCCATTCTCATCTTGCTATAGTTTCAGATATGGGTTACAAGTAGATTTAAATGTTTGCTTAAGTTTGGTAGATTGGCAGTTTTTTTGAATCTTTTTTTTTTTTTTTTTTTTTTGTTGTTGTTGCTAATGTATATGTTTTAAGTTAGTACAGTTTACTATTAGTTTATGTTGTAGTGTGCATTGTCGTAGTTTACACAAATATAATTACACTTTCTTTACTACTCAAAATATAAATATAGCAAGGGCAAGAAAGGATCGATCCCACGTAGAGGTCTAGGTTGTTGTATAAACTAGATAAAACAAATAAAAGCAAAGAAACAAATAAGCAAACAGGTTGAATATACGAATCGAGGTCCTTTATTGGTGGTAAAATGGTTCTTTTCTTAATAAGAGTTGAAACCATATTGAATAGGACGTCCTTTTTTTTCGGCTGCCACATCAATCTTTTTCGTTCCTTGAAGAAGGTGAATACATCTTGCTAAGATTCGGTAATTTAACGCAAACAATGATGATGTTATCTATTTCGAGTTTTTGTTGTTAACAAACATCTAGGAACCTATTCACCCACACCCTCGCACTCAATCTTTGAATTAAGATTTGGTCCTTTATTGGTGGTAAAATGCAAAGTCTATGCTCCATCGTTCCTTGAAGAAGCAAGTTAAGATTCGGTAATTTAACGCAATAAGTTAGTTACATTTCCTTGCATTCATTTCGAGCTCATCATTCAACACCCATCAAACTCTCAAACCCAGTTTGTTGTTGCAAAGTCTAACATGCTCCATTTACTAGTCTTAACCTTTTCTTTTAGTTTATGTTGCATTTTTGGTTTGTGTGGGTTGGTTCCTTGTTGTTTTATTAAAAGATGAATCTTCCTACCTTCATCCAGGTTGAGTGTTTTGGACAAAATTTTATTGGTGAAGGATTATACACATACTTTTGTAAACAAAAGTGGCGAAATTGGTCATAAAATTTTATTGGTGAAGGATTATACACATACTTTGTAAACAAAAGTGGGTATGCCTTTTCCTTTATCCTGGTAAAATGCAAACAATACTACTATAAACTTAGCTTAGCTTACAGTAACTTCTTTCTATTCCAGAACTTGATTTTCGGTTTCCAGTGGGTGCACCATTTCCATGGAACTTTCTGGCTATTCAACAACTTGAGGTATTTTTTGGTACCTTGTGGACGAAGTTTATGCATTTGTACCTATAATATATTTCGGGTCGTGATAGAGCATTAATCAGATGATTTTTCGTTGTGGCTTTCTCTATTCCACGCCCGTCTTCTGCTTATCATTGATACACAGGTTGTACCTAAATGTAGCCATCAATTTCTTTACTTTCTCTTTCTTGCTAGGTATTATGAATGACAATGTTGCCAGCATCATCTACGTTAGATAATGTTAGGTGATTAAGTTTCATTTTCATTAGTATGGCTGATATCAATTCAACAATAACATCGTGCAATACATACACATCACTTGTAATATTTTATGGTCGGATAAGAAATTAGTGTTTTCCCACTAACAATTTTATCACCTAGTGCCCTAAAGAAACTCATGCCTCTACCAGGAATATGATCTGTTAAGTGTCTTAAACTCATGCCTCTACCAGGAATATGATTTGTTAAGTGTCTTGCCAGCCATACAGCTGTAAGTACTTGCATTCATATAAAACTGGTGTATTCAAATGAGCGCAAGTCATCTGCGGGAACAAAATCCAAATAAGTTAGTACACACAAGGACCAGTAGACCCAATCTATTTCATACGATCATTTTTATTGTTTACCCGATTTATTATCTACGACATTGGTGGAGGGATACCCAACTTATTTTACTAGACAATGTTGGGAATAGTATATGGTTATTTTTTCATGTTATACTGAACAATATACTTTATGAACATTTGTTATGATATCACTAATAGTGTTAAGCAGATGGTGGTGGTGATTTGTTATATTGGTATAACTTGTTTACTAGTACTCACGTTGAAATATCTCGCGTACCTTGGTGGCATTGGTTTGCATGTATAGGATATGGTGATAGGTACCAAATGATGACACCAAAAGGCTACTATCAATAATTGTAAACATTTTATTTTGTGCTTTCAGGTGTTAAATGCAAGTAAATACGTCTGTTTTGTTTATGTAGAAATACGAAATAATGAATAAACTGAACAATTCTATTTTTTTCTTTTGCATCAAATTCTGAAATCTGTCTTAACTTGTTCGTGGAGTACAGATGAATCGAAGTTGCTAGTCTTGTTTTAATGTTCTGTCTTAATTGGTTGGACTAAAAGCCTTTGTTTTAGACAGGATTCTGCTAGGTCAACTAGCCCAAGAGGACTAGTGTGCCATGCTCAAATAAAGCAATGGAGTGGGATGAAGTAGGTAAAACAACCCTAATTGATCTTTCGTGCCGCTCTTGCAGTTCATGCAACTGCTTACAGAAAATCAAAGAAACCATGTCCACTACTGAAGAATGTTAATCCACTGAGAGATCTTCCACATAAAGTCCAGGATGACATTTATTCCTGGAAGCAATCAACCACTTAAAAAAACTAGATTGAAATTGTCATTAATTTTTTTCTTAAGGGGTAGTGATATTTGTTTTCATTTGGGTTTGGACATAGTTTTTGTGTTCAACAAACCTGAATAGTCAGTTTTCTTTAGTTTTTGTGCATTTTTTCATACATTTGGGTTTGGACATAGTTTTTGAGTTCAACAAACCTGAATAGTCAGTTTTCTTTAGTTTTTGTGCATTTTTTTCATACATTTGGGTTTGGACATAGTTTTTGAGTTCAACAAACCTGAATAGTCAGTTTTCTTTAGTTTTTGTGCATTTTTTTCATAAAAAAATATACCGTCTTGATATCAAATGGCACGAATAAATTTCCGACAGTCGCATAAAATACCCCTTTGAAAATGTTGTATAAATTAAATTGGAACCCCTTCAAAACTGTCGTATAAAATAAATTGGGTATGCTTGTCTGTTAATCTTGTAAATTAAAATGTGTAACTGAGTCAATTGATACTCAAAATAAATCGGGTATGCTTGTCTGCTGGTCGTGTAAATTAAAACGGGTAATTGAAAATAACGGTCACATAAATTACAATGGGTAACAGAGTCAATCAATTGATACTCAGAATACCTCTCATATAAGAAAGGGTTCAATTTAACAATGCCTACAAAAAAGAATACAAGTAGTATACTACACTCACATAGATTATAAATTAAGATTACCACACATCAAGGCAATCTAAAACCGATTAGAGATACAAATGACGTTATCAGTCAAACACCACATTGCACTAAGATGAGTTTTATATAATAGTTATTGTAAGAAGCAACATATTCTCAATTGTTCAACACAACTTCTAACAAGTGTGAGAAGCACCTAAGAGGATAATCAGAAAACTCAACAAAATCAACTTCTAAAGTTGAACCTTAATTACTAGTGAAGATACCTTTCGTAGAAAAAAGAAAAACAGGCTCTAGCAATTTGATCAAAATAGTACAAAGAGCCTCACCTTGCTTTAGCATTTGAGCCAACAATTTGCAAGTGTCATAGTTTTCACCCTCCTTGGTAAGTATAACCCCAATCGAATTGGCAAGCAATAAGGCTAACTGGTACTCATCTGCTAGCACAGGCTCATAAAAAGTAATAGGATCAACATAGAGTTTATAACCACCATCAAAATAGGAAGCTCTTTCCATAAGGTCAGTATATCTCCCACGATCAAAGACACCACCAGTAAGGTTGAAACAAAGGTAAGAAATTTTCTCACTAGACAAATTTTGACTACCAACATCTTTGCTATGGAAACTCACAAATCCAGTTGAAACATCTTATTGAACAGATTATCCCCATCACCAGTATTACCATTCGCAATCAATACAAAATTCTCCTTGTAGTAAGCCATTAAAATGGAACAAACATTGAGTACAACTAGATCAAAAGTAGTTATCTCAAAACACAATTCATAAGCATTCACAGAATAAGAAAACACATGATTACAAAGAATCCCATGCTGCTATATGAAGAACCCCTGATGAATGTTAGGTAAGGGATCAAATGGAGGAAACCCAGTGACACATTTAAACCTTGCAACTTGAATTTGAAGAACATCTAATGAGACAAGATCAATAATGACTATAATTCCATAAAGGAACCCATACTGCATCTTCAACTGAAAATTTTCTTCCCTCCCCTTATCAGTTTTCTCAAACACCAGAACAATTGAATCACAAGGAAATGAATTAGAGGCATACCCATGTGTACTTACGAGCTCATGAACAAAATACTCTTGTATTTAGCCATTGGAAGTATAAATGAATAAGACTTAACCCTATAGTGAAGTATAATATGTCGTTGTAACATTTCGAAAAACAACTTTCTGACACCACTAATGTAAGTCCCCTTTATACACATAAGAACCAATGCATCCATAAATTGAAAATCAGGATGATATACAAGCCTTAGAATCAGCTCACAAACACAATCCCCATTGTAGGTATCAAGTAAAATCAACCCATGAAGAATAATCACACGAGAAATACCCAAAAAAAAATTCATAATGACCATCAAAATAAGAATATCTTCCTAGAAATTCAAACCCCTTACCACGATCAAATAACAGTCGATTACGATCCAAAAGAAGGGTAAAACATGCCTTACCAGTTTGTGTGTTATAAATACTGGTCAAAAACTCTTTCCAGACGAAAAATTGGTCACAACCAACCGCTTCTATTCTGTCATGGTGAAGTCCATCAGTTTTTGCAGCTTCAAGAACTTGAAAATTTAACCCATACGAAGGAACATCCTTATCTTCATCAACTTCAATAGGAATTTATTTATCCTCCAGACATTCAAAATTAGGGGAAACCTGATAAGAAGTTTGAGAATCGAACTAGGTCACTCACTGGATTAGGTGTTGTATACGATTCAGATTGAGGTACTGCAAATCTAGAAGATAACAAATCGATGAGAGTATCCCATTTGGTTTGAGTTGCTTCTGAAATAGAAACATAGAAACAAATGTTTTCATCAAATCAACAAAATTCTGCATTTGGTTCAGATTTGTAGCAGCACTACCCTCCATTTGACCTCCGTAGATTTCAGAGAACGCACAAGAACTGGCTGGTATCAATTGTTAAGATTGAATCCATTCATTCCCTCATTAATCTATCCCGTATGATCAAACTGTCCATATTCCAAACCTATATCAGGAGTAACTACGATTGCCTTATTTAACTGTGGTTCGGGGTAAAATTGGAAAGAAAAAATGAAACTTAAGAAAATTAGAAGGACAACCGATTTTGTCCGTCAACGATGCATGACTGAAACTTTTTCCTTCTATTAGGGTTGACCCAATCCTTTGGATTTCCATGAGGATTGCTCATCTAACTTCTCAACATATGCTAGGGCCTCTAGGATAATTTGCATAACTTACTAAATAACCCTGGGGTCAAGGTAGTAAGACCCATAATTTATAGGGTCATAAGAATAAATTCCTCTATTTTTATTGTGTTAACTTAAGATTGATGATTAAGAAAAATAATCCCTTAAACAACGGATTTTTGGGCAGTACCCTGTACCCCTTCCTTCCTCTCTCTAATCTCTATAAAGAAGGAAAGAAGTTTCAGTGAGAGAGAAAGTAGCAGAGAAAAACAAAAGAATAAAGAACGACTTCTCTCTTAACAATAAAAAGAAGAAAAATAGTTATTAGTGGGTGATTTTCGTGGTGTTCTTTTCCTTCCTTCTACAGCACATTTATCAACCCAACCCCATTATTTTATCAACGGCTAGTTTTAATGGTATTATTAAGAGATTAATTTGACAGAACCCTTTGTTCTCTTTCACCTTCCTCTTCTTCTTCCTTGTTCACCGGTTGCAGATACTCAATGGATTATCCTAACGATGATAAGTGAGTTTTAGTACTTGGGTCTGTTTCAGTTTGGTTATTGGGTTTGTCTTAGACCCAGATTATGTGATTTCTTCTATACGGAGGGTTTTGGAGTTGGATTTTTTTGTTTTCTGGAGGAAATATTTGTTGTGAGAGATGGGGTTTCTTGATTTGACTATTATTATTTTATTTTATTTTTTATTCTTGTAAAGAAATGCGTATATGCAGTTACTGAGTTTGTGGATTCAGTAAATGAGTGTTTTGTTTGGAAACTGAACTCCCCCTGTTGTGAATTTTCTGCATGATTATTAAGAAATACCCATGTCTGTTACAAGCTCTTAGATCCAAATGAGTATGCATTTTACCTTACATTTTGATGCTTGTGCTCGTCATAAGACTTGTTTAGTATTTGTTATGACAAGGCTAGATCTACTTATAATCTACTCATCCCCTTTCTTACATGTTCTATTTGTATATTTACAAGCAACCGTTCTATACTATGTTGTTATCACTGTGAATGTTATTTCAGTTCAAATGTGTTGTCACATTATTGTTTGAAATTATTGTACTTATCTTCTGAAAAATCAATTGCTAGTGTACATTGTAGGTTCAGCATAGCAGTAGAAGTTAAATTCTTGCAATACCCTTGAATGTATGTTGAATTAGAACAAATTGTAGCTTGAATATTTATGAGTTGGTTACCAAGTTATTGGTTTAGTTAGTTTTACTTTTATCTATTTGCCTCCATGTTGCATTATTTTCTCCACCAATTTGCTGACATTATCTTGTTTATCTTTGTGAAATGTATTAGTGAGCTGTGTGAATGGGAAGGTGCCGATTTTTATCTCCCTAAGGATTCAAATCCTGGTACAATTCAGTTGCTACATTTATAGTAGTATGTAAGAGTCACTCGAGGAGAGGCTAATGACTGGCATTTATTTTCATTTTTGTCTGGAACAGGCATTTCTAATTGCATATGGGATGGAGTAGATCAGAATGAAGATGAATTTTCTTACATGTTTGAAGATTCAACCCCAATTAAGGCGTGTGAAGACTTGCCTTACAGTGCTTCAGATAGTGGAAGTGCGTATAACCTATCTCTTTTTACCTAGCAATGTTGTTTTGGGAACATAGTTGGAACTGTATTATTGCACATGCTTACCTCAAGGAGTGGATTTCAGGAAGTACAGAGAAAGAAGCGGTGAATTATAGAGAAGATTATCATCCTCAATTAAAGAGACGACGAATGCTACGATTTGATGCTCCGGACGACCCTTTCCTTTGCAATGAACCAACACCGTCACAATTCATAAAAGCAAAGGTCTGTAACTTCGGATAGTAGACCGTAAAGTACCTTTTTTTTAATTGATATGGTGTTATTTGCTTAAGCATTCCATCTTCTATAAGTTATTTCTTTGCACATTCCATCAAAGGAAGTTAAATGCATAATGGTTGCTTATACAGCTATTAATGTGATGATACTTCGAATTGATTACTCTGACTAAAACGCCACTTTGATTTTTGTTCTTATGCTTTGGACTTCTTTCATTTTTTATACTCAGGATAGACAGGAGACAACGGTAGATGCTGTACATGAAAAAGTACCTTGGGATTCAGGATATTCAGGTTTGTTTCTTTCTCTAAATTAGTTTCTTTTCAATTGACTAATGAGCTATTTTAGGTTCTTGCTCAGTTTTTATTTAATACTGTATTCTACACAACAGAAGATAGATCTGTGTCCTGCAATGAGAGCTTGGATCAGTCGTCTGACATGTGGCTCTCCAATTGCTTCAATGATGGCTCAATGCATTTCGGTTCTGAGGACACGTAAGCATCTATGCAACTCAATTTAGCTACAAATTTTACTGGTTTGCCACCTGAAACTGACTCTATCATCATGCATTGTCATGCAGGAACTTTTCTGGGGTTGCCGGCGACCAAATTGATGTTTCAGGTGTGTGAAACATATGGTACTTTTAATCCGATCCTATAGGCTCTTCTTTGGATAAAATTATACCCCATTTTACTTGTCTTAAATCCAGAGTATTGCAACCTCCCACCTGAAACACAATCTGACATGGTGCAACAATGTCCAACTCCGCCACCACAAAAGGTTTTTAAAGGTGTGTATTCATGATCTCTCTTTGTTCTACAGATTTCACTTTTTAATCAAAGACACTGAAAGTTGTGTGCCATTTCAACAAAAATCTCGGGCAATTGAATGTTACATATGCTTTTAGGTAGGAAATCTCTCATGCTAACTCCCACAAAGGTGACTTCCTCTGTTGTTTATCCATTTGCGCTCATTAAACCCTGTGGAGTTCATGGAGATGTAACATTGAAGGATATAAACAAGAAGATTCTAACTCCACCCCCAAAATCGAAGCATGGTAAGGATGAAGAACTGTCTCCTCCATATCCTACTTCAGCTTTTTCAGGAAAGCCTGTCGTTGTCAAAACAAAGATACACACTGAAGGAGGGAAAGGCAGCATAACAATCATGAGAACCAAAGGTTGATGATAAGTCTCTCCGACATTCTTAAATTTTGTGCGTTTTCTATAATTAATATCTTGTTTTTATGGTGGAATCTTTTTTTCGGGATTCATTTAAAACTTGATGTGTTTATATTCCGAATAGTGCATACAGTCATGTTTTATATATAGGGATGACCTCATTGCAAGCTAGAAATGAGTATCTTGATGTCTCAGAGATCCTCCTATGCTGCTCTTTTTTGGCCTCATTGACTTTTTGTTGTCCCTCTGCTCATATCTTTAATGTGAATGTATGTAACTTTACCACCTTTTATCTCTGGAGCATTATTTATACTTGAAGATATCCGATGTTCTTATTCCTTGTTTACTCCAGGATAATACGTTTGTCTTCCTAATTTTTCCATAAAACAATATCTGTGTACTTTTGCACAATCGTAGCTACGGTTAATATTTGTTAGTATCACTAGAACTATATGAGGTATTTTCATTCATTTCCATTTTTTTGAACTTTGAAGTGGCATATATATATTCATGTGTTACCTTCATTGCTCATAGAAATCAAGTATTCCGAGCTGTTTGAACATTTGTGTATGACTGAATTGTCAAGTGTTGCACAGATTATTGTGCCTTTAGTTTTGGGTGTAGTGTAGTTCTTTCCTTCTTCGGCGAAACACACAGAACTCTTCTTTCTACAGTGTCCATGGAACCTCAGCATTGACATTCATGTTGGACCTTTAAGAATCCACATTCTCTGAAACGTATTGGCAAACCGTGTTGTTCCCATCTTTCAGACTGTAAGGATTCACTTGGATCATTCTAATCTCTCTAGGGAATCTAGGGTGAAAAATGACTATTTTCAGAGTCTAAAATGTATCAGCATTATATGTTGAACAGATAGTGATTCGCTTGTCAGATCTCTTCCTGAATCCTCAGCTTGTCCTCATCGACCCTAGTGAGAATTACTCATCGTATTACTGACTTAAAATCAGATGACTCATACTCATGTTGCTTCAGTTTCATTTTGAACTATAAACATGAGAAACAATGTTAACTTCATAGTGGAAATGGATGTGAAACAAGTTAGTAGGAATTGCAACTTTATTGGAATCTTCATGTATGGAACCAGGATCAAGTAGAGAATTTGGAGACGAAACTGCTGACATTGGAAGACGAACTAGTATTTCAGAGTTTCCTGGATCGAACTCAAATTGATCTTGATATCTTTTATATGACTATCATGAATCAGGTATGCAGGATCGTGAATCTGATACCAATTGTTATGTACCTAGAAGTACATAACAAGATCTGGATCATAAACACTGATAAATCTCTCAATCCCTAATAATCAAGCCTACTGGTTCATACGAACACAACCTTAATCTATTAAACGATATTTTGATTATGAAATTCATTAGGATTCTCATTACAGACTCTGACTCTTTATAGTTAGGTTTTCCCCCAGCTAGATCCAACGATCCTAAGCCTCACAGATGATTACATCCCAACCATCCATTACACTTTCAATTAACTCTAATTAAACTACTAATTAACAATATTAAGGGCTAGCTACCATCCTAATTATGATATGGGCCCCTCTCCTCCTTATGCAGGTACATGACACATCCATCTTCGCCGGCCAACTTGAGAGGTTTAGATTCAATTTCAGGCGGCCCCAAAGATGTCAACGTGATCACTGTCGACCCACCTTTACACGTGGCCGACCGGCCTGCTCAAACTAGCGCTCAATGCCTTGAATTGATCGCCCAGAAGAGTGTTGACCGTACGGCTCCTAAACCCTAATTTACATCAACGGCACTATGCTACTGCCGCAAATCATCTCGACCATCCAACTTCGCTAGCCTAGTTGGATGGTATAGATTTGTTTCAGGAGACCATCAGGTTAGCATTGTGATCACCGGCCACCCCTCTCCCACAGAGAGCGATCGACCAAGCAGTAGCTCACCCGTAGGGATCCCAAGCGATCACCCAAAGGTGGCCGGTCACGCTCCTTTTTTTAAGACACTCAACTCGCGACTAACTTGAACGAGCTCTAAAACAACGATGTTTTCTGCACATCGATTATTTTTCAGCTGCTTGTTTGAAAGCTATGCTTTATATACATCGATTATAAGCGATGTTATACAAATATTGATTTCACAAATAACTTATTATTTAACCTAAAAGCACTATGTGCTTATTTTAGCGGCGAGTCTCACGACTTGACCCATTCACTTGAGACATCAAACATGTCACAAACTGGGGGATACTCACTGGGGTATTAGTCTGGCGGTTTACAGCATGCGGCGTGCAACGCGCCCATTACGAGAAAGTGTCAGGAGAGGGCGGACAGTTAACAATAATAAGAGAGTAATGGGTGAAAGGGTGATCGGTTTTCCCTCATAATGGAAACATGATGATCACCACCTTCCGCACAACCCCACTTCTCCACTACTTAACTGCCTCCACTTCCTACGAGATCAGGGTGCGCTCGATGACTTGTATAAATAGGTTTTCAACTTATTTCACAAAAAACACAAGTGTTATCAACACAAGTAGCCAGAAACCATATTCTGATACAAGTCATAAAACAGCCACACCTTCGTAATTCAACATCTGATCTCAAACACCTTCTTTGCTTCCCTTCCTAAGATCAACCCTTATCATTCACTTTGTGACCGAATTGAATCTGGAATGGCCATTTCTTGGTTTAGGCCAGAGTCTTACAGATTGATCTCTCGAATCTAAAAGTACTCCTGTGCAGTACATTTTTTTAGGGTTTGAATTCGTTTCTCATCAACACACCCAAATTTACCAAAAATAGCAGAATCAGTTTTTACTCCAAAACAACCGATTTGTTGCATTGTCTCGACTTTGTCCATAGACGATCACTTTCGTTAAGAAGACTTATAGATGGATAAATAAAAGATTGTGGTGTATTAAGGTACCCTCATCTTTTCACTGGTCATATAGGCTCTGTAGATGCGTAAAGACGTCCCCGATGGACTTATGACCCAGAGCGGAGATATGCATGTCTCCTTTAAGCACGACTCAACCTATTTGAGATCAAGGACTGATTCCTAGTACATCGTGAGATACACTGGTCATGTCTGCTCTAGGCTCTGACTCAACTTACTGAGGTTTTCGAATAATTCCTAGGACATCCTCACGAGATATGTTGGTTATTCTGCCTCCGGGACCTTTCGACAGACTACTAGAACATCCTTTCAAGATACACTGGTCTTGTTGGCCCCATCATATGGGCACACAGTTGATTCCTAGCACAACTGTGCAAGATACACTGGTCAAAGACAAGTGAGCCAAAGTCTCGCAGAGGCATTAATCGGGCATACAAAGTCTTTTCTCTCTCTCTCCTGGACGAGTCCCAGCTAACCACAGAGAGATTTGTATCCGTTAAGATAATATTCGTAGAGATTTTGATCTGTCTACAAAATCTCGGAGAGATTCAAATCTCTCTTCAAAATCTCAGTGAGATTCAAATCTCTCGGGAAATCTCAGACAAGGCTGAATATTCCCCATACTAGGCACGAGCTTCATGTAGGAATCGAGTCTCCTTTTCAGAATCTCCACACGAATTCTGAGGCATCTCATGCCTTTTCACATGACTCATCCTAGTCATTCTTAGAGATCAGAGAATATCTTTCTATCTTGGCCAACTCGTCTAAAGAGAATATTTCTCTCTCTCAATGATCGCTGTCGTATGCGTCAAAAATAATTTCACTTTCTCACTCTACTAATATAAATGAAGTCCGTGGTAAGAAAGAGTTCATTCCCACAGAGAGGCAATTGTTGTTATAAAATTCCAGTTTCTAAAGTAACCAAGGGGGGATTTTGTTTTATAAGAGCAATAAAAATAATTGAAAGCAATAAAATATGAAAGTAATCAATAAGAAGAAGATATTGGTCACGAGATAGTATCATTCACAAACATGTATTTTCATCAATGACTAGAATTGATATTTTAATCTCTCATTTACTAAAAGTCCTAGGATACCTTGATCGCAAGTATATCCCGTTAATTCCCTGATTTTATCACAACCACATTAAAAGATGTATATGTGAATTCCTCCTAGAAAGCAACCTAAAGTGTAAAAGCACAATTAAGTTTAACTCCCTAAAAGCACTAAGTTCTATGGAATAAGATTAATCAAGGCAATCAAACGTGTAAAAGCACTAATTCGATTTAACCAAGGTTATGATTCATTTGTGACTAGTAGGATATATCACTATAAGCACTAACCGCTATTATGCTACTTATAATCAGGTATAAACAACTTTTTCGTATTGAAAACCCTAATATAGCTCTAGAAATGAATGCAAATCGGATTGATTCCGGACTCAACCAAATAAACAATCAAATCATATGACAATATAAACCATGAATCATAAACAATAAATTATTGAGACAAAACTAATGCATTGAATCAAATATCATGTTGAGAAATTAACTTTATCCCATAACCAATAATATGTGTTTAGCTACTCATAGCTTTTGAGTTCATCATAATCAATAATAAAAATGAAGAAGATGAAACATAAAAATGAAAGCAAACCCTAGTAAAATCGCCGCTCTCCTCCAAAGCTCCAAGAAGAAAAATACGTGATATGTGATAATAAAAATCTTCCCTTTTATATCTGTTCTTAGGTGAAGTCTTCAACGGTCCAATAGATAGGAGTTCTCCAAGCCCATGTAGAAATTCTGCCCAAAGACGTCGCCGGAAGTCTCCAAAAATTGGCCGGAAGTTGGCCAGAAAAGTAGACGGAAAGTAGCTCAGGTGACCGACAAAGTCCACCCGGTCCCCGGTCAAACGACTCAACTCAGGTTAACTGGGAAATCAAACCGAATCAGGTGATTCAACTCGTCTGAGTCAGGGTCTAACTGATTTGCCAGGCCAAAGCTTTGCGCATGCTATAACCACTGTTGCATGCCACAACCAATAATACGCAATTTTGGTGCTTCACTCTTCACAGCCACGCACTGTAATCTCCAGTTCAATCACCATCCACTGCAGCATAACATGTCACTTCTTCCAGCTACAACTCAATTCAACCCATTTCCTCCACCCGACTGTAGCGACAACACCAGAGCAAACCAATCTACCAGTTCCACGGCCTCATACCAAAATCACAATTTCCATTATGCGCAGCTCAGTCACCAACACAAGACAATTACCCCGCCAGAACCTCATTAGCTTCATCACCAGCCATCTCAACTCAAAACAGAACCTGCTACTTGTACATCTCATATTCAAGTCCATTATAGACTCATGACATCACATAATTCAACCACCTCAGCCTGCAACTTGAGATACAACCACAGTGTCACCAGCAACCAAATCATGTAGTTCAATTCTGCCTCACTGCACCTTCATCTCCTCAGGCCACCAGTCCATTGCAGCATCATCATTCTCTTGTCTCCAATGCAACCATTCATCTATCTTCTCAGGCTTTCCTACTTCACTGCAAACCAACAGCTCCCAGTTCACTAACAATTTAATCAACATCAGCGGCTTAATCCTCCCTTGAAACATTCTCTGCATTATATCTCAAGGCCAACACCAATTCCATTTATCCCTGCAGCTCAACAGTAGCATCACTGCACAACCAACTCAACACCAACATTGCACCTGCAACATAGCTCCATCTTCCATACTCTTACCTGCAAACCTCAGTTACTCATCATACACCCATCCCATCCACCAAAACCCATTAGTTCTTGCAATCATTTCGCTAATAGCAGCATTATCACTCTGCTTCAGTTCCTGCTACTCTTTAAATCTGATACTTCAACTTAACACATTCACAGCAAGCACCAGCAACTCCATTGCATACTCATCAGTACCTGTTCTTGCAATCACTGCAGAGCCACCACAAATAAGCATATCCAGTTCTCCTGGCCACCTTCAACAGCTGCAACTCAGCTCACTGCTTCCAATTTAATTCCATACATATACGAGCAACACCTCCCTGTAAACCTGCATCTCCTCATTCTGTCACAGGTTCATTCATTTTCAGCAACACAGTTCCAAGCTCAGTTCCATCTTTACAAGCAACAACATCTTATAAATTTAACCTGCTCCACAGTCCATAACTCATACCACCAGAAACTGCAGCTGAAATTCAGGCCTGCAACTTCTTCTCTGCATTGTATAAACATCAATAGCTTCTTATTAGCTCCTGTAATTTGTACCTGTCCTAACATACATCTAGGTTCAGGTCATTTCTAAGCACAACTCCTTCTTGCAATTCAGCTTTGAGCAGCAACATTAACATCATTAGCAGCAGCTCCATATACTCTACCAGGTCCAACCTATTTTAGCTTAATAACACACTCCAATCACAACAATAGTAACACCATAACTCCTCCAGTTTCCCTTCTTGCTTCCTCTCAGTTCAACCACCACTTTTAGCCATTAGATCATCACCTGCCACTCCATCAACAATAGACTTTTATTATCTATAACACTTCATAACTCCTCACAGAGTTCCCTCTTCTTGCAACCTCTCAGCTCAACCTCATGGCTCATCACCGCCAATTGCAGAATTCATATTCGCATCTTTTAATGTGTTTCTTCTTGCAATTCTAGGTCTGCAGCAACCTCATTCCACAACCACAACCACACAGCAAGTGATTCCTCCATTTTATGTAACTGCAGCTACAACAACTTCTCAATCTTCAATTCTCTAACTGCACTTGCAACTCCAATCAGTTCTTCACTGTCACCACCATCTCACTGTGTACAGGCCTCCAATACCAGTAACCCCTTCATCGCAGATGCACTACCAACTTCCAGTCTCATAGCACCAGTACCACCAACTCTGAAATCTTCATTTGCATCCAACCAATTCATGGCTTGATTTCTTGTTTCAACTCAAAACCCTGTAATCCTTCAATAATTGTACCTCCTAGCTGCTTCAGAACCAAATTCCACCTCAAACCCATCTGCAGAAACATTAATCAAATCGACCCATCTTCTCATAAGCTCAAACACTAACTCGGATCTCACTTCTCCATTCCTGAATCCATCAAAACCCTTGAACATCAACAGACTCAAAACCCTAACCTGCAGTGTCTTGTCACCGACCTACCAGTTACAGATTCGACCAATTCCTTCTGAATCTTCTCTAATCGACATCATCTCCACCTAATCCTACTTGAGTTCGAGCTCAGAAACACTCAATCTGCTCCATAACATCACAAATCCCCTTTTTCTTCCTTGTCTCCTCTGCCATTCGAACCCCACTGAAACAACACCTCGACATGTCTTTTCTAGATTCAACCATTAAAACCTTTACAAATTGTTCCTTGATCTTCATTTCTTTCATTACAGCAGCCGCAGCTTTTTTTTCTCCCTCTCTTGATTTTGAGAAGATAATGATAAGAAGAATGATTGAGAAACCCTGAAATCTGTGGCTAGGTAGGAACCAGAATTGATATAGGCAACCTACGGATTAATATAGGCCACCAGAGTGACATTCACTTAAACAAAACTCGTCTTGGCATGGCTTGGCTCCCATATCACTCGCATGTGAATCGACCGTTTTGCTCTTTTCGCTCCAAATGGACTCTTTCTTTTTCTTTTGCTCCAAATGACTCCATTGCACCTAATAAGCTAAAAACTAAACATAAGAGATGCAATTCACAGGGATAATAGCAAAGAAAGCATAAATACTAGATATAAAATTAGGTGTTTTACAACACCTATCAAATTCCCCCACACTTAGACTTTGCTAGTCCTCAAGCACACCAAACAAAACTTATTCTAAAGGATACATACAACTCCCGTGAGGGTTTACTAGAGATATACCCACAAAACCTACTTTTCCAACTTACAAGTTCTCCGAAATGATAGCATCCAACGCGCTAAGAAGACATAGAAATTCTGCACACTAGTCATAAGAAGTTAAACACATATATGAACACAATCTCATCCTTAAAAGTTGAGAGAGAAATAACCATTCCTTATCGAAAGAAATTCGGGTTCGGAGTGATCGAAAGTCTCGACTATGCCTCACAAGAAAGGGTTTTATGAAGTTGCTCTCAATAATAAATAGCTTTTTATGGGTCACACATGTGTCTAGGTAGGAATGAAGAGAGAATCCTGCGACACCTTGAATGGTAGAAAGGAAAAACCCTCCGAATCGTTTTGAAAACCCACATCTTTTATTCATTTTTGAAAACCCTTTTTTTCTGACGATCTCTAAGAAAGAAAATCAACCACTTAACGAAGGTGGGAATATGCTTACTTACCTCGTTATCCGTTCGACGTGCAGTTGGCACCACTCTCACAGCATCCATAGAAACGTCTTCGGTCTTCAATCCTTGCCTTCATCATCTTCGTCTTCGGTCTTCAACTCTTGATGATGAAATCTTGAACTTCGTAGAATCTTGACAATGTGATTTTTTCCTCTAATTCCTTGTTGCTTGAAACTTCATTATGGATATTTCTTCTTCCGTTGGCTTTATTTAATGAATACAAAACCAAAAATGAACTAAACAAACCAAATATGATGCAATGAATTTTTTTTTTCTTTTTTTTTTATAAGAAATAAGAAAAATAAAACAAATACAAAAATGAAAACAAAACAAAATAAAACTAATAATGAACCTAACAAAATTTTCTCTTGTCTTTTTTTTTTTTTTTTTTTTTTTTTTTTTTTTTTTAAGACAAGAGAAAATGAAATACAAAAAATATAAAATAAAAATGCAAGTACAAAGGCCATGGTGTAAGTACTTTACCGCTTGGTTCTTCACAACTTGTATGTCTTGATATCATAAACTTCCCGAACTCTCATCCTTGATAATATTCGCTTTTGTATATAAGTCTTCAACTTGTAAAAATTCTGCTCCTTGTCTTGTTGCTTTCTTGAAACTGAAATCTGCTCATTTTTGTACCGTTGCTTGTAAACCTTGAACGTCTTCAACTTTCCTTCGAATTTGTGATGCTCCTCTTGTTGATGATGATAGTGTTTCTATGGACCTGTTGGTGTAGAGAGAGATAAAGTGGATGGTGCTAACTGCGAACAAGATTACAAGTGGTATGTAAGTTAGCAATTCGATGTCACCATCATGATTGATAAAATAGCACTCAAGAGATAAAAGTAGTGCTTCTATTGGTGGGAGGTTGGGTAGCTCACCATTCTACCCGGAGTTTACGTACGGTGACACACACTCTAAAAGCACAAATTTAGACACGTACAAAGAAATGAAGGTCGGTGCCTCTCATGATGTAACATGGGTAGTGTCCACTATAAGGGACCACTCTAATACCGAATTCAGCATGCACCTCATTTGCCACTGGGATGGTTTAATCCAAATTTAACTCTCATACAAGTAAGAAACCCGATCACGTTCTCTGTCATCTATAAGTTTAGTCACTCTTGTGAGAATTTCGATGTAATCTTAGCGACATGTATACTATGTGACTCTAAACTAACTACAAGTTGGAGTTTTTCATGCGCTAATTCACATAAAAGTTGAAAATTTATGAAAAATTACAATGCAAATGCTTAACCACTCCCCACACTTAAACTTTACATTGTCCTCAATGTAAATTGAATCGTCCAAAGAAAGTTAAGGTGGGAAATACTATATGATAATGTGACAAGAAATCAGAAAATAAGATAAAATAAAAACAAGAATAAGCATAAGACAAGAGATAAAAAAAAAAGATAAGAGATACAAAACCAATGGGTTGCCTCCCATGCAGCGCTTGGTTTAAAGTCGTCAGCCCGACTATCTCCTTGTTTGCTACGCCTTAGCCGGCTTCCAACACATTATGGAAATCTGATTGAATGCTACTCGAGTGTCTCCTCGCCTCAAGGATGTTGAAGTGAATGACCTCTTCATCGAACTCCATAGTCAAGGTACCATTGTGGACATCAATCTTCGTTCTAGCGGTACTCATAAATGGTCTACCCAACAGTAAAGGTGTAGACGAGGATGAATTCACATCACTCATGTCTAGAACGTAGAAATCCACTGGAAATATTAATCCTTTTACCCGCACCTAAACATCCTCAACAATCCCTTTCGGGTAAACATTAGATCTATCGGCAAGTTGAATAACTATGTCGGTTTCCTTAGGAGGACCAAGATTTAAAGCATCATCAGTTGAAGTAGGCATAACATTAATGGAAGCACCTAAATCTAGCATAGATTTTGTAAACCTTATTTTACCAATAGTGCATGAAATAGTGAAACTACCGGGATCCTTCAACTTAGGTGGGAGTTTCTTTCGAAGATATGCCGAAGCATTCTCCCCCACACTCATTACCTCGTTACCGGTTAGCTTTTGCTTGTTAGTGCACAATTCCTTTACACACTTTTCATAGCGAGGAGTTTGCCTAATTACTTCAATGAGTGGAATTTTCACTTGGACCTTATTAAAAACATCCCAAATATCTCTATCTTGTTCCACCTTCCTATTAGCTTTAGCGAACCTGCCAGGAAAGGGTAAAGGAGGAACATAAGTAGAAACAAGAGGTTTAGACTTAGAATTAGTTACCTCGTGGGTTTGGGGAAAATCAACGTTCTTTTCCTCCAAAACCGGTTCTTTTTGTGTTTCTTCTTTACCCGAATCAGTAACTTCAGTTTGCACAAATTGTGTACCACTTCCCAACGTAATAGCATTGACACCCTCTCTTGGGTTAAGAGGTTGGGAAGGGAGTTTTTCACCATTTTGTGCATGCAACTGATTAATCTCCTCGGCCATGGAACCCATTTGAGTCTGCAACTCCTTTATTGTACTCTTGGTCTTTTGTTAACTTTGTTGAAACATAGTAGAAATGCCTTGCATCATGGTGCTAAGCTTTTCATCGAAATCGGAACCTTGACCTTGAGATGATTATTGTTGTTGCGGTTCACCAACTTGTGCTTGTAACTCTTTAATTTCATTATCCGTTTTCTGCTGATTTAAGTCCGCTAGTTGTTGATTTTGCTGTACCACGGAAATTAGAGTCTCAACCAAAGTAGCCATCTTTGCCAATTCTGGGATTTGCGCTTGTTGTGGTTGTTGCACTTGTTGTTGGAACTCACTCGGATGCTTGTAAACAAAACTTGCACTTGCAACTTGCTCCTTACCATAACCAAAGTTGGGGTTGTCTTTTCATCCTTGATCGCAAGAGTTAGAGTAAGTATCAAACCGCTGATTTAGCATTGACTTGCTCTACGTTCTCATAAGATGGGCGTGATGGTTTGACAACCACGGCTGCAATTTGTTGCATCATTGCCATCATATTGCTCATTTGTTGATGTAACTCAAAATTCTCGTCAACTTGATTAACTCCCTTGATAGGTAGCTCTAAACTACGACTTCAAAATTGTTGAGAATTTGCTGCCATACTCTCAATCAACTCTCTAGCTTGTGTCATCGTCTTGTTCATAAGTGCACCACCACTTGCAGCGTCAAGAAGATTCCTATCACTTGCTTGGAGACCTTCATAGAAGTATAAGATAATCATTGTGTCACTGAATTGATGATGAGGGCAGCTTGCCACCAATCTCTTGTACCGTTCCCAACATTCATACAATGATTCCCCCACACTTTGTGTCATCCCACAAATCTCATTGCGAATTTGAGTAGCTTTTGATGCAGGAAAATATCTCTCTAAGAAGAGTTTGTTCAATCCATTCCATGTTGTGACACTACCAGGTGGTACATAATATAACCAATCTTTAGTTGCGTCGAGTAAAGAGAAAGGAAAACCACGCAACATTCCTTCATTTGCATCAGCCCCTTCAGGTATCATGTTTGTCAACAACCATTGAAACTCCATAAGATGCTTGTTCGGGTGTTCCCATGCAAATCCATGGAACTTTGGTATTTGGATGATTAACCCTGGCTTAATATCAAATGTGGAAGTTGCCTCAATGCACCATTGTTGTTGATCCAACTTCTGAGAAGCTAGCTACTTGAGTGTGCGATTTGCATCACCCATTACTTCTCCCAGTTTGTATTTCAGTAAGGTACCGGAAACACAATTCTCAAAACGAAATTAAAAACAACATAAAAAATAAGAAACCAAAACTATATAACAAGCCGAAACTTCCCCGGCAGCAGCGCCAAAATTTGATCGTTGTCGTATGCGTTAAAAATAATTTCACTTTCTCACTCTACTAATATAAATGAAGTCCGTGGTAAGAAAGAGTTCGTTCCCACAGAGAGGCAATTGTTGTTATAAAATTCCAGTTTCTAAAGTAACCAAGGGGGGATTTTTGTTTTATAAGAGCAATAAAAATAATTGAAAGCAATAAAATATGAAAGTAATCAATAAGAGGAAGATATTGGTCACGGGATAGTATCATTCACAAACATGTATTTTCATCAATGACTAGAATTGATATTTTAATCTCTCATTTACTAAAAGTCCTAGGATACCTTGATCGCAAGTATATCCCGTTAATTCCCTAATTTCATCGCAACCACATTAAAAGATGTATATGTGAATTCCTTCTAGAAAGCAACCTAAAGTGTAAAAGCACAATTAAGTTTAACTCCCTGAAAGCACTAAGTTCTATGGAATAAGACTAATCAAGGCAATCAAACGTGTAAAAGCACTAATTCGATTTAACCAAGGTTATGATTCATTTGTGACTAGTAGGATATATCACTATAAGCACTAACCACAATCATGCTACTTATAATCAGGGATAAACAAATTTTTCGTATTGAAAACCCTAATATAGCTCTAGAAATGAATGCAAATCGGATTGATTCCGGACTCAACCAAATAAACAATCAAATCATATGACAATATAAACCATGAATCATAAACAATAAATTATTGAGACAAGACTAATGCATCGAATCAAATATCATGTTGAGAAATTAACTTTATCCCATAACCAATAATATGTGTTTATCTACTCATAGCTTTTGAGTTCATCATAATCAATAATAAAAATGAAGAAGATGAAACATAAAAATGAAAGCAAACCCTAGTAAAATCGCCGCTCTCCTCCAAAGCTCCAAGTATAAAAAGACGTGATCTGTGATAATAAAAATCTTCCCTTTTATATCTCTTCTTAGGTGAAGTCTTCAAAGGTCCAATAGATAGGAGTTCACCCGGTCAAACGACTCAACTCGGGTTAACTGGGAAGTCAGACCGAATCAGGTTCAACTTGGCTGAGTCAGGGTCTAACTGATTTGCCAGGCCAAAGCTTTGTGTAGGCTATAACCACTGTTGCAGGCCACAACCAATAATACGCAATTGTGGTGCTTCACTATTCACAGCCATGCATTGTAATCTCCAGTTCAACCACCATCCACTGCAGCATAACATGTCACTTTTTTCAGCTACAACTCAATTCAACCCATTTCCTCCACCTAACTGCAGCGACAACACCATAGCAAACCAATCTACCAGTTCCACGGCCTCATACCAAAATCACAATTTCTATTATGCGCAGCTCAGTCACCAACACAAGACAATTACCCTGCCAGAACCTATTTCATTAGCTTCATCACCAACCATCTCAACTCAAAACAGAACCTGCTACTTGTACATCTCATATTCAAGTCCATTTCAGACTCATGACATCACATAATTCAACCACCTCAGCCTGCAACTTGAGCTACAACCACAGTGTCACCAGCAACCAATTCATGTAGTTTAATTCTGCCTCACTGCACCTTCATCTCCTCAGGTCACCAGTCCATTGCAGCGTCACCATTCTCTTGTCTCCAATGCAACCATTCATCTATTTTCTCAGGCTTTCCTACTTCAATGTAAACCAACAACTCCCAGTTCACTAACAATTTAATCAACATCAGCGGTTTAATCATCCCTTGAAACATTCTCTGCATTATATCTCAAGGCCAACACCAATTCCATTTATCCCTGCAGCTCAATAGTAGCATCACTGCACAACCAACTCAACACCAACATTGCACCTGCAACATATCTCCATCTGCCATACTCTTCCCTGCAAACCTCAGTTACTCATCATACACCCATCACATCCACCAAAACCCATTAGTCCTTGCAATTATTTCGCTAATAGCAGCATTATCACTCTGCTTCAGTTCCTGATACTCTTTAAATCTGATACTTCTACTTAACACATTCACAGCAAGCACCAGCAACTCCATTGCATACTCATCAGTTGCTGCTCTTGCAATCACTGCAGAGCCACCACAAATAAGCATATCCAGTTCTCCTGGCCACCTGCAACAGCTGCAACTCAGCTCACTGCTTCCAATTTAATTTCATACACATACGAGCAACACCTCCCTGTAAACCTGTATCTCCTCATTCTGTCACAGGTTCATTCATTCTCAGCAACACAGTTCTAAGCTCAGTTCCATCTTTACAAGAAACAACATCTTCTAAATTTAACCTGCTCCATAGTTCATAACTCATACCACCAGAAACTGCAGCTGAACTTCAGGCCTACAATTTCTTCTCTGCATTGTATAAACATCAATAGCTTCTTATTAGCTCTTGTATTTTGTACCTGTCCTAACATACATCTAGGTTCAGGCTATTTCAAAGCACAACTCCTTCTTGTAGTTCAGTTTTGAGCAGCAACAGTAACATCATTAGCAGCAGCTCCATATACTCTACCAGGTCCAACCCATTTCAGCTTAATGACACACTCCCATCACAGCAATAGTAACACCATAACTCCTCCAGTTTCCCTTCTTGCTTCCTTTCAGTTCAACCACCACTTTTAGACATTAGATCATCACCTGCCACTCCATCTCAGTCACAGTTCCCTCTTCTTTCAACTTGCAGCTCAACCTCATGGCTCGCAATTGCAGCTGCAGCTCATTCCATAACCACACAGCAAGTGATTCCTCCATTTTATGTAACTGCAGCTACAACAACTTTTCAATCTTCAATTCTCTAACTGCACTTGTAACTCCAATTAGTTCTTCACTGTCACCACCATCTCACTGTGTACAGGCCTCCAATACCAGTAACCCCTTCATCGCAGCTGCACTACCAACTTCCAGTCTCATAGCACCAGTACCACCAACTCTGAAATCTTCATTTGCATCCAACCAATTCATGGCTTGATTTCTTGTTTCAACTCAAAACCTTGTAATCCTTCAATAACTGTACCTCCTAGCTGCTTCAGAACCAAATTCCACCTCAAACTCATCTGCAGAAATATTAATCAAATCGGCCCATCTTCTCATGAGCTCAAACACTAACTCGGATCTCACTTCTCCATTCCTGAATCCATCAAAACCCTTGAACATCAACAGACTCAAAACCCTAACCTGCAGTGTCTTGTCACCGACCCACTAGTTACAGATTCGACCAATTTCTTATGAATCTTCTCTAATCGACATCTTCTCCACCTAATCCTGCTTGAGTTCGAGCTCGGAAACACTCAATCTGCTCTATAACATCACAGATCCCCTTTTTCTTCCTTGTCTTCTCTGCCATTCGAACCCCACTGAACAACACCTCGACATGTCTTTTCTAGATTCAACCATAAAACCCATTACAAATTCTTCCTTTATCTTCATTTCTTTCATTACAGCAGCCGCAACTTTTCTTTCTCCCTCTCTTGATTTTGAGAAGATAATGATAAGAAGAATGATTGAGAAACCCTGAAATCTGGGGCTAGGTAGGAACCAGAATTGATATAGGCACCCTACAGATTAATACAGGCCACCAGAGTGACATTCACTTAAACAAAACTCGTCTTGGCATGGCTTGGATCCCATATCACTCGCATGTGAATCGACCGTTTTGCTCTTTTCGCTCCAAATGGACTCTTTCTTCTTATTTTGCTCCAAATGACTCCATTGCACCTAATAAGATCAAAACTAAGCATAAGAAATGCAATTCACAGGGATAATACCAAAGAAAGCATAAATACTATATATAAAATTAGGTGTTTTACAACACCCATCACTCAACACATCATCACAAAGGTTGACTCAACTTCACATAAATGGAGGGATATTAATTAGGGTTTTGGTTTGGCGGTCTACGACACGTGTGAGAAATACTCGGTTTATTTCTCACCGAAGAAGAGAGTAAAGGCGGTGGAATAATGAGATAAACTCACCCTAGTTTATCTTTATTCCTGAAGAGACAGAAGAATGGCTCCGCACGACACGGAAAGCAATCCTTATCTTCACCGACCTGAGATTAGAGAATTCAACTCTAAATAGGTCCTCTATTTCTCCAAGCTACGACGAACTTTCTCATAACCTCTCAGAGTAATTCTTGTTCAAACCCTAGAATTCCCTGATCTCTCTTCATCTGCTTCCTTCCCTAAGACTAGACCGAACTTCTCCTATGACTGAAGCAGCCTTGGAACGGCCACTGTACGTGGTTTAGGCGAAGACTGTTCATGCTCAACCTCCCGTAACTCACTTTTAGAAACCCTAAAATCCCACTTTAGCCTCTCACCGATTTTAGGTAACTACATTTTGGCGACCACAGTGGGAGGTTGTTCACTCAGTTACATATATAAATCATGATCTCTAAGAAATGAATACGATTCCACCAATCCAAACACAAAAACGTTCCATTGATTCAGTCTCTGTAAATCCATTACAGGCTTAGCCGAGAGAGTTATCCCTACCAGCGTTTTCTCTCTCTTTCGATTTCGACCTTAGTGAATAGGTTAGTGCGTCCCGGATCACATAGATCTCTTCATGCATAACCAAACGCCCTAGTAACCTATTTTTATGAAAATCTACTGTTAATCCTTGAAAACTTTGGGTAAGGACCAAGGCGAGCTCCTGGGAACTCAACAGAATCTTGCAAAATCTCAGATCGACATCCAGACTTATCTGAAAGCGCCTTTAGAGTTACCAGTAGGGATATATCCAACAAAACAGATTGAGTACAGGTTTCCTAAATAAGGAGTACTGAAACTAATGAAAATAGCATGGACGGATCCAGTCTAGCTGCAATCGACCTCACCGGAGAATATGAAGCTCATTATAAACGCGACAGAGCAAATAACAACTGTTTGAGCACTGATCGGTCGAACTCGCAAGCGTTGCTATCTCAAGCTTGTTTGACAAGTTTAGGTGATCAAAACTATAAGTCTTGATTTCTAGTCTACTTATAGCTATGTCTCGGATTAGGATAGAATGTGTAGTTGAGCTTTAGACTTCACGGCGTACATCGATTGAAGACGAAGATATACTAAGAAAAGCTTGGAGGAACTTCATCAATAAAAGGTATGTGGAGACTAAAACTTATCAATCACTCAAAAGTCTATTCCATTCTATCTCTTATTGAGACTAAGTCGTATAGCTATATAAACTTTTACATTACATACATTTGATATTTCGAGCTAAGTTTAACTCACTTATATCTTTCTCGAAATATGTGTTGGAAAGCTTTTTGCTTTAGATATGTTCATCATTATTTTTGACGAGTTTAGTTGGAAACAATTTATTTGTTGGAAACTAAATAATAAGTCAAAAGATGATCATGTGAAAATTGCTTTGAAAAATCTTACATGATTTGTGTGAGACAATCATTTGATGTAGACTCGCAATGTTTCGTATCGATCATTCGATCACTTGAAAATTATTACTTATAAGCTAATAGTTTTTGTGAGGCAGCTATTGTCGTCTTCTAAGGATGTTTCAATGATTAAAATGGGAGTTTAGAACAATTAACTATTGTCTGGACATAACACAGTATGCATACCAGTATGCAAATTGTTGTGGTATGATTCAGGTCCGGGAACCAAGTTTGCATACCAGTATACGAACAATTTTAACTGTTAAAGTCCGGGAATCAAGTTTGCATACCAATATGCGAACGGTTTTACCTTAGTTAGGTCCGGGACGAGTGTATGCATACCGGTTTGCGAACTGTCGGACATGACCAAAGTTCGAAACTTAAGTTTGCGTACCCGTTTGTAAACAGAGTTGGTTTAAGTTCTAAAATCGGTTAAGTATGTTTCCATACTCATGAATAAATACATTTAAATTAAGGAATGCAATCTTTGCAAACCGTGGCTTAATGTTCATAAATTGATTCTTGAATAAGTACTTTGTACAATCATGAATCAAATCCGATTTTGTTTCAATTGTGTCTTGTATACTTCTTTGAGAATATAAACAATTGAACAACTTTATGTGTAACACAATTAGATTCATTTGATTATCATTTGATTTAGAAGTGTTAGATAAATGTGGCTAATACAAAAGTGTTCATATGGCTAACTTCAGTTAACCGTTATTGATCCAACTCAATATACATGTTTAGGGTTACCCATATCTAAATGAAGTATATTTAATTTGTGTATAACAAGATAAGACCATCTACCGGTGGAGTGATAGTGCTTTGGTTTTGTTAAAGCACTGCTGGGTCGAACTCGCAAGCGTTGTTATCTCAAGCTTGTTTGTAATTGTTAGTGATCAAAACTATAAGTCTTGATTTCTAGTCTACTTATAGTGATTTCTCAGACTAGGATAAATTGTGTAGTTGAGCATTAGACTTCACGGAGTTCATCAATTGAAGACGAAGAACTACTAAGGAGAGCTTGTGGAACTTCATCAACAAAAGGTATGTGGAGACTAAAACTCATCTATCACTTGGAAAGTCTATTGCTACTCTATCTCCTATATTGAGACAAAAGTCCTATTACTATATAGTATTCGATTATGCACATTTGAGATTTCGAGCTGAGTTTAACTCGCTTACATATTTCTCGAAATATGTGTTGGTAAGCTTTCACTTCAACCAAGTCCATCTTATATTCTTGACGAAAGTCAAAAGATGATCATGTGAAAATCGCCGAGTAACATCTTACATGGTTTGTGTGATACAATCATTTGGTGTAGACTTGGAATGTTTCGTAATGATTATTTCTGTAACTTAAAAATTGCTTTGATGCTAATAATTCGTGAAAATAGCTATTGTCATTGAAAAAGCGGGGGTACAACAACCACACCCAATATTTCGCTTAGCAATTTGTATGGACAAACTCCAATATACTTTCAAGAGAATCAACTAGACTCAATCTTAATAAAGTATATCAAAGAGTTTTATCTATCTTTCTTGATTCAATTCTTTCTCAAGCAAATAGAAATCTGCGAGTCTAATTGAATACAAGAGAAATCACTTGAATGGTACCAAAGACCAATGTTCAAGGATCAATCAATTTCAATCAATAACCAAAGGTCGGATTTCCAATTGATTGATTCAAACGCACAACCTGTGATATTTCAATTATATAACAAAATATAATGCGAAATAAAAATAACACATACACCAGAATTTTGTTAACGAGGAAACCGCAAATACAGAAAAACCCCTGGACCTAGTCCAGATTGAACATCACACTGTATTAAGCCGCTACAGACACTAGCCTACTACAAACTAACTTTGATCTGGACTGTAGTTGAACCCCAATCAATATCACACTGATTCAAGGTACAGTTGCACTCCTTACGTCTCTGATCCCAGCAGGATACTACGCACTTGATTCCCTTAGCTGATCTCACCCACAACTAAGAGTTGCTACGACCCAAAGTCGAAGACTTTAATAAACAAATCTGTATCACACAGAAAAGTCTACAGAATAGATAAATCTGTCTCCCACGGAAATACCTACAAGTTTTGTTCCGTCTTTTGATAAATCAAGGTGAACAGGAACCAATTGATAACTCGGACTTATATTCCCGATGAACAGCCTAGTATTATCAATCACCTCACAGTAATCTTAATCGACGCGGCGAAAGAAGATATTGTGGAATCACAAACGATGAGACGAAGATGTTTGTGACTACTTTTCTATCTTGCCTGTCGGAGATATAAATCTCAAGCCAATCGTTACGATTGTACTCAAAACGATGGAATCAACAAGATCAGATCACACAACTACGAGAAAGTAGTATCGGTCTGGCTTCACAATCCCAATGAAGTCTTTAAGTCGTTAACCTGGTTTTCAAGAAGAAACCTAAGGTTAAAGGAGAATCAACTCTAGCTAATACAACTAGTATCACACATGAGGTGTGGGGATTAGGTTTTCCAGTTTCTAGAGTTCTCCCTTATATAGTCTTTCAAATCAGGGTTTGCAATCAATGTTAGCTTGGTAACAAAGCATTCAATATTCACCGTTAGATGAAAACCTGATTAGATTCAAGCTAATATCTTTCAACCATTGGATCGAAAACTTAGTTTGTTACACACAAATAAAATATAGTATTTGGGTTTATGTAACCGTACCAAAATATGAACATTTGTTGGTTCAATAATAGTTAACCAAATGGTTAGCCATATGAGCACTTTCATATCAACCATGTTCTTCTTCACCATAACTAGTTCAAATGACTCAAATGAACTAGTTAGAGAGTTGTTCAATTGCAAGGAAATCTTATGTAACTACACAAGACACAATCGAAGCAAGAATGATTTGATTCACTCGAATCGGTTCATGAACTATATAGCCAAGGTTTGCATTTTGCATTCCTTAGTTAATATAAATAAGTTCACAAACAATCGTCTTTAGATATAACCAACTTAAGTTCGCAGACTTAGTTCGCGGACTTAAGTTCCCGGAAGGAGTTCTCAAACTCTAGCAGATTTTCTCGGGTCGAGAACTTCCGCCAGTTCGCGGACTGAGTTCACGGCTCTTGTTCCGGTTCTCTTGATCAACAAAGTTCGCAAACTTCGGTTCAAGGAAAAAGGACTTATACATGTATGTGTTGCCACACAATGCTTATATACATCATTGTTTATATTGTCTAAACTCTCATTTCAATCATTGAAACATTCTTAGAGGACATTTCGTCAAAGTAAGCAATTTTCAAAGTGCATGAAACGTGTCATGACTTTCGTCACTAGGTAAAGATGAACTTGGCCAAAGCAAAAGCTTACCAACATATATTTCGAGAAATAGATAGGCGAGTTAAACTCGGCTCGAAATAGCAAATGTGTATAATCAAAGTCTATATATAGCAAAACGACTTTTGTCTTAAAATATGAGATAGAGTAGATAGACTTTTGAGTGATAGATAAGTTCAAGTCTCCACATACCTTTTAGTTGATGAAGATCCACCAGTTCCTTGAGTAGTCCTTCATCTTGTATGATGATTTCCATGGAGTTCTTGAGCTCAACTACACTTTCTATCATAGTCCAAGACTTAGCTATAGTAGACTAGAAATCAAGACTTATAGTTTTGATCACTACCATTGACAAACATGCTTGAGATAGCAACGCATGCGGGTTCGACCGAGCAATGCTCTAACAATATCCCCCTTTGTCAATTTTAGTGACAAAACTATCAATACATATGGAATACTAAAAATAAACGAATTAACTTTTGTAGCTCCTATTCCACATGCCTAATCTTCAACATTACTCGAAATCGTCGTCACTTCCAAGTACTCCAATGATCCCAAAGGTTGTAAGTTCAACATCATCGTTGTTGAAAATCCGTAGCTATAACAACGAGAAAACAAGAGTTCTCAATCATTGTTATACAATGTCATAATATCATTATATAGTATCAAAGTTCAATTGCATCACAACTTCGACAACAATACTATGGTGATATGTATCACTCCCCCTTAGTCAATACTCCATCTCACATGGAATCCACTCCCCCTTACATAATGATCCAAAAACCATATGTATTTGTAGTGTGAACTACATATTAATTCTCCCCCTTTTTGTCAATAAAATTGGCAAAGGTACGAAAATGAGATCCTAATGAAATTTCCGAAAGAGATGTTTCATGACCAAAAGAAAGCACATATCATCTTATTTAGATGCAATCATATAGCCGAAGCTAAATGCATTCATCAAGGAGTTTATAAAGATACAAGATAACCCCTATAATATTCCACAGCCGCACTCCTCACAAAGATTTGGAAATTAAGCACAAGTTCAATTAAGAACTCTCCCCCATAATATGTCATTCCCGAAAGAACAACAAGAGCGACCTTAATTTCAAAAGAAAAGAAGGATTTATTTGGACATAAAAAATCATATACAAGTATGAATTTGAATCCAAAAGACTTAATTAAATTAACCACAAGAGAACCCATGATTAATTTAATTGGAAATGCTCAACATAAGTGAACTTATGGAGACTAAAAAAAATCAATTAGATTAATCACAAGAGATCCCATAATTAATCTAATCGGAATACACAACCAAATTAACCACAAAAGTAATCAATTTAATTGGTCATGCTCGACATAAGAGAACTTACGGAGCAACAACTAAATAACCAAACAAGGATGATTAATTTAGTTGTACATGCTCGACACAAAGTATCTTACGGAGCAATAGCTAAGTCAAAGAATAACTCAGTCGATTGTGCTCAACATAAGACACCTTATAGAACAACACAGTATGTACAAAAAAATTGTGGATCGGAGATCGACCTTATACCGTGGAATAAGCAAGGATTCATTCTATTTTCCATCACCATTTGCACAATGACATACAATAGACATAATCCTTGTAAACAAAATATTTTAACTTATCTTCCATCAATAATTGACATAATAGGCTTAACTTTTGTATTGTCAAAAGTTCATTCCTTCTTTTATCAACACATGCATATCGACATATAAAGGACTTAACTTTCGACAAGGTATGGGACAATCATAGTTCACGGACGCAAACACACATATCCCATAACAAATTGCAATATATAAAACCATAAAGATTAATACTGCAAAAATCATCTTCCAAACAATTTTAGAATTTAAACCAATAAATCTAAAAACATGAAGATGAAAACGTTGGACATAGCTATGTGTAATCACAATAATGGATATTCCAAACTCTAGTTATTCTTCTAAATAAAACAAGAAAATAGAAGATTTACTAGATAAATAAAATAAAAACAAGTTAAATCAAAAACAGACTCCTATGCCAAAGCCGGACACGAACTGAAGTCAAATAGATGGTTCAGGATCCTCATGAGTCTTGAGGTCTTTGAGATTGTGAACGACAACATCCTCTGCAACTTTGGAGAGAATATCCTTATTGGGAAGTTCTTTAACACGGGTCTTCATGAGAACAAGGTCAGAGTTAGCCTTTTTCAACTCAGTTCTTACCACATCAAGACACTTCATTGTATCAACAAGCTGTTGCTTTGCATCCTCAAAGTTTTGAGGAAGTCAAGAACTACTTCAGACGAAATCTCTTCAACCTCCTTAATATCCGAATAGGAATCAGGAGATTGAGGAAAAGATCCTTCAACTTCAACAAAGGTTCCCTTCTCTTTATCGAATTCGAAATATACCGCATTATCAACGAAGTCTTCAGGTAAATCCCAAGAGCATGAGGGATAAGCCATTGATAACATAAGGCCTCGAGTAAGCATATTCAACTCAATAGGATAGGTGTATAAACAAGTTTCGAGAGACTTAGGGTTTACAAGATTGGTTTGTGAGAGAACCCAAAAACCGTACGTGTACCCATAAGAAGGGAGTCCATAAAACTTCTTCCAAAAAGATTGTTAGGAAACAACACTTTGTTGATTGAAAAAGTCCATGCTTTTATTTTTCAAAAACAATTTGAAGGCATAGAGTCAAGAGAAAAAAAAAAAAAAAAAAAAAAAAAAAAAAACTAGGACAGGCTTACAACAAATACTTATGTAAAGGTGCTACCTGATGATCCATCGAAGAACGATGAGAGATTAGCTAGATAATCAGAGACACTTTACAAATAAGTATACCTAATCATTTCTCACTCAGTTAGGATTTCACAAGTGAGATTTCAACCTTGTGATTATTTAACACAAGTATGAGCCATTGGCTCATTAAATGGACATTGCTTTTGGTTATCCTTTTCCTTACGAAATGTTTGGAGGAAAACCATTATGATGTGAAAGGTAATCTATCCGTACAAAAATATGACTCAGAGAATTGATTCTTACATGAAGGAAATCGGCTTCTTCCTGATACCTTGTTCACATCAAAAGTATTATTAACTCTCCTTTTGAAGATGGAAAGTTTCTGATCTTCTCTTAGATTGTTAAGACATTTGTTCTGAGTCAGAACATTTAAGGAACTCATAGAACTGACTTTCCTGGTATGATACACAGGGTGAGTACTGAAACCAATTGGTTTGGACATATGAAAGTCAGTTATTCCTTTGAATATTATGTCAAATGTGGGTTGAAGATGAACAAGGGAATTGTTACTCAACCTAGAGTTTCTCATTTGCCTGACCAGTCCTTTTGAATCATAAAAAGGACATACTTTCTGAACGTTAGAAAGTACTATCTTAACACTCTGTGGAAATTTCCTCCTTTTATGTGATGTGCACCATTTTTGAAAGAGGGTATATGCACGTCTTTTCCACAAGAAAATGACTGATTTTTCTTCTGGATCTTCCACAGTCACAGTAATAGTTGATGAAGATGGTCTAGAGAGATTTCTGAAACATCCTTGAATTGAGAGCTTGTTCAAGCGATGTTTAATTTCCAAGATATCCCTTTCAAGACTTGCCTTAAGAAGAGATAAAGGCAAAGCTTCAGAGTTTTTGGAATTGTAGTCTTTTATTTCCCCAAGAAGAATTTTGACATGTTGTATCAATCGATCAGCTTGAACTTTAACATAATTTAACATCAGTTCACTCTCTTTAGCTGTTTCCCGTTCATTTAGAGAGAAAGACTCTTTTGAAGAGTAATCGGGATAACACATGTCCGAGCCTGTCTGTCTGGTATGAACACAGGGTTCGTCTATATTTGAGATTGAAGAATCTTTCTCCTTAATAGAGATAGACGAGGCAGGACTTTTATTTCTGGTGACGCACTTATCAGAGATAATACTCTTGTCCATAGAGTCAGATCGCTACAAACACAGACTTATAAGGTCTTGAACGTGTTTGCCTGCTCTGATACCAATTGAAAAAGTGGGGGTACAACAACCACACCCAATATTTCGCTTAGCAATCTGTATGGACAAACTCCAATATACTTTCAAGAGAATCAACTAGACTCAATCTTAATAAAGTATATCAAAGAGTTTTATCTCTCTTTCTTGATTCAATTCTTTCTCAAGCAAATACAAATCTGCAAGTCTAATTGAATACAAGAGAAATCACTTGAACGGTACCAAAGACCAATGTTCAAGGATCAATCAATTTCAATCAACAACCAAAGGTTGGATTTCCAATTGATTGATTAAAACGCACAACCTGTGATATTTCAATTATATAACAAAATATATTCCGGAATAGAAATAACACAGACACCAGAATTTTGTTAACGAGGAAACCGCAAATACAGAAAAACCCCGGGACCTAGTCTAGATTGAATACCACACTGTATTAAGCCGCTACAAATACTAGCCTACTACAAACTTACTTCGGTCTGGACTGTAGTTGAACCCCAATCAATCTCACACTGATTCAAGGTACAGTTGCGCTCCTTACGTCTCTGATCCTAGCAGGATACTACGCACTTGATTCCCTTAGCTGATCTCACCCACAACTAAGAGTTGCTACGACCCAAAGTCGAAGACTTTAATAAACAAATTTGTATCACACGTAAAAGTCTAAGTAATAGATAAACTGTCTCCCACGTAAATATCTACAAGTTTTGTTCCGTCTTTTGATAAATCAAGGTGAAAAGGAACCAATTGATAACCCAGACTTATATTCCCGAAGAATAACCTAGTATTATCAATCACCTCACAATAATCGACGCGACGAAAGAAGATATTGTGGAATCACAAACGATGAGACGAAGATGTTTGTAACTACTATTCTATCTTGCCTATCGGAGATATAAATCTCAAGCCAATCGTTACGATTGTACTCAAAACGATAGAATCAGCAAGATCAGATCACACAACTACGAGAAAGTAGTATCGATCTGGCTTCACAATCCTAATGAAGTCTTTAAGTCGTTAACCTGGCTTTCAAGAAGAAACCTAAGGTTAAAGGAGAATCGACTCTAGCTAATAAAACTAGTATCACGCAGAAGGTGTGGGGATTAGGTTTCCCAGTTGCTAGAGTTCTCCCTTATATAGTCTTTCAAATCTGGGTTTGCAATCAATGTTAGCTTGGTAACAAAGCATTCAATATTCACTGTTAGATGAAAACCTGATTAGATGCAAGCTAATATATTTTAACCGTTGGATCGAAAACATAGCTTGGTACACACAAATGAAATGTACTATTTTGGGTTTGTGTAACCGTACCCAAACATGAACATTTGTTGGTTCAACAATAGTTAACCAAATGGTTAGCCATATGAGCACTTTCATATCAACCATGTTCTTCTTCACCATAACTAGTTCAAATGACTCAAATGAACTAGTTAGAGAGTTGTTCAATTGCAAGGAAATCTTATGTAACTACACAAGACACAATCGAAGCAAAAACGATTTGATTCACTCGAATCGGTTCATGAACTATATAGCCACGGTTTGCATTTTGCATTCCTTAGTTAATATAAATAAGTTCACAAACAATCGTCTTTAGATATAACCAACTGTGGATGGGGAAAAACGGTTTGCTGGTTTTTGAGGAAAGTGGAGAGTCGAGCGTGTTGTCGAGACTCCTCAATCGAGAAAACTGTTGAACCTCACACGGATGCACTGCAAAGGGAGTGATTAGATTCAAGAGTTCAATCTGTAGGACTCTGCCCTAAACCAAGACAATGGCCGTTCCAGAGTCAATTCGGTCACAAAGAGGGAGATGGGTTGATCTGTAGGAGGGAAGCTGAGAATTGTGTGGGATCAATGATGATCAAGGATTGTGGATGTGTTGAAGGTTTCTGCAAATTGATGAACTGCTGAGGTTGAGTTCTGTGAATAAGTTTTTATCGAGTTGTTGACGAATGATGATAATCCAATGTTGTCCTCGATTTGGACTTATTTATATTGCAAGAATGATGAACACTTTGATCCCTGCAAGTGTGACGGTTTCTTGAGTGAAAGAGTGGGAAACTGGAAGATCGTGGTGAAACCAGTCCCAGGTCGTGCGGATACTTGGTTAACCGTCCACCCACTACTTTGCTAACTCCTTTAACCGTTGCACGACTTACTCACATTCTCATCGTGGATGAATCCACGTCCCGTAGGCCGCCAGACCAAAACCCTAATTGATATCCCCCATGTGAAGTGATTGAAGTCTCACGAATCGTGGAGTCTGCATGAAGACGTGTATTTGATTAGTCACGTTGACTGATTAGACAATGAGTCTAGGTTTTGTTGAATTGAGCATGAATGACGAATTGCTCAATGGAACATTCGAGTAACTGAGCAAGTATTGCTCGACGAATTACTGGATATCGATGGTTTGATCAATATTCGAGCAATTGAGCAAGTATTGTGAATTACTGAATATTGATAGTCGGGCAATTGAGCAAGTATTGCTCAATTCGACAAATTATCGAATATTGATGATTGGATCAATATTCGAGCAATTGAGCAAGTATTGCTCAATTCGACTAAAAAATCGATAAGTTACTGAATATTGATAGTCGGGCAATTGAGCAAGTATTTCTCAATTCGACAAATTACTGAATATTGATGATTGGATCAATATTCGAGCAATTGAGCAAGTATTGCCCAATTCGACGAATTACTGATAAGTTACTGAATATTGATTGTGGCTCAATATTCGAGCAACTGATCAAGTATTGCTCAATTCGATGAATTACTGATAAGTTACTGAATATTGATAGTGGCTCAATATTCGAGCAACTGAGCAAGTATTGCTCAATTCGATTTAATTATTTATTTATTGGTGACGTGACCCAATAAAATATTAATTAAAATATTGGTAGATTACCTAATATTATATAATTAATCCGCGTGTTGCTTGATGGATCAACATAAATTTATTTAGTGTTTGAACTTGCTCAGAATAATGATTTGTTGAGCGTTTGTTCGAAAACCCTAATTTTTGATCAATTGCTCATTAGTCGACGAATTGCTGAAAATAGGTCATGAGTGAAGGAGGGACCGACCACATGGGACTATGGACGTCCATGTGATGCCCAATTGCTCGAGCGAGCGTACACCAGGGTCCTGAGTTGGCCAGTTGGTGAAGGAATGACGATTAAATGCCGCTTTCATCATTTATTGAAATAGTGATGGATTGAGCATTAGGTGATAAACCTAATTATAGAAAAGTGAGGGACCGACCAAAGTGGCATGAGACCGGCCCTTGGTGGTCGTGGGACCGCTGATGGGCGTTTGCACAAACTCTGAGTTGGTTGTGAAGAGTTTGGACCTAATATGAGCGATTGCGCAAATTAGGTCAAAAGTGTGAAAACGTATGGGACCGGCTTTGTGCAAGCCCTAGGGATGACCTCGGTCGGTCAAGAAGGCATGCACGTGTTACTATGGTGTTCGTGTTTCCGTACTGAGAGTTTTAGGATTTTCTGATGTGCGTTCGAGCAATATATTGGATTTTCAGAAGAGTTCGATCTTTGACTGAAATCCTCGATTTTGCTCGAATGAGCAAGTATGCTCGTTTGATTAATATTTTGTGAATATTAAAAATAATAATATTTTAATATATTTTCGTGAGTAACCTAGTGGGTCATGTGACCATGTTGACTTTTGGTTTTTTCATGGTTTGCGCAATATTTGAGAAAATATGGAGAAACCATGATTTTTGCTGAAACAGAGAAGTTTCACAAGATGAGAAAAATAACAATTTATGAAAGATTAGGGATTGCAAGGTGTGGGGCCGGCCACGGCTAGGGTATGTCCGTCCGGCTAAGTTGCGCGGTCCCGCAACAGCTTTCCCTATTTTATATTATTATTTTTCATGAAACCACGAAAATATGGAGAAACCATGAAAATATGGAGAAACCATGAGTTTTGATCAAACAAGGAAAGTTGTTAGAATGGAGGAGTCTTCATGAGTTCATGAAAGCAACAAAAATAAGGAAAAATAATGGAGGAAGCATGGGACCGGCCGCAAGCTAAGGCACGGCCGGCCGGCCAAGGCCCGCCCATGGGCGCTTCTCCATTATTTTAATGTTATTATTTTCTCTCTCCTATTTTATGCAGGATTCCTCATTTTTCCATATTTTGGCATGCTCATTCGTGCATTTGGGTGCTCGTTCGTGCATCATTGTTGAGTACACTTGCACCATTTTATGGGGCTTACTCAAAGGGTAGTCCAGATTTACCGATTATTGAGTATTTATTACTAATTTATGAAATTCAGTGGAGAATGATTCATGAATCCGAGTAATAAAAGTGAATAGTTTTTTATTATCAATCCATAGGATCAGTGTGGATTCGACCATGAATTCGGAATAATAAAATTACCTATTACCATTCCATGAGATCAGCCGTGGATTCAATCATGAAATCGGAGTAACGAGATAATATAATATAGTTGTTTATTTCCATCCCATGAGATCAAGCCGTGGATTCGATCATGAAATCAGAGCAAAAGATAATTGGTTATTGGCATTCCATGGGATCGGGCCATGGATTCGACCGTGGAATAGGAGCAAAAATAGATCATTATGGGAATTCAGTGGTGAATGTCACGGCAGAATTAATCTATTGCAGAAAGGATATTAGCGTCACATCCATTCTGAATGGTGCATAATCAGGGAGTCACGAGTGTTTTCTTACGACCTGAAGGCGTTATTGCTCTCAATCTTACGGAGAACCGCCTGGATCTATACACGGTCTCTCTACATAGTCAGGGAACAATGAGTGTCACCGACGTCCTGAAGGCGTTATTGCTCTCAATCTTACGGAGAGCCGCCCAATCGTTCTTCTATGTAGAGGGGGGTCTCTCTCATGTAATCAAGGAACAGTGAGTATCACCGACGTCCTGGAGGCGTTATTGCTCTCAATCTTACGGGAAACCGCCCAGTTACGTTATTCTACATAGAGGGCATAATGAAATGCCAAGGATCGAACGCTCAGCTAGTGGAGGCTTTTCGAAAGACATATTCATCATGACTTCGTAAAATATGAATCATCACATGCCTGAAAGCCGTGTCAGAAGCATGCAGTATCGTGATTTTACGGTTTTGTCCTTTGTTGAAAATCCACCATCTACACCAACTTAAGTTCGCAGACTTAGTTCGCGGACTTAAGTTCCCGGAAGAAGTTCTCAAACTCCAGCAGATTTTCTCGAGTCGAGAATTTCCGCCAGTTCGCGGACTGAGTTCACGGCTCTTGTTCCGGTTCTCTTGATCAACAAAGTTCGAAAACTTCGGTTCAAGGAAAAAGGACTTATACATGTATGTGTTGCCACACAATTCTTATATCCATCATTGGTTATATGATCTAAACTCTCATTTCAATCATTGAAATATTCTTAGAGGACATTTCGTCAAAGTAAGCAATTTTCAAAGTGATTAAAACGTGTCATGACTTTCGTCACTAGGTAAAGATGAACTTGGCCAAAGCAAAATCTTACCAACACATATTTCGAGAAATAAATAGGCAAGTTAAATTCGGCTCGAAATAGCAAATGTGTATAATCAAAGTCTATATATAGCAAAATGACTTTTGTCTCAAAATAGGAGATATAGTAGATAGCCTTTTGAGTGATAGATAAGTTCAAGTCTCCACATACCTTTTAGTCGATGAAGATCCACCTGTTCCTTGAGTAGTCCTTCGTCTTGTATGATGATTGCCATGGAGTTCTTGAGCTCAACTACACTTTCTATCCTAGTCCGAGACTTAGCTATAGTAGACTAGAAATCAAGACTTATAGTTTTGATCACTAACATTGACAAACATGCTTGAGATAGCAATGCATGCGAGTTCGACCGAGCAATGCTCTAACAGTCATCCTCTAAGAATGTTTCAATGATTCAAATAGAGTTTAGAACACTTAACCATCATTGGATTATGAACATAGTATGCGTTCTTGCATATATGTGATCCATGACCGGAACTATAGTATGCATAACCGTATGCATAACTGTTAGTTGTGAAATTCCGAGAGCCTAAGTACACATACCCGTATGCGTACTAGCGAAGGGTTTGGGTCCGGGAATTTCTACTGTGTTTGGAAGTATGCGTACACGTTTGCATACTGGTGAACCCAAACTCAGACCGGCTACTTAAGTATGCGTACACGTTTGCATACTTGAGTGGTTACATTTCTAAAATAGGTTTGTTTCTGTGGATGGGGAAAAACGGTTCGCTGGTTTTTTGGAAAAGTGAAGAGTCGAGCGTGTTTTCGAGACTCCTCGAACCGGGAAAACTGCTCAACTTCACATAGATGCACTACAAAGGGAGTGCTTAGATTCGAGAGATCAATCTGTAAGACTCCGACCTAAACCAAGTCAATGGCCGTTCCAGAGTCAATTCGGTCGCAAAGAGGGAGATGGGTTTATCTGTAGGAGGGAAGCTGAGAATTGTGTGGGATCAAGGATGATCAAGGATTGTGGGTATGTTGAATGATTCTGCAATAATTGGTGAACTATTGAGTTCGAATAAGTTCTGATGGATTGATGAATTCTTGAGAGTAGTTACTCGAGAAATTCTGTGTAGACCAAAAACGTTGTCGTCCATCATAGATTCAGAAACTTATTTATATTGTCAGAGTTGTGAACACCTTGATCCCTGTAAGTGTGACGGTTTCATGAGTGGAAGAGTGGGCAAATAGAAGATCGTGGTAAAGTCAGTTCCATGTCGTGTGGAGACTTGACGGATCGTGAACCCACTACTTTGCTAACTCCTTCAACCGTTGACACAACTTACGCACATTTCTCGTCGTGGATGAATCCACGTGCTGTAGGCCGCCAGACCGAAACCCTGGTTGTTATCCCCCAATTTGACGTGACTGATGTCTCACGAATCGTGGAGTCTGTATGACAGACGTGTATTTAGTTTGTCAGTTGTTGACTGATTAGGCAATGAGACTAGGTTTTGTTGAATCGAGAATGTTTGGCAAATGCTCAGCGATTCATGAATGTTAACATTGCGCAAATATTGTAAATTTGACGAGTTGTTGAATATTGATGAGTTATTGAATATTTGTGGATTATTCGAGCAACTGAAAGCAAGTATTGCTTGATTCGATTTAAATACCGACAAGTTCTTTGAATATTGATAGTTGGGTCAATATTCGAGCAAATGAGCAAGTATTGCTCAATTCGACGAATCGCTGAATATTTGAGAATTTGACGTGCAATTGAGCAAGTATTGCTCAATCCGACAAATATTGAATATGAATAATTTGACGTGCAATTGAGCTAGTATTGCTCAATTCGACAAAATACTGATAAATTACTAAATATTGATAGCTGGACCAATATTTGAGCAAATGTCGCTCAATTCGACGAAATATTTATTGGTAACGTAACCCAATAAATATTAAAATATTGGTAGATTACCAAATATTGTATAATTAATCCCCGTGCATCAACATACATTCATTTGGTGTTTGAACTTGCTCAGAATGATGATTTCGTGAAGCGTTTGTTCGAAACCCTAATTTTTGAGCAATTGTTCAACAATTGATGAATTGCTGAAAATAGGTCATGAGTGATAGAGGGACCGACCACATGGGATGATGGGCGTCCATGTGGTGCCCAGTGCTCGAGTGAGCGTACACCAGGGTTCTCAGTTGGAGAGTTGGTGAAAGAATGATGATTAAGTGTCGGTTTCATCATTTATTGAATTACTGCTGGGTTCAACATTAGGCAAAAACCTAAGTATGAAAGATGGGGGACCGACCCAGAGAGCATGGGACCGGCTCTTGATGGTCACGGGACTAGATGTTGTCCGTTTGAGCAATCCGCAGGTTGGTTGGAGAGAATTTGGGCCCAATATGAGCAATTGAGCAAATTAGGTCAGAATTATGAAAACATGTGGGACCGGCTTTGTGCAAGCCCCAGGAATGACTCTGGTCGGTCATCAAGGAATGTACGTGTTACCACGGTGTCCGTGTCTCCGTACTGAGAGTTTCAGTATTTTCTGATGTGCGTTCGAGCAACATTGTGAATTTTCAGAAGAGTTTTATCTTGACTGAAATTCTTGATTTTTTGTTGGAATGAGCATGTATGCTCAATTCATCAATATTTTTTAAATATTAAAATAAGAGTATTTTAACATCCAAAATTTCCGTGAGAGGCTAGCCGGGCATATGACCACGTTGGCTTTTGAATTTTCATGATTTGAGCAAAATTTGAGAAATTATGAAGAAATCATGATTTTTGCTCAAACCAAGGAGTTTCATGAATTTGAGGAAAATAATAATTATAAAAGACTAGGGATTGCAGGATGTGGGACCGGCCACAGCTAGGTCGTGGCCGGCTGGCTATGTTGCCCGGTCCCGCATTCCTTTCCCTATTTTATAATAATATTTTTCATGAATCCGTGATGTTATGGAGAATCCATGAGTTTTTGTTGAAACGGAGGAGTTTCATGAATTTAGGGAATAATAATTATAAAAAGCTAGGGATTGTGAGGTGTGGGACCCGCCACGGCTTGGGCATGGCCGGCCAGCTATGTTGCCCGGTCCCGCACACCTTTTCCTATTTTATAATATTTTTTATGAATCCATGAAGTTATGGAGAATTCATGAATTTTGCAAAAACAAGGAAAGTTGCTAAAATCAAGGAGTTTTTCATGAGTTCATGAAAATAACAAAATAGGACAAAATAATGGAAGAAACATGGGGACCGGCCATGGCTAGGGCATGGTCGGCCGGCCGGTGGGCCCGGCCCTTGGGCGCTCCTTATTATTTTATTAATATTTGTTGTTTTATCCTGTTTTGCGTAGGATTCCTCATCTGTCCATATTTTTTGGATGCTCGTTCGTGCATCCGGGTGCTCAGTCGTGCATCATTGTCGAGTACACTTACACCATTTTTTTGGGGCTTACTCAGTGATGATCCAGATGCCCTACTATGAGTATTTGTTGCTGATCCATGAAATTCAGTGTAGAATAATTCATGAAATTGAACAAATAAAAATGAGTAGTTATTTATTATCAATTCATAGAATGTTTGTGGATTCACCATGAATTCGGAATAATAAAATAGGCATTACCATTCCATGGGATCGTGGATTCGACCATAGAATCGGAGTAATAAAATTATCTTTTACCATTTCATGAGATTAGCAGTGAATTCGATCATGAAATCGGAGTAATGAGATAATATAAATTGTTATCGCCATTCCATGAGATCAAGTCGTAGATTCGATCATGAAATTGGAGCAATCGTTATTGCCATTCCATGGGATCAGGCCGTGGATTCGACCATGGAATAGGAGAAATTGTTATTGCCATTCCATGGGATCAGGCCGTGGATTCGACCATGGAATAAGAGCAATAATAGATCATTCTGGGAATTCAGTGGTGAATGTCACGGCAGAATTAATCTATGTGCATAGTCAGGAGACGGCTAATATCCTTAAGGCGCTCTCAGATCTTTCGGAGAATTCCCGAGTCTATACACGGTAGCTCTACATAGTCAGGGTCAGTGAGTGTCACTGTCCTGAAGGCGTTGTTGCTCTCAATCTTATGGAGAACCGCCCAATCATTCTTCTATGTAGAGGGGTTTGCTCTCATGTAGTCAGGGAACAGTGAGTATCACCGACGTCATGAAGGCGTTAAGTCCTCTCAACAAACAATTATGTAGGAGGACCGCCCAATTCTATTATTCTACATAGAGTGCACAATGAAATGCCGGGGATCGAACGCTCAGCTAGTGGAGGCTTTTCGAAAGACATATTCATCATGGCTTTGTAAAATATGAATCGTCACATGCCTGAAGCCGTACCAGAAACATGCAGTATCATGATTTTATGGATTTGACCCTTGTTGAAAATCCACCATCAACAGTTTCATGAACTAATACAGTTATATAATAAGGAATGCATTCTATGCAAACCGTGGCTATAATGTTCATGAATTGATTCGAGTGAATCAAACCGATTTTTCTTCAATTGTGTTCTTGTATACTTATATGAGAATATAGCAATTGAACAACTCTATAACTAGTTTCATCTGAGTCATTTGAACTAGTTGTGGCTTCACGGAGAATTCAATTTCACCGAGTCCATGTCGGAGACAGTGGGGCAGTCGTTACTCCATTTGTACAAGTCGTTACTTATGCGACAAGGAATTTCGCTAGCTTAGGATAGTTAGAGTTACTTACGCCGTTTACTGGGGCTTCCATTCAAAGCTAATCACACTTCTCCTTCCAACCTTCCGGGGTTTTTCTGCATTTGCGGTTTCCTCGTTAACAAAATTTTTGGTGTCTGTGTTATTTCTTTTCCGCATTATATTTTGTTATATAATAGAAATATCAAAGGTTGTGCATTAAGTTCAATCAGTTCAATCGAAATATCGCAGGTTGTTATATAATAGAAATATCACAGGTTGTGCATTATATTTTGTTATTTCTGGTGTCTGTGTTATTTCTTTTTCTGCATTTGCGGTTTCTTGTTGATTGAATTGATTGACACTTGGATATTAGTTTGTGATACCGTCCAAGTTATTTCTCTTATTCAATTGGGCTCGAAAATTCCTCTTTGTTTGATTGCAGATTGAATTGATAAATTGAGATATAAACTCTTTGATATACTTTTTTATAGATTGAGTCTAACTGTCTAGTTGATTCTCTTGAAAGTATATCGGAGTTTGTTTATTCAGATTGCCGAACAAAATATTGGGTGTGGTTGTTAGACCCCCACTTTTTCAGGTTTTAAGCAAATTTAGCTTAAATCTTAAATCAGGTTTTCATCCAAAGATGAATATTGATTGCTTTGTTTGTAAGCTATCAAACCCTGATTTGAAGACTACATAAGGGAGAACTCTAGCAACTGGAAAACCTAATCCCCACACTTCTGTGTGACACTAGTTGCGTACTAGAGTCGATTTTCCGTTAACCTAGGTTTTTTCAAAAACCATTATAGGTTAACGACTGAAAGACTTCATCGGGATTCTAAAGCCAAACCCAACTATTTTCTCTGTAATTGCGTGTTCTGATCTTACTTGTTCTGTCGTATTGAGTACTATCTTCTCTAAGATTGGCTCGAGATTTATCTCCGATAGGTAAGATATAAAAATTAATCATATAAGCTCTTCGTCTCATTCTTTGTGATTCCACAATAACTTGTTCTACTACCATATAGTTAAGTTATTGTGAGGTGATTGATATTTCTAAGCTGTTCTTCGGGAATATAAGACCGGATTATCAATTGGTTCCTGTTCACCTTGATTTATCAAAAGACGGAACAAAACTTCATAGGTACTTATGTGGGAGACAGATTTATCTATCAGAATAGACTTTTCTGTGGGAGACATATTTGTTTATAAAGTCTTCGACTTTGGGTCGTAGCAACTATTAGTTTTGGGTGATATCAGCTAAGGGAATCAAGTGCGTAGAGTCCTGCTGGGATTCAGAGGCGTAGGGATAACGACTATACCTAATCGGTGCGATACTTGGTTAGGGCTCAACTACATTCCAGTCCGAAGTTAACTTGTAGTAGGCTAGTGTCTGTAGTGGCTTAATACAGTATGGTGTTCAATTCTGGACTAGGTCCCGGAGTTTTTCTGCATTTGCGGTTTCCTCATTAACAAAACTTTTGGTGTCTGTGTTATTTCTTTTCCGCATTATATTTGTTTATATAATTGAAATATCACAGGTTGTGCGTAGTTCAATCAATTGGTAAATCCATCCTTTGGTTGTTGATTGAAATTGATTGACACTTGAACATTGGTCTTTGGTACCGTTCAAGTTATTTCTCATATCAATCAGGCTCACAGGATCTCTATGTGTTCGATTGCAGATTGTATTAAGAAATTGAGATATAACTCTTTGAGATATTTCATTGATTGAGTCTGACTGTCTAGTTGATTCTCTTGGAATTATATTGGACTTAGTCCATACAGATTGCCGAACGAAATATTGGGTGTGGTTGTTAGACCCCCGCTTTTTCAATTGGTATCAGAGCGGGCAAACACGTTAAAGACCTCATAAGTGTGTGTTTGTAGCAATCTGACTCTATGGAAAAAAGCGCTATCTCTATAAACATACCGCCAGTCTTCGATGGATCGAATTACTTATGGTGGAAAACTGTTATGCGTGCCTTTCTTCAAGCACGTGATTTTCAATCATGGGTTTATGTTGTTAATGTCTATAATCCTCTAATGGTTACAGTAGACGGTGTAACTGTTGCAAAGGATATTGGTAGGTATAAGCCTGACGAGATTCTCACTGCAAAGCAAAATTATGACGGCTTAATGCTATCATACATGCCATTACCCGAGATATTAAGCACCATGTGACTACGTGCACTCGATCTAAAGATGCTTGGGATATCTTAGAAACCGTATTTGAAGGGAATACCTCTGAAAATGAAGCTAGGCTTCAAAACCTGAATTCTGATTGGGAAAACCTTCGTATGGCTGATGAAGATTCATTTGATGAGTTTAATCACAAAGTGTCTGAAATTGTTAATGCATCTTTTGCATTGGGTAAAACTATTTTTGAAAAGGACATTGTGATGAAAATTCTCAGATCATTACCAACTAGATATGATTCTAAGAAACATGCCATCGTTGAAGGAAATAACCTTGATACACTTTCCAGAAATATTCTTGTTGGGAAGTTAAAGATATTTGATCATGAGCATACATCCAAATCTGGAAAGGATATTGCTTTTAAAGCACAAAAGAACACTAAATTACTTGACATAAGTAAAAGTGTTGGCAACTCGACAATTCTACCTTTTTTAGGGTTATGAGTTGGTTGTACGTGAATCCTACTTACTCTGTATATAAGTTCCGTAACCCTACATTTCATTTTCCTTCTCTAAAAATCTTTTTATCAAAAGATTGCTTGTGGAGTTAGTTTTGTGTGTTTTCTTCACAATTCCATATCTTGATGGAGACTCTGTTAGAACTCTATCCCAAGCTTGTTTGTCAATGTTAGTGATCAAAACTATAAGTCTTGATTTCTAGTCTACTTATAGATGTCTCGGACTAGGATAGATTGTGTAGTTGAGCATTATACATCACGACGTTCATCAATTGAAGACGAAGAACTACTAAGGAGAGCTTGTGGAACTTCATCAACAAAAGGTATGTGGAGACTGAAACTCATCTATCACTTATAAAGTCTATTTCTAATCTATCTCCTATATTGATACATAAGTCATGTTACGATATAGTTTTCTATTATACACATTTGAGATTTCGAGTTAAGATTAACTCGCTTACATATTTCTCGAAATATGTGTTGGTAAGCTTTCGCTTCAACCAAGTTCATCTTATATTCTTGACGAAAGTCAAAATATGATCATGTGAAAATTGCCGAGTAACATCTTACATGGTTTGTGTGATACAATCATTTGGTGTAGACTTGGAACGTTTCGTTACGATTATTTCAATAACTTGAAAATTTTTTTGATGCTAATAGTGTGTGAAAACGGCTATTGTCATCCTATAAGAAAGTTTCAATGATTGAAATAGAATTTAGAACTATTGGACTATAAACATAGCGTGCATTCTTGCATGTATGTGATCCATGACCCGAACTAGAGTATGCATACCCGTATGCGTACTTGTAGTTGTGAAATTCCGTGTACCAAGTACACATACCGGTACGCATACTTGCGTAAGGTATAGGTCCGGGAATTTCTGCTGGGTTTTGGAAGTGTACTTAAGTATGCGTACACGTCCGTATACTGGCGAACCCAAACTCAAACCGGCTACTTAAGTATGCGTACACGTTTGCATACTTGAGTGCTTAAAGTTTTAAAATCGGTTGTGACATGAACTAATACGTTTATATATTAAGGAATGCATTCTTTGCAAACCGTGGCTATAATGATCATGAATTGATTCGAGTGAATCAAACCGATTTTTCTTCAATTGTGTTCTTGTATACTTCTATGAGAATATAGCAATTGAACAAATCTTTAACTAGCTTCATTTGAACTAGTTATGGCTAAGATTAATAAGGTTGATATAAGAGTGTTCATATAGCTAACCTCGGTTAACTACGGTTGAGCCAACATGGTGTACACATTTAGATACGGCTACATAAACCTAAATTAAGGTACATTTCATTTATGTATAACAAGCTACGTTCGATCTAACAGTCGAAAGATATTAGCTTGAATCTAATTAGGTTTTCATCTAACGGTGAATATTGAATGCTTTGTTACCAAGGTAACTTAGATTACAAACCCTGATTTGAAAACTATATAAAGGAGAACTCTAGCAACTGGGAAACCTAATCCCCATACCTCCTGTGTGATACTAGTTGTATAAGCTAGAGTCGATTCTCCTTTAACCTTAGGTTTTTCACGAAACCCTGTAGGTTAAAGACTTAAAGACTTCATTGGGATTGTGAAGCCAGGCCCAAATATTTTCTGTGTAGTTGCGTGTTATGATCTCACTTCTTCTATCGTGATTGAGTATTATCTTTGCTAAGATTTGCTTGAGATTTATCTCCGATAGGTAAGATTAAAAGTAGTCACAAACATCTTCGTCTCATCGTTTGTGATTCCACAATATCTTGTTTCGCTACCATACGATTAAGATTATTGTGAGGTGATTGATAATACTAGGATGTTCTTCGGGAATATAAGTCCGGTTTATCAATTGGTTCCTGTTCACCTTGATTTATCAAAAGACGGAACAAAACTCGTAGGTATTTCTGTGGGAGACAGATTTATTTATTCCAATAGACCTTTCTGTGTGAGACATATTTGTTTATCAAGTCTTCGACTTTGTTCGTAGCAACTCTTGGTTATGGGTGAGATCAGCTAAGGGAATCAAGTGCGTAGTATCCTGCTGGGATCAGAGACGTAAGGAGCGCAAATGTACCTTGAATAAGTGTGACATTTATTAGGGTTCAACTACAGTCCAGTCCGAAGTTCATTGGTAGTAGGCTAGTGTCTGTAGCGGCTTAATACAGTGTGGTGTTCAAAGCTGGACTAGGTCCCGGGGTTTTTCTGCATTTGCAGTTTTCCTCGTTAACAAAATTCTGGTGTATGTGTTATTTCTTTTTCTCATTATATTTTGTTATATAATTGAAATAACACAGGTTGTGCGTTGAATCCATCAATTGGTAAATCCAACCTTTGGTTGTTGATTGAAATTGATTGATCCTTGAACATTGGTCTTTTGTACTGTTCAAGTTACTTCTCTTATATTCAATCGGGCTAGCAAATTCCTATTTGCTGATTGCAAATTGAATTGAGAAATAGAGATACCGCTCTTTGATATACTTTTCTATAAAATTGAGTCTGACTATCTAGTTGATTCTCTTGAAAGTATATTGGAGTAAGTTCTCTCAGATTGCCAAACGAAATATTGGGTGTGGTTGTTGTACCCTCGCTTTTTCAATTGGTATCAGAGCAGGCAAACACGTTAAGACCTCATAAGTCTGTGTTTGTAGCGATCTGAATATGGACAGAAGTGCTATCTCTATAAATACACCACCAGATCCAGGGATTTCAGAATTCTCTTCCATGACTGATTTAGTTAAATCTGTAGAAGAAATTATATCTAAACCTCCTCCAGGTTTAAAATCCCTAGAAGTATTTTCAGGGCTTGAAAAAAGACTTGAGAGCATGTCTCTTGATGTTGAGTTATTTCTTCAGAAAGAGCAAGAATATCTTGATATGCTAAATTAAGTTATGATGAATAATTATGTTGAGGTCGACATTGATTTACTAATCAGTGAGAGCAATGCTCCTCCTTTGTGTAATTCAATTAGTTGTAGCAAACTAAACGAACTAAAAGAGGAGTTTATATCTCTGTCATCTGAGTATATCACCTCAAAGCATGAACCGATTCTTTGTTCGATTCCTGATACTTCCTATCAAGATAGTGGTATTGTCTTCTTTCATGAAGAAGCCAGGACGTCTCTTTTTATCAAAAGAGTTTCCTTTCAAAGTACTAAAAACTATCTGCAAAAACTGTCTTTTTATAAGTTGGAAAACGAGAAATCAGAATCATAAACCCTTTTGGGTTTTCTTAAAGTTCTTTGATAGACTTATAAAGACAGTTCTTTGGGTGTTTCTCAACACTTCAAGTTGTAAGAGTTGATGGAAAGAAAATCTCTCATGGTGTCATGGTGTGCTAGTTTTTTGGTCATTGTGACCATACGAAAAATTATTCAAGGAAACATTTGTTGAGTAGTTACTCAAAACTCCTTGTTTAAGTTGCATTACCAAACGAGTCCTAACTCGCACACGTACGTTTCATACCTTGAACCCGGTTCCCATACGGGTTTGAATCTTGTTCCAGGACGTAAGTGAATCGGCTCTGGTCTACCGCTTGACACAATAAAAGAGGGAGAACTTCTTCGTTTTCTTCTCCCTCTTCTTCATCTTTTATGTTCGTGTACGAAGAAGAAAAACCAACTGTTCACGAACACTCCTTCTCGTACAACTCATTTCATCACCATTTTGTGTTTGGTTTTCTCCATTGAACTCAGTAGAAGCTTATGTACGTTGGGTCAAGAACTGTTTTCACTTCTGTCAACGTTTTGGAATTCCACCATTAAGGACTGTTCACGAACCAAGTAAGTTTCTCAACTTTTCCTTGAGAATTCATATTCAACAATGGCACATAGGAGAACTAGTCATATTGGGAGTTCAAGTGGTCAAGCTGGGGATAATTCTTTTTATGACCCCAGTATCCGTGCTAGGTTTGTTAACCCTGTTGCTCGTGTCCTCTATTTGGAGTATAAGAACAAATAACCAATTTTTGAAAGATACTATAATGAGTCATAAATTGAGGTACAAGGTTTAACTGATTTTTTCAAAAATCACTCATGGGGCATCATTCACAAACCATTAGGAACTGCTCGCATTGAGATAACTGCACAGTTTTATGCAAATATTCATGATCCAGACCCAGCCAATTGCATGTTCAAGACTATGGTAGGAGGTATTACTTTCACCGTGGATCGTCATATTATTGCTTACCTGTTGAACTTAACTCATATTGGTAGTGCTCGATTTCCTCTTCTTGAGAATAAAAGATTGACTCCACAAGTGATGTCAAATCGTCTCTCTAATAGAGATGTCTCTCGGAGAGATGGCAAGATTAATGTTCGCGGTGCTGGGTTGTTTCTCAAAGTCACTGGGAAACTGATTGTGGCCAACATGATGCCAAGCACTATTGACAATATGCTATGGACCAGGTCTCTTGCTGAATTGGTCTGTTATATTGTTGAAGGGAGAGACATTGATTTCTGTGGACTTATTGTTAATCAGATGATAAGTGTGAAACAGACTTCAAGGAAAACTCCAGGCTTTCCTTGCCTCATTTCAAGGATTTGCAGTCACTTTAGCATCACTCTTTTTGGATCTGATCTTGGTGGTCCAAAGGTTCTGAGTAAGGCAAGCATCTAAAAGAAGAAGCAATCTTCAACCAGTGCCCCAGCAAGTACTTCTGCAACTACAAACTCTGAACTTGTCCATCTTCAAGATGAAGTTGAGTGCATGAGAGAGCAGTTGGATTATGCTGAAGCAGAACATCCAGATCTAATTGAGAAGTTTTATGAAATTGCTATGGATTATTATGAGAGGAGTGATTGATCTCTGCTCTAGTGATTCTGTTACTTGCTTTATCTATTAAACTTCTTATGTTAACATTAATGGTTGTAATAACTTTTATGGTATTTTAGACTTGAATGATTTTATCTTTCAATTAGATTGCTAAATGTGGAAATTCATAAGAAGTACAGATGAATTGTTCAAAAGTTAACTCTATTATATTGTAGTTGCAGGAAATCCCACAACACACCCCATATAATATTTTCTAGATCTAAATCTATTTCATAATCAAAATAAAGATTAAAGTGCTAAACTTATAAAGATGAAAACAAGGATTTTTTACATGGTTCGATAATGTGATCTACATCCATGGTTCTTCACTATGATTGTTGAGGTTACATTAATATTACATTTACAATCTCCATTAATGGATATTTTGTAGAGCTCTAGATCTAGTTTTTGGGGAAGAAGATGATAAAGAAAATAAATTCTCTCTCTCCTAATTGTGTATCCTCTCTCTCTTACCAAATTGTGTCCCCCCTTTCTCTCTCCTGCTCTCCTCTTTATATAGGTGTTTACATAGTGGATGACAGCTCACATACAACTCATATTCTCGCAAGCTCTTGCTACCTTCTCGCAGGCTCTTGATAATTTCGCAAGCTAGGGAAATGAATGCATCTCGCACACTAAGAAAATATGTTGTTGCGAGATTCTGCTCCTACATTTTGCCTCTTTTTTCTTGAATATTGCTTGAAGAGCGATCTTTAAGAAAAAATATGTTGTTGTAGTGGTCTTTGATCTTTGCTGATGAAGGAACGAGCGAAAGAATACTTTTCTTGAATAGTATGTACTTGCCTCTATTCTTTTACGAAGTTCCGAAGTAGTGGGAAGTAATTAAAAGTATCATTCTGAAGTATACGAAGTATGAAGTATGCGAATAAGAAGTATTGCGAACTAATCATGCGAAATTAGAAGTATGAAATATAAGAAGTATTAATCCTCGAAATATAAGAAGTATTTATCCTTGAATGAGAGTAGTAAGTATTGCCTCTATTCATGCGAAATTATTACTCCATTTTTTGGTGAGGATTCTTGTTGTTCATTAGTGAACGTCCATTTTGGAAATGATTCTTGCCGAGAAGATAAAGAACATAAAATGTTTTCTTGGTTATCCATAGTTGCCTCTGTTCTTTATCTATGAGGGTAGAATCTTTGAGAAAGTTTTGAATGGGAAAATTGTTGTTTCATTCTTATTTTGCCTCTGTCTCATGTTTTGTGCTCATGCGATAGTATAATTTCTTCAAGCTGCTTATAATTGTGCGAAATAATTGAGCGAAATAATCACATCCTGTGAAATAATCTTATTCTGCGAAATTCTGACACATTCTGCGAAATTCTGGATAATTCTGCGAAATCCTGAATAATCTTGCGAAATTCTGAATAACCCTGCGAAATTCGGAAGAATCCTGCGACTTCTGAATGATCCTACGAAATTCTGAAGAATCCTGCGAAATTCTGAATAATTCTGTGATATTATTCCGTAAAATTTTGTAAAATACTTATGCGAATCTAATGCTTATGTAATGATTATGTTATGAAATGTGTATGTGATGTTTATGCCATGAAATGCTTATGCGATGCTTTCATGATGCAAGTGTGATTCTTATATGATGAGAATGCTTATCTATTGCAATGTTTATAGCTAATGTTTGTGTTACTTAGCTTATTTTGCACGCTAAAATTGATGTAGCTTTAAATTGCTTCTATTCTCCGTTTCTCTGACTTTGTCTTTAGTATATGCATTCCTCTTCGCATATCGATTGTTCATCACAAGTTCTTACTTGTGTTTCATCTTTCTTTATTCCTGCACTATTAGTATCGCATAATAATATGATCATAATATCAAGTGTACGTCATTTTCACTATCTCATTTTCATTTCCATGTACATATTCGCAAGCTTATTTGCTTACATATAATCATTTTCGCAATTTTATTTGCTTACTCATTTTTGCAAGCTTATTTGCTTACTTTCTTATGTGGTCTTATTTTGCCTTCCTAGTTAAGGTCTTATTTTGCCACCCCTTGTCATTGCGACAAAATCGCAGGACGTCTTTACATTTTCATGTAATGACCCATTGATCTTGTCTTATCATTTATCTAGTATTATTGCCTTTGTAGGATATTTTTCATGCGACAATATGACAGGCCTAAATATTCTTGCGAACATAAAGCCCCATGACATTGCCGTCTTGCGACGAAATCGCAGGACGTCTTTACACTTTCATGTATTGACCCATTGATCTCGCCTTATCTTTCTCTTCTGTATTATTGCCTCTTCAGGATTTTCGCACAAATATGACAAGCCTAAATCTTCTTGCGAAAATAAAGCCTCGTGACATTTGCGTCTTAAGACACTTATCAGCTCCCTAATGGAGGGTGCCGCCCTTATCTTCCCCCTGGTTGCCCCTTCAAAGAGGCGTACCTCTACCATACAAGGTTGGATCCTCCCATCCGGTCTTAAAAACAACCAGTTGTTTTCGCAGACTCTTATCCCTTTTGCCTATAGGGCTTATGGTTACGAGACTGCACCCTAAGTGGGGTTTTCTTCGGGCCGAGTGCAGCATACGTCAAGACTTTCCAAGAATGGCCAGGGTAGTTCCAGATGCCCCGGGCACTCTTGGCTCAACCGTGTACCTCGGCGCCTTGATCAGATGCCGCATTCCTTAGAAGAGACCCTCAGTCGTCCAACCTAAGTCATTAGCTTAGGTTGGAAATCCAAGGTACCTCTCCTGGATGGGCTTTATTGACCCCAAATCTCCATGACTCAAGTTCCAGGGGCGGTGTAACCTTTTCGCTGAGCCATGCAACAGGTACCCCCTTCTATGATGTACTTTAGGTCTTACATTTGCCTCTTGCGAAATTTTATTCGCGAACTAGGGTGTACGCCATAAAGGTTCGCCCCATTCTAATCTTAGATTTTTATGGATCTTAGATTGTCTCTTGCGAAATTTTCGCGTTTCTTTATTCTCTCATTCATTCTTTCATTTCTGTCATTTCTTTCATTCATTCTTTCATTTCTGTCATTTCTTTCATTCATTCTTTCATTCTCATAATATCATATCATTCGAAGCAAAGTAAATATTCAAGAGAAATTCTAATACATTGTAATTCTGAAATCTTTGTAGTTATGAAATCTTTGTAATTCTGCGATTGTATCGCATTTTGTAAATCAAATAAAAAATCTTTTATTTTCTGTAAAAGAAATATTCTGGAGAAATATATAAATTGAATTTTTTCGGTGTTTTGTAATTTTGAAATCTTAGTAATCTTTGTCTTTGAAATCTTGAATTCTTAAAATCTTTGTAATTGGGCGATTGAATCGCTTTTTGTAAATCAAATCAAAAATCTTTTATTTGTTTTAAACGTAAAATGTTCTAGGAAAGTGAAACTTAGCTTTTATGTGAGTCGTTGTTGTTGGCAAAGAAGTGAATAAATGCCTTGAAATGTATGAACTTCGCGCAGCAAAAAGAAGTGTGAGAAGTGAGACTTGAACCCTTGATCTACTTCTTGGATTTTCTCGCACCATACCAACTGTGCTAACCCTTTCTTACGAAATTAACGCATACTTGGTGAAACTTGACTTTCTCTGTGCGAAATTAACCCTCCTCTGCGAAATTTCCTTTCTCTTATGCTTCCCTTTCCTTTAGAAGTTCCATAAAAAATGTGAAAAACTATGAGCTTAGCGAGAATTGACCATGCGAAATCTAACTCATGTTCCTAATCCCTGACCATTTGTGTCATTTTCTGTTTGTGTTGGAACAACATGATTAACTTCATTTATTCTCATTTTAATGTCCTTTGTATACTCTTTCTCTTCGTCCTTTCTTCTTCTTCTCCTGATTTGCTGTCTTCGCATAAGTTATACTCATTTTCTTCGCATTTGATAGTAAAGTTGACCTAACTTCGTGTTTTAGCATGTTGAGTGACGATAAGGACCAAACTTCATCAAATCTTCCTCTTCCTTCTTGCTGCTTGTCGATGAGATGTGCACACTTCACGAGCGGAGGTTGTCTTCGCAGAGAAGTTAGTTGTGGCTTCGTAAAATTTCTTTGCTCGACCAAGCATCCCCGCCTTCGCTGGAGTCTAAGTTGTTGTTCTTCGCTTAACGTGCGAAGTTTAAACTCTTTGAATATAATGGATTTAGTTGTCTTGTCCTGTTCGTCTTCCTTCTTGGATCACTAATGTTGGTTCTTTGAATATAAGTCTGATTATTTATACTCCCAAATCAAACTGAAATTTTAACACTTAACATTTTCAAAATTGATGAATTGGGTTTTTAAAGTAAGATTTGATTGTTGTAAAACTGTAAAGAAAACCCATGTTGGATCAAAATTTTAGAAGGAAGTTCACGTTTTATGAAGAACAAGTATTGGTTTAAATAAATCAAAAAAAATGTGTTATGAAATCCTCAGATCTGAAAATTAATCAAAAAATGAGAAGGACAAGAAGAGATTAGTCATGTTGGATGATTTTTTTGGTGTAGCTTTATGTGGATTCCAATTTGTCGACAATTTCTTCGCCTCTACTTCTGCTCTTCAACATTTCTGCTTCTCTTTCTCTGTATACATTTCTCTAAAACTACCGTTTTTTTACCCCTGAGCTTTGTAGATCCAATATGATTTGATGCTGATAGTAACCAAACTTTACCAAATTTTTCTTGAATCAACGAACAGGCAGGATAAATCCTTTACTCTCCCTGTTTCTAGCGCCAAAAATGTAGTTGCAGGAAATCCCACAACACACCCCATATAATATTTTCTAGATCTAAATCTATTTCATAATCAATATAAAGATTAAAGTGCTAAAATTATAAAGATGGACACAAGGATTTTTTTACATGGTTCGATCAATGTGATCTACATCCATGGTTCTTCACTATGATTGTTGAGGTTACATTAATATTACATTTACAATCTCCATTAATGGATATTTTGTAGAGCTCTAGATCTAGTTTTTGGGGAAGAAGATGATAAAGAAAATAAAGTCTCTCTCTCCTAATTGTGTATCCTCTCTCTCTTACCAAATTGTGTCCCCCCTTTCTCTCTCCTGCTCTCCTCTTTATATAGGTGTTTACATAGTGGATGACAGCTCACATACAACTCATATTCTCGCAAGCTCTTGCTACCTTCTCGCAGGCTCTTGATAATTTCGCAAGCTAGGGAAATGAATGCATCTCGCACACTAAGAAAATATGTTGTTGCTACCTTCTCGCAGGCTCTTGATAATTTCGCAAGCTAGGGAAATGAATGCATCTCGCACACTAAGAAAATATGTTGTTGCAAGATTCTGCTCCTACATATATGTCGGTATGAAAGTATTGATAAAAGATGGAATGAACTTTTGAGTACAAAAGTTAAGCCTTTTATGTCATTATGCAAATATTGATGGAAGAAAGGATGAACTTTTTTTTTACAAAGATTAAGTGTATTATATGTCATTGTGTAAATAGTGATGAAAAATAGAATGAATCTTTGATTATTCCGCAGTATTGGTTTTTCCCTGATCCACATCTTTGTGTATGTACTGTGTTGCTCTTTAAGTTCTCTTATGTTGAGCATGACCAATTGAATTGATCATTTTCCTTGTGATTGATTCAATTTAGATTTTTGGATACAAATTCATGTTTCATGTGATTTGTTAATGTCCAGAGAAATCCTTCTTTTCTTGTAAAAGTAAGGTCGCTCTTGTTGTTCTTTCGGGAATGACATTTTATGGGGGAGAGTTATTAATTGAACTTGTGCTTAATTGCCAAATCTTTGTGGGGAGTGCGGCTGTGGAATATTGTATGTAGGATCAGAATATCGCAACACCAACACCTCTGCGAAATTCATAAACGTTACGTAGCGAAGGCGTCGCAGACGAGTAAAATAAGTGACGCAATGGATGACGACAGCCAGAACACGAGAAAGGTGTGAAGACCTAGCGAGATCTAGGAGTGTCGCGAGATTATGCATTTATACACTTGCGACACTTCGCAAATCGTTCCCGAAAATAAAGGACAGCTTAGTTGTCATCCATTATGTAATACCCTATATAAAGAGCCGAACAGGCCTATTGGAAGAGAGATCTTTTTTCGAGTGTTGGGCAAGTCATTAAGAGAGAGAAAGTTTATAGTGATTGTAATTTCTTTAGCTCTTTTCCATTTTATCTTGTAAACATTCAAGAAGTTAATCAATAAAAATTATAATTGTACATCTTAAAATGGCTTGATTGTGTGGATTCTTGTGAGGGGTGTAGTGTAGGATTTCCTGCAACTACATATTGGCACTAGAAACAGGGAGAGAGTGAAGATTGACATCGTGATTTGAAAGAATTTGGAATAATAGGGAAGGAATTTCATATAATTTTCAACAATTTACTGAAATTGAGAAATGGCTAGAAGAAGATATGCATCAGAACAACCAACAACTGTTAGAAGAAGTAGGAGACTTGCTGGAGAAGGGAGAAATGAAATGGGGGAATCCTCAAGAATGAACACAAGAAATAATGAATAAAATCAAATTCAATCACCAATTCAACCAGTACCGAATAGAACTGTAGATTATGATAGAGTAAGCGTGCATACTTGGAGATCAGACTCTGTGGATGAAAGGGGAGAAGAACAGCAATTGATAAACAACGGACAAGAGGAGAGAGACCGAGAAGTGATTAGAGAAATAATTCATGGAAATGAAGAGGTCGCAACATTAGAGACATTGAGATAAAAAATACATGAAGAAAGGCGATTAGAAGCAGAGGAACGTGCAAATTTGACAAGGCAAAATCATGAGTTGAGGATGGAAAATATGAGATTACAAAAAAGAAGGTCGAGAACCACTACAAGGTCAAGCTCAAGATCAGTTAGAGAGGAAAAAAGGAGAACTTTACCTATAGAAAATGCTAATGAAGAAAATCGAGAGGAAGTGCAAAATCCAGGCGAAGAACGTTGCGAAATAAGAGAAATAATGGAAGATCGTTATATCCCACGTCCTGAGACTCTTCAAAATTGGCAAATGATGGAAATCAAGGAAATAGGCAGCGTAAAGGGCGGAATAATCCAGGTGATGAGGAAAATCAGGTGGAAGGAAGAAGAATATTGCATGGGAGAGAAACACAGAGGAAGCAAAAAGAAATTGAAGATGAAATTGAAAGACACTATATTGAGCAAGCACATCTAGCTTGCGAAAGAGAAAGATTGAGAACAGAAATGGAAGAACAGGAGTTACAAGAGGCAATTCACCAGAATAATCATGATAATAGAGAAAGAAGGAGAGAACAAAATCGCAACAATGGTAATATCAATGAAGAGTATGAAAGAGTACAAAGGAGAATTGAAAGGAAGCAAAGAAAAGAAAATGATAGATATAACGGTGTGCGAATTCATGAGAGGAATGAAAGAGAAGATCGCAGAGAAAGACGAGAAGAGAATGATGAACAAGAAAGTCAAAATAGACATGAACGCAGAAGAAGAGAGGCGGAGTTAAAAAGACCAATGGAGCCAAACTCTGGTGTAAATGAACAAATTCTGAGAGAATTGGCGGAAATGAGAGGAATGTTAAATAATAAAAGGGGAGGAGGTAAGAGACAATTGGATGAAGCCATAGAAGAAGCTGCGAACACTCCATTCACACAAGAAGTACAATTAGGAGGAATACCCCCAAAGTGCAACTTACCTACGTTAACCAGCATTTTCGATGGAACAACTTGTGCGATACAACATATCAAAGCTTATGTGAGATGTATGTTACAGTGGGAGAACCATGATGCTATATTATGCAAATATTTTGCATCAAGTTTGACAGGAGAAGCTTTACAATGGTTTGAAGGATTACCGAGGAATACAATAACATCTTTCAATCATTTGCAGGCTATATTTTTAGGGGCATACATAAGTAATAACTCCTCGCGACCTGGTATTGAAGATGTATTTGGGTTAAAACAAAGGGTTGGTGAAAGTTTGAAGCATCTAACCGTGAGATGGAAGACAATGTGCAGTGATATGGCTGGTCGTGTGGATGAGAGATATCTCATTCTATCATTCATTAACGCTATGTTCGCAACCAATCTGCTATATATTCAAATTTTTAGAATCAAGAATACAATCACAATGACTGAGTTGCGAGAACTTCAAGAGGAGTACATTGCTCTAGAGGAAAAACAAAATGAGATGGAATCATACCCCGTTGCGAACACGAGTTCAAAAGCTGCAAATGCAAGCTTGTTACCTAAACTAATAAACACAGTGGCGAGCACTTCGCAGGGTCAACAAGAAATGATAACGGATGATGGTCAGCGAAAGTTAGTAGCCATGGGGAGTCGTGATCAGGAGGAATTTGAGAGAGAGACAAACTTCTATAACCATGGAGGAAGTAACAAAATTCAAAGACTTGATCAGCCACAAGAAACTTATGGAAGTCAGAGGCAGAGTTATCATAGAGGACAACGAAGTCACAGGGTAGTCTGGGAAGAAATCAAGATGCCACCACTGAATGCTAGTGTGGAGAAAATATGGGAAGCTATAATCTTAATGGAAAATATACCTGCGCCATGGAACATGGGAAGTGAACCACCTCCGAGTGACAGAAGTCATGAATTTTGTTCTTATCACCATTTTCATGGACACTCCACAAACGATTGTAGAAATATAAAAAGAATCATCCTCAGAATGATAGACCAAGGGAAACTAAATCAATTTCTAAAAAATCAACCTCAATCTCAACCATTACCACCACCGCCAGAAATTCACAGAGCAAACACAACAAAAGGAGGAGAAACATTTGTGATAGAAGTTGGAGCGAAAGCCAAGAATTTGTCTTGCAACTTTATTGTACATTCGTACAGGACAGTTGAAGATTTTCATGATAGTGTTCTCAGTAGGGTTTTCGCAAGAGATGCTGATAATAGAGAAATAATGAACATCGCGAAGACATCGCCACTAAAGGAATGGCAAAAGAAGATTATTTATTTTACCGCAGAAGAAGTACCTGAGGGTGGAGAGATGCATGACAACCCATTAGTGGTAAGATTGGAAATTAACCCAGAACCTGTTGATGATGAAGATGATGAGGCAGAAAATTCATGGGCAATCAATAGAATCTTAATCGATACTGTAAGCTCTGTAAATATCCTTTTTTATCATACTTACAAGACTATGGGAGGGAAGGACGAAGATCTAATACCTTCAACCTATAAGATCAATGGTTTCAATGGTACTGCCAACAAGCCTAAAGGAGAAGCTCATATGCGAGTACCACTGAAAGGATTATCAACTGAAATTTTGTTCTGCATAGTTGATGTGGAATCTCCCTATAATGCATTGATTGTGCGGCCTTGGTTACATGAGATTTTGGGTGTAGCATCGACTTATCACCAGTGCATCAAATTTCCTTATCCCAGTGGTGTCGGAGTCATAAAAGGAGATTGGGTTGAGGGACAGAAGTGCTATGAAGTTGATGTGGAATCTTACGAGGAAAGAGCTGCGCAGAAGAAGAACTGGAAGCAAAACATCAAAAATGAACAAAGAAGGGAAAGACTAATGGTGGACGCAATAGAGGTGAGAGAAGAAAATACGTTGCGAAACCAATGCCTGAAGAAAGTTGGAAATTACGATGATTTCGCCAAAGGGAAGGCAATATTAGGAAATTTGAATAATGAAGAAGCAGAGAGCAACATAAGTAAGAGGCGAAAGGAGTGAATAATTGATTCTAGACTTGCGAAGGTTGTACAAAAAAAAAAATCTAACTTTTGAGTGATAAAGACAGGCTGAAGATGCAAAGACTATGATAATCGAAAAAAGAATACGCGAAGCTTTCGCAGGGATTTGAATGATAAAGACAGGCTGAAGATACAAAGACTATGATAATCGAAAAAAGAATACGCGAAATTCTCGCAGAAATGATGACAAGAAACAATCTAAAATCAATGACATATCAGAATGGGACGAACCTTTATGGCGTACACCCGAGTTCGCGAATAAAATTTCGCAAGAGGCAAATGTAAGACCCAAAGTGCGTCATATAAGGGGGTATCTCTTTACATGGCTCAGGGAAAAGGTTACACCGCCCCTGGAACCTGAGTCATGGAGATTTGGGGTGAATAAAGCCCATCCATGAGAGATACCTTGGATTTCCAACTATATATATAAGGTTATACCCTGGTTGGACGACCGAGAGTCTCTTTTAAGGAGTCAGTGTATGATCAAGGCGCCGAGGTACACGGTTGAGCCAAGAGTGCCTGGGGCATTTGAAGTGTCTTGGCCATTTTTGGAAAGTCTTGGCATATGTTGCACTCGGCCCGAAGAAAACTCCACTTAGGGTGCAGTCTCGTAACCATAAGCCCTATAGGTAAAAGGGATAAGAGGCTGCGAAAACAACTGGTTGTTGTTAAGACCGCATGGGAGGAGCTAGTCTTGTATGGCCGATGTACGCCTCCTTGAAGGGGCAACCAGGGAGATGATAAGGGCGGCACCCTCCATTAGGGAGCTGATAAGTGTCTTAAGACGCAAATGTCATGAGACTTTATTTTCGCAAGAAAATTTAGGCTTGTCATATTTGTGCGATGATCCTGAAGAGGCAATAATACAAAAGACAAAGATAAGACGAGATCAATGGGTCAGTACATGAAAGTGTAAGGACGTCCTGCGATTTCGTCGCAAGACGGCAATGTCATGGGGCTTTATTTTTCGCAAGAAAATCTAGGCCTGTCATATTGTCGCAATAAAATTATCATGCAGAGGAAACAATACTAAGAAATGATAAGGCAAAATCAATGGGTCTTTACATGAAAGTGTAAAGACGTCCTGCAATTTTGTCGCAATGACAAGAGGTGGCGCAATAAGACCTTTAACTAGGAAGGCAAAATAAGACCACACAAAAGAAAAAGAAAAAATGAGATCTTGAAAACAACCAAGAAACATTCTCTCACGAGAATTCAGCAGCAACAGTTGCGAGACTGAGGCATGTTACCATCTAAAGGTTATTTGCTTAATCATTCATTTGAAAGCAAATAACAGAGGCAAGTATAGGAATGAATAGATTGAGAACATGTTATTTACTTTCATATGATAGATTTACGCACTCATAATATTGATTAACCATATTGCAAAAAAGAATTATTTTTTTTAACATGTGCAGAAAGGGACAACAAAAGTAGAATTTGTATTTGAAGATCCAAGAAATTTACAATAAGAGATTATAAAAATGGAAGATTAAAAGGATAAATATACAGATGTTACAAAAAGAGAAAGAAGAAAATGGAGCTATTTCTTGTTTGATTCTTCTTCTTCATCAGATCCTTCTACTTCATTATCTTCATCAGATTCTTTTTCGCTAGCATCGCTATCAGAGATATCCAAAGAAGGCATGTTCTCAGGGATTTCGTCAAGAAGACAAGGGTATGAAGAATGAGGAATACAGTTGTCATCACAGACTGTTTTAATAGTTTGATTGCGAAAGAGAACAACATCATTTTTGAAATTCGCCACAGTAATTTGTAGTTGCTTCTTCAACTTGGAATACTTGTCATTGCGAAGAGAGAAGTCCTTTGCAAGTTGTTTTTTTCGGATTCAAGTTCTTCAATTCTTTTCGAAATCTCTTCTCAGCCTCTGCGAATGTAGAACAATGAATCAACAACTTAGTGACAGCTTCATATATAGTAAACAATTAAGTAAAGAAGAATGATCAACAACCTTCTCTATCAGAAATCATATCTGATAAGTGGTTTATTTACATATATTTGGTGCCAATTCCATGCTAGTAATTGTTGATCTTCTTGCAAATTATTGTATATTACGTTTGGTTTCTTGTATTTGTCATTCATTAGGTAAATCATCAAAAAATAAGTGAAAATAGCTACAAAAGTGAATTCACAAGTGAAGAAGGGCCAAAGACCCAGTGGAACTCGTTCAAATGGAGGATAACAACACCCGTTGTAGAGGACAAGAAGATGAAGCCAATGGCGAGAGAACAGAGTCATTCTGAGTTCGTATGAAGAAGTTATGCGCAAAACAAGAACTTGGAAGACCCGAAGGGCAAAAGGGTCATTTTCCAGTACAAGTGCTATTGGAACCCCACTATACGTTAAGGGGCAGTCATTCTGTTAAGGGGTGGACTGTTTCAAAGGAACTGTTAAAGGCAGTCGAGCCATTTATTGGGGGGAGGTCGGCATTCAAATGGTGATAACAACACCCGTTGCTTCACTAAGGGCACCATTGTCTTCTCCAGCATCAGGTCGAGTTCGAGCAGGGACGAGGAATTAGGTGCTGGTTCTTGGCAGATAATGGTGTTGCTGCTTGGGTTGTGGGTGAGATTCGATAAACAAATGACAAGCTTGGCAAAAGAGCATGAAGATTGACGGTGATTGATCATGGCGTAAACGGAAGAAGATACGGACAGAGTTTGGTAGTAAGGACCAATGGTTCTTTGCCATTGTTGATGCCCGATGGATTTTAGCTATAGCTTGCAAAACAGGGACAAAAGAACAGAGAGAAGATGGTGTGCTGCTACTCGGGTTGTGGGCAAGACTTGGCATGGAGATGAGCTTGGAAGTGGTGGTGACGCTGATGGCTATGGAACTCGCGGATTTAAGTGCAGGGACGACAGTAAAGCAAGCTCAGATGGTGATGGGTTATGTTGTGTGTGAGTTTGTTGGAGGCTATGGTTGCTTACATCTGTAGGAGTTGAACTCGAAGAACTCAATGGCAGTGATGATCATGATGGTGATGAAGTCGTTATTGACGTTGCCAGAGAAGTATGGGGGTTTAGCTTGAGTTTGCTGATGATCGTGATGATGGCAAAGTGAACAAGAACTATGGAGCTCGAATCAGATGGGAGGTAAACCGACGATGCTTCTGCTCATCGGTAATGAAGAATGGCATGGCAGCAACGGTGATGCTGTGGTCTGTGAGTTATGGACGCTGGGTGCTCGAGTCTGAAAACGGAGAAGACGAGTATCCAGCGATGATGGTGGCTGTTGATTGGCTCGGAGTTGGCTGGTGATCATGGTTCTAATGGCAGAGTTGATAGTGATGCCGGGCACGAATGGAAGAAACTCGTGTTGAGCTTGGTAGAAGAAATAGGAAAGAAAGGTGTGTTTCTGACCGTATTTTCTTAACCCTGTTACCAGGGTTTGCTGCCGGCTAGCCATGGTCAGGTGGATGTAGCTCGAGTCCACACGGGATATTGGTATGATACGTGATTTAGGTTTTGTTATGTGAACGAGAAGTCAGGGAGGAATGAGTTCGGATTGGATTGACATTTGGAAAGAGTTTCACAGATGGAAAATAGAGAAAGAAATTATACTGCAGCTGTGAATGTCGTTGATCGATGGTGGAGATTAAGCGGATTGGTATGGGATGCACGCTGTTTGGGTAGTATGAACGGAGGATATTAAAACGTGTAAAGGTATGTGCTTATCAGATTCGAAATTTGAGAACTTGAAGGCCTATAGATAGGCTTGTTACTGCCGCAGCTTTATATAACACAACTTTTGGTAGAGAGAAATATACACAAAAATAGGGAGGATATCATATATCTTTTGCCTCTACTTTGTTTTCTAGGGTTTAGACATGGAAACTCTTCTCTTTCTTCTTGTGATGAACTCCATGAATATGAGTACCTAGTTTTCTTTTGGTTATGGATTAGTTGGATTTCCAAACATGAGTTTTTGTTCAATAAATTAGTTTTCTCTCATATTATCGTTTATGATTCACCATTAATATTGTTACATGATTTGAATTGTTGGTTAGTCGAGTCGCGAATCGATTGAGTTTGCTTTCATCTTTATTGCTAGATTAGGGTTATTATACGCAAAAGTGATAATTTCTGATTGCAAGTAGCATAAATATGATTATAGTTTGTAGTGATATATTCTTATGATCATATGTGAACCATAACCTTTGTTAAATCGGATTAGTGCTTTTACACGTTCGATTGCTTTGATTGGCCTGATTTCATAAAACTTAATGCATCTAGGGAATTAAACTTTATTAGTGCTTTTACACGTTAGGTTGTTCTTTAAGATAGAATTCATATTCGCATCTTTTAATGTGTTTGTTGGTGACAAGAGGAGATTTGCGGGATATACTTGCGATCAAGGTATTTTAGGGCCTTTGATAAAAGTTGAGATTAAAATATCAATTCTAATTATTGTGTAGAAAACATGTTTGTGATTGAAGACGAAATCCATGACCAATACTTTCTCATCCTTGATTTGATTTGTTTACCTTTATTGTTTGCTTTTATTTTATTTTAGTATATAAAAATCAGAAAACCCCCCCGGTGTTATTTATAGGAAACCGAAACAATTTGACAACCTAAGTCCTCTCTGCGGGAACGATCCTTTCTTTCCCTTGCTATATTTATAAACGTTACGTAGCGAAGGCGTCGCAGACGAGTAAAATAAGTGACGCAATGGATGACGACAGCCAGAACACGAGAAAGGTGTGAAGACCTAGCGAGATCTAGGAGTGTCGCGAGATTATGCATTTATACACTTGCGACACTTCGCAAATCGTTCCCGAAAATAAAGGGCAGCTTAGCTGTCATCCATTATGTAATACCCTATATAAAGAGCCGAACAGGCCTATTGGAAGAGAGATCTTTTTTCGAGTGTTGGGCAAGTCATTAAGAGAGAGAAAGTTTATAGTGATTGTAATTTCTTTAGCTCTTTTCCATTTTATCTTGTAAACATTCAAGAAGTTAATCAATAAAAATTATAATTGTACATCTTAAAATGGCTTGATTGTGTGGATTCTTGTGAGTGGTGTAGTGTAGGATTTAATGCAACTACATTGTAGGAGTTATCTTGTATCTTTATAAACTCCTTGATGAATACACTAAGTTTCGACTATGTGAAATCATCGAAACAAGTTGGTATGTTAAATTTTGTTCATGAAGCATCTCTATGAAAATTTCATGAGGATCCCACTAGTTTTCGTACCTTTGCCAATTTATATTGACAAAAAGGTGGAGAATTAATATTTAGTTCACACTACAAATACATATGGTTTACGGATCATTATGTAAGGGGGAGTGGTTTTCATTGTGAGATGAAGTATTGACTAAGGGGGAGTGATACATATCACCATAGTATTGTTGTCAAAGTTGTGATACAATTGGACTTTGATGTTGTGTAATAATACTATGACACTGTATAACAATGATTGAGAGCAACTGTTTTCTCATTGTTATTGCTACGGATCTTCAACAACTATGATGCTGAGTTGAACACATTTGGAATCATTGGAGTACTTGGAAGTGACGAAGATTTCGAGTAATGTTGAAGAACCAAGGAGATCAAGAATTTGGATGAGAAACTACAAAGTTTATTTATTTTGTAATCCATATGTATTGATAATTTTGTCACTAAAATTGACAGAGGGGAGATTGTTAGAGCACTGCTCGGTCGAACTCGCAAGCGTTGCTATCTCAAGCTTGTTTGTCAATGTTAGTGATCAAAACTATAAGTCTTGATTTCTAGTCTACTTATAGATGTCTCGGACAAGGATAGATTGTGTAGTTGAGCATTAGACTTCACGGCGTTCATCAATTGAAGACGAAGAACTACTAAGGAGAGCTTATGGAACTTCATCAACAAAAGGTATGTGGAGACTGAAACTCATCTATCACTTAGAAAGTCTATTTCTACTATATATCCTATATTGAGACATAAGTCGTGTTACGATATAGTTTTCTATTATACACACGTGAGATTTCGAGCTGAGTTTATCTCGCTTACATATGTCTCGAAATATGTGTTGGTAAGCTTTAGCTTCAACCAAGTTCATCTTATATTCTTGACGAAAGTCAAAAGATGATCATGTGAAAATTGCCGAGTAACATATTACACATTTTGTGTGATGCAATCATTTAGTGTAGACTTGGAATGTTTCGTTATGATTATTACAATAACTTGAAAATTGCTTTGATGCTAATAGTGTGTGAAAACGGCTATTGTCATCCTCTAAGAAAGTTTCAATGATTGAAATAGAGTTTATAACTATTGGATTATAAACATAGTGTGCATTCTTGCATGTATGTGATCCATGACCGGAACTAGAGTATGCATACCCGTATGCGTACTTGTAGTCATGAAATCTCGTGTACCAAGTACACATACCTGTACGCATACTTGCGTAAGGTATAGGTCCGGGAATTTCTGCTGGGTTTTGGAAGTGTACTTAGGTATGTGTACCCGTTCGCATACTGGTGAACCCAAACTCAGACCGGCTGCGTACCCGTTTGCATACTTGAGTGATTAAAGTTCTAAAATCGGTTGTGACATGAACTAATACGTTTATATATTAAGGAATGCATTCTTTGCAAACCGTGGCTATAATGATCATGAATTGATTGAGTGAATCAAACCGATTTTGCTTCAATAGTGTTCTTGTATACTTTTATGAGAATATAGCAATTTAACAACTCTTTAACTAGATTCATTTGAGTCATTTGAACTAGTTATAGTTAAAACGAACAAGGTTGATATGAGAGTGTTCATATAGCTAACCTCGGTTAACTACGGTTGAGCCAACATGGTGTACACATTTAGGCATGGCTACATAAACCTAAATGAAGGTACATTTCATTTATGTATAACAAGCTACGTTCGATCTAACGGTTGAAAGATATTAGCTTGAATTTAATCAGGTTTTCATCTAACGGTGAATATTGAATGCTTTGTTACCAAGGTAACTTAGATTGCAAATCCTGATTTGAAAACTTTATAAAGGAGAACTCTAGCAACTGGGAAACCTAATCCCCACCCCTCCCGTGTAATACTAGTTGTATAAGCTAGAGTCGATTCTCCTTTAACCTTAGGTTTCTCACGAAACCCTGTAGGTTAACGACTTAAAGACTTCATTGGGATTGTGAAGCCAAACCCAACTATTTTCTCCGTAGTTGCGTGTTTTGATCTTTCTTCTTTTATCGTGATTGAGTATTATCTTTGCTAAGATTTGCTTGAGATTTATCTCTGATAGGTAAGATTAAAAGTAGTCACAAACATCTTCGTCTCCTCGTTTGTGATTCCACAATATCTTGTTTCACTACCATACGCTTAAGATTATTGTGAGGTGATTGATAATACTAGGCTGTTCTTCGGGAATATAAGTCCGGTTTATCAATTGGTTCCTGTTCACCTTGATTTATCAAAAGACGGAACAAAACTCGTAGGTATTTTTGTGGGAGACAGATTTATCAATTCCAATAGACTTTTCTGTGTGAGATAGATTTTTTTATCAAGTCTTCGACTTTGGGTCGTAGCAACTCTTGGTTGTTGGTGAGATCAGCTAACGGAATCAAGTGCGTAGTATCCTTCTAGGATCAGAGACGTAAGGAGCGCAACTGTACCTTGAATCAGTGTGAGATTGATTAGGGTTGAACTACAGTCCAGTCCGAAGTTCATTGGTAGTAGGCTAGTGTCTATAGCGGCTTAATACAGTGTGGTGTTCAAAGCAGGACTAGGTCCCGGGTTTTTCTGCATTTGCAGTTTTCCTCGTTAACAAAATTCTGGTGTCTGTGTTATTTCTTTTCCGCGTTATATTTTGTTATATAATTGAAATATCACAGGTTGTGCGTTGAATCGATCAATTGGTAAATCCAAACTTTAGTTGTTGATTGAAATTTATTGATCCTTGAACATTGGTCCTTGGTACCGTTCAAGTTACTTCTCTTATATTCAATCGGGCTCACAAATTCCTATTTGCTGATTGCAGATTGAATTGAGAAATAGAGATATCGCTCTTTGATATACTTTTCTATAAGATTGAGTCTGACTGTCTAGTTGATTCTCTTGAAAGTATATTGGAGTAAGTCCTCTCAGATTGCCAAACGAAATATTGGGCGTGGTTGTTGTACCCCGCTTTTTCAGACTCCAAGCATCATATATTCTAATGGAAAAGATGTTAATATGATTGTTAAGCCATCAATAATGAAGGAAAAAGATAAATCTCATTCCTCTACAACTTTGAAGAGAAAAGGAAGAATATGAAGAAACCAAGGGATAACCTCTCAAATCCTCATAAGTTTTCTGGTGTTCTTGAAGAGTTGAAAGAAACAAGGATGGAGATTCAGCAAATAAAGGCTATTGTTCTAAGGACTCTTGAAATTTAGAAGGCCCTGGTTCGGCATCAGTCTAGAAGGTTCGTTGGAATTGACTCCTTTCTTCATGAACCTTATGTTCCAATGTCTGTTGACGACGAGGAGTTCGGGGACGATAAAGAATTTTTCAAGAATATTCATGTCTAGGAAACTTCTTATGAGAATTTATTCTTGTGTTTTAAGAAGGATAACTAGGGTTTGGAATAGCAAATATTGTGATTACACATAGCTATTGCCAACGATTTTCATCTTGCAATGTTTTAGATTTATTTATTTAAATTCTAAGTTATTTGGAAGATGATTTTGCAATATTAATCTTTATTGGTTTTATATATTGCAAAAATATTATGGGATATGTGTGTTTATGTCCATGAACTATGATTATCTCATATGTCAAAAGTTATGTCTATTATGTCTGTATGCAAATATTGATAAAAGATAGAATGAACTTTTGAATATTCCGCAGTATTGATCTTTCCATGATCCACTTCTCCGTAAGTTTTCTTATGTTGAGCATTTTCGATTAAATTAATCATTAAGGTTATCTTGTGGTTAATTTATTCGAGTTTTATTGATACAAATTCATGTTTCATGTGATTTTTTAATGTCCAAAGAAATCCTTCTTTTCTAATAAAAGTAAGGTCGCTCTTGTTGTTCATTCGGGAATGAAATTTTATGGGGGAGAGTTCTTATTTGAACTTGTGCTTAATTGCCAAATCTTTGTGGGGAGTGTGGCTGTGGAATATCATAGGAGTTATCTTGTATCTTTATTAACTCCTTGATGAATACACTAAGTTTCGACTATGTGAAATCATCGAAACCAAGTGGATATGTTCTCTTTTAGTCATGAATAATCTCTTTGAGAATTTCATTATGATCCCGCTACACTAAAAATACATATGGTTTACGGATCATTATGTAAGGGGGAGTGGTTTTCATTGTGAGATGAAGTATTGACTAAGGGGGAGTGATACATATCACTATAGTATTGTTGTCAAAGTTGTGATACAATTGGACTTTGATGATGTGTAATGATACTATGACACTGTATAAAAATGATTGAGAGCAGCTATTTTCTCATTGTTATTGCTACGGATCTTCAAAAACTATGATGCTGAGTTGAACACATTTGGAATCATTGGAGTACTTGGAAGTGACGAAGATTTCGAGTAATGTTGAAGAACCAAGGAGATCAAGCATTTGGATGAGAAGCTACAAAGTTTATTTATTTTGTAATCCATATGTATTGATAGTTTTGTCACTAAAATTGCACTACACCATTTTGGCCGATTAGAAACAGATCCTACATGTTACAAAACAGGGTTGTAACAGGCAGGTTCTGTTTCAAAAGGTGGAGTGACAAATATTTGTAACGTCCCTGTAGATGTTACGAATTTTGGGTTGTAATTGGCGTTGTAACATACCTCAGCTGTTACTACGTGTCATTTTGAAACAGCTTGGCCCTGTTACGATTTTTTTTGTAACAGGGAGGTCGTAACAGAGCTCAGCTGTTACTACGTGTCATTTTGAAACAGCTTACAGCTGTTACTACATGACAGGTTGAAACAACTTGGAGCAGTTACGAATTTTTTAGTAACATCAAAAAAAAAAATACTTTAACCTGGTCAATATTGACCATGGTCAGTACACATTCTGCCGGAAATACGCCGAAATTCAAAATAACCTGCAAATCTTTCATTCCATCCATCCCATAGATTCAATCACACATTCAACAATAACTTCCTTTATTAACAATAACTTTTGTTCTTTTTATATTCGAATTGGTTCAGAACTTAAAAGACAATCCTTAAGTTTTATTTTATTGCATAGTTCCTAGGTTTTATTCCTAGGTTATATGAGATAAGAATCAACCAACAGAAACAGGACTCACATAATCAGTATTTGCCTTCACACTTGAAGCATAATTGGTGAAGTTGATGGAATCCAATGCCGCAGCAGCTATGCAGTAACTTCAATGCCCATTGCTCTTGCGCGAGACATCTCTTCCAAGAACGAAGCATTATCAAACCATCATCACATTCCATCCATTCCACAGATCCTTCATCAAACCTTCAAGTCACAATGAGAAGTACAAATATTCAATGAAACATGTTCAGATACAGCATGCCATGTCAAATAGTTAATTATTTTGAGTAAGTAATTCAAAATAAAATAAAAAAATTCTACTGTCGTCCAGCAAAAACCCTAATCCTAAGACCAGAGTCTAACTATTGTTCCCTGATGTTCAGTATCATGAAATTGTAAAGTTCAAACTTGCAGGAAACATATATTGAATACGCCATACAATTAAATGTATTAATTACCTAAAAAAAAATTGTAACTAACATTCTCTTGTCCACGGCCATACAATCTGACATTAGTTTGCTAAGGATAGCACATCGATAACATGAGCTAATTGCATGCGGATAACCACAGGAGTTTCAAACATTTCTAATTAACAATAAATAGAAATAAGGATGAGCTATTTGTACATCTTTCATATCTGAAATAAAGATGTATTCAGTACTGACCCAATATTATCTAATAACTAAAGAAATCCATCATAGTTTCATAACTTCACCTTGTTAAGCATTTTTAGAAGTCACTCTACTGTCCACTTCAATCCATGGGTTCGCCCCTGCATATGCACATCTAAGAAATGTCATAAACCAATAATTGACTTTCGACTTATGAACAAAAAAATGACATAACAAAAGGTAGTAAGAGTTTTTACCTCTTAATACATTCACAACACCCAATTCTATTAAGTCAGATTTCTTTTGGGCAAGTGTTGGCACTTTCACAGAATTTGTCCTTAGGCAAATGGGTCGTGGCTTTTCATATGCTTTAATAAGCTCTAGAAGTCCAACTACTGGGAACATCTGCAGACATATAAACAGACTTCATGATGTAAAAAAATTGTGCTAACTGTCAAAAGCTGAAAACCATAGAGAAATGAGAGGTATTTACAAACAAAAATGACTGTGTTAAACTGCTAGAGTATCTCCATACTTGTCTGCAGAAAATCAAACAATGATTGTGTTAGTGAAAACAAAATATAGAATGAACTTTAAAACAATCAATAGAGTATTATATTGAAAATGTATAAGATTGCACTCAACAGGGAAATGGCACAATACATGTATGATGTCGCATAAGAATGTCATAGTTTACTGGGATAGCAGTTACACGACAAGGTGAATCTTGTTGCTAAGAAAAAATCAAGTTACCTCTGAGGCAAGGGGCGCTCTTGAACTTAAGGTCAATTACACTGCAGTTCCCACTAGCGTTATACCTCGCAAGTACAAACTCAAGGTCAAAATCCATAACTTAAACTTAATAATAATAAAAGTATAACCAAGTGAATTGCTTACCAGGGATTGAAATTTCCCCGGCTGGCTACTACTGCTTCAACTGACTTTTTGTGAAGTCACCTGCATTCACATATAACATAACAAAAAACACCAATGTATATACACAAACTGAACTAGTGAAAATCTATTCAAAAGCCGCTTCGTGTTTACATTACACCAAAAAAAAGGCACATTAAACCAAAAAAGGTTGATTCGCGTAATGCACAACTGCACAAAAGTGTGTGAACTGCTCAAAAAGAACAAAAAAGACCATATAGTTAAGTTAGGACAGTTGTTACGCGAAGCAAGATGGCTGAGATATCCACAAACTTTAAGCCATATCTTTGGATGATCCATCGCTAGATATGATGGACCTCTTTGGATGAAGCACGACTCCTCCAATTCCAACTTCTCTGAAGGTACACGCATTCCAACTTTGGCACTCCAAATTCTCCACCAGAAGATACTCACTCAAGCCGAATGTAGTACTCGCCTTCCTTCTCCTTTAGTTCGTTCTCGCCTTCCTTCTCCTTTAGTTCGTTCACCTGGCATTAAGAGGAAAGGTAATGAGAAAAGTCCACTGGAAGGTTATAGTAAAAATCGTAATTACAAATGGAAATTTTAACAAAAGGGGAAGAACATAATACAGCTCAAACGAAAAATATCATTCCTACATTGATTCACCAAACAACTATCCTCATGAATTGAACAAAAGGGGAAGAACATAATACAGCTCAAAAGAAAAATATAATTCCTACATTGATTCACCAAACAACTATCCTCATGAAGAGCCCACCCAACCCAAGCCATGAGATCAAGTGGAGTATGGTCATCCTCCACACAAAATCTGAGGTACTAATACGTATCGACTAGCAATGCATAGATGATTCAAAATCCTTCCACTATCTGGTTCATTTTAAATGCTCATCTAATTCTTAGGTACTAATACGTATCGACTAGTTCACCCATTAAGATTCTAAGAAGCAGCAAAGTATGACCATACAAAACCAAACAAAATTAAAATACTGTAGGATCAGAATATCGCAACACCAATACCCTTGCGAAATCCATGAACGACGCACTGCGAAGACATCGCAGATTGGTAATAAAAATGACGCAACGGATGACGACAGCCTGAGCACGAGAAAGGTGTGAAGACCTAGCGAGATTTAGGAGTGTTGCGAGATTTAACATTTGAATACTTGCGAGAGTGTCGCAAGTCAGATCCGAAAATAAAGGACAACTTAGCTGTCATCCACTATGTAATGTCCTATATAAAGAGCCGAATAGGCTTAAGGAAGGAGAGATCTTTTTCGAGTGTTGAGCAAGTCATTAGAAGAGAGAAAGTTCAGAGCGGTTGTTAATTCTTTAGTTGATTTCCTTATCATTTTGTAACATTTGTGAGATTAATCAATAAAGATTGTGATTGTTCATCTTAAAATGACTTGATTGTATGAATTCTTGTGAGGGGTGTAGTGTGGGATTTCCTGCTACTACATATGGCGCCAGAAACAGGGACTGAAAATTGATATTGTGATTGGAAAGAATTTGGAATAGTAGATAAAAAATTTCATATAACTTTCAACAACTCATCAAGATTAAAAAATGGCTAGAAGAAGACATGCATCAAAACAACCAACAACTGTTAGAAGGAGTAGGAGCCTTGCTGGAGAAGGGAGAGACGAAATAGAGGAATCGTCAAGAATGAACACAAGGAACAATGGAGAAAATCAAGTTCAACCGCCAATTCAACGTACACCAATACAAAATAGAACTGTGGATTATGACAGAGTGAGTGTACATACTTGGCGATCAGATTCTGTAAATGAAATGGGAGAAGAGCAGCAATTAGGAGGCAATGGGCAAGAGGAGAGAGATCAAGAAGTAATTGGAGGAATAATTCATGGAAATGAAGAGATTGCAGCGTTAGAGGCATTGAGGCAAACAATACATGAAGAAAGGCGATTAGAAGCAGAAGAACGTGCAAATATGACAAGGCAAAATCACGAGTTGAGGATGGAAAATATGAGATTACAAAATAGAAGGTCAAGAAGCACTACAAAGTCAATTTCAAGATCAGTTAGAGAAGAAAATAAGACGAAATTTGCCTATAGAAAATGCTAATGAAGAAATTCGAGAGGAAGTACAAAATCCAGGCGAAGAATGTCGCGAAAGAAGAGAAATAATGGAAGATCGTTATATCCAATGTGCTGAAACTCTTCAAAATGGGCAAAATGATAGAAATCAGGGAAATAGACACCGTCAGGGGAGAAATAATCGAGATGGCGAAGAAAATCAAGAAGAAGGAAGGAGAATATTACATGGGAGAGAAGTACAAAGAAATGAACGAGTAATTGAAGATGAAATTGAAAGACACTATACTGAACAAGCACATCTAGCTCGCGAGAGGGAAAGACTGAGAGCAGAAGTGGAGGAACAAGAGCTACAAGAGGCAATTCGCCAGAACAATCATGATAATTGAGAAAGGAGGCGTGAGCAAAATCGCAATAATGGTAATATCAATGAAGAATATGATAGAGTACAAAGGAGAATTAAAGAGCGGCAAAGAAGAGAAAATGAGAGATATAATGACGTGCGAATTCATGAAAGAAATGAAAGAGAAGATCGCAGAGAAAGACGAGAAGAAAATGATGAACAAGAAAGTCAAAACAGATATGAACGCAGAAGAAGAGAGGCGGAGCTAAAAAGACCAATGGATCCAAATTCTAATGTAAATGAACAAATCTTGAGAGAAATAGCGGAAATGAGAGGAATGTTAAATAATAAAAAAGAAGGAGGTAGGAGACAATTGGATGAAGCTATAGAAGAAGCTGCGAAAACCCCATTCACACAAGAAGTACAATTAGGAGGAATACCCCCAAAGTGCAATTTACCTGCGTTAACCAGCATTTTTGATGGAACAACTTGTGCAGTACAACACATCAAAGCTTATGTGAGATGTATGCTACAATGGGAGAACCATGATGCTATATTGTGCAAATATTTTGCATCAAGTTTAACATGAGAGGCCTTAAAATGGTTTTAAGGTTTACCAAAGAATACTATAACATCTTTCAACCATTTGCAGTCTATATTTTTAGGGGCGTATATAAGTAACAATTCCTCGCGACCTGGCATTGAAGATGTATTTGGGTTAAAGCAAAGGGTTGGCGAAAGCTTGAAGCATCTAACCGTGAGGTGGAAGACAATGTGTAGTGATATGGCTGGTCGTGTGGACGAAAGATATCTCATTCTATCATTCATTAACGCTATGTTCGCAACTAATCTGTTATACATTCAAATTTTCAGAATCAAGAATACGATCACAATGACTGAGTTGCGAGAACTTCAGGAGGAGTATATTGCTCTTGAGGAAAAGCAAAATGAGATGGAATCATACCCAGTTGCGAACACAAGTTCAAAAGAAGCGAACGCAAGCCTGTTACCTAAGTTGATAAGTACAGTGGCGAGCACATCCCAAGGACAACAAGAAAGGATAATGGGAGATAGCCAGCAGAAACTAGTAGCTATGGGAAGTCGTGATCAAGAAGAATTCGAGAGAGAAATAAACTTCTATAGCCATGGTGGAAATAACAAAATTCAAAGACTTGATCATCCATAAGAAACTTATGGAGGTCAGAGGCAAAACTATCAGAGAGGACAGCGAAATCACAGGATAATATGAGAAGAAATCAAGATGCCGCCACTGAATGCTAGTGTGGAGAAAATATGGGAAGCTATAATTTTGATGGAAAATATACCCGCGCCATGGAACATGGGAAGTGAACCACCTCCGAGTGACAGAAGTCATGAATTTTGTTCTTATCACCATTTTCATGGATACTCAACAAATGATTGCAGAAATATAAAAAGAATCATCCTCAGAATGATAGACCAAGGGAAACTAAATCATTTTCTAAAAAACCAATCTCAGTCTCAACCATTACCACCACCACCAGATATTCGCAGAGTAAATACAACAAAAGGAGGAGAGACATTTGTAATAGAAGTTGGAGCAAAGGCAAAGAATCTGATTTGTAACTCTATCGTACATTCTTACAAGACAATTGAAGATTTTCATGATAACACTCTAAGTAGGGTTTTCGCAACAGATGACGATAATGGAGAAATAATGAACATTGCGAAGACATCGCCACTGGAAGAATGGCAAAAGCAGACTATCTCTTTTACCGCAGAAGAAGTACCTAAGGGTGGAGAAATGCACAACAACCCATTAGTGGTAAGATTGGAGATTAACCCAAAACCTAGCGAGGATGAAGATGATGAAGCTGAGAATTCATGGGCAATCAATAGAATTTTGATCGATACTGGAAGTTCCGTGAATATTCTTTTTTATCATACTTATAAAACTATGGGAGGGAAAGATTAAGAGTTAATACCTTCAACTTACAAAATCTATGGTTTTAACGATACTGCAAATAAGCCTAAAGGAGAAGCTCATATGCGAATTCCACTGAAAGGAATGTCCTCTGAAATTTTATTATGTGTAGTTGATGTGGAATCACCATACAACGCATTGATTGGATGACCTTGGTTACATGAGATTTTAGGTGTGGCATCGACTTTCCATCAATGTATCAAATTCCCTCATCCCACTGGTATTTGCATCATAAAAGGAGATTGGATTGAAGGAAAGAAGTGTTATGAAATTGGTATAGAATCTTGCGAAGAAAGAGCTTCGAAAAAGAAGAATTGGAAACACAACATCAAAGAAAAACAAAAAGGTGAAAGATTTATGGTAGATGTAATTGAATGGAGAGAAGAAGAAAGCTGCGAAACCAATATATGATGAAGATAAGAAGTGGCGAAGACTTCGCAACAGACAAGAAAATGACAGAAAAATCCAAAAATACAGAGGCAGAGAGGAGCAGAAGTAAGAGACTTAAAGAGTGAATGTATTTGTTGATTTTATGACTGAGAAGAAGGGAAGACGTATGGTTGTTCAAAAAAAAAAAAAAATCTGTATTGGCAAAGGAGTTGCAAAGATGAGATTGCGAGATTGTAAAAGAGCTGATATGCAGAAGAAGAAAATATCTTTTATGAATTACAAAGATGAGATTGCGAAATTACAAAAGAGCTTATATGCAGAAGAATCGACAAAATAATCAGACAGAGGCGAACCTACTATGGCGTACACCCTAGTTCACGAAATAAAAATTTCGCAAGAGGCAAATGTAAGACCTAAAGTGCGTCATAGAAGGGGGTACCTATTGCATGGCTCAGGGAAAAGGTTACACCGCCCCTGGAACCTGAGTCATGGAGATTTGGGGTCAATAAAGCCCATCCGGGAGAGATACCTTGGATTTTCAATCTAATCTTATGACTTAGGTTGGACGACCGAGGGTCTCTTCTAAGGAGTCAGCATTCGATAAAGGCACCGAGGTACACGGTTGATCCAAGAGTGCCTGGGGAATTTGAAGTGTCTCGGCCATTCTTGGCAAGTCTTGGCTTATGCTGCACTCGGCCCGAAGAAAACTCCACTTAGGGTGCAGTCTCGTAACCATAAGCCCTATAGGTAAAAGGGATAAGAGGCTGCGAAAACAACCGGTTGTTGTTAAGACCGGATGGGAGGATCTAGCCTTGTATGGCAGAAGTACGCCTCCTTGAAGGGGCAATAAGGGGGATGATAAGGGCGGCACCCTCCATTAGGAAGCTGATAAGTGTCTTGAGACGCAAATGTCATGAGGCTTTATTTTCGCAAGAAAATTTAGGCTTGTCATATTTGTGCGACAATCCTAAAGAGGCAATAATACAAAAGAGAAGATGAGACGAGATCAATGGGTCATTGCATGCAAGTGTAAAGACGTCCTTCGATCTCGTCGCAAGACGGCAATGTCATGGGGCTTTATGTTCGCAAGAATATTTAGGCCTGTCATATTATCGCATGAATAATATCCTGCAGAGGCAACAATACTAGAGAAATGATAAGACAAAATCAATGGGTCATTACATGAAAGTGTAAAGACGTCCTGCGATTTTGTCGCAATAACAAGAGGTGGCAAAATAAGACCTTTAACTAGGAAGGCAAAATAAGACCACACAAGAGAAAAATGAAAAATTAAATCTTGGAAAAAACCAAGAAATGACTAATTGCGAAAATTCAGCAGAAACATCTCATGAGATTAAGGCATGAATACATGTTGCTATTCAAAAGTAACTTGCTTAATCTTTCATTTGAATACAAATAACTGAGGCAAGTATGGGAATGAACAAGAACATGTTATTTGTCTTCATATGATAGATTTACGCACTCATAAAATGAAAGGTTGATAATATATTGATTAATTATATTGCAAAAAGAATTGCTCTTTTAACATGTGCGAGTAAAGGAACAACAAAGGTAGAGCTTGTATTTGAAGATCCAAGAAATTCGCAAAAAAGATTACAAAATAGAAGACTAAAAGAATGAATGTACAGATATTACAAAAAGAGAAAGAAGAAAACAGAACTATTTCTCGTTTGACTCTTCTTCTTCATCATCTTCATCAGATTCTTCTACTTCTTCATCTCCATCAGATTCTTCTTCTTCACTAGCATCGCTGTCAGAGATATCTCGAGAAGGTACATTCTTGGGGATTTCTTCAAGAAGGCAAGGATATGCAGAATAAGGAATACTGTTGTCGTCGCAGACCATCTTAATAGTCTGATTGTGAAAGAGAGTAGCATCATTCTTAAAATTCGCAACAGTAATCTGTAGTTGCCTCTTCAATCTAGAATATTTATCATCCCAAGAAGAAAGGTTCTTTGCGATCTGCTCCTTCTCAGACTCAAGTTCTTCAATTCTTTTGCGAAATCTCTCTTCAGCTCCTGCGAACATGTGACAATGAATCAGCAACAAAACGAAAATTTCATGAAAGGCAAACAGTTAAATAAAGAAGAACAATTAACAACCTTCTCTGTCAGAAATCATATCCCTATCCAAGGCCGTATGCTCAGCTTGAAGACTAACATTAACACCTAAATTATTTATGGCGTCATCTAGAACTTTCGCAGCCCAAGCAAATTCATCGTCATTATTTATGAGAAGAAGGAAGCGAATTTGATTCTCTCTTTCGCTAAGTATAGCATTTTTGCGGTTAGATTCATCTCGTTCAATTTGAACTTCAAGAAGAGTTTTTTGGAATTTCGCTAATGCTTGAGCACCTTGTCTAGCGATGCGATCTTTATCATCTATGAGATCACTGATTTTGGTTCTTAAAGTATTAATTTTTTTCTTTGGAATTAAGATAGAGACGTTTAAATTGGTTGGCTAAGCCTAAACTAGATCTATGATCAATTTCTAAGAGGCGAAATTTGGATTGAAGTTCATTTAGAGGAAGAGATTTAATCTTGTCATTTGAAAAACTGTTCAAAGAATTGTTGAGGTGATCAAGAAGAGCATTGTTATCCATAGGGTCAGGGAATGAGTGAAGAAGAATGGCTTCATCAGAAAGGTTATAGACGTCTGCGAAAATGGTAAGTCAGATGAGGGAAGATAATGAGAGAACAAAACAAAAGAAAAGAGAAACGTCTCATACCATAAAGTTGTTGGTTGGCACTTTGAAGACTAGATATCTTATTCTTCTGAGTGGAAGAATCAGCTTCTAATTGCTTAGTCTTCTCGCGAAGAGTAGCAGCTTCAGCTTCCAGATCTTCATTTCTCTTGCAAAGTTGAAGATTCTTCTTTTCAAGAATACCGCGCCTCTTCTCAAGATCTGAGGCAACATCAAAGGAAGCTCTCCCGGCCTGTAAAGGAAATTGAAGAAATTATTAAGATATAACTTAAAACCAAAATTATGAAGGAATAGGGGAACAAAGACATACCAAGACACCAAGCGAATTTAGAAAGCTAGGAGTCACTGATCTGGAGACCCCATGAAGAGAATCATCACCCTCTAGTAAAGGAGCATCGCAGATACTCGCGAGAGCTTTGCACGTACTAGAGAGACGATCATCTCCAATGCCTTGCATGGAGTCAGAGAAGATGCTGGACAATTGTGCCATAGAAGATTCAGTTCGAAAATTCTCCTTTGCGAGAGAAGTATCAACATCATCATTATCTTCATCATCAAAGCTTTCGCTGGATTTAAGATTTGAAGGAGAGGGAGAGTGAATCTTTCGTTTCTTTGAAGGTGGGGCAGTGGACTTCTCCTTGCGAAGAGGACCTTTGCCCTTGCCTTTAGTCTTCACAACCCTAGAACTTTCTTCTTCTTCGACAACTTCAACACCAACCTTCGCACACGAATGAAGATAAGAAACAGAGGCAACAATATTGTTAAAAATAATAAAGAAAAGGATTTCTTACTTCATCTGTGATCGAACGGAGCGCCGCTAGGGTACTTGACTTAGATTTTTCTCAACTTGGTAATCTGAAAATTTCGCAAGATTAATAGGTATGAAAAGGAGTGAAGATTATAAACTGAGCGAAATTTAGGAAGTATACCTCTTTTGCTTTTTCAGGCCAGTTAAAAACCCAAGGTTGATAATTGGCGAGATTCGCAGGGAGCACATGTGAACCCGAAATATAAGGTCCTTTCAAAACTAGCGGAAAGACGCACCACTTGTCGTCTTTAGAGTGACGAGGAATATTGTTCTTGCCCGAATGCCAGTCGATGTCTTGCATAAGTATTTTATCGCTGGCAACATTTTCATTCCTCTTCAAGCGAGCACCCCAGTGAGTTCTATCATTCTTCATGTTTATTACTTCATAGTTTTCGAAGAAGCTCTCTACTGTATATTTTTCAGCGAGTATCTATAAGTCCTCAAATTTAGGATCCCTGACTTCTTTGGGATAAAGAGACCATTTACCAGCACCACGGTTGGCGAACTCAAGCATTAAGCGGATACAATCCCCGCTCAATTGGTAGATGGCTCGCGAGAATTTCGCATGAGCAAGAATTTCATAAAATAAGGGAAGATCAGGGTCATAGAGAGGAATGGGAAGGCCAGCGAGAATCTGACCAAGCGAAATTATGATTTCCTGATCATCACAATCATGATCAGAAAACAGTTTAGCAGAAAGAATGGATTTAGATTCTTGATTGGGAATGGTGGTTAATATGAAACCTTTCTCTTCGAAATCTTTCTGAACTTTGTCCAGAGAAGCTTCATATTTACGACCGACTGGGGGCATTTTCAGAGTATGGGAATGAAGAGAAAACTGAAGATCAAAATAAGTGAAAAGAAGAAGATTTACAGTAGCAGAAGCGGAAGTTACAGAGAGATGTTGAAGAAAATTTGCAGAGAAAACAAGAAGGAAAGTAAAAAAGAAGAAGAGAAGAGTAAGAAGAATATATAGAAAGAGAAGATTTCTCGAAAAGGAAAACACATTTAATGCGAAGAGTAGACATGAACAGTTGAGAAATAGTGGTTGAAAAAGACGTGTCAAGAAATGGATGGAAGAAGAGATACGTGTAATAAATTCTGCATAAAAGTACAGAATCATGTTAATACAGAAAAATATGATAAAATGAACAGCTGCGGCATTTTGAAAGGACAAGTTCTCATGACATTCTCTCCTTCGCAGAGAAGACATGAGAAGAGGCAAGATGTAGGATCAGAATATCGCAACACCAATACCCTTGCGAAATCCATGAACGACGCACTGCGAAGACATCGCAAATTGGTAATAAAAATGATGCAATGGATGACGACAGCCTGAGCACGAGAAAGATGTGAAGACCTAGCGAGATTTAGGAGTGTTGCGAGATTTAACATTTGAATACTTGCGAGAGTGTCGCAAGTCAGATCCGAAAATAAAGGACAGCTTAGCTGTCATCCACTATGTAATGTCCTATATAAAGAGCCGAACAGGCTTAAGGAATGAGAGATCTTTTTCGAGTGTTGAGCAAGTCATTAGGAGAGAGAAAGTTCAGAGCGGTTGTTAATTCTTTAGTTGATTTCCTTATCATTTTGTAACATTTGTGAGATTAATCAATAAAGATTGTGATTGTTCATCTTAAAATGACTTGATTGTATGAATTCTTGTGAGGGGTGTAGTGTGGGATTTCCTGCTACTACAAATACAGAAATACACAAACAAAGATTAACCCATTGAGACTTAAAAAAAAAAAAAAAAAAATCATACTATCATGCAAATTCCAATTGCATTTCATCAACAAACCCATAAAAGAGCACCAATAGTCGATCAATCAAACAGTTCAAGAGAACCCCTTCCTAAAAGGAGCGCATGGAACTTTGCCTAAAACAACTTAGCTTAAACCCATCTACTATCTTTATGTAGACACTAAGACACTGACCAGTTATGCATTGAAAGTTAAAACCAAACAAGTAGCTAACAAACCATTAGCAAAATCAACAGTTATCCAAAATTCTAGTGACCTACAAGCTTTTGAAAAACATTATTATGACAGTATCTTTGGAACATTACTAAGTCAGCCCCCATTATATATCATGTTAATAACAGCATCAAAACATCATACATGTTAATACCAGGACTATTATCATGTTATACAACATATATCATACAAGAAAAGAGAATAAGCTCACTGAGAATTAATCAAGAATGTACCTTATGTACCTTCTCAGACTTCCAGACTTATACCTTCATAAGCTCAACTCTGATCAGTTGTTTTCAGTTCTTTAAGTTCCAACTCTGATCAGGAAGCAAATGAAATCATATTAGAACCATTAAATCAATTCATATAAACATTATCAAATAGACATTCAACATCATACTAACTGAAAATAAAACCATTAAACTAGCACAAAGAATACATCAGGCCAATGAAGAGCCACTAAGCTAATTTTGCATTCATAAAAGAAATATAAACACACACTTATATTTACAAGAGTCGCAAATGAGTTCACGCAAGCTATATACTGGGTACAGATGCATAAGAAAATGGATTTCTTAAGGAAATGAATATTAGTTGCTATAAATTACACTTAGCAGTTCAGTGTACAGGTTCAATCTTCAATTAAAGAAATGCCAAAAGGAAACATATGGCAGTAAAGCCAAAGCCAAGACTATTCAAAACTTAAATAAGCGCCTTGCCCATGCCCACTTACTTTCATCTCCAATTCTATTGATTGTTTTATGGTCTACTAACCAAATCTTATCAATGACTTGTAATCTCTACAAAGATTAAGTGAACTAGAATGGTAGGTTATGTTGACAAAATAAAACTTTTTATAATCAACTATTCAATAGATTACATATTATGTCAACAAGTCTCCAAAAACCTAGGCTCTTTAATAGGAATCCAATTTGTTACAGCTGATGCATATTAGGTTCTATTTTTTTTTCCTTTATAAAAGCTAACCACAAGCACATGCTAGGCATAGATATTAAGAAAATGTTTGAATCACTTGTAAAGAATCACTTAGAAAAGAAGCAATACATTTACTGAAACCCAGAAATAAACATCTGGATTCTTAAACTTTTGACAATGTTTATTTAGAATATTCCATACGCTTTGAAATTCTCTGAATTGAACAAAATGAAATCCCCGGGGGAACTAGAAGGCTTGTTTTCATATGAAAATAAATTCAAGGTTCCATTAGTTAACAACTTAACCTATCTGTTCAAAGTTCTGAAAAATACTTTAGTTCATCAGCATTTATGATGTGGTTCTATATTATTTGGTCAGAAAGTGATATTTAGTGATGCTGGACCATTTTTGACTCCCTTAAACAAATGGTTGACCAAGATGCACCAACATGAGCAGTGGAGCAAAGTAAGTAGTACATCTCGGCTGAGTCAACCGAGTCCCCGGTAAAACTCGGTATGTCAACTAGGACAATTGAAGTCTGCTAGTTGAGGAATGTTAAGCCGCCTTTACTTCTTTAGATTAAGAATACTATTACACGAAAACGGGTGTATACTCAGGGAAGGGATGTTCACATGAATACCGGAGCAACAAAAAAAAATTGCTAGAAAAGTTACAACAATTTGGCTGGTCTGAGTCCCACAACATCTTACCTAGATCTGAATCTTGGGAAGCAAAACATGCAAAGACGCGTTTTCATGCTTGGCGTGATAAAAGAGTTTCCATAGGATATCATGGTAGCTCCTAGCAGAAAATTGACTTATCTTTTCGAGCCTGATTTCTAAACCTTTGGTTTATCATATCATTACTGGTACCAACCAACAAAATTACAGGATCCATGTCCTTACTTAGGAACATATTGCAAACCAGAGATCCTAATGAAATTCACACAAAAAAAATACTACAAGACTGCTATGGGGGTTAAACGCAAAAAAATATTGCTTGGCTTTGGCTTTACTGCCTATTCAAATATTTTTTGTAACAGCTACGCAAAAAAATATTACAAGACTATTCAAATTTTGCTTGGTCTGGTGATCCCCTGTAACAGCCTTGGAAATTTATAAACTTATAAAGCAGTTCAGATGAGCTTTATGATGAAAAAACGTAAATTAAAATAGGCATACTCTTGGGTTATACTGCATCTTTACTAGTATAAACTTAGAGTAGTTCAATGGGTAATTTGTACTGCTTGTACAGGGGCAGAATTTTGTGGGAATTGGGAGATTCAAGCTTCGTAACTCAAACATCACTTATGCACTTATCGGTTGTATTATCATATTGCACGGTAATTTATAATAACTAGGTATCACGAACCACAACACAATATCTCATCAGCTATATTTCTGTCAAACACGAACACCATCTGTTTTTCAACATTCTATTACTCCTAGAAGCCAAGATTTAGCAAAAGCATAAAGTAAACTAGAGTTGATAGTTCAAAATTGAAAATCAAAACGCGAAGGCATCCACATGATAATATTTCAAGCTTAAAAAAGCTGAGCAACATCAGTAGAATGATAAACGATTAGACCTACTGAATTACCTACATATAATCAAACAGAAATCCTACAGCTAATTCTATTTCTAAAATAACACACCTTTATTCAGTAGAAGTTGGAACCCAGCATCAACTTCTTCTTCCAAGAATCTCTCCACCTCCAGTTGTTCCTACACAATTCAAAATCATGTCAAACTTCATAAACTTAGTAAAAAATCGAGACCCTATAAAAAATACCAAAAATCATCGTGAAATCGAAACCCTAATCGAAAATAATATCTGAAAGAACAGATTGAAAGCTTTAAATGAACAGATCGAAACCCAAATCGAGATTACTTACGTCTCTGCTTCAAATTGAAACTTCAAATCGAAACCCTCAAACTGAAGCCCTAACAGATGAACTATCTTTTACAAGCAGCTTCAAATCGAAACCCTCAAGCTGAAAACCTAACAGATGAACTTTCTTCTACAAACAGCTTCAAATCCAAATCCTCAAACTGAAACCCTAACAGAGAACCATTTTTTGCTAGATGAGGAAAGAGAAGAAGCGGATAAGTCGAGAGAAAAATGGAGGGGAATGACCGAGTCGTGTGACCAAGGGGACTAAAGGATAACCTCATGTGTGACCAAGGGAGGAAATATCCTCAGGTAGAACTGGCTTGGGTGGAAAAATGATGAAGGTGTGACCACCCATGCACGGATGGTACGCTCGGACCATATCCGATACTTAATTCGTATCGGCTACAAAGATGCGATTACGAAATCGACAAGATTTGTAATGACTTCAGTTGTTACAACCCGTTTGTAACAAAGATTTTCTGTTACGAATTCAGAATCGCCGTAGGATGTTACGAATCTATGTTACTAATCCAAGAAAATGGTGTAGTGTTAACAAAGGGGGAGATTGTTAGAGCACTGCTCGGTCGAAATCGCAAGCGTTGTTATCTCAAGCTTGTTTGTCAATGTTAGTGATCAAAACTATAAGTCTTGATTTCTAATCTACTTATAGATGTCTCGGACAAGGATAGATTGTGTAGTTGAGCATTAGACTTCACGGCGTTCATCAATTGAAGACGAAGAACTACTAAGGGGAGCTTGTGGAACTTCATCAACAAAAGGTATGTCGAGACTGAAACTCATTTATCACTTGGAAAGTATATTTATACTCTATATCTTATATTGAGACATAAGTCGTGTTACGATATAGTTTTCTATTATATATATTTGAGATTTCGAGCTGAGTTTATCTCGCTTACATATTTCTCGAAATATGTGTTGGTAAGCTTTCGGTTCAACCAAGTTCCTCTTATATTCTTGACGAAAGTCAAAAGATGATCATGTGAAAATTGCCGAGTAACATCTTACATGGTTTGTGTGATACAATCATTTGGTGTAGACTTGGAATATTTCGTTATGATTATTTCAATAACTTGAAAATTGCTTTGATGCTAATAGTGTGTGAAAACGGTTATTGTCATCCTCTAAGAAAGTTTCAATGATTGAAATATAGTTTAGAACTATTGGATTATAAACATAGTGTGCATTCTTGCATGTATGTGATCCATGACCGGAACTAGAGTATGCATACCATATGCGTACTTGTAGTCGTGAAATTCCGTGTACCAAGTACACATACCTGTACGCATACTTGCGTAAGGTATAGGTCCGGGAATTTCTGCTGGGTTTTGGAAGTGTACTTAGGTATGCGTACACGTTCGCATACTGGCGAACCCAAACTCAGACCGGCTACTTAAGTATGCGTACACGTTTGCATACTTGAGTGCTTAAAGTTCTAAAATCGGTTGTGACATGAACTAATACGTTTATATATTAAGGAAAGCATTCTTTGCAAACCGTGGCTATAATGATCATGAATTGATTCGAGTGAATCAAACCGATTTTACTTCAATTGTGTTCTTGTATACTTTTATGAGAATATAGCAATTGAACAACTCTTTAACTAGCTTCATTTGAGTCATTTGAACTAGATATGGTTAAGATGAACAAAGTTGATATGAGAGTGTTCATATAGCTAACCTCGCTTAACTACGGTTGATCCAACATGGTGTACACGTTTAGGTACGGCTACATAAACCTAAATGAAGGTACATTTCATTTGTGTATAAAAAGCTAAGTTCGATCTAACGGTTGAAATATATTAGCTTGAATCTAATCAGGTTTTCATCTAACGGTGAATATTGAATGCTTTGTTACCAAGGTAACTTAGATTTCAAACCCTGATTTGAAAACTATATAAAGGAGAACTCTAGCAACTAGGAAACCTAATCCCCACACCTCCTGTGTAATACTAGTTGAATAAGCTAGAGTCGATTCTCCTTTAACCTTAGGTTTTTCACAAAACCCTATAGGTTAACGACTTAAAGACTTCATTGGGATTGTGAAGCCAGACCCAACTATTTTCTCTGTAGTTGCGTGTTCTGATCTTACTTCTTCTATCGTGATTGAGTATTATCTTTGCTAAGATTTTCTTGAGATTTATCTCCGATAGGTAAGATTAAAAGTAGTCACAAACATCTTCTGTTAGAGCACTGCTCGGTCGAACTCGCATGCGTTGCTATCGTGATTGACGAGGGTACCCAAATATACCTCAATCTAAAACTTTTCCACCTATAAGTCCTTTGTCCGAAAGTGATTGTCTATGGACTGAGTCGAGACAATACAACTAATCGGTTCACACTTCGTGTGATCGTCTATGGATACGAGACTGAGACAATACAACAACGAAGTATGATTACTTGATAATAGGTTCGTACTTAACCAAACACAATAGGATTGCTATCAAGTAATTAGGAATTAACGTTTTTGTATTTCACTTCTAATTATAATAAAAACAATTATAATTGCGGAAATAGAAAAGTAAAAGACACAACAAGATTTTGTTAACGAGGAAACCGCAAATGCAGAAAAACCCCGAGACCTTGTCCAGAATTGAATACTCTCAGGATTAAGCTGATATACAAAATCTAAACTAACTTCCTATAGTTGAGACCAAGCAACTAAATCTATATTTTACCTAGTTCCGTCTGTATCCCTGCGCCTCCAACTTATAATAAGTCACGCACTTGGAACAATTCCTTTGGTTCGTATTCCAAATAGTAAATGAACAACAAATTTGTTCGGTAACAACTCTTTTCAAACGAGTGATATGAGTTTGACAAAAGGCTCTTCCGTTTATCCCAATAAACTCCTTTGTCGGGTTCTTAGATCAATCTATCAACAACTACCAAAGTAATTGTTTAGACTATGCAATCAATACTATGAATCACAAAGAAATGTATTGATGCCGATCTACACAACTAATCAATCCAATCTATCAAAAGATAAACCGATTATAGTTGGATCCCCAGCCGATCAAGTTTTGTGCACACCAAAGATTATGAACTCAAATAAGAAATCTTCTTTGTCTTCAAATCTTCTTAGATCTTCAATAAACATCTGCACACAATCAACTTGAATCTCTTGTGATCAATCACACACATAACGGAGTCTGTTAACAATAGATTATCACAAGACGTCTTTAGATCTACAAACACTCTAAAGATCCCCGTCGAAACTTCGATCTAGTTTGAGTGAATCTTATATCAGAAGAGAAGATTCTCAAGCATAAACAAACTAGGTGCAATCAAAGTTCAACAACCGTTAGTCAATCAAATCAATCGAAAACTAATAATAAACTGCAATTATCTAGTTTCCCACCAAAGGTACTCGTAGAGCTTCCCAATCCCAAAGAAGTCTTTAAAACGAGCGGTCGTAAGAGATTTCGCCTAATTAGGGTACTTTCCTCTCCGAATAGACGGCTCCACCAGTAACAACACAATAAGGTAGTTTTGCTGGCTCTGAGGATTAGTTTGCTTGAAATGCAAACTTCAATATTTATAGACCAAGGAAGTTTGGACACCAAGGAATTTCCAAAACCGAATATTCTCAAAGATATGCAATAAACACCAAATCGGTTTTCATAATTCCTGAAAATTCTCTATCCAAATATTGACCGAAATCTCAATAGAAAATCTCCAATTAGTAAATGCACATTACCAATTTTTATTTTCTAAATATATGCATTTTAATTGCTGGAAATTAAAAGCATATAAAATTAAAAACCTTAATTAAAATATTCTCAATTTATTTCGATCCGGGATTCTCCTTTAGTTATTAAGGAATATCTTTGAACAATAATAGATAAGAATTACTGCACGTGTTCAAAGTATGTCGACATCTTTACTTTGTAAATCCTCTTTCATATTTACAATCTTGGAACCGATTTGCCACACTTCCAAACGAGTTTAGAATTGGTTCATCTGATATCCAAGAACTATGTGATTGATCAAAAACATTGAACCACCATTCATGGGTTTAACGGTTCTACCAAAACAAGTTTCGGTTCTACCTCCAAGTGGCTACTAGGATCGGTCACACTAGTTTCCACAAAATGGCTAACTAAGTACCAGGATCGGTTACCACTATTTATGGTACTTACTTGTGATCGGTTGCACAAGTTATAGGATCGGTTACACCAATAACTAAAACTTGTTAACCTACTACAAGGATCGATTACACATCTTGTGATTAGTGCCACCAAGTTCTAGGATCGGTTACCCAATGACTAGGAATGGTCACACCAATTACAAACATCGATCATACCATCTCAGGTGATTACTTAAGATTGGTTTCACTAATAAAAGTCATACCGATACATAAGTCAGGCATTGTGATTAGTTTTACCAAGATACATAAACAAGTTATGAGTGGTTATACTTAACACACATATTGGTAATCCAAAGATTTGCAATGAATAACAATACCAATAAGCCTAGCGATTTCCTTTTCGATTCACAAAACAAGTTTATGAATGTACTTCCTTTAAACCAATGTAAAACATTGTTTCCTACGACAAAATCTTCACCCATACCCATACATAATCACAATATCATTCATACGATTATGTTGATGTCTTATATACGAAGTTCAAAAGATATACTACGTCTAACTAGAGTATAATCATTCACAGCTTCGCAGTTATGTTTTCAATATAGCACAACTTGAAAGATATGTTAGGAATGAAACAGTTCAAGTCAAAATATTACTAACCTCAAGAGGAAGGATGATGTCGTCGTTGTAGCTCTTTACTTCTTCACATTCTTCAAGTCTTCGAGTAATACTTGTATGTCTCATATCCTAATAACTTTCTAGGTAACCTATACGAAGTTGACTCTATCAAATAATCAAGCGACTCTTTAAATGAGTTTTGGTTCACTAAAATATGACAACCAAACTTGACATACCAACGCTTGGTGGGTTCAACTGAGCTATGCTCTAACAATCTCCCCCTTTGTCAATTTTAGTGACAAAACTCTTACATCATATGGATAAACAAATTACAAGAATTCATTATACATACGCTTGATTCCAAGCTTCAACATCACAATAACCTGTATACATTCAATCCACAAAATATCGTTGTTGACATTATAATAACAAAGCTAATACTCCCCCTAAAGGTAAGATAGGTAGATTTCAATCCGCACGTCTTTGTTATTCCCTTTGTAGTTAAGATGACCACAAGTATCAATATGATATGTTACTCCCCCTTAGTCTATGCTTTACTCTTTCGTTAGATATAACGTTTAAGCACCATTGTCCTTTCCTTAGTGATACCAAATCACTTGTTTACTCCATATATTTCTCCCCCTTTTTGTCACAAAATGACAAAGGTACGAGCAAATAAAGGTCAAACCGGAAGGATCTTACAAATCTAAAAGACTTGCAACCTATAAGAGTTAAGCATTCCACACACACCATTTTAGATAACCAATATCAAAACCGAAACTACAAAGTAATTTTGTTTTTATATGTCACCAAGGAAACAATTGCCCGAAGCAATTTTCCCTAATTGTTTAGCAAATTATAAATTGACTAAGCACCTTAGTTCTTTTGCTAAACCGATTGTACAAATACAATCGCTTGTTTGATAAGATCAGAATTAACTCTATTTTTCTCATCACGTTCTAATTATTTGAACAATAACTTAGACCTTTGACTTTAAACAAGACAAGTTCTAGGTTAGTTAACTAGTATTTCTTGTTAAGGCATTCGATTAGACTTGAATAACCGAATCCTACACTTTGATAAGTCTAACTAAGATCAGAATTAACTTAGTTTCTCTTATCCGGAATCAAATTGGACTAAACAAATGATCCCGAAAACTTTTGTTAAGCCATAAACAATTCATAAAAACCAAATAAATCAACTTGCATAATCATTTATCTTAACCGGAAGCAATTGAAACAATCATAGACATTAAAGCACTGCAATTGCACCGAAATTTCGTTAAGCCTAAACAATTGATACCAAACAATAAAGAAAGGTAACAATAGTTTTTATCAACCAGAAACAATTGAATCACAAACATACATTCATACACACATAATGGAATAAACATCAATTGTACCGAAATTTTGTTAAGCAAAAGCAAAATATATGCGATAAAATCAGGCTTTTCTTAAACAGGAAAACGATTAACTAACAAATTTGTTACCTCAAGTTCTGCATCCTCTTCTCCCCTTAAGATATGTCATTAAGAGCAAGTTCAAGTTAGAACTCTCCCCCATTAATGTTGTCATCCTCTCGCAAGAACAAAAGAACAACAACAACAACCTTTACCAGAGAAAGGTTGAATCGGTTTTAACTAATGCATTGCAAAAGTTGAAAACCCGAAACACATATGCTTTTATGCTAAACCAAAAACGATTCAACATATTGTGACTTTTTCACACATGAGTTTCAATCGGAACCCCTTATGATCCTTTGATAAAGCCCACCAACATGGGCTAGAACTTAATCCCGCTAAACCAAAAAGTCACCCAAACCATAAGGGTTCACACAATATGAGATTGAATATTAAGGTTATGAAAACCGAAATCAAACATCCCATAAACACATAGCAATAATATAAAGCATTCAATCACAGGCTATGTAATCGAAAAACTATCACAAGAAAAATTATAAAATAATAATTTTATTCATAAATAAGATAGTTTTATTCAAAATCGACCTTATACAATTATTGAAAGAAATCAAAAACTGATGTCTATTTTCCTGGAATAATCCTTCATCTCAATGCTAGAGGAAGGTAGATTATTACTCTCAGTCTTCAGCTTGTGAAATTCTTCAAGTAAATAACCTTGTTGTTTGACCAGAATTTCTTGCAGTTGAGAAATTTTCGTGAAGGATTCTGCAAGAACATGTAATTCTATCTTTGACTGAACACAGAAGTGTGTCAATGCTTCAATACACTGATCTTTCTTCAGCATATTCTCTCTTTCCTTCTTGCTAAGCCAATCTCTCTTTTTGATTTTACTCTTTGATTTCTCAATATCAAGAGAAGATGCATACTTATTCTTAAAGGGATCTTTCTGATCTAACATTTTATCAAGAGAAGACATTGGATCCAGACTCATAGTTCGGACAAGGAATGACCAAAGAAAGAGAAGGATCGTTTTATAATTTTCATACTTCCGAAAATATAATATTCCTATAAATACGAATATCTCAAATATTTTTCAATTACTAGATTTTATTTCCATAATCTACACATAAGTGCCTTGATGTTTCTTCTTCCTCACACAATATTTGGCACACGTGGTGAGGAAAGAATTCTAATACCAATCAGGTGATATTAGTATGGGATTTTCTCTCAATATGGAATTTTGAACAACCAGAGTGTCCTTGATCTAGTATCGTGTGAGAAAGTCTCTTTTTGTTACCTCGAACTAACGAAGTATCTTGAGATTGACTGGGGTTGCACATGCAACTTTTAGCAATTCTGTTTTGAGACAGTTTTTGCATCTTGTCTTATTCTTCCCTTTACCATTAGATGATTTAATAACACCGTAAGACATGTCCATTATTAAAATGGTTAAATCACTAATGGAGGAGGAAGGAATAAGATTGACAACTAATGCAATATTAGTTGTTTCCTCTTCTTCAGAATCATATGAATCAGAGGTCTCATCTAGAGTTACAGCTAGAGCCTTGCTTCCAGTGTATTTCTTAATATTGGGACAGTCTTTAGATATATGACCAAACCCTTAACACTTAAAGAATTGCGGCTGATATTCATCATCTTCTTCCGGATCCTTTTTGACATGAACTCAATCATGTGGACGAGAAGATCAATGTGTATCCTTTATGAATCTCTTATTTCTTTTCTTTAAGAGATATAGAAACTGTCTAGTAATCAATGATAATGATTGTTCAATTTCATCATCAGAATTTTATGCAATCTGTTCATCTGAATCATCCAACTGTTTATTTCTCTCCATTGGAGCTTTCAGAATTTTTGCAGCTTTAAAAGAAATTCCTTTAGTTTGAATGGACCGTGATTCATGATCAAAGATCTTTAACTTTCCAACGAGTGTGCTTCGTGAAAGTGTTGAAAGATCATTTGATTCTATGATTGCATGCTTCTTAGAATCGTATCTAGATGGCAGCGATCTGAGAATTTTGCACACTATATCCTTTTCAGAAATAGTCTTTCCAAGAGAGAAAGAAGCATTGATTATATCAGAGAGTTTAATATGGAACTCTTCAAAAGTGTCGTTGTCATCCATTCGAAGGTTTTCCCAATCGGACATGAGAGTTTGAAGTCTTTTAGAGTGTTAACAAGCAACAGTTTTGCATCGTTAAAATTTTCGATAAAGTTTTGAAAAACTTCATTAGAAATCTCTTCATCATCCTCAATATCAGACAAGTTATTAGGAGATTGAGAAGATGTGTCATCAACTTCCACGAGAGTCCCTTTTTCCTTCTCCTCGAGTGTGAGACCAAAACCTTTATCACGAAAACCTTTTGGAAAATAACAAGTTCCTGAAGGTGATCCCATTCTTGACAAAAAAAAGTAGCATGGAGTATGCGTACTTTTTAACAGGTGGGTTTGGTATTTAAATGGTTTCACAGAAACCCTGAGATTAAGGTTTCCAAAGTCGGTTCGTGACATGTAACAAGTATACCCGTATGAACACGAACCTGGCCCATTATTCATAAACAACTCAAAATGAGAATTACTCAATAAATACGACCATACACCGATAATGTCTGCCTATGTGAGAAAACTCACAAATCTTAGCTCAATAAAAATTGTATTCTTACAGGAGAACAATTTTAGAGTAAGAGTAGCAATTTTGACACAGCAAAAAGATTTAAGATTATGACAACAACAAAGTATAAATACTTAAGCAGAAATGTTTGTCAATGATCATCCAGCTAAGACCGATAAGATAATAGCATAGAAAATCAGAGAAACATTTTGCCATAAGTATATCTGAATAAATCTCACTCTGTCAGGATTTTTATTGAGAGTGAGGTTTCAACCTTGTGATTAATTAGCACAAGTATGAGCCTTGAGCTCATTAGATGAACGTTGTTTCCGGTTAAACCTCTTTTTCGTGATCTTTGGAGTAAAACCATTATGATGTGAAAAGTTATCATAAAATATACTATCATCAAAATATGACGCATAGTGTTGATTCTTACCTGAAGAATTTTGGTTGGAGGGAATTGACAGTCTGGAGATAATTTCTTTATATCCTTCAATTATCCTTTTTAAGTTGATTTCCATTTCTCCATTGCATCCTTCTTCTGATATTTTTTTCACATCATCAACAACATAATCTCCCTTCTTAACTGAAGAATATCCATGAGATTTTCTTCGACGAACTGGTTTAGGAAGACTGTTTTTCATTTGAACATTTGAGGAACACATTGAACTGACTTTCCTGGTGGAGTACACAGGGTGAATACTAAAACCGATAGGTTTAGACTTCCGAATGTCAGTCACACCTTTAAGAATTAAATCTAAGGTGTGTTGGAGACGAAAAAAAGAATTTTCATTCAACCTAGGATTCCTATTTTGTTCACCAATCCCTTTTGAATCACAAAAGAGACACACTTTCTGATCACATGAGTGATTAGACAGAACAGCCTTAACACAATCGTTGGGAGATTTCCTTCCATGTGATGTGAATATTCCTTGATTAGAGGAGGACAGGTGCACATCATTTTCAACCGGAAGGGATTTTGGGTTTTACTTCTGAAACTGATTCTTTTACAGATAGATCAGAGTTAATAGGTATGGTAGACTCTTTGGAACACTCTTGTAAGGAGAGTTTAGTTAAGAGATGTTCAATTTTCAAAGAATCCTTTTTGAGTTTTTCCCCAAGTAGACTTCGTGAATAACAAACTGAGACATTTTCCTCTTGAAGGACCTTTAGACGAGAGTCACGCTCATTTACCATACCAACAAGTTCATTGACTTTATGTTTCAATCGGGTTACATTATCAGCCTGGATTCTAATAAGTTTTAGAATCACTGCACTCTCTGTGGCTGTATTCCTCTCGACTTCAGAGTCAAACTCGTCGGTAAGGTTTTCAGGGAAACTCTTGTCAGTGTATGTCTGTTTCCATGGAACACTAGTTTCATCTATATTTGAGATTGACCAAACTTTCTTTTTAATAGACATTTTTGAAACAGAACTTTTATTTCTGATGATGCGTTTATCAGAGACAATATCGTCCATCCTCAGATCGCTACAAAAACAGACTTATGAGGTCTTTAATGTGTTTTCCTGCTCTGATACCAATTGGAAATGCGGGGGTCTAACAACCACACCCAACAATTCGTTTGGCAATCTAAGAGGACTTACTCCAATACACTTTCTAGAGAATCAACTAGACAGTCAGACTCAATCTAGAGTAAACTATATCAAAGAGTTTTAATATCTCTATTTCACAATGTAATCAGCAAATCAAACAGATAGAAATCCGTGAGCCTGATTATTATGTGAAACAACTTGAACGGTACCAAAGACCAATGTTCAAGTGTCAATCAATGTAAATCAACAACCAAAGGTTGGATATTCTAATTGATCGATCTTAACGCACAGCCTGTGATATTCCAATTATATAACAAAATATAATGCGGAAAAGAAATAACACAGACACCAGAATTTTGTTAACGAGGAAACCGCAAATGCAGAAAAACCATGGGGCCTAGTCTAGATTGAACACCACACTGTATTAAGCCGCTACAGACTCTAGCCTACTACCAACTAACTTCGGACTGGACTGTAGTTGAACCATAATCAATCTCACACTAATTCAAGGTACAGTTGTGTTCCTTACGTCTCTGATCCCAACAGGATACTATGCACTTGATTCCCTTAGTTGATCTCACCCACAACCAAGAGTTGCTATGACCCAAAGTCGAAGACTTGATAAACAAATTTGTCTCACACAGAAAAGTCTATAGGATTGAATAAATCTGTCTCCCACAGAAATACCCAAGATTTTTTGTTCCGTCTTTTGATAAATCAAGGTGAACAGGAACCAATTGATAAACCGGACTTATATTCCCGAAGAACAACCTAGTATTATCAATCACCTCACAATAATCTAAATCGTATGATGGCGAAACTAGATATTGTGGAATCACAAGCGATGAGTTGAAGATGTTTGGGGTTACTTTTATCTTGCCTATCAGAGAAATTAATCTCGAGTCAATTATTTCAATTGTACTCAATACGATAGAATCGGGCAAGATCAGAACACGCAACTACAAAGAAAATAGTTGGGTCTGGCTTTACAATCCCAATGAAGTCTTTGAAGTCGTTAACCTACATGGTCTCGATAGAAACCTAAGGTTAAAGGAGAATCGACTCTAGTTATGCAACTAATAACACACAGGAGGTGTGGGGATTAGGTTTCCCAGTTGCTAGAGTTCTCCTTTATATAGTTTTCAAATCAGGGTTTGCAATCCAAGTTACCTTGGTAACAAAGCATTCAATATTCACCGTTAGATGAAAAACCTGATTCAACCAAGCTAATATCTTTCAACCATTAGATCGAACTTAGCTTGTTACACACAAATGAAATGTACCCTCATTTGGGTTTATATAACCGTACCCAAACGTGTACACCATGTTGGTTCATAAATAGTTAACCGAGGTTAGCCATATGATCACTCTCATATCAACCTTATTCATCTTAACCATAACCAATTCAAATGAATCAAATGAAACTAGTTAAAGAACCGTTCAATTGCTATATTCTCATAGAAGTATACAAGAACATAATTGAAGAAAAATCGGTTTGATTCACTCGAATCAATACATGAACATTATAGCCACGGTTTGCAAAGATTGTATTCCTTATTTTATAAATGTTTAGGTTCATGTACATGACCGATTTTAGAAAGTAACCACTTAAGTATGCGTACGGGTATGCGTACATAAGTAACCGGATTTGAGTTTGTTTTGGTTTTCAAACTCAGCAGAAATTCACGGACGTGAACTTTCCTCCAGTATGCGTACAAGTACGCATACTTTGGTAACTGGTTGAGTTGGTTTTTGATTTCCAAACTCAGCAGAAATTCACGGACGTAAACTTCCACCGGTATACGTACGTGTACGCATACTTATCCAGTCTCCATCAACCATTTAGTACACACACAAGTATGTATACATTTGGTTCCCGGTTTTGGACTTATACACAAATGTGCGAACACATTATATGCTTGTATCCAAAGATGTTTACATGATTCTAAGCTCTTTATTTCAATCATTGAAACATTCTTAGAGGATGATAATAGCCGTTTTCACACATTATTAACATCAAAGAAATTTTCAAGATATTGAAATAATCATTATCGAAACATTCCAAGTCTACACCAAATGATTGTATCACACAAACCATGTAAGATGTTACTCAGAAATTTTGTCATGATATAAGATGAACTTGGTCGAAGCGAAAGCTTGCCAACACATATTTCGAGAAATATGTAAGCGAGATAAACTCAGCTCGAAATCTCAAATGTGTATATAGAAAACTATATCGTAATATGACTTATGTCTCAATATAGGAGATAGAGTAGAATTAGACTTTCCAAGTGATAGATGATGAGTTCAAGTCTCCACATACCTTTTGTCGATGAAGTTCCACAAGCTCCCCTTAGTAGTTCTTCGTCTTCAAATGATGAACGCCGTGAAAACTAAGATCAACTACACAATCTATGTCCTAGTCCGAGACATCTATAAATAGGCTAGAAATCAAGACTTATAGTTTTGATCACTAACATTGACAAACATGCTTGAGATAGAAATGCATGCGAGTTCGAATTTGAGCAAAGTGTTTCTAACAATCTCCCCTTTGTCAATTTTAGTGACAAAACTATCAATACATATGGATTACAAAATAATTAAAAATTGTAGCTTCTCATCCAAATGCTTGATCTCCTTGGTACCTTCAACACGACTCGAACACTTCGTCACTTCTAAGTCCTCCATGATTCAAAACGTGTTCAACTCAACATCATAGTTGTTAAAGATCTGTAACGATAACAATGAGAAAACAAATGCTCTCAATCATTGTTATACAGTGTCATAGTATTATTACACAACATCAAAGTCCAATTGTATCACAACTTTGACAACAATACTATGGTGATATGTATCACTCCCCCTTAGTCAATACTTCATCTCAAAATGAAAACCACTCCCCCTTACATAATGATCCATAAACCATATGTATTTGTAGTATGAAACTACACATTAATTCTCCCCCTTTTTGTTAATATAAATTGGTAAAGGTACGAAAATTAATGGGATCCTCATGAAATTTTCATAGAGATACTTCATGACCAAAAGAGAATACCATACCAACTTATTTAGATGCCATCGTAAATCCGAAGCTAAATGCATTCATCAAGGATTTTATAAAGATACAAGATAACCCCTATAATATTCCACAGCCGCACTCCCCACAAAGATTTGGCAATTAAGCACAAGTTCAAAAAGAACTCTCCCCCATAATATGGCATTCCCGAAGGAACAACAAAGGCGACCTTGCTTTTACAAGAAAAGAAGGATTTCTTTGGATATAACCAAATCACATGAAAAACATGAATTTGTATCCAAAATATTCAATCGAAAAAACCACAAGAGAACCCATGGTTAGTTCAATTGGAATACACAACTAAATTAACCACAAAAATTGATCAATTCAATTGGCCATGCTCGACATAAGAGAACTTACGGATCAATACAATATATGCACAAAAAATATGGATCGGAGATCGTCCAATACTGCGGAATACACAAGGATTCATTCTATTTTCCATCACTATTTGCACAATGACATACAATAGACATAATCCTTGTAAAAAAAAGTTTTATCCTTTCTTCTATCAAGCAATGACATAAAAGGCTTTAACTTTTGTAATTTCAAAAGTTCATTCTATATTTTATCAATACTTTCATACCGACATAATAGAGATAACTTTTGAACAAGTATGGGACAGTCACAGGTTCACGGACGTAAACAACATATCCCATAACAATTTGCAATATACAAAATCATAAAGATTAAAATTGCAAAAATCATCTTCAAAAAAACTTAGAATTTAAATAAATAAATCTAAAAACATGAAGATGAAAACGTTGGACATAGCTATGTGTACTCACAATAATGGCTATTCCAAACCCTAGTTATTCTTCTAAAAACATAAGAAATAAATTCTCATAAGAAGATTTACTAGACAAACTAAATCAAAACAAATCTAAAACCAAAGAGCTATCACAAGCGATAATCAGAGTTCCGGTACGGAAGCTTCACTGGTTCCAAGACCTTCAAGCTTATGACAGACAGAATTGATAGCATCTCAGACACGGCATTGAGACGATCCTTAAGATGTGTCTTCATTAGAGCAAGTTCGGTGTTGACCTTTATCAATTCAGTTCTTAACCCATCTAGCTCTTTTAGAGTGTTAACAAGCACAGTTTTGCATCGTTATACTTTTCGATAAAGTTTTGAACAACTTCATTAGAAATCTCTTCATCATCCTCAATATCAGACAAGTTATTAGGAGATTGAGAAGATGTGTCATCAACTTCCAGGAGAGTCCCTTTTTCCTTCTCCTCGAGTGTGAGACCAAAACCATTATCAAGAAAACCTTTAGGAAAATAACAAGTTCCTGAAGGTGATCCCATTCTTGACAAAAAAAAATAGCCTGGAGTATGCGTACTTTTCAACAGGTGGGTTTGGTATTTAAATGGTTTCACAGAAACCCTGAGATTAAGGTTTCCAAAGTCGGTTTGTGACATGTAACAAGGATACACGTACGAACACGAACTTGGCCCATTATTCATAAACAACTCAAAACGAGAAGTACTCAATAAATATGACCATACACCGATAATGTCTGCCTATGTGAGAAAACTCACAGATCTTAGCTCAATAAAAATTGTATTGTTACAGGAGAAAAATTTTAGAGTAAGAGTAGCAATTTTGACACAGCAAAAAGATTTAAGATTATGACAACAACAAAGTATAAATACTTAAGCAGAAATGTTTGTCAATGATCATCCAGCTAAGACCGATAAGATAATAGCATAGAAAATCAGAGAAACATTTTGCCATAAGTATACCTGAATAAATCTCACTTTGTCAGGATTTTTATTGAGAGTGAGGTTTCAACCTTGTGATTAATTAGCACAAGTATGAGCCTTGAGCTCATTAGATGAACGTTGTTTCCGGTTAAACCTCATTTTTGTGATCTTTGGATTAAAACCATTATGATGTGAAAAGTTATCATAAAATATACTATCATCAAAATATGACGCATAGTGTTGATTCTTACCTGAAGAATTTTGGCCGGAGGGAATTGACAGTCTGGAGATAATTTCATTATACCCTTCAATTATCCTTTTTTTGGTTGATTTCCATTTCTCCATTGCATCCATCTTCTGATACTTTTTTCACATCATCAACAACATAATCTCCCTTCTTAACTGAAGAATATCCATGAGATTTTCTTCGACGAACTGGTTTAGGAAGACTGTTTTTCATTTGAACATTTGAGGAACTGATAGGTGTAGAATACATCCTATTTACTATCTATTGTTTATGCTTTCTTTGCTATTTTTCTTGTAAATTATGTATTTTACGCTTGTTTTGAGTTTTATAGCTACTTTGGAGTCGCACGGAGGAAAAGAAGAAGAAATCACCCAATTTGAGCCAAAAGGGCAAAAAGGTCATTTTACAGGCGATTGATATATGGAGCCCAGTTAAGGTTAAGGGGCAACTCTCTATTTGGAGAAGTACTAGACACAGACCAGCTGCGGTTAAGGGGTTGCCAATCAGGATGGCCTTTAGCTAATGAGTGGGGTGGTCCCTATCCTTGGGGTGTAACCATCCATCCAACCAGCCCTAATGCCTATACCCTAAAATCGATTTCTCTCATTCTTCATTTTCACCTGAATTGAAAAGCAGCTGTGGCTGCTGTTATGAAACCAAGAGGAGGAAATCAAATCGAGAGATGAGCTGAAGTATATCGAGAATCAAGAGAACAGATCGATGAACGAACATGGAGAATTGATGAAGTAGAAAGTTAGGGTTTGTGGCTGTGTATTTGAGACGGTAAAGATGGTGGCGTTGTGAATCTGAGATGAAATTGAAGATGGGAATGAGTCTAATTCGATTTATAAGAAGATGGGTCATGAAATTGAAGTGAAGAAGAGATGAATCAGATCGAGAAGAACACAGAAATGGGTTCTGGTGGTGATGTTGATATGTACTCAGACAGATGCAACAGGTGATGGGTTTTGAGGGGATAAGAAGATGAAGGTGATACTGTTATTGTCTGTGGCACTCGATATAAGGAAAAGGTTCGATCAGAGTCTGAGATTGGTAGCAGAAAGAGATTGAAATGGTGACCGTTGTTGGGCCATGATGAATTGGGAATTTGAGTCTGTGATTAAGAAATAAGGAGCATCTTGGATATGAATGTAATCAAGGGTTTTGTAGAGAAGACATGAAAGAACGAGCTGAGTAGTGCAGGTAATGGATGAGGTTTACAGGGGTGGTGTTTCTTTGTCAAAGCTAGAATGAGCAAATGCTGTGATCGCAGAGAGGTATGTTGCGGTGAAGTAACCGAATTATCTCGAATCTGTTAGGTTGATGCACACGAGATGCTCATGGTGGTGTTGCTCTCAGCTGGGGTGTGATTTAAGAGCTTAAATGGGTGTTAAGAGATGAATCTAGTGGTTGCTGTGGGCTGTTTATGAAGTGGTGATGGCTTAATGGCAAATATGGGATAATATGGATTACAGTGGCGTAGTTGAATGCATGGGTTTGAGAAGAGACTTGGGAACCAGCAAGAAGGACAATGGAGATGACCATGGGACTGAGGTGAGATGCTTGTTAGGTTACAGGGATGGCTTGAACTCAGTGTTGCAGGTGCACAAGTATGGAGTTGGAGATGTTGGTGTGGTTGCAGAGTGGTGTAGCTGTTGCAGGTGGTGGTAAGCCGGATCGAAGATTGCAAGTGTTCTTGCATCTTGGTAATTGCGGGTTTGGCACCGCAATGATTACGGAGTTAAGTGTGCAAGTTACAGAGCATAGCCATCATGGCTGGGAATAAGGCAGTGAAGGAGGGCCATCTTGGCCGTGACTGCACAACTGCAACATCTCTGACCAAAGTAACTCAGCCACCCAGATTTGACTCAGCTCTGACTAAGACAGCTAATTGAGCTCACTCTCCCTTGACCGTTGACTGACGGTTTGACCCTTTTGACCGTTAGTCCTAACGGTGGACTGACGGAATATTCCGTCGAATGTACCAGTGACGGCGAAGAATTCAAGTGACCGGCGGTGACTATTCTTGCCGGATTCCGGCCAACTTCCGGCCATAATACCAGCTTTCCGGCGACCAAAATTACAAATTTTTGTGTTGGATTCTTCTCATGGGTGTGAAGACTTGGACTTGGAATTGGATGGAGAATTTGGCTCAAATTTGGAAAGAGAAGATGGAAGATGAGAAAGACTTGAATTTGGAAATTGAATTATTATGGAATGAGGATTCTATTCCTTGGAAGATTTGGAGAATATTGAAGCATATAAATAGAGAAGTTTTCTACATATCTTTTACACACCTCTCTACACACACACACAACACTTTTCTTTTCTTTATTCTTTGTGTGAACTCTTTAACATGAGTAGCTAATTTTCTTATTGATTGATGAATTCCTAGTTCTTAATATATGATTTGAGTTTTGTTTCAATTCTATCTTGAAGTTTTTCACATGATTATCGTTTGTTTTTACTAATAGGAATGTTTATTCATTCATGATTGATTGATAGATTGTTTAGAGTGCACGCTAAATTGATTTGTTAATTTGATCTAAAACTAGTGAAATTTAGGGATAAGTAATCGTTTCTTGACTCTTTACATAAGTAGCAAACACGAGACCTTGCGGAGGGATTCCGTGGAGCGATTGTGTGTAAAAACAACGCTAGAAAGTGGACCAAACGAACCGAGTTTAACTACTAGTACTAAACCTAAATTCATAGATCTTAATGCATTCGGGGAATTACATCTTGTAAGCGAACCTCAAGGTGGTTCTTTTGAATAGAATCTGATAACTAAGCGGACTTGTTACTCAGTGAAATAAGGGATTTTGGGGCTATCTAAGCGAACCTGCTATCCTACGGTTGGTGATAATCTGTGACTAATAACATGTGGATGAAAAACATAACTTGATTCATTGTTTTGCAAAGAAGAATGATTCCTTGATCTTGTCTCTCTTATTGATTTCAACTTTATCTTTTAATTGCTTTGTTTATTTTCTTTTGCTTTATACATCCCCCCTTTTGTGACAATTTTTACAACTAGAATCTCTTGCTCCTCGTGGGAACGAACTTAACTACCACCATATTACTTGTTAATTGAGTGGAAAAATATTAATTAATTTGTTGTGGTTACGACACGCATCAAATTTTGGCGCCGCTGCCGGGGAGCAGCGGATGATTTTAGTTGTTTTTATTTTTCTTTTTGATTTATTCTTGCTTTGTTAGATTGTATATCGTATCTAACTTGGTTTCTGAGAATCTTATTTCAGGTATCGGTTTTCCATGTATGGTGGACAAGAGCAAGCATATTACAACAATCAATACAGTTTTCAACCTCAACATTATGGCAATTTCCAACCATCCTTAGGATACAATCAAACCCAATCTTTTGGCTATGATCAAATTCCTACAGAACGTTATGGATATTCTCATACATATCAACAACCTTATGACGGGTATGTAAGTGGACAATCACAAGGATGGGAGGATAGTTTTGTTTATCATCAGAAATTCTCTAGTTTTGCAGATAAGATGTCTGCCATGATTGGGGATCTTCAACAAAAGTTGCAAGAATCACTACAAGACCAGCAACCCTATGTTTGGGAGGAACCACGTCGAGAAATTCAAAGGAATTCGGAGTAATTATACGAACAAATTACTCAACTCGATAAAAATAGGGATGAGCAACTCCAACAACTTCAAGACGGCATTGCTAAAGAACGAAGAGACATGGATCAATACAAGGAGGATAGGGATAAAGAAGAATTTTGCTATCAAAGCAATAACTATTCTAATGTGCCTATGGTATGTAGTGAATATTTGATCGATGATTATGTTGGAAAAGGCCAACCTTTGGAGACTTTTGAAGATGCTAGTGTAGCTTACTCGAGCCTTGATCTTAATAATGATCAAGCACCTATTCAAAAGGTAGAGCTTGAAGATGATGCATTTAGTGCTTGGAAAAAATTCCTTAGGGAAAGATATGAGTCCGCGGAAGTGTATGAGCGTTGCAACAATGAGGAAGTTATTCCAACTCTGGATCATAATAAAGATCCTTCACCTATTCAAAAGGAGGAGATTGAGTGTGACTTACCTATTGTTATAAACGGTGTAACACCCGCACAAGAAGATCTTAAAATTTATACCGATGAGAATCACTTTAGTGAATGGCCCGATTCCGATGATGAGAATGTTGAAGAGATGATGCTAGAGGATGAAACCAAATTGATTGATTTTGTGGAAGACCCAATTGAACTTGCCAATGATTATAATGATGCCAAAACTTTGGTTAAGGTAGAAAATAACGACGATTGGTTGCAAGATTCGATAGAGGACCACGATATACAAGAGGTAAGTAATTCACATGAATTCTCTAAAGATGAAGAGGATTCCGCAAAACAAGAGATTGTGCAAGGTTTGTCTAACCCTTTGCCTATTGATTCTTCTCCTTTACCTCTTATTGGTTTGAATGTATGTGCTTCGAAAGTATTTTTGGATGATTTTGTTTCTAAATATCCACCATTGGAAACACTTGATGCTAACACTATGCAGGTTTGCCAAGAAGAATACATGGAAGTTCCCAAATTCTATGTTCTTTATACACTTCCGAGTGTGGACGAGAATAAGTGTGGGGGAAATTTCTATCGAGCGATAATTTCACTATTGTTTTCTTGTGCTAATATTTGTATGGAGTTATTGTTTTCAAAACAGGTATTATGGGTGGATCCTCAAATTTTTAGATTGTTAGTATATGGGGAATGAATCATGCAAGAGCTAAGTCGGGTCGTCGACTTTAAAACAAGCGCTTCATGGGAGGCAACCCATAGGTTTTGTATTTCTTATCCTTTTGCTTTTTATTTTTGTTATTTATTTTTCTTATTCCATATCATGTTAAAATTTCCCACCTTAACTTTACTAGGACGATTCAATTACATTGAGGACAATGTAAGGTTTAAGTGTGGGGGAGTGGTTAAGCATGTATTTAAAAAAAAAAAAAAAAAAAAAAAAAAAAAGTTTTACATAAAACCTCCAACTTTTAGAGATTTTAGAGTCACTAGCATACTTCTAGGTATGTTTACATAGAGATTCTGACCGACATAATTGAACTTGGAAGTGTTAGGGAACTACATTCGGATTTCTTACTTGTTTGAGTGTTAAATAATGGATTTAATCATGCCGGTGATGCGAATTTGGTGCAGGGAGAAATGCATTATTAGAGTTGTTGATCAATCATTAGTGGAGACTACCCGTATTATATCATGTGAGGCACCGACCAGAAATTTTCCATCTAACTAAAGAGCTTTCTTTTGAGCGTGTGTCACCGTACGTTAATTCCGGGTAGAATGGTGAGCTACCCAACCTCCCACCAATAGAAGCACTACTCTTTGATCTCTTGAGTGCTAATTTTGTCAATCATAAGGGGTGACGTCTATAGATGAAAGCCTCCTTCTTGTAGTTCGATTTGCAGTTAGCACCATTCTCTCTCTCGACAACAACGGGTCCATAGAAACACCATCATCATCAACAAGGAGCGACATCAAAATCTACAAGGAAAGTTGGAAAAGTTCAAGGTTTACAAGCAACGGAACGAGAAAAATAGCAAATTTCAAATACAAGTAAAGCAACATACAAAGAGCAGATTTTTACATATTTGTTGAGGACTTACAATACAATGAGGTAATTCTCCAAGTATAAAGACTTATTCACAAGAGCGAAGAAAATCAAAGGGAAAATTATCTATATACCCCTACTATGAGACTCCTTGCAAAAATACCCTTATGAACTTTACAAATACCCCTAAGCCTAATACATTACTAAAATACCCTCCTTTATATAGTGTATATACAAAACCACTAACCACTATTTAAAAAAAAAAAAAAAAAAAAAAAGACTACATCTACTGTCCACCGCCAACCACCACCGTCCACCGCCTCCCACCACCACCGACGAAGACCACCACCACCAACCACCACCACCGACGACCACCACCACCAACCACCACCACCGACGACCACCACCGCCAACCACCACCACTGTCCACCACCGCCAACCACCGCCGCCGCTAACCAACACCACCACTGTCTACTACCACCACCGCCGCCGCCAACAACCGTCACCCACCGCCGCCGTTAACCACCATCGCCGCCGCCAACCACCACCACCATGTGGAGTCAACTTGCTGAAGTTGTCTCCATATCAGAGGCAACTAGCTCAAGTTGTCTTCAAAAAGTAAAGGCAACTAGCACAAAGTTATCTTCAAAAGTGAAAGCAACTAGCCCAAGTTGTCTCCACATATGGAGGCAACTAGCCCAAGTTGTCTTCACATATGGAGGCAACTAGCACAAGTTGTCTCCAAAAAAAATAAAAATTATACACAAATAAGTGAACCTAGTGTGAGTCGAACACACATCTTCTGACATATAGTCAGTTGTGCTACCATTGCACCACAGGTTCGCCACACCATAAGTGCTCAATCAAAAATTCAAACCACCACCAGACAAACACCATATCCTTCATCTCTGCTACTGCAAACTCTACCTGCAACAACTTCATGACCACAACCGTCTATGCACACTTGCAACATGAGTCAATAGCTGCAGTCACTTCCATGCCCCTACTCAAACACCATCAGCAACACACAAGCAAAGAACAACTTCTTGTGTTCGCTTTCACCGCTCGGATACATATTGAGTTCATGCTCAACTTTCTAAGCATTCATCTATCCTCTTGACTTTAAAGCATGAGCATCAAGAAAGACAACCATCATCAGCAAATCAACACAACCCTGTGTTACCATTGCACCACAAATTCGTCACAACTACTCTAAGATAATTTCAGATGAATGAATGGACCCAAAAACATAACCAAGTTGCCTCCGAAACAACCATTCGTATAACCCGGCAATTCAGCTCAAACTTCTAACAACATAACCTGCAACAAGCTGCTTGCATATTACCATTCAATTACCACCTGAACCACACACCAATACTGCATCTACAAGATCAATTCAAGACTAATTTCAGTATCATCATCTCTTATAACGCACCACCACCTCCCACTGCAGCAACATCAATCACCAATTCAACACCATCTGAGACTGAAGTACCACCATTTTCCTTTATTGCAGCAGCAACCTAACATTCATTTAACTTCAACTCTGTGTAATGAATGCTGCAGAACAACACCAATTCAGAATCTGGTTTTTTCAACATTATTGAAAACAAATTCAGAAGATTAGCAAGATGGAAACTAAATAAAAACAAATTTCAATCCAAAATAGAGATCTACCGGTTGGATTCCATCTAACTGAATCTTTAAAATCGATTCTCATCGATCTCAATATCCAAACGAATTGGAATTAAAGCTTCAGAAGTTGGGCTATATACAAAAACAAACCACTAATTCCATTAATCTCCGAACTCATACAGTAGTAAACTTTGAAACATGAAATTGAGAAGGAGAACCTACATTCGGAAATTGAGAAGGAGAACCCTAAATTCTTTGATTAAAGTTTTTCAAATTTTTTTTTGTATTTTCGAACTCAGATTAATAAGAATCATCTTCAAATCGAGTAGTTGTTAAGCTTCAATAAATTAAAATTTTGAGTATTTAGTTTGAAATTACCAGAAAATGAAACCTAAATTCAGATCTCTCGATCTCTTGAAACTAAATCTGATTTTGAAAATCAGTGACAAACCGAGAAAAAGAAGAAGTGATGTTGATGTTGATATTGAACTCTTGATGACGATTATCAAACCTGGTTTTTGAATCTGAAGGTTGGTGCTGGTTACGGCGGCGGGGAAACGATGTTGAATGTGGTGGTGGTGATGGGTGAAAACGGAGGAGAGAAAAGTAGATCGAGAGAAATTTCTACTGATTGTGGTGGTGGTGATGGGTGAAAGCAAAGGAGAGTTGGGTGTGGCGCTATAGGTGGTGGTTTAGGTAGTGACAGAGCTGATAATGGCAGCGATGAAGATGGTGGTGGCGGAGACGAAGATGGTGCTGGTGGTGAAACGATGAAGATGTGTCGCCTATGTTCAATTGATTCTTCTCTGAGTGAGAAATAAAGAGAAGCCTGAATATAAGATGTAAAGGTTAAAAACGGGATTATGAGAATTATTTTGTTGAACATAATTTCAGTTTTGCCATTATGGGTATTTGTAAAGACTCATAAGGGTATTTGTGCATGACCCATGGATACTAGGGGCATAAATAACATTCCCACAAAATCAAAAGGAGAGAATTGTTGAAGTTTATGATTTCGAGACGATACAAGTTGTGAAGAATCAAGTGGTAAAATACTTCTCCCACGGCCATGGTTTGTTTTTGTATTTTATTTCTCTTATAAAAAAAAAAAAAATTCAAAAAAAAAAAAAATTTCCATTCAACACTCAAGAGATACTTCGATGAAATCGCCCCCCTTTCTATGAGCTCCCTGGCGGTTAAATACTTCGATGCTGTGGTGAAGAAAATTCCCACTAGTTTTGATATGTCTGTACGTGATACGGTTTTGTGGCAATGCAACAAGTCTAAACATGCTCAAGATTATTTGCTTGCTATTCCCATTGATGGACTGAACCAAAGGATTGGACCTAGACAGTTTCAATCGGTGGTGCGTTATAGATTGGGCATCCCCCTTTTTGAGGTGGGTGATGTATGTTCCGCATGTGGGCGGGAGATGGATATTTTTGGAGATCACGATGTACACTGTACCAAGGGGATTGGTCTTAAATTTCGACATGATCTTATACGAGACACCTTTGCTGACATGTGTTATCGCGCAGGAGTCCCATCCAGGAAGGAAGTATCGTTAGGGCTTATGTCTGATGATGGTTCGGCTTTGAGACCCGCTGACATTTTGGTTTATAATTGGTGTAATGGGCATAACATGTGTCTAGACGTTACGGGTGTCTCTCCCCTCACAGGTAATGGGGTACATGCCTTTTCTCCTGGACAAGCGATTGCTAACGCTGTGGCCAAGAAGAATGCTAAATATTTTGATAAGTGTTCATCTCAAGGTTTCGGATTTGGTGTCCTTGCTTTCACAACTTTAGGGGAGTTGGGTAGTGACACGATTGATTTTTTGAAGAGATTGCGTAATTACATGGCCAGTCATGATGCGAATGTCAAGGTTAGAGATTTTCTTTTCCATAGGTTAGGTGTCGTCATTCAAAAAGGGATTGGAGCTCAACTTGTTGCGAGACTCCCATCCAATTCTTGTAAACTCCTTTCTTTTGATGAGGATTAATAAATTTATAATAAAAAAAAAAAATATTTGTTTTTATTTAATAAGCCGTGGGGAAGGAAAATCTATAAGGAAGTTTCAAGCGACAAGGATTTAAGGTAAAAAGAGTTACAAATTGTTAAGGATTTATGAAATTCGAGAATTTATCATCAAAGTTGAAACCGAAGACGAAGACCAAGAAGATCAAGACGAGGAGCGGAAGACGTTTCTATTGGATGTCGTGAGAGTGGTGCTATCATAATTGGCGATCGGATGTGAAGGTGAGTAAGTAATCTCATCCTCGATAATAGTGGTTGATTTCCTTTCTTAGAGATCGTCAGAAAAATGGTTTTTCAAAATGTTAAAAGATGTGGGTTTTTAAAAATATTTCAGAAGTTGTCCTTCCCACCATTCAACGTGTCGCAGATTTCTCTCTTCATTCCTACCGCACACATGTGAGACCCATAAAAAAAAGCCGTCTTTTTTGAGTGCAATTATCATAAAATCCTTTTTGGTGAGGTAGAAGTCGAGGCGAAATGCTTATTGATCGTTTCTCAAACACGCGTTCTCTCATTATGGTGTGGTTATTTCTCACTCAACATTTAAGAATGAGAATATGTTCTTTAGTATTTCTAACTTCTTATTACTAGCATGCAGAAACTCTATGTCCTCATAACTTTTTGGATGCTTGGGACGCCGGAACGCTTTGAAGTTGTAAGTTTTAGTTTGATTTGCTCGAGGACTAGCAAAGTCTAAGTGTGGGAGAATTTGATAGGTGTAGAATACATCCTATTTACTATCTATTGTTTATGCTTTCTTTGCTATTTTTCTTGTAAATTATGTATTTTACGCTTGTTTTGAGTTTTATAGCTACTTTGGAGTCGCACTGAGGAAAAGAAAAAGAAATCACCCAATTTGAGCCAAAAGGGCAAAAAGGTCATTTTACAGGCGATTGATATATGGAGCCCAGTTAAGGTTAAGGGGCAACTCTCTATTTGGAGAAGTACTAGACACAGACCAGCTGCGGTTAAGGGGTTGCCAATCAGGATGGCCCTTAGCTAATGAGTGAGGTGGTCCCTATCCTTGGGGTGTAACCATCCATCCAACCATCCCTAATGCCTATACCCTAAAATCGATTTCTCTCATTCTTCATTTTCACCTGAATTGAAAAGCATCTGTGGCTGCTGTTATGAAACCAAGAGGAGGAAATCAAATCGAGAGATAAGCTGAAGTATATCGAGAATCAAGAGAACAGATCGATGAACGAACAGGGAGAATTGATGAAGTAGAAAGTTAGGGTTTGTGGTTGTGTATTTGAGACGGTAAAGATGGTGGCGTTGTGAATCTGAGATGAAATTGAAGATGCGAATGAGTCTAATTTGATTTATAAGAAGATGGGTCATGAAATTGAAGTGAAGAAGAGATGAATCAGATCGAGAAGAACACAGAAATGGGTTCTGGTGGTGATGTTGATATGTACTCAGACAGATGCAACAGGTGATGGGTTTTGAGGGGATAAGAAGATGAAGGTGATACTGTTATTGTCTGTGGCACTCGATATAAGGAAAAGGTTCGATCAGAGTCTGAGATTGGTAGCAGAAAGAGATTGAAATGGTGACTGTTGTTGGGTCATGATGAATTGGGAATTTGAGTTTGTGATTAAGAAATAAGGAGCAGCTTGGATATGAATGTAATCAAGGGATTTGTAGAGAAGACAGGAAAGAACGAGCTGAGTAGTGCAGGTAATGGATGAGGTTTACAGGGGTGGTGTTTGCTGTCAAAGCTAGAATGAGCAATGCTTGTGATCGCAGGAGGTATGTTGCAATGAAGTAACCGAATTAGTCGCGACTCATTAGGTTGATCCGCATACGGATGCTCATGGTGGTGTTGCTCTCAGCTGGGGTGTGATTTAAGAGCTTAAATGGGTGTTAAGAGATGAATCTAGTGGTTGCTGTGGGCTGTTTATGAAGTGGTGATGGCTTAATGGAAAATATGGGGTAATATGGATTACAGTGGCGTAGTTGAATGCAGGGGTTTGAGAAGAGACTAGGGAACCAGCAAGAAGGACAATGGAGATGACCATGGGACTGAGGTGAGATGCTTGTTAGGTTACAGGGATGGCTTGAACTCGGTGTTGCGGGTGCACAAGTATGGAGTTGGAGATGTTGGTGTGGGTTGCAGTGGTGTAGTCATTGCAGGTGGTGGTAAGTCGGATCAAGATTGCAAGTGTTCTTTGATTGGTAATTGCAGGTTTGGCACTGCAATGATTACAGGTTAAGTGTGCAAGTTACAGAGCATAGCCATCATGGCTGGGAATAAGGCAGTGAAGGAGGGCCATCTTGGCCGTGACTGCACAACTGCAACATCTCTGACCAAAGTAACTCAGCCACCCATTTGACTCGGCTACGACTAAGACAAACTAATTGAGCTCACTCTCCCTTGACCGTTGACTGACGGTTTGACCCTTTTGACCGTTAGTCCTAACGGTGGACTGACGGAATATTCCGTCGAATGTACCAGTGACGGCGAAGAATTCAGGTGACCGGCGGTGACTATTCTTGCCGGATTCCGGCCAACTTCCGGCCATAATACCAGCTTTCCGGCGACCAAAATTACAGATTTTTGTGTTGGATTCTTCTCATGGGTGTGAAGACTTGGACTTGGAATTGGATGGAGAATTTGGCTCAAATTTGGAAAGAGAAGATGGAAGATGAGAAAGACTTGAATTTGGAAATTGAATTATTATGGAATGAGGATTCTATTCCTTGGAAGATTTGGAGAATATTGAAGCCTACAAATAGAGAAGTTTTCTACATATCTTTTACACACCTCTCTACACACACAACACTTTTCTTTTCTTTATTCTTTGTGTGAACTCTTTAACATGAGTAGCTAATTTTCTTATTGATTGAGGATGAATTCCTAGTTCTTAATATATGATTTGAGTTTTGTTTCAATTCTATCTTGAAGTTTTTCACATGATTATCGTTTGTTTTTACTAATAGGAATGTTTATTCATTCATGATTGATTGATAGATTGTTTAGAGTGCACGCTAAATTGATTTGTTAATTTGATCTAAAGCTAGTGAAAGTTAGGGATAAGTAATCGTTTCTTGACTCTTTACATAAGTAGTAAACACGAGACCTTGCGGAGGGATTCCGTGGAGCGATTGTGTGTAAAAACAACGCTAGAAAGTGGACCAAGCGAACCGAGTTTAACTACTAGTACTAAACCTAAATTCATAGAACTTAATGCATTCGGGGAATTACATCTTGTAAGCGAACCTCAAGGTGGTTCTTTTGAATAGAATCCGATAACTAAGCGGACTTGTTACTCAGTGAAATAAGGGATTTTGGGGCTAGCTAAGCGAACCTGCTATCCTACGGTTGGTGATAATCTGTGACTAATAACATGTGGATGAAAAACATAACTTGATTCATTGTTTTGCAACGAAGAATGATTCCTTGATCTTGTCTCTCTTATTGATTTCAACTTTATCTTTTAATTGCTTTGTTTATTTTCTTTTGCTTTATACATCCCCCCTTTTGTGACAATTTTTACAACTAGAATCTCTTGCTCCTCGTGGGAACGAACTTAACTACCACCATATTACTTGTTAATTGAGTGGAAAAATATTAATTAATTTATTGTGGTTACGACACGCATCAGGAACACATTGAACTGACATTCCTGGTGGAGTACACAGGGTGAATATTAAAACCGATAGGTTTAGACTTCCGAATGTCAGTCACACCTTTAAGAATTAAATCTAAGGTGTGTTGGAGACGAAAAAGAATTTCATTCAACCTAGGATTCCTCTTTTGTTCACCAAGCCCTTTTGAATCACAAAAGAGACACACTTTCTTATCACATGAGTGATTAGACAGAACAGTCTTAACACAATCGTTGGGAGATTTCCTTCCGTGTGATGTGAATATTCCTTGATTAGAGGAGGACAGGTGCACATCATTTTCAACCGGAAGGGATTTTGGTTTTACTTCTGAAACTGATTCTTTTACAGATAGATCGGAGGTAATAGGTATGGTAGACTCTTTGGAACACTCTTGTAAGGAGAGTTTAGTTAAGAGATGTTCAATTTTCAAAGAATCCTTTTTGATTTTTTCCCCAAGTAGAGTTCGTGAAGAACAAACTGAGACATTTTCCTCTTGAAGGACCTTTAGACGAGAGTCACGCTCATTTACCATACCAACAAGTTCATTGACTTTGTGTTTCAATCGGGTTACATTATCAGCCTGGATTCTAATAAGTTTTAGAATCACTGCACTCTCTGTGGCTGTATTCCTCTCGACTTCAGAGTCAAACTCGTCGGTAAGGTTTTCAGGGAAACTCTTGTCAGTGTATGTCTGTTTCCATGGAACACTAGTTTCATCTATATTTGAGATTGACCAAACTTTCTTTTTAATAGACTTTTTTGAAACAGAACTTTTATTTTCGGTGATGCGTTTATCGAGACAATATCGTCCATCCTCGAGATCGCTACAAAAACAGACTTATGAGGTCTTTAATGTGTTTTCCTGCTCTGATACCAATTGGAAATGCGGGGGTCTAACAACCACACCCAACAATTCGTTTGGCAATCTAAGAGGACTTACTCCAATACACTTTCTAGAGAATCAACTAGACAGTCAGACTCAATCTAGAGTAAAGTATATCAAAGAGTTTTAATATCTCTGTTTCACAATGTAATCAGCAAATCAAACAGATAGAAATCCGTGAGCCTGATTATTATGTGAAACAACTTGAACGGTACCAAAGACTAATGTTCAAGTGTCAATTAATGTAAATCAACAACCAAAGGTTGGATATTCTAATTGATCGATCTTAACGCACAACCTGTGATATTTCAATTATATAACAAAATATAATGCGGAAAAGAAATAACACAGTCACCAGAATTTTGTTAACGAGGAAACCGCAAATGCAGAAAAACCATGGGACCTAGTCCAGATTGAACACCACACTGTATTAAGCCGCTACAGACTCTAGCCTACTAACAATTAACTTCGGACTGGACTGTAGTTGAACCATAATCAATCTCACACTGATTCAAGGTACAGTTGTGTTCCTTACGTCTCTGATCCCAACAGGATACTACGCACTTGATTCCCTTAGTTGATCTCACCCACAACCAAGAGTTGCTATGACCCAAAGTCGAAGACTTGATAAACAAATTTGTCTCACACAGAAAAGTCTATAGGATTGAATAAATCTGTCTCCCACAGAAATACCCAAGATTTTTTGTTCCGTCTTTTGATAAATCAAGGTGAACAGGAACCAAATGATAAACCGGACTTATATTCCCGAAGAACAACCTAGTATTATCAATCACCTCACAATAATCTAAATCGTATGATAGCGAAACTAGATATTGTGGAATCACAAGCGATGAGTTGAAGATGTTTGGGGTTACTTTTATCTTGCCTATCAGAGAAATTAATCTCGAGTCAATTATTTCAATTGTACTCAATACGATAGAATCGGGCAAGATCAGAACACGCAACTACAAAGAAAATAGTTGGGTCTGGCTTCACAATCCCAATGAAGTCTTTGAAGTCGTTAACCTACATGGTCTCGATAGAAACCTAAGGTTAAAGGAGAATCGACTCTAGTTATGCAACTAATAACACACAGGAGGTGTGGGGATTAGGTTTCCCAGTTGTTAGAGTTTTCCTTTATATAGTTTTCAAATCAGGGTTTGCAATCCAAGTTACCTTGGTAACAAAGCATTCAATATTCACCGTTAGATGAAAAACCTGATTCAACCATTAGATCGAACTTAGCTTGTTACACACAAATGAAATGTACCCTCATTTGGGTTTATATAACCGTACCCAAACGTGTACACCATGTTGGTTCATAAATAGTTAACCGAGGTTAGCCATATGATCACTCTCATATCAACCTTATTCATCTTAACCATAACCAATTCAAATGAATCAAATGAAACTAGTTAAAGAACCGTTCAATTGCTATATTCTCATAGAAGTATACAAGAACATAATTGAAGAAAAATCGGTTTGATTCACTCGAATCAATACATGAACATTATAGCCACGGTTTGCAAAGATTGCATTCCTTATTTTATAAATGTTTAGGTTCATGTACATGACCGATTTTAGAAAGTAACCACTTAAGTATGCGTACGGGTATGCGTACATAAGTAACCGGATTTGAGTTTGTTTTGGTTTTCAAACTCAGCAGAAATTCACGGACGTGAACTTTCCTCACGCATACTTTGGTAACTGGTTGAGTTGGTTTTTGATTTCCAAACTCAGCAGAAATTCACGGACGTAAACTTCCACCGGTATACGTACGTGTACGCATACTTATCCAGTCTCCATCAACCATTTAGTACACACACAAGTATGTATACATTTGGTTCCCGGTTTTGGACTTATACACAAATGTGCGAACACATTATATGCTTGTATCCAAAGATGGTTACATGATTCTAAGCTCTTTATTTCAATCATTGAAACATTCTTAGAGGATGATAATAGCCGTTTTCACACATTATTAACATCAAAGAAATTTTCAAGATATTGAAATAATCATTATCGAAACATTCCAAGTCTACACCAAATGATTGTATCACACAAACCATGTAAGATGTTACTCAGAAATTTTGTCATGATATAAGATGAACTTGGTCGAAGCGAAAGCTTGCCAACACATATTTCGAGAAATATGTAAGCGAGATAAACTCAGCTCGAAATCTCAAATGTGTATATAGAAAACTATATCGTAATATGACTTATGTCTCAATATAGGAGATAGAGTAGAATTAGACTTTCCAAGTGATAGATGAGTTCAAGTCTCCACATACCTTTTGTCGATGAAGTTCCACAAGCTCCCCTTAGTAGTTCTTCGTCTTCAAATGATGAACGCCGTGAAAACTAAGATCAACTACACAATCTATGTCCTAGTCCGAGACATCTATAAATAGGCTAGAAATCAAGACTTATAGTTTTGATCACTAACATTGACAAACATGCTTGAGATAGAAATGCATGCGAGTTCGACCGAGCAGTGCTCTAACAATCTCCCCCTTTGTCAATTTTAGTGACAAAACTATCAATACATATGGATTACAAAATAATTAAAAATTCTAGCTTCTCATCCAAATGCTTGATCTCCTTGGTACCTTCAACACGACTCGAACACTTCGTCACTTCCAAGTACTCCATGATTCAAAACGTGTTCAACTCAGCATCATAGTTGTTAAAGATCTGTAACGATAACAATGAGAAAACAAATGCTCTCAATCATTGTTATACAGTGTCATAGTATTATTACACAACATCAAAGTCCAATTGTATCACAACTTTGACAACAATACTATGGTGATATGTATCACTCCCCCTTAGTCAATACTTCATCTCAACATGAAAACCACTCCCCCTTACATAATGATCCATAAACCATATGTATTTGTAGTATGAAACTACACATTAATTCTCCCCCTTTTTGTTAATATAAATTGGTAAAGGTACGAAAATTAATGGGATCCTCATGAAATTTTCATAGAGATACTTCATGACCAAAAGAGAATACCATACCAACTTATTTAGATGCCATCGTAAATCCGAAGCTAAATGCATTCATCAAGGATTTTATAAAGATACAAGATAACCCCTATAATATTCCACACCGCACTCCCCACAAAGATTTGTCAATTAAGCACAAGTTCAAAAAGAACTCTCCCCATAATATGGCATTCCCGAAGGAACAACAAAGGCGACCTTGCTTTTACAAGAAAAGAAGGATTTCTTTGGATATAACCAAATCACATGAAAAACATGAATTTGTATCCAAAATATTCAATCGAAAAAACCACAAGAGAACCCATGGTTAGTTCAATTGGAATACACAACTAAATTAACCACAAAAATTGATCAATTCAATTGGCCATGCTCGACATAAGAGAACTTACGGATCAATACAATATATGCACAAAAAATATGGATCGGAGATCGTCCAATATCTTGCGGAATACACAAGGATTCATTATATTTTCCATCACTATTTGCACAATGACATACAATAGACATAATCCTTGTAAAAAAAAGTTTTATCCTTTCTTCTATCAAGCAATGACATAAAAGGCTTTAACTTTTGTAATTTCAAAAGTTCATTCTATATTTTATCAATACTTTCATACCGACATAATAGAGATAACTTTTGAACAAGTATGGGACAGTCACAGGTTCACGGACGTAAACAACATATCCCATAACAATTTGCAATATACAAAATCATAAAGATTAAAATTGCAAAAATCATCTTCAAAAAAACTTAGAATTTAAATAAATAAATCTAAAAACATGAAGATGAAAACGTTGGACATAGCTATGTGTACTCACAATAATGGCTATTCCAAACCCTAGTTATTCTTCTAAAAACATAAGAAATAAATTCTCATAAGAAGATTTACTAGACAAACTAAATCAAAACAAATCTAAAACCAAAGAGCTATCACAAGCGATAATCAGAGTTCCGGTACGGAAGCTTCACTGGTTCCAAGACCTTCAAGCTTATGACAGACATAATTGATAGCATCTTCAGACACGGCATTGAGACGATCCTTAAGACGTGTCTTCATTAGAGCAAGTTCGGTGTTGACCTTTATCAATTCAGTTCTTAACCCATCTAGCTCTTTTAGAGTGTTAACAAGCAACAGTTTTGCATCGTTATACTTTTCGATAAAGTTTTGAACAACTTCATTAGAAATCTCTTCATCATCCTCAATATCAGACAAGTTATTAGGAGATTGAGAAGATGTGTCATCAACTTCCACGAGAGTCCCTTTTTCCTTCTCCTCGAGTGTGAGACCAAAACCATTATCAAGAAAACCTTTAAGAAAATAACAAGTTCCTGAAGGTGATCCCATTCTTGACAAAAAAAAGTAGCCTGGAGTATGCGTACTTTTCAACAGGTGGGTTTGGTATTTAAATGGTTTCACAGAAACTCTGAGATTAAGGTTTCCAAAGTCGGTTTGTGACATGTAACAAGGATACCCGTACAAACACGAGCTTGGCCCATTATTCATAAACAACTCAAAACGAGAAGTACTCAATAAATATGACCATACACCGATAATGTCTGCCTATGTGAGAAAACTCACAGATCTTAGCTCAATAAAAATTGTATTGTTACAGGAGAAAAATTTTAGAGTAAGAGTAGCAATTTTGACACAGCAAAAAGATTTAAGATTATGACAACAACAAAGTATAAATACTTAAGCAGAAATGTTTGTCAATGATCATCCAGCTAAGACCGATAAGATAATAGCATAGAAAATCAGAGAAACATTTTGCCATAAGTAAACCTGAATAAATCTCACTTTGTCAGGATTTTTATTGAGAGTGAGGTTTCAACCTTGTGATTAATTAGCACAAGTATGAGCCTTGAGCTCATTAGATGAACGTTGTTTCCGGTTAAACCTCTTTTTTGTGATCTTTGGAGTAAAACCATTATGATGTGAAAAGTTATCATAAAATATACTATCATCAAAATATGACGCATAGTGTTGATTCTTACCTGAAGAATTTTGGCCGGAGGGAATTGACAGTCTGGATATAATTTCTTTATATCCTTCAATTATCCTTTTTAGGTTGATTTCCATTTCTCCATTGCATCCATCTTCTGATACTTTTTTAACATCATCAACAACATAATCTCCCTTCTTAACTGAAGAATATCCATGAGATTTTCTTCGACGAACTGGTTTAGGAAGACTATTTTTCATTTGAACATTTGAGGAACACATTGAACTGACTTTCCTGGTGGAGTACACAAGGTGAATATTAAAACCGATAGGTTTATACTTCCGAATGTCAGTCACACCTTTAAGAATTAAATCTAAGGTGTGTTGGAGACGAAAAAAAGAATTTCATTCAACCTAGGATTCCTATTTTGTTCACCAAGCCCTTTTGAATCACAAAAGAGACACACATTCTGATCACATGAGTGATTAGACAGAACAGTCTTAACACAATCGTTGGGAGATTTCCTTCCGTGTGATGTGAATATTCCTTGATTAGAGGAGGACAAGTGCACATCATTTTCAACCGGAAGGGATTTTGGTTTTACTTCTGAAACTGATTCTTTTACAGATAGATCGGAGGTAATAGGTATGGTAGACTCTTTGGAACACTCTTGTAAGGAGAGTTTAGTTAAGAGATGTTCAATTTTCAAAGAATCCTTTTTGAGTTTTTCCCCAAGTAGAGTTCGTGAAGAACAAACTGAGACATTTTCCTCTTGAAGGACCTTTAGACGAGAGTCACGCTCATTTACCATACCAACAAGTTCATTGACTTTGTGTTTCAATCGGGTTACATTATCAGCCTGGATTCTAATAAGTTTTAGAATCACCGCACTCTCTGTGGTTGTATTCCTCTCAACTTCAGAGTCAAACTCGTCGGTAAGGTTTTCAGGAAAACTCTTGTCAGTGTATGTCTGTTTCCATGGAACACTAGTTTCATCTATATTTGAGATTGACCAAACTTTCTTTTTAATAGACTTTTTTGAAACAGAACTTTTATTTCTGGTGATGCGTTTATCAGAGACAATATCGTCCATCCTCAGATCGCTACAAAAACAGACTTATGAGGTCTTTAATGTGTTTTCCTGCTCTGATACCAATTGGAAATGCCGGGGTCTAACAACCACACCCAACAATTCGTTTGGCAATCTAAGAGGACTTACTCCAATACACTTTCTAGAGAATCAACTAGACAGTCAGACTCAATCTAGAGTAAAGTATATCAAAAAGTTTTAATATCTCTGTTTCACAATGTAATCAACAAATCAAACAGATAGAAATCCGTGAGCCTGATTATTATGTGAAACAACTTGAACGGTACCAAAGACTAATGTTCAAGTGTCAATCAATGTAAATCAACAACCAAAGGTTGGATATTCTAATTGATCGATCTTAACGCACAACCTGTGATATTTCAATTATATAACAAAATATAATGCGGAAAAGAAATAACACAGACACCAGAATTTTGTTAACGTGGAAACCGCAAATGCAGAAAAACCATGGGACCTAGTCCAGATTGAACACCACACTGTATTAAGCCGCTACTGATCGCTGTCGTATGCGTCAAAAATAATTTCACTTTCTTACTTAATTAAATTTAATGAAGTATATGGTAAGAAAGAGTTCGTTCCCACAGAGAGGCTTTTGTTGTTATAAAATTTCAGTTTCTAAAGTAACCAAGGGGGGTTTTGTTTATCAATGCAATAAAAATAAATTGAAAGCAATAAAATATGAAAATAATCAATAAGAGGAAGATATTGGTCACGGGATAGTATCATTCACAAACATGTATTTCCATCAATGAGTAGAATTGGTATTTTAATCTCTCATTTACTAAAATTCCTAGGATACCTTGATCACAAGTATATCCCGTTAATTCCCTGATTTCATCACAACCACAATAAAAGATGTATATATGAATTCTTCCTAGAAAGCAACCTAAAGTGTAAAAGCACAATTAAGTTTAACTCCCTAAAAGCACTAAGTTCTATGGAATAAGACTAATCAAGGCAATCAAACGTGTAAAAGCACTAATTCGATTTAACCAAGGTCATGATTCATATGCAATTATAAAGATGTATCACTACAAGTAATAACCACACTATGCTACTTAGAATCAGGGATAAAACTTTTTCGTATTGAAAACCCTAATCTAGCTTTAGAAATGAATAACCATTTGCACTGGCCAATTTTTGTGTTGCACAATCATTGTGCATGACTTCTCTTCTGCTGCTCCATCTTGCGATTCTATGGTGCATAACTTCCCAGCTAAAACTCCCTTGTAAGTACCACACACTCCATTTATCCCATTGCACCAACTTGAATTGCATATTCACCTGTAGCTTTACCTGCAACTGCTTAACTAAAGCTACCACCAACAGCGGCAACCATCAATACCAGTCCTTCGCAGTAGCTTCACAACTTCAATAACAAGCATTAGGTTCAACATAACACCAGTCTTCCCTGTAATCTTTACTAGAGCAGCAACTCCAACTGCCTGCACTTTGAACCTTCTCTGAATTCCACCACCATCGCAAAGCCAACTGCAGTTTCCATAGTAGAGTCATTATTGCACCTGCAATCACCCATTAAGCACAACCACATTTAATATCCATCAATTCATGTCTTCTTGGTTTTGAGACACCAACAACAACACAATGTCTTTAAATACTAAACACATCTCCTCTCTGTCACATTCTCGAACCCCAACATTCTTTCACAACCTCATATCCATAGCCATCATCTTCTCAGACCCATTATTTCAGCATTTCCATCTTGCTGTTGCAATCTGAACCAACAATAGCTCATCTATAGCTTCTACAGCTACCAATTACTCAATCGATGAAACACCCAGCATTTATTTACACATTCATTCCATATGCAGCTGCATCTTTCGCCATTCCTGCAATTGCCTTAAGCTCGTCTTGCACCTGCACCTGCACTTACACAATCCCATTCGCTCGAAACCCTCTAATCACAATTCCAATTCAAGCTCAATTCCACCTAACTCAGGCTTCAGCTATCTCATGCAATAAGTTCTAAACTGCAGCTCCAGATCATCTCAATATCCAATTCCCAACTACAACCATCTAACTCCATTCTTGAGGCAATGTCAGACTTCAGTTCAGCTCCACTGCAGCCTTATGCAAACAGTTACAAGACCACCTGTAATTAACCCTTCCATCCACCTTCATAGACATCTACAGAATTCAACCAACACTGCTTCAGTTACATGACCACCAAAACCCTAGCTTCTCCATAATCACAACCATTCTCTGAATTCAAACTCGATCCCATCATCAACTTTCATAATTTCTTCAGCTGCAATATCACAGAATCACTTTCCCTTTCTCTGAAACACCCATGTCTCCATATCCTGTCAATCTACCACCAACATCAACACCATCTCAATCTCTGGCAAATTCAAATCTGACTGAAACCAAAGTTTCCCAGGCTTGTCAAACTCTTAAACCTTGAATATCTCAACCATCCAACACGAATTTGCTTCATGTCTTCGAATTCCTACTTCCATACCATCCACTTCCAGTGTTCATCACCATTAACTCCACCTTAATTACAGAATCATCGCCATCTTCAGAGAGGTATTCTCTACAAACCTAACCTCTCAATTGAACCAGAACTCTTCTCAGATCTCTATTTCCCTGTCTACAACAGTCCAGCGTTCTTCTCAGCTCAGAAATTCATCACACAAACCCCATCTGAACAACAACAGATCCTTGGTCTTCTCAGCCTTGGAACTGGTTAAAATCCATTCAATCTCTTCCATTTTCTTCCCCTGAATCTCTCTGGTTTATTCTTGAATTGATTCAGCAACTGAGATGTTGCTTCTTTTCTTTTCTCTCTAAATTCAGACCACCTTGAAACACAGCCGCACAAACATGATTGAGAAGGCATTTCTCTCAATTTTAGGTCTCCATAATGATGAGAATTGATATTGGCACCCAGTACATTAGTATAAGGGCCATCTTATCTTGCTTGGCCTGTCAGTTTCAGATTACCGACAGCCCATTCGCTTTCTTGCCCAACTGTTAGTTGTAGAGAACTGGTCGCCTTCTCGCGCCACTTAGCCTGCTCCCATGTGTATTGACCTTTTGCCCTTTACGCTCCAAATGGACGTTTTCTCCTTCTTTTGCTCATAATGACTCCATTGTACCTGATAAGCTCAAAAGTAAACATAAGATACATAATCTACAAGAAAAGTAACAAAGAAAGCATAAACAATAGATAATAATTAAGGTGTTTATAACACCTATCAAATTCCCCCACACTTAGACTTTTCTAGTCCTCGAGCAAATCTAATTCTAAAAACATACATACAACTCCGTGTCGTTGAGGATACGGTCACACTTAGCATGTATAACAAGCCTTTAAACCCCTAGGTATCCCTAGTGGACGAGTTTTAGTCTCGTGAGGGTTTACTAGAGATATGCCCACAAAAACTACTTCTCCAACTTACTCGTTCTCCATAATGATAGCATCCAACGCGCTAAGAAGACATAGAGATTCTGCACACTAGTCATAAGAAGTTAGACACATAAATGAACACAATATCATCCTTAAAAGTTGAGAGAGAAATAACAATCCCTTATTGAAAGAAATTCGGGTTCGGAGTGATCGAAAGTCTCGACTCTGCCTCACAAGAAAGGGTTTTATGAAGTTGCTCTCAATAATAAATAGCTTTTTATGGGTCACACATGTGTCCAGGTAGGAATGAAGAGAGAATCCTGCGACACCTGGAATGGTAAGAAGGCAAAAACCCTCCGAATTGTTTTGAAAACCCACATCTTTTATTCATTTTGAAAACCCATTTTTCTGACGATCTCTAAGAAATGAAATCAACCACTTAACGAAGGTGGGAATATGCTTACTTACCTCGTTATCCGTTCGGCGTGCAGTTAGCACCACTCTCACAGCATCCATAGAAACGTCTTCGGTCTTCAAACCTTATCTTCATCTTCGTCTTCGGTCTTCAACTCTTGATGATGAAATCTTGAACTTCGTATAATCTTGACAATGTAACTCTTTTCTCTAATTCCTTGTTGCTTGAAACTCATTATGAATATTTCTTCTTCCATGGCTTTATTGAATGAATACAAAACCAAAAACGAACTAAACAAACCAAAATATGATGCAATGATTTTTTTTTTTTTTTTTAATGTTGTAAGATGCAAGATTAATAAAGTAAATACAAAATGAAAAAAAAAAACAAAATATTAAAACAAAATGATGAACCTAATGAACTTTTCTCTCGTCTTTTTTTTTTCATTTTTTTTTCTCTTTTTTTTCATTTTTTTTTCAATTTTTTTTTTTTTTTTTTTTTGAGACGAGAAAATAAAATACTCCCTCCGTTTCTGGAAAAGAGATACTTTCACTTTTTCAATTTGGCCTATTTTTAGGCTAAAATGAAAAAGTGAAAATATCTCTTTTCCAAAAACAGAGGGAGTACAAACTAACAAATAAGATAAAATAAAAATGCAAGTACAAAGGCCATGGTGTAAGTACTTTACCGCTTGATTCTTCACAAATTGTATGTCTCAATATCATAAACTTCCTGAATTCTCATCTTGATAATCTTCACTCTTGTACAATAGTCTTCAACTTGTAAAAATTCTGCTCCTTGTTTTGTTGCTTTACTTGAATCTGAAATCTGCTCATTTTTGTACTGTTGCTTGTAAACCTAGAACGTCTTCAGCTTTCCTTCGAATTTGTGATGCTCCTCTTGTTGATGATGATGGTGTTTCTATGGACTTGTGGGTGTAGAGAGAGATAAAGTGGATGGTGCTAACTGCGAACAAGATTACAAGTGGTATGTAAGTTAGCAATTCGATGTCACCATCATGATTGATAAAATAGCACTCAAGAGATCAAAGTAGTGCTTCTATTGGTGGGAGGTTGGGTAGCTCACCATTCTACCCGGAGTTTACGTACGGTGACACACACTCTAAAAGCACAAATTTAGACACGTACAAAGAAGTGAAGGTCGGTGCCTCTCATGATGTAACATGGGTAGTCTCCACTATAGGGGACCACAACTCTAATACCGAATTCATTCTGCACCTCATTTGCCACTGGCATGGTTAAATCCAACTTTAACTCTCATACAAGTAAGAAACCCGGTTATTTTCTCTGTCATCTCTAAGTTCAGTCACTCTTATAAGAATCTCGATGTAATCTTAGCGACATGTATACTATGTGACTCTAAACTAACCACAAGTTGGAGTTTTTTATTCACAATTTTACTCAAAAGTTGAAAATTTCATGAAAAATTTACAATGCAAATGCTTAACCACTCCCCCACACTTAAACTGTACATTGTCCTCGATGTAAATTGAGTCATCCAAAGTAATTCAAGGTGGGAAATCCTACATGATAATGTGACAAGAAATCAGAAAAAGTAAATGCAAGACAAGAAAAAACTAAAAACAAGACAATAAAAATAAGACAAGAAATACTCATCCTATGGGTTGCCTCCCATTTAGCGCTTGGTTAAAAGTCGTCAGCCCGACTATCTCCTTGTTTTCTATGACTCCTCCAAAGGGAGTACTTCCACAAAGTTAACTCCTTCCACCACTTCGGAAGTGCATTCTCATAATATGGTTTCAACCGGTGCCCATTAACTTTAAGTTCCTTGCCTGTAGCTATGCTACGAATTTCTACTGCACCATGAGAAAACACATTAGTAACAATAAAAGGTCCAATCCATCGTGACCTTAATTTACCCGGAAATAAATGCAAGCGAGAATTAAACAAAAGCACTTTCTTCCCAATGCAAAATTGTTTCCTAGAAATCGTATTATCATGAAAGGCCTTCGTTTTTTCCTTATAAATGCGTGAGCTTTCAAATGCATCATTGCGAAGCTCCTCTAGCTCTTGGAGTTGTAACTTCCTTTGCTTTCCAGCCCCATCCATCTCCATATTGCATTGCTTAATAGCCCAAAACGCCTTATGCTCAATTTCAACGGGTAAATGACAAGGTTTACCATACACAAGCCTAAAGGGAGACATCCCGATAGGTGTCTTGTATGCGGTTCTATAAGCCCACAAAGCATCATTAAGTCGCATGCTCCAATCTTTCCTTGTTGGATTCACCTTCTTCTCTAGTATGGACTTCACCTCTCGGTTAGAAACCTCGGCTTGTCCATTTGTTTGGGGATGATAAGGTGTTGCAATCTTGTGCGACACATTGTACTTCTTCAACAAGCTTTGTAAAATCCAGTTTTTGAAATGAGAACCCTCATCGCTAATTATGGCTCTTGGAATTCCAAATCGTGCAAAGATATTAGCTTGCACAAAATCTGAAACCACTTTAGAATCATTAGTCGAGGTGGCCTTAGCTTCCACCCATTTCGAGACATAATCAACAGCAAGTAAGATATAAAAATTCCCACGAGAGTTGACAAAAGGACCCATAAAATCAATACCCCATACATCAAAAACTTCAATAAATTGAATAAAAGTTTGTGGCATTTGATTTCGGGCACCTAGATTGCCTGTTCTTTGGCACCTATCACAAGTTGTACAAAATATATATGCATCCTTGAACAAGGTTGGCCAATAGAAACCGCCTTCAAGTACCTTGTGAGCGGTTCTCTTACACCCAAAATGTCCTCCACAAGCATAGGAGTGACAAAAAGACAAGATAGAATTAAATTCATATTTGGGAACGCACCTTCTTATTACTTGGTCACTATAATGTTTCCACAAGTATGGATCATCCCATATGTATTGGTTCCCCAACTTCTTAAGTTTGTCCCTCTCAGCACGAGACAAGTTCTTTGGGATTTGTTTAGATACCAAGTAATTGACAATATCGGCATACCATGGTTCTCCAAAGGCAATCGAGAATAGTTGCTCATCCGGGAAACTTTCACGCAATGGGATAGCTTCCTTGTCCACAGGAAGATGGCTCAAGTGATCCACAACGGTATTCTCAATTACTTTCTTGTCCTTGATTTCAATATCAAACTCTTGCAAGAGTAAAATCCATCGTATGAGCCTCGATTTTGCTTCTTTCTTCATTAGCAAGTACCTAAGTGTTGCATGATCAGAAAAGACAACAATGTTTGTACCAATTACATAAGATCGAAACTTTTCCAAAGCAAAAACAATGGCTAACAACTCTTTTTCAGTGGTTGTGTAGTTTTGTTGGGCCTCATTTAACGTTCTAGAAGCATAATAAATAGCATGAGGTATCTTCCCCACATGTTGCCCAAGCACCGCACCAAGCGCATAGTCACTTGCATCACACATGAGCTCAAAAGGCTTGCTCCAATCCGGTGGTTTAATGATAGGGGCTGAAATCAAAAGTTCTTTCAAATAATTGAATGCCGCCATACACTTTTCATAAAAGTTAAAAACCACATCTTTTTGCAATAAAGTGGTGATGCTAACTTGGAAAAATCCTTGATAAATGTACGATAAAAAGCTGCATGACCAATAAAATAGCGTATCTCCCTCACCGTAGTGGGAGGGGTTAAAGCACGAATAAGGTCTATCTTAGATTTATCGACTTCCAAGCCTTTAGAAGATATTATATGGCATAAAACTATGCCATGAGTTACCATGAAATGGCACTTCTCCCAATTCAAAGACAAGGTTTGTTTCAACACATCGTTCAAGGATTAGAGACAAGTTGTTCAAGCAAAGGTCAAATGAATCACCAAAGGCACTAAAATCGTCCATGAACACTTAGATTATGTTTTCAACATATTCTGAAAATATACTTACCATACACCTTTGAAAGGTAGCTGGAGCATTACACAAGCCAAAAGGCATCCTTCTATAAGCAAAAGTACCGAATGGACAAGTGAAAGTGGTTTTCTCTTAATCCTCCGGTGCTATCACAATCTGATTGTAACCTGAATAGCCATCAAGGAAACAATAGTAAGAGTGTCCATCTAAACATTCAAGCATTTGATCAATAAAAGGCAATGGAAAATGATCCTTCCTAGTGCTGACATTCAATTTCCTGTAATCAATACAAACCCTCCAACCGGTTTGCACACGAGTTGGGACAAGTTCGTTCTTATCATTCTCCACCACCGTCACACCTGATTTCTTTGGTACTACTTGTACCGGGCTCACCCACTTACTATCGGATATGGGGTAGATCACACCCACATCCAAAAGCTTTAGTATCTCCTTTTTTACAACTTCCATCATGGGAGGGTTCAAACGACGTTGCGCTTCCCTTGTAGGCTTTGCATCGTCCTCCAAACAGATCTTGTGCATACAAACGGCAGGGCTTATACCCTTGATATTGGCGATTTTCCATCCTATGGCCGTCTTGTACTTCCTTAGCACCCTTGGAAGTTTTTGCTCCTGTAACTCACTTAGCTCGTTAGAAACAATCACAGGTAAATCTTCCTTGTCACCCAAGTACAAGTACTTTAGGTGATCGGGAAGAGGTTTCAATTCTAACTTTGGAGATTTAACAATTGAAGGTACAAGCTTTTCATCACTGCACGGTAAAGAAATAAAATAGATATTATGAGTTTTCGGGCATCCTTGTAGTGAATTAAGATCACCAAGGGCTTACTTGACTTCATTACCACACTCTACACCATTATCCATGGATGATGCGTGTCGTAGGTGCAACAAATTAATTAAGATATTTCCCACTAATTAACTGGTAATATAGCGGTAGTAAGAGATCGTTCCCACAGAGAGCTGTGTAATTGATAGGTTATTTGATCAGTAAAATAAAGTAAAAGACAAGGGGATTGGTTTAAAGTGAAATAAAAAGAATAACAAATAAAAGAAAGATGATTAAGGAATCATTCGCCGTCACTGGAAAGAAACTTAATAAAAGTACTTGTTTATTTCTTGTAGAATTTCCTTTGTCACCAACCGTAGAATAGCAATAAGCTCTGCTATCCCCGAAATTCCTGTTGTCACTGGATACGGAAGCGCTCGACTACCAGATTCTATCCATCTGAGCCACCATGAATAAGCTCTCAAGGTGTAACCCATCGAATGCATTACGTTTTGTGAATTAGGTTGATCCTAGCATCAGACGTATAAGCTCGGTCTGCTTACTAGTGTCATCTCTATACACAATTGCTTAACAGAATCCCTCTGTCAGCTTTTGCGATGTACTACTTGTGTATGGAATTGAGTGACTATTACACGTATCACCAATCCCAATACTAGTAGAAGAATTATTATTAGGTTAATTCAAATGGCCAATTGAATAAACAATAGTAATCTTAGAAACTAAAAACAATAGAGACAATCGATAAGAAAAATCAACTTAAAATAAACTCGTAAAAAGAATTAAAATTCCATTATTCAGGACTTTGAAATCATCCTAATCAAAGAAATAATTAGCTAGACATATTACAAAAGAAAAGAAGAAAATCTTGGTTTCCCCTAAAGGGGTAAACCCTAAAATATTGAAATAAAATCTTTCTCTTCTCTTTGTATTTTTTCTCTCTCTCCAAAGTTGTGTTTGAAGCTCGGCTGCACAAGGCTATATATAGGCCTTCCCCAAACCTATTCCGCGTAAGAATCTAGCAGGATAAAGATTGATAGTCGGTCATTAAGAGTTTTCTAATTTTTAAAATCATATGCTTTTGATTTTATGTAACACGGAGCACTGTAGTTGTGTAAGCATGGCTTCTAATTGGCCCATACCCTAATGGAAACTTGATACACAGACGTGTTTTCTTTTCATACATTTTATGCATGCAACTCGTTGTACGATAATGTAGCAAATCCTCTCGTTTCATTAACTTTACACAGCCCGGAAGCTTATCTCTTATGAATTCTCGATCAAGCAATTCATCCTCACTAGTTCCGTATCTTCTACAACTTCCAAAACCCATTCGCAGTTGTAATTGAACTCAATAGCATTACTTTATCCTCTCTGTTGATCAGCTCTTATCATCAACGCTAGTAACAACAGCAGTTCCATGCCTTCCCTGACCGACAACTTCCAGCATCACGAGCTCTTCACCACGGCCATCAATGGCACTAACAGCAAACTCAATTATCTTCCATCGCCATCATCAGTTTCCTTTCGAGCAGCATTCGAGCATCAGGCACTCTCATCGTAGCGTATCAGCGACCCTGGTTCTGTTCGCAACTTCTGATAACAGCCAACCCCTGCATTACTGCCATTAAATGGAAGCAACACCTTTCTCTTCTTTTTCGGTTTATCACCAATGATCAACATCTTCTTCCTATCCACATCCAGCTCCATTCCGTCCACCAGTCTTTCATATCAACAGCAAAGCTTGAGCTCTATTCATCACCCTATCATTACAGCAAACTCTAATCACCAGTTACCACCGATCATCGTCCAGAAACTCCATCAATCCTCGACGGCAGCTTCATTCCTTTCCCTATTTTTGACATCCATTATATTCCCATCTCGTCTGTCATCATTAATCTTCATCCAGTCCGTAGCTCCTCCAACCAAAATCTCCAACTCTGTTTCATTATCACCATCATGATCATTGCCAGCAACAACCACAACGAGCTAAACTTCATCACTGCCAATACCTCTCGAGCTCACAACCCATGTCTTTAAACACATTCAGAAATCCACCGTTCCATATTCCAGCTCGAAGCCTTAACAATCACCATTAACTACCTTCAGTACGGCAACATGAGATTGGCCGGAAAACTCATCGTAATCTGTTGACGGGAGAGAAGATGATGGTGGCAGCCCTGAACTGAATGGACGGGTGCCCTTAATACTATTTGAATTCTAACATCCCCTCAGTAAATGACATGACTTCCTTTAGCAGTTCCTTTGAGACCGTCCACCCCTTAGCAAAATGACTACCCCTTAACGTACAGTGGGGTACCAATATCACTTGTCCAGGAAATGACCATCTGTCCTTTTAGTCTTGCAAGTTCTTGTTTTGCTGATAACTTCTTCGTATGAACTCGGAATGACTCCATTCTTTCGCCATTGACTTCGTCTTCCTGTCCTCTACAAAATCATGACTAGAAATCCTCCATTTGAACGAGTTCCAATTGATCTTTGGCCCTTCTCCGCTTGTAGCTTCACTTTTGTAGCTATTTACACTTCTTTTCGGATGATTCACCTAATAAAACACAAATAAAGGAAAAAAAAAAGCGTAATATACAATAATTTGAAAGAAGATCAACAATTACTTGCATGGAATTGACACCAAATATATGTGAAATATGCACTTATCAATGGATGTAGTAAAAACGGTTTCCAAAGCATCATCATCATTCAATTCAAACACTTGTTGTGCCAACGTATCCATGACATCAATGGAGAAACAAGAATGGACATCACTAGGATATCTCATCGTCTCGAAAATTTTGAAACGTATTGTTTCTCCATCAAAGTCCATAGTTAGCGTTCCCTTGTCCACATCAATAATGGTTTTCGCCGTTTTGATGAAGGGACGCCCAAGTAGCAATGGAAGAGACGAGTCCGGTGAACCTTCATTCATCTCTGACACGCAAAAGTCAGCTGGAAATACAAGTTGATTAACCTGCACAAGAACATCCTCAATAATACCCATTGGGTAGACATTAGAGCGATCGGCTAATTGTAACACAATTCCAGAATTTTTAAGAGGACCAAGATCAAGTGAATTATACATTGATGTTGGCATAACATTTATGGATGCACCTAAATCCAACATAGCTTTGTTAAATGTTGTGTTACCAATTGTGATGGGAATGTCAAAGCTACCGGGATCCTTGCACTTAAGTGGGAGTTTGTGTTGTAAGATTGCCGAAGCATTCTCCCACACACTTAGCACTTTATTACCTTTGAGCCTTTGCTTATTGATACACAAGTCCTTCAAAACCTTTGCATACTTTGGAACTTGCTTAATAGCATCAATGAGTGGTATGTTCACATGGATCTTCTTAAGAACGACTAAAATCTCCTTTTCTAGTTCCGCCTTCTTGGAACTTGCAAATCTGCGAGGGAAAGGTAAAGGAGGAACATAAGTAGAAATCGGAGTTTTAGAGTTAGGAATAGGTACCTCAGAAGTTTGGGGAGAATCATCATTCTTCTCCTCCAAAACAAGTTTCTTTGGTGTTTCCACCTTGCCCGAATCAGTAACCTCGGGTTGCACAAGTTGTGTACCACTTCTCAACGTAATAGCATTGACACCCTCTTTTAGGTTAATAGGTTGAGAAGGGAGTTTCCCACTATTTTGTGCCTTCAATTTGTTTATATCAATCGCCATGGAGCCCATTTGTGTCTGCAACTCCTTGATAGCACTCTTAGTTTCCTGCTGTCTTTCTTTAAAAATGGTAGAAATGCCTTGCATCATTATTTGAAGCTTTGAATCAATATCGGAACCTTGATTTTGCATTGATTGTTGTGGTTGCTGAAATTGTTGTTGTTGCGGCTGGAATCCACTTGGACGGTTGAAAGTAGGTTGTTGAACCGCTCCTTGCTTGTTAGCATAGCTAAAATTGGGATGATCTCTCCATCCCGGATTGTAAGTGTTGGAATAGGGATCATACCGTCTTTGCTGGTTTGGAAAAACCGCATTAGCTTGCTCCAACTCTTCATCATATGAAGGTAAAATAACCGCAGCCATCTTTTGCATCGTTTGCTCCATGCTACCCATCCTTTGATCAAGGTGTGATGATGAATCACTAACTTCATGCACCTGCCTAACCATTGGTTCACCTCTTGTGTAAAATTGTTGCGAGTTCCCAGCCATGCTTTCAATCAACTCGGTAGCTTGGGCCACCGTCTTGTTCACTAGTGCACCACCACCCGCTGCGTCAAGAAGATATCCATCACTTGTTTTGGAGATCTTCGTAGAAGTATTGGATTATCATAACGTCACTGAATTGGTGGTGTGGATAGCTTGCCACCAGTCTCTTGTATCGCTCCCAACATTCATACAAAGATTTTCCTACATTTTGCTTTATCCCACAAATCTCTTTGCGAATTTGAGTAGCCTTTGACGCAGGAAAATACCTCTCTAGAAAGAGTTTCTTCAACCCGTTCCATGTAGTGACACTTCCGGAAGGCAAGTAATACAACCACTCCTTGGCATTGTCCATCAAAGAGAATGGAAAAGCTTTCATCATCGCTCCATCCGCATTAATACCCTCTGGAAGCATAGCCATGATAACGTTGTGGAAATCCATGAGATGCTTGTTTGGATCCTCATTTTCCATGCCATGAAACTTCGGTAACTCTCTAATCAACCCCGGCTTGATCTCGAAGGTTGAGTTGGTTTGAATACACCATCGTTGTGTATCAAGCCTATGAGAAGCCAAGTCCTTGAGTGTACGATTTGCTTCACCCATTGCTTCTTCTTCTTCAACTAGTGGTTCTTCTACAAATGGAACCTCTTGTTCTTCTTCTAGTTGCGACTCTTCTAACCCTTGTTCTTCCGTTGTGTCTTGACTTGGTTGGAGTATTGTGCCTCTTCGAGTAGCTATCCCGCACCTTGGATAGTTCCAATCTTTAGAAGCCAGGGATTAGGTACCTGAAAACAATTCTCGCAAACAAGTGAGAAACAAGACAAGAAAACAAAAAGCAAAGATAAAAGCAGAAATTATAAAAAGAAACTAAAAACTTAATAACAAGCTGTATGCCTCCCCGGCAGCGACGCCAAAATTTGATCGTTGTCGTATGCGTCAAAAATAATTTCACTTTCTTACTTAATTAAATTTAAATGAAGTATGTGGTAAGAAAGAGTTCGTTCCCACAGAGAGGCTTTTGTTGTTATAAAATTTCAGTTTCTAAAGTAACCAAGAGGGGTTTTGTTTATCAATGCAATAAAAATAAATTGAAAGCAATAAAATATGAAAATAATCAATAAGAGGAAGATATTGGTCACGGGATAGTATCATTCACAAACATGTATTTCCATCAATGACTAGAATTGGTATTTTAATCTCTCATTTACTAAAAGTCCTAGGATACCTTGATCGCAATTATATCCCGTTAATTCCCTGATTTCATCACAACCACATTAAAAGATGTATATGTGAATTCTTCCTAGAAAGCAACCTAAAGTGTAAAAGCACAAAGTTTAACTCCCTAAAAGCACTAAGTTCTATGGAATAAGACTAATCAAGGCAATCAAACGTGTAAAAGCACTAATTCGATTTAACCAAGGTTATGATTCATATGCAATTATAAAGATGTATCACTACAAGTAATAACCACACTATGCTACTTAGAATCAGGGATAAACAACTTTTTTGTATTTAAAACCCTAATCTAGCTTTAGAAATGAATGCAAATCGGATCAACAAACAATCAAATCATAAGACAATATAAATCATGAATCATAAATAATAACTTATTGAGACAAAACTAATTCATTGATGCAAATATCATATTTGAGAAATTAACTTTATACCATAACCAATAATAGTTGTTTAGCTACTCATAGATTTTGAGTTCATCATAATCATAATCAATAATAAAATGAATAAGATTGAAAAACAAATGAATGCAAACCCTAGTCGCCGCTCTCCAAAACTCACGGTAGAAAATACGTAATCTCCAAAAGTAGAAACTTTCTCCTTTTGTAGCTTTTCATCTTTCCAAAACTAGGTCAATCCTCCAAAAGCCCATATCCAATGTGGTCCACCAAGTCCATAAGTGAAAATACCCAAGTAGAAAATATGCCCCAAAAGTGGTCACCGGAAAACTGGTAGAGGTGCCTAAAATTGGTCGGAGAAGTCGCCAGAGAAGTGCTCAGGTGACCGGCAAAGTCCACCCGTGACCGGTCAAAGTACCAGTCAACTCAGTCAAAGCCACTGAGTCAGGGTCTAGTCGATCGAGTTAACTAAGTGTCTGAATTAGATTGAGTCAGTTAGCTAATCAGATGAGTCAGGTCTGGCTCAGTCTGATTCACCTTGGCCTAGGCCATTTGCACTGGCCACACTGTGCATGACTGCTCTTCTGCTGCTCCATCTTGCGCTTCTATGGTGCATAACTTCCCAGCTACAGCTCCCTTATAAGTACCACACACTCCATTTATACCATTGCACCAACTTGAATTGCATATTCACCTGTAGCTTTACCTGCAACTGCTTAACTAAAGATACCACCAACAGCAGCAACCATCAATACCAGTCCTTCGCAGTAGCTTCACAACTTCAATAAAAAGCATCAGGTTCAACATAACACCGGTCTTCCCTGTAATCTTTACTAGAGCAGCAACTCCAACTGCCGGCACTTTGAACCTTCTCTGAATTCCGCCACCATTGCAAAGCCAACTGCAGTTTCCATAGTAGATCCATTATTGCACCTGCAATCACCCATTAAGCACAACCCCAATATCCATCAATTCAGGTCTTCTTGGTTTTGAGACACCAACAACAACATAATGTCTTTAAATATTAAACACATCTCCTCTTTGTTACATTCTCGAACCCCAGCATTCTTTCACAACCTCATATCCATAGCCATCATCTTCTCAGACCCATTATTTCAGCATTTCCATCTTGTTGTTGCTCAATCTGAACCAACAACATCTCATTTGTAGCTTCTACAGCTACCAGTTACTCAATCGATGAAACACCCAGTATTTATTTACACATTCATCCCATATTGCAGTTGCATCTTTCGCCATTCCTGCAATTGCCTTAAGCTCGTCTTGCACCTGCACTTCCACAAACCCATTCGCTCGAAACCATCCAATCACAATTCCGATTCAAGCTCAATTCCACCTAACTCAGGCTTCAGCTATCTCATGCAATAAGTTCTAAACTGCAGCTCTAGATCATCTCAATATCCAATTCCCAACTACAGCCATCGAACTCCATTCTTGAGCCAATGTCAGACTTCAGTTCAGCTCCACTGCAGCCTTCTGCAAACAGTTACAAGACCACCTGCAATTAACCCTTCCATCCACCTTCATAGACATCTACATAATTCAACCAACACTGCTTCAGTTACATGACCAGCAAATCCCTAGCTTCACCATAATCACAGCCATTCTCTGAATTCAAACTCGATCCCATCATCAACTTTCATAATTTCTTCAGCTGCAATATCACAGATTCACTTTCCCTTTCTCTGAAACACCCATGTCTCCATATCATGTCAATCTACCACAAACATCAACACCATCTCAATCTCTGGCAAATTCAAATCTGACTGAAACCCAAGTTTCTCAGGCTTGTCAAACTCTTAAACCTTGAATATCTCAACCATCCAACACGAATCTGCTTCATGTCTTCGAATTCCTTCTTCCATACCATCCACTTCTAGTGTTCATCACCAGTAACTCCACCTCAATTACAGAATCATCACCATCTTCAGAGAGGTCTTCTCTACAAACCCTAACCTCTCAATTGAACCAGAACTCTTCTCAGATCTCTATTTCCATGTTTACAACAGTCCAGCGTTCTTCTCAGCTCAGAAATTCATCACACAAACCCCATCTGAACAACAACAGATCCTTGGTCTTCTCAGCCTTGGAACTGGTTAAAATCCATTCACTCTCTTCCATTTTCTTCCCCTGAATCTCTCTAGTTTATTCTTGAATTGATACAGCAACTGAGATGTTGCTTTCTTTTCTTTTCACTCTAAATTCAGACCACCTTGAAACACAGCCGCACAAAAATCATTGAGAAGGAATTTCTCTCAATTTTAGGTCTCAGTGATGATGAGAATTGATATTGGCACCCAGTACATTAGTATAAGGGTCATCTTAGCTTGCTTGGCCTGTCAGTTTCAGATTACCGACAGCCCATTCGCTTTCTTGCCCAACTGTTAGTTGTAGATAACTGAAAGTCGCCTCCTCGCGCCACTTAGCATGCTCCCCTGTGAATTGACATTTTGCCTTTACGCTCCAAATGGACGTTTTCTCATTCTTTTGCACATAATGACTCCATTGTACCTGATAATCTCAAAAGTAAACATAAGATACAGAATCTACAAGAAAAGTAGCAAAGAAAGCATAAACAATATATAATAATTAAGGTGTTTATAACACCTATCAGCTACAGACACTAGCCTACTACCAATGAACTTCGGACTGGACTGTAGTTGAACCCTAATCAATTTCACAATGTTTCAAAGTACAGTTGCATTCCTTACGTCTCTGATCCTATCAGGATACTACGCACTTGATTCCCTTAGTTGATCTCACCCACAACCAAGAGTTGCTACGACCCAAAGTCGAAGACTTGATAAACAAATCTGTCTCGCATAGAAAAGTCTATAGGATTGAATAAATTTGTCTCCCACAGAAATACCCAAGAGTTTTTGTTCCGTTTTTTGATAAATCAAGGTGAACAGGAACCAATTGATAAACCAGACTTATATTCCCGAAGAACAGCCTAGTATTATCAATCACCTCACAATAATCTAAATCGTATGATGGCGAAACTAGATATTATGGAATCACAAACGATGAGACGAAGATGTTTGTGATTACTTTTATCTTGTCTATCGGAGAAATTAATCTCAAGTCAATTATTTCAATTGTACTCAATACGATAGAATCGGGCAAGATCAGAACACGCAACTACAAAGAAAATAGTTGGGTCTGGCTTCACAATCCCAACGAAGTCTTTGAGTCGTTAACCTACAGGGTCTCGATAGAAACCTAAGGTTAAAGGAGAATCGACTCTAGTTATGCAACTAGTAACACACAGGAGGTGTGGGGATTAGGTTTCCCAATTGCTAGAGTTTTCCTTTATATAGTTTTCAAATCAGGGTTTACAATCCAAGTTAACTTGGTAACAAAGCATTCAATATTCACCGTTAGATGAAAAACCTGATTCAACCAAGCTAATGTCTTACAATCATTAGATCGAACTTAGCTTGTTACACACAAATGAAATGTACCCTCATTTGGTTTTATGTAACCGTACCCAAACGTGTACACCATGTTGGTTCACAAATAGTTAACTGAGGTTAGCCATATGATCACTCTCATATCAACCTTATTCATCATAACCATAACTAGTTCAAATGACTCGAATAAAACTAGTTAAAGAACCGTTCAATTGCTATATTCTCATAGAAATAGACAAGAACACAATTGAAGCAAAATCGGTTTGATTCACTCGAATCAATACATGAACATTATAGCCACGGTTTGCAAAGATTGCATTCCTTATTTTATAAATGTTTAGGTTCATGTACATGACCGATTTTAGAAAGTAACCACTTAAGTATGCGTACAGGCATGCGTACTTAAGTAACCGGATTTGAGTTTGTTTTGGTTTTCAAACTCAGCAGAAATTCACGGACGTGAACTTTCTGCCAGTATACGTACGGGTACGCATACTTGGTAACTGGTTGAGTTGGTTTTTGATTTCCAAACTCAGCAGAAATTCACGGACGTGAACTTCCGCCAATATGCGTATATGTACGCATACTTAGCCAGTCTCCATCAACCATTTAGTACACACACAAGTATGTATACATTTGGTTCCCGGTTTTGGACTTATACACAAATGTGCTTATATCCAAAGATGGTTACATGATTCTAAGCTCTTTATTTCAATCATTGAAACATTCTTAGAGGATGACAATAGCCGTTTTCACACACTATTAGCATCAAAGCAATTTTCAAGATATTGAAATAATCATTATCGAAACATTCCAAGTCTACACCAAATGATTGTATCACACAAACCATGTAAGATGTTACTCGGAAATTTGATATAAGATGAACTTGGTTGAAGCGAAAGCTTGCCAACACATATTTCGAGAAATATGTAAGCGAGATAAACTCAGCTCGAAATCTCAGATGTGTATATAGAAAACTATATTGTAATACGACTTATGTCTCAATATAGGAGATAGAGTAGAAATAGACTTTCCAAGTGATAGATGAGTTCAAATCTCCACATACCTTTTGTCGATGAAGTTCCATAAGCTCCCCTTAGTAGTTCTTCGTCTTCAAATGATGAAAGCCGTGAAAACTAAGATTAACTACACAATCTATGTCCTAGTCCGAGACATCTATAAATAGGCTAGAAATCAAGACTTGAAGTTTTGATCACTAACATTGACAAACATGCTTGAGATAGCAACGCATGCGAGTTCGACCGAGCAGTGCTCTAACATATGTGATCGATCAAAAACATTCAATCACCATTCATGGGTTTAACGGTTCTACCAAAACAAGTTTCGGTTCTACCTCCAAGTGGCTACTAGGATCGACACTAGTTTCCATAAAATGGCTAACTAAGTACCAGGATCGGTTACCACTATTTATTGTACTTACTTGTGATCGGTTGCAGAAGTTATAGGATCCGTTACACCAATAACTAAAACTTGTTAACCTACTAAAAGGATCGATTACACATCTTGTGATTAGTCCCACCAAGTTCTAGGATCGGTTACCCAATGACTAGGAATGGTCATACCAATTACAAATATCGATCATACCATCTCAGGTGATTACTTAAGATTGGTTTCACTAATAATAGTCATATCGATACATAAGTCAGACATTGTGATTAGTTTTACCAAGATACATAAACAAGTTATGAGCGGTTATACTAAACACGCATATTGGTAATCCAAAGATTGGCAATGAATAACAATACCAATAAGCCTAGCGATTTCCCTTTCGATTCACAATACAAGTTTATGAATGTACTTTCTTTAAACGAATGTAAAACATTGTTTCCGAGGACGAAATCTTCACCCATACCCATACATAATCACAATAGCATTCATACGATTATGTCGATGTCTTATATACGAAGTTCAAAAGATAGGCGTTATACTTCGTATTGTAATTCCTTAATACTACGTCTAACTAGAGTACAATCATTCACAGCTTCGCAGTTTTGTTTTCAATATACAACGACTTGAAAGATACGTTAGGTATGAAACAGTTCAGTCAAAATATTGCTAACCTCAAGAGGAAGGATGATGTCGTCGTTGTAGCACTTAACTTCTTCACATTCTTCAAGTCTTCGAGTAATACTTGTATGTCTCATATCCTAATAACTTTCTAGCTAACCTATACGAAGTTGACTCTAGTAAATAATCAAGCGACTCTTTAAATGAGTTTTGGTTCACTTAAATATGACAACCAAACTTGACATACCAACGCTTGGTGGGTTCAACCGAGCTATGCTTCTACAAAAATTGCCTTGAAAAATCTTACATGATTTGTGTGAGACAGTCATTTGATGTCGACTCGGAATGTCCCGTATTGATCATTAGATCATTTGAAAATTACTTATAAGCTAATAGTTTGTGTGAGACATCTATTGTCGTCTTCTAAGGATGTTTTAATGATTGAAATGGGAGTTTAGAACAATTAACCATTGTCTGGATATAGCACAGTATGCACACCAGTATGCAAACTGTTGTGGTATGATTCAGGTCTGGGAACCAAGTTTGCATACCAGTATGCGAACGGCTAAAACTGTTAAAGTCCAAGAACCAAGTTTGCATACCAGTATGCGAACCAACGGACATGACCAAAGTCCGGAACTTAAGTTTGGGTACCCGTTTGCAAACTGAGTTGGTTTAAGTTAGAAAATCGGTTAAGTATGATTTCATACTGATGAACAAATACATTTAAATTAAGGAATGCAATCTTTGCAAACCGTGGTTTAATGTTCATGAATTGATTCTTGAATAAGTACTTTGTACAATCATGAATCAAATCCGCTTTTGTTTCAATTGTGTCTTGTGTACTTCTATGAGAATATAAACAATTCAATAACTCTATGAGTAACACAATTAGATTCATTTGATCTAGAAGTGTTAGATGAATGTGGTTAATACAAAAGTGTTCATATGGCTAACTTTGGTTAACTGTTATTGAGCCAACTCAATATACATGTTTAGGTACGGTTACCCATATCTAAATGAAGGTATATTTCATTTGTGTGTAACAAGATAAGACCATCTAACGGTGGAGAGATATTTCTTTGGTTTTAAGCAAACTTGCTTTGTTTCTAAGCTATCAAACCCTGATTTGAAGACTAAGGGAGAACTCTAGCAAATGGAAAACCTAATTCTCACGCTTTTATGTGATACTAGGTGCGTACTAGAGTCGATTCTCCTTTAACCTAGGTTTTTCCCAAAACCATTATAGGTTAACGACTTAAAGACTTCATTGGGATTCTGAAGCCAGACCCAACTATTTTCTCTGTAGTTGCTTGCTCTGATCTTACTTGTTCTATCGTATTGAGTACTATCTTCTCTAAAATTGGATCGAGATTTATCTCCGATAGGTAAGATATAAAATCACAAAGCTCTTCGTCTCATTCTTTGTGATTCCTTTTTTTTTTTTCTTTTTTTTTGCTAGGTCAAAATGGTTTATTAAGCAAAAAAACGTAATTACAAGAAGTACAAAATGGGAGGCTCAAGGCCTCCCCACCCCCATAAACCAAAGGGGAGAGAAAATAACATCAAAATAGCTAACAAAAATAAGCTCTTAAACATAAATAACTAACAAAACGAAGGATAATAGTATTTTAAATGCTTTCATCTCCTCCTTTGTTCTTATTTTTCCTCTTTGGAGTCTTCATTATTTTTGATTGATCTTGTATTTCTTTAAATACTCCTTTCGAAAAGATAAATCATTCAAAAACTTTTGCTGAATATCAAATTTTGTTATTGTACAAAGAACCTCATGCTCCTCTATAATTAGACGAATAGAATTACTAGCACTTTCCACAGACCCAGCAACATTGTCCATATCATCACGGTCATTGGCCTGTCTTGTATGCTCCATATTAATACTGGAAGATTTATGTTGTTGCAGCAAAGCATTGTGCGCAGCAATAAAATTCCCAGTCCTATGTATAGCCGGAGACCCAACAGACCCAACATCATTGTTATTGGGCTTGTGAAGACCACTATTTTCTTCACGGCCATTGTCCTGGCTTGTAGGTAATTCCCCACGCTTCTTCCCTTTAACGCTTGATGCTGCTTGTGCAGATGAAATATCTTGACCTGAATGTGTTGATTCAATTTCATCCTCAACTTGAAGCACACTAAATTTATTTGGGGATAAAACCGCTACGGAATTAGTTTGAACATTAACTATAGCAGGTGGACAAGAAACCTTAGCCTCATTAAAATCCTGCCTAGCTCTTTCTAAATCCTCAGCTTCCTTCCAAAATTCAGCTTCAGCAATTGCTACCTCCTCACCTATCTGTTTGGATTTCTCCAAAGCAGCATTCACCTCATAACTTACCATAACAATAGCTTTGTTTTTATAGGATTCATTAGGCAAAAATATATATTTATTGATATAACTATAACAAAAAATAATAATTGTAGTTGTTTTCAAAATAAGAGGTGGTTTTCGATAACCACAAGCATTGTCAACTGTAGCATTAACCAAATTATCATTATCCCCCATCTTTACTACCTCAACGTTAGTAGTTTCACTGCCCATTATGTTTGTTTGTACCAGATTTTATGAATTTGTGTTACCGTGCTTTCTATTTCTAACCACTCTCCATTCTTTACCAGCATTAGGATCATATTTACCTTTTACAGATTTAACCAAAGTAGAGTTATCAACTGCCAGCAGTTGTGGATTAGCTTCCTTGTTAACATCCCTACGAGCAGGCTTCTTTTTACATTCTTCATCAGTATGCCCAATTATGTTGCATTTAGAACAGAATTTCGGATACTTATGAAGATGCAAAATGCCCGTACTCAAGCCTGAGACTCCTCTCATCAACAACAATTGGAGTTCGGAAGATTTTTGAAATAGATAACAAAGAGTTTTCAGTCCATAATTCAACTGGAATCTCGGGGAAAAGAACCCAAACTGCAGCATGAGACGTACACTGCCTGTTTGGATTAAAACTTGGATACCAATCTTGTAACTTTAGCTCTTGATTGTTAACTTTAGCCATGGGACCATTACGAATCTGTTCTTTATCTTCTGCTATTGAGAGCATGATGATAAAGAAACCCTTACTCATTGGCAGAAAATTAATTCCGCATTCAAGTTGCCATTGACTTTCTAGGGTTTTCTTAACTTCATTGAATTTTAGCCCTGTAAAATCCAATCTTGCAATAAAGCTATGTTGAAACTTCATACAACCCTCTTGGAAGAACTCTTGAGGTATTTCCAACGCTGGTTCCCCCTCCATGAGAGTAGGTTTTGGTAGCTTTGAGAGATCCACCGTGGTTGGAGTTAGGGTTTTCTTACCCTTAACCATATCGGCAAATGATCTCGTACCTCCCAAAGTTTTGGTAGCATGTATAACGCGAAGAAGAAGGTTCAATCATCTTGAATTAACCTAGGTTAATGAAGATTAAAACAAAATCTTCTAATCAATCAACCTTCTCAGATGGCGTAAGTGAAACATTGTTATAATATGAAACATCAACAGTTGGGATGATTCTTTGTGATTCCACAATAACTTTTTCTACTACCATATAGTTAAATTATTGTGAGGTGATTGATATTTCTAGGTGGTTCTTCGGGAATATAAGACTGGATTATCAATTGGTTCATGTTCACCTTGATTTATCAAAAGACGGAACAAAACTTCATAGGTACTTCTGTGGGAGACAGATTTATCTATCAGAATAGACTTTTCTGTGGGAGACATATTTGTTTATAAATTCTTCGACTTTGGGTCGTAGCAACTCTTAGTTGTGAGTGAGATCATCTAAGGGAATCAAGTGCGTAGAGTCCTGCTGGGATTCAGAGGCGTAAGAAATGCGACTGTACCTTAATCGGTGTGAGACTTGGTTAGGGCTCAATCACATTCCAGTCTGAAGTTAACTTGTAGTAGGCTAGTGTCTGTAGCGGCTTAATTAATACAGTGTGGTGTTCAAATCTATATTATGTCCCGGGGTTTTTCTGCATTTGCGGTTTCCTCGTTAACAAAACTTCTGGTGTCTCTGTGTTATTTCTTTTCCGCATTATATTTGTTTATATAATTGAAATATCACAGGTTGTGCGTAGTTCAATCAATTGGTAAATCCAACCTTTGGTTTTTGAATAAATTGATTGACACTTGAACTTTGGTCTTTGGTACCATTCAAGTTATTTCTCATATCAATCAGGCTCACAAATCTCTATCTATTCGATTGCAGATTGGATTGAGAAATTGAGATATAACTCTTGGATATATTTCCTTGATTGAGTCTGACTGTCTAGTTGATTCTCTTGGAGTTAGTCCATACAGATTGCCAAACGAAATATTGGGTGTGGTTGTTAGACCCCCGCTTTTTCAGCAACCATCCAGTCGACCTTATCACTCTCAAGGACCAGATGACGCTCTAAAATTAGAGATTTTGATGAATATTTGCTCCAAAATTCGTTTAGGTCAAGGGCCATCAACCTGATCACAGGACGCTCGGGAAGTTTACTTCACTATACTATTTTACTTATAACTATTTTATTTTGTATCCGATTGACCTAGTTCTTTTTTCGTTGGATTTGTCTTTTCGTCGTCTACATGATAAACTTAGGGGAAACTTGGAAAGGCTCCAAAAAATTCGTGAACTAGTCAAAAGCGTTGCAGAGCCACATAGGGTCATAAACCGCCAACAAAGATACATCTTGTCGCCCTTCCTGCTTCAGAGGATCATGACAAGAATGCGACAAATTATGAAGCGAAACTAGATCCCAAGATGAGACTCAACCGAAACTCAGCCTTATCCGAAGACGTAAAGCTGCTAGTCGATATTCTACCTCAACTCCCGTTATGTCAGAAAAAAAAGGAACTAGACTTAGGAGTTACGGCCAAGCCTCGATGAGCCTCCAGTTCAGCTTTACCAAAAACTATCATATTTCATTTTACGATGGAACCTCAGTTCACCCAAGACGGAGAAGGATAATATCTTTCAGCCGAATCTATCAATAGAAAAGAAATCCGAAGCGATACTCGTGAGGCCAAAAATTCAGTTAAAACTTCATTACTCGGCATACAGACGCAACCAACTCCTGTCACTGAAGTAAACAAGGGAAGTATCCGAGATCATTGCTCCAGGCCACACGCTACTCATCCAGACGCCTACTAGCATTTCCCTCAGTCAAAGTTTCTTCTATCGAAAAATCGGCTCAACAAGCTGCCGCATGTGTCAGAGATGGACGTGATGAATGAAGGACAAGATACATCTTCCCGGTACCAGAAGGGTCTGCTACTCTTATGCTAGGTTAATCACTTTCCATAAGAATATATCTCAGCTGAGAATTTTCAATGAATGTTTACATGATTCCTTGTCAAGATACATGGCAGAGACAAAACAATGACTTTGTCTCAAAACTCAATCTCGAGAAATACAGAGGTATTTCCCGGACGATCAAGCATCTCCAGTTGATAAAAACCCCTATTCATACAAAAAACTGTGGACTGATGAAGAATAATGCATCATACATCTGTATGACTAACATGAGGCTGCCGAAATATCCATATCCTAGGGGACAAACTCTTACGCCGTCGATATGAAGATTCCTGAACACATAACAAATTGGTTGAATTCGGGATGTCCCAAGTCAGATACTTCTCACTAAAGCTACATGAGGAAGAATCATAAATCTAAACCGAGCCTCAGCTCTCATGGCCGAGCCTCGGGCACAATAGCCTTTTCCTATAACAACGCGCTTCAACCCTTGTGACTGTATTAAGACTTACAAGATACTATCCTATGGGGACTGGACATCAATCCCACGATAAAGAGGCCATAATACTTCCGCAAGACGAAGATGAGAATATTCAAAATTAGGTTTCATCGTATTCAATGAAGAACGCACCAAATTGGTTTTCTGCCATGATCAAGCAAGCTAGGCTTTTTCAAACCCCTTCTAAAGGTTTTCACAAACGTATGCATGTACCAAAGTAAATACGCGTTTGAATCCTCCCTCTGCTCTAGATCCACGCACGAGACAAATTAGGGTTTGCAATCAAGTTGAAGAAGATTATATAGTTTATACTCTATTCAGACGTGGATCACACTTCATCCATCTAACTCGGTGATATGGGAAAAATTAGTAGAGAATTTGAAGATGCCCCCGACGAAAAATCTATGTTTATGTTCCTACTAACGCATGTTAAAAGGGCCAGACGTTCCGAAATACAATCTAAGAGATATGATCAAAACACTGGAATATATAGCTGCTGAAAAACCATATATTTCCAAGTTCATCTTCACATGGATTTATCACCTGAAACAATCTCTAGATATTAATTTCTCTTTAATATATGAAAGGCATGTCTTTTCTGTTCGATAGTTGGGGTCAACCACTGAAATCGGACGTCAAACGAAGTTTCTACAACCTCCGGAGTGAAGATCGCGCAAGGAAGGACTTCCTATTACGAATTTTACTTAGGGTTTTCACCTACTCGCATATGAAACAGAGCCATTTAGGGTTTGCACAAATTAATAACTCATGAGGGTCTTCTTCCTTTACTAGATGCATACGGAAAAGGTCCGGAAAAGGAAAATATCAACCCTAAAGAACAAACGCCCCTAAAGAAAATCTCTTTCTTCATGTTTAGCTGTTTCAATTTGGCCTCTGCATCTCGAGCCGCCTTCTTAGCAAGTTCCAGCTCTTCATATACCATGCTTCATTCTAGATTAAAAAATCTCTCTAAAATACGAGGACCTGAACTCAACTCACCCCGACGGATGCTAATTGAATTGAGCCACTCTCGCAACCACCTCACATTAAAAGAAAAGATTCTCACAGGTTGTCACCAAGTTTCCCAAGTTTACAATATCATCATAAGCAAGACCGTTCGGAGTTATCATTCTCATGATATAATACGTCGCTCGCCTCATCTGCATTCTACCAAGGCCGGACTCGTTCTCACCATGTAGAGTACTCTAAAAACAAGGAGAATATCAGATAAGGTTGCAAAGTTCAAATCACATAAGTTAAAATCAAGGGAGAAACAACACAGGACTAGGGTTTGATTTACATGAAGACTGGTCTTTCCCCTAAAACCTTGTCCTCATCCAATTGCTTCAAGCCTTGTCCTCTCCTAATCTCTTCAAGCCTTGTGTTCTCCTAATCCCTTCAAGCATACCCTCATGCCTAGAGTCCTATACTTATCAAGAAATCAATATCGCATCTCAATAGATACTCGTGGATTTGTTTGGGTCCACACTTTAACAAAGGATCAAGGAAAAATACGGTTTCTTCACGAAAAAGGATATAAATATAAAATCAAATGATTGGGAATATCTCTGACCAAGGGAGGCAAAAATCACGACCTATACTAATCTAACGAGGGTTAATAAGGTCATAAAACTCTAATAGATCATTTCTTAAGAGTCTCAATACATCAAGAGTTCAAATGCAACAAGGACTCCCTTCGAAAACAGACATCCGCATATTCCAGTGCAAAGACTTGAAAATTGATGACAATACATAGGGAATTTCGGGTTTCTTTATGAAGCAAATATGTTCTTCTATGTCTTCCCAACAACATACCAAAAGGGCGCCTCAAACGGACAAACGAGCTAGGATATGTGGTCCCAACACCGAAGTAAGTGCAATTTGAAAAAACTTCTGAAATTTTTTATACAAGATTTCTAAAGTCCAAAGTATGCATGGATTTGATTGACCAAACGAACTCGGAATCAAGTGATTCTTTTTGCATTATAAAGTTTTCCTCTTACATTTCAAAGTTAGGATAGGGGACTCAAATCGGAGTCTGTATGAAGATTTTACATCCCTAAGTGTCTCAGAGCTGAAGTTTTATGACAAACACCTAAACGAAGAGAATCCTTGACAAATACGACTACTTTTATTTATTCAATGGTCGAAGAAGTATGCATCAGAGATGATTAAGAAGAGATAAAGCTCAAGACTTACCGAGGGTGCCTCAATAAAGAATGAAGGATGGGTATCTACATCATCAAACTCAAGATCATCAGTACTTCTGCTAACTTTTATATCATCAGTTTGAAGATTAATATCGATAGTTTTCAAAGACGAATAGAGCTATCACCTAAGGAAATGAAGATATTTTCATTCAGAAACATTCATTCCATGATTAAAACTCAGGGATCAAGAATTAATTTTAAGCATCAAGTATAATCAACGGGTCAATGCCGATTCTATTTAAAACAGAAAGAGGAATTATGCTCAAATAAGAAATTCGAATACAGGCGAAACTCGTGGAAGAAGGGTAGACGGGATTCTATGCCTAGTGCATGCAAAATAGAGGTGAAAAAATAGTTTTCTTTTCAATTTTATCTCAAAAAAGAAGCCTTGAAGCAAAAGGTAAAAGAATTAGAGCCAAAAGAGGAAATTAAAAGAATTTGGCTCAAATAAGGAAACAAAGCCATTCTTATGCACGAGAATGGTTTCCTAGACCAGTGGGACATCACTTGTTCTCTCGGAATTTTTTCATAGGAACCAAAGTCAAAGAGAATTAGGGTTTTAACGAAAAATAACCATAATTTCAAAAATTTGGCGAAAAGGGGATTTACTCTAAAGGAGAAGGGGCCGAGCCTCCCCCCATTCTCTTGGACGGTTTTATACACCTATCTCGTCCCCTTTTATCTCATCACTCTTCAACAAAAACGAGCTCATAAGGGATTTTGACCAAAATACCCTTATTTCGCATTTTGAGTACTTTCAAAGAAAAAGGCCCTAATACAGCCAGAGACCGACCAAACTCTCATATACTCATTCCAAAGGTTTCATACACGTGAATATTGAGTTCTCTAAGTGTTCTAAGAAGAATGGGATTGAAACGGAGTCCAGAAATGCAGAATTTCAGAGAAAATAAAGGGAATTTAGCTTAAACAGGGAAGTTCGAGTTCATAATTTCCAAAAGAAGGACCAGACACGTGCCTCTCTCCATCTCTCAAGCCGTGACCATGCCTTGGAAATCTCATGGTCTCTCTCATGCCAAATAAAATCAAGTTCATAATGGTTTTTGACAAAAATACCCTTAAGTTTCAAAAGTATGTATTTTCTCTAATAAAGAGGTGTCTGATTCGTATAGGGGATTAAAAAATCTTTCATCACACAAGGTGCCGACACCACAAGATAGATGCATACCTTCCAAGCCTCGTCAAGCCTCTCCAGAGTGTCTGAAGGAGTCAGACGCGAACAAAAGAGAAATTAGGGTTTAGGTACAGTACATGCCTGAATTCAGAATTTACATGGGATAGGGACTCCGCAAATTCAAAAGTAAGTGCCTATCTTTTCTCACGGCTCTTCACCAACATCAAGGCCAGCCAAGAAAATATTCAAAAACTCTCTCTTCCCCGCATACTTGCATATACAAACTTGGAAGCTCAAGGATGCACGAAGAGAGGAAATTAGGGTTTTGGCCAAGTAAACCCGAATTTGAAAACCCCATTCGACCAAGATGTAAATTTCATATTTGCAAGGCACAATTACTCTTCCAATGGCGCCTCCCAACGCAAAATCCCAGGAAGTTCCCAATATGAGAGTCGATTCCAAGATCAGAGTCATAACAGTCGAAGGCTAAACATCAATTCGGGGACTCTGCAAGTTTAAAAGAATGAGCGGATTGTAATTTCGTATGAATGATTTGTTACCATCTATATACTCATCATAGAACAATTAAGGTTCTACTCTGAGTATGGGACTTAATGTAGATGGTGAAATTTGGATAAGGGGCAAAAGTGTCATTTCAAGACCATAGACAAAATTCAACTTTCACGAGAGAGATTAATCCCTTGGTCCTCAAGGCACTCATATCCACAATTTCTAGTATATGTCTCTACGAGACACTGCTGGTCGTGACTCCTAGCGCACATCCCCGCGAGATACCGCTGGTCACGTAACATTTGTAGAGCGTAAAAACGTCCCCGGCATACTTATGAACCAAAACAACCACAATTTCAGCATGTCTTCGCGAGACACAGCTGATTGTGATGCCATGATTACTAGTATACATCCTCGATGAGATACTGCTAGTAATGGAGGCTCTGTAGATGCGTAAAGACGTCCCCGGTGGACTTATGACCCAGAGCAGAGATATACATGTCTCCTGTAAGCACGACTCACCCTATTTGAGATCAAGGAATGATTCCTAGTACATCATTGCGAGATACACTGGTCATGTCTGCTCTAGGCTCTGACTCGACTTACTGAGGTTTTCGAATAATTCCTAGGACATCCCCGCGAGATACGCTGGTTATTCTGCCTCCGGGCCCTTTCAACAGACTCCTAGAACATCCTTTCGAGATACACTGGTCTTATTGGCCCCATCATATGGACACACGTTGATTCCTAGCACATATCTGTAAGATACGCTGGTCAAAGACAAGTGAGCCAAAGTCTCGTAGAGGCATTAATCGGGCGTACAAAGCCTTTTCTTTTCTCTCTCTCCAGGACGAGTCCCAGCTGACCACAGAGAGATTCGTATATGTTAAGAAAATATTCGTAGAGATTTTGATCCGTCTACAAAATCTCGGAGAGATTCAAATCTCTCGGGAAATCTCAGACAAGGCTGAATATTCCCCATAGTAGGCACGAGCTTCGTATAGGAATCGAGTCTCCTTTTCAGACTCTCCACACGAATTCTGAGACATCCCATGCCTTTTCACGTGACTCATGCTAGTCATTCTTACAGATCAGAGAACATCTTTCTATCTTGGCCAACTCGGCTAAAGAGAATATTTCTCTCTCTCAACACATCACCACAAAGGCTGACTTAGCTTCACACAAATGGGGGGATATCAATTAGCGTTTTGGTTTGGCCGTCTACGGCACGTGTGATAAATACTCGGCTTATTTCTCACCGCAAAAGAGAGTAAAGGCGGTGGAATAATGAGATAAACTCAACCTGGTTTATCTTTATTCTGAAGAGACGGAAGAATTGCTCTGCACGGCACGGAAAGCAATCTTTATCTTCACAGACCTGAGATTAGAGAATTCATCTCTAAATAGGTCATTTATTTCTCCAAGCTACGAAGAACTTTCTCATAACCTCTCAAAGCAATTCTTATTCAAACCCTAGAATTCTCTGATCTCTCTTCATCTGCTTCCCTCCCTAAGACCAGACCTAACTTCTCATGTGGCTGAAGAAACCTTTGAACGGCCACTGTGCGTGGTTTAGCCGAAGACTGTTCGTGCTCAACCTTACGTAACTTACTTTCAGAAACCCTAGAATCCCACTTTAGCCTCTCACCGTTTTTAGGTAACTACAGGAACTTAATAAGCCATTGAAAATGGGTGAATGGTGGAACACGAACTCTGGAGAACCAGTTTGGATAAAGTATCATTGGGTCAAACAACCAAGTAGTATATGCGATAGATGTTGGACCGTAGACCATAATGATGATTTATGTGAGGAGGTAGCTGAAATCCTCTCTGAAAGAGCAATGACACAAGAAGAATATGAGCAGCACTCTAGGGAGAAATATCTAGCTGAAGATGGAGTAGCATAAAAAGATGATGATTCGTGTTTGTTGAGAAACACAATGCAGAGTCAGATCAAGTAGAGGATACGAAAATCAGCAAAATGGCTAGAAACCAACCTTCCAACACCTCTGGTAGTAAACCGTCCATTAAATGTCCAACCCTTGCTACTCGCAGAGGAATTTCAAATGACAATGATTATGATGTTAATAATAGTGCTCAAAACGATCTCATGGATGCGGATGATTTGAAACTGAACAAATAACTTGCTGATGAAACAAAGCTGGATACCATTCGGTGTCAAGGGAACAATGCATCCAATATAATATTTTATCCTTCTTATTTTCAATTTCATTATAATTTTCAAGTTATTTCCTTTTGTTCTATAATCAGTACTTGCTTATCAACTTATTTTCATAACACTAGGATTTTCTCAGATAATTGTTTTACTTTTACAATGAGGGTATTTGTATGGAATCGTCGAGGGTTTAATAGCAAAACCACTAGAGACCATCTTAAGGATATGATATATAGATATAATCCTGATATTATATTCATTTCAGAAGCCAAACTAGGATTAGATAAGATGATGAAACTGATTAGACCCTTTAAATTCCCAAATAATAAACTTATTCTTGTTAATGGTCTTGCTGGTGGTTTTTTACTTCTTTGGAAAGATGTCTTTCAATTTTAGGTGATAAATGCAGATACTTAGATCATTAATTGTTTAGTTCATGATGATCCCTCAAAACCAGAATGGCTACTTACTTGTATGTATGGATCTCCATACCCAACACACAAAGAAAAGCAATGAGTTGGCCAAAGTATTCAACAACCATGGGTGGTTATTGGTGATTTGAACTTGGTTTTCAATAATGAGAATAGAAATTCTTTTCAAAATACTTCTTCTTCTTCAAACTATATTGCTTCTTCTTCAAGGGATTCCTCATATGTTAACATGATATATGAAGCTGGTTTAGAAGATATGGGTTATACGGGAAGGTCCTTCACCTGGTCAAGCGATGTACATGGTACTGGTATTAGAAGATCAAGATTGGATAGAGCTATTACAAATGTTGAATGGGTTATGCATTTTATAAATGAAAAACTACTTCACTTACCACAGCTAGGGTCTAATCATTGCCCCATTTTGTTGGACTTTGTTACTACATAGGGTGATAGAAAGGGAAACTGGAAGTATTTCCAGTGTTATGAAAGAGATGATTCTTTTAAAAATGAAGTTGTTGCTGCCAGGAACAATTATGTTAATGGTTCTTATGCATATCAGCTGTCAAGGAAGATGGTGTTTACAAGATTATATGTCTCTAAATGGAATAGAGAGAAGTTTGGTAATATTAACAGTAATCTTCATCTATTACATCATCAAATGGAAGTTATTCAACAATTGGACCCTATCACCAACAATAACATTAATGAATAGGTGCAAGAGGTAGAGAAACAAATTGAATACTGGCATCAGATATAGAGTGAGTTTTGGGGACAAAAGGCAAAGACCAATACTATTTGGAGATGGACAAGAACACAAAGTTCCATCATACAAATGCCAATAAAAAAAGGTCCGGAAATAATATTGTAGACCTTAAAGATTCTAATGGTAATTAGTGTTCAAGTAGAGAAGATTTGGAAAATTTATTAGTGAACTACTACAGTACATTACATAATTATTCTTATCCTTCTAAAAATGAACCTCTTTTGCAATGCATCCCTCAAGTCATCACAAGATTTAATAATGATGAACTCATTAGAATTCCAGAAGATGCTGAGATTTTTAAAGCTATAAAGGACATGAAGGCGTGGAAATCTCCAGGTCCATATGGTTTCCCACTTGGATTTTTTCAGTCTCAATGGGACATTGTAGGTGGCGAAGTAGTGAAAATGGTTAAGCAGTTTTTTCAGACAAGATTCATTCTTAAGGATTTAAATGCAACATATATTTCTCTAATTCCCAAAATAAAGAACAAACAGTTTCCACTTGACTTAAGGCCCATTGCCTTGTGTAATACTTATTACAAGATTATCAGCAAAATTCTATCTTCTAGACTCAAAAAAGTTACGGGATTAGCTCAACTTTCCAAGCTGCTTATGTACCAGGGAGGTAGATATCTGAAAATATTCAGCTGGCCCAAGAGATTATCCATACTATGAAGAACAAAAAAGAGGTGAAGAATTATATTGCACTCAAGCTTGATATGTCAAAGGCATTTGACAGACTAGAGTGTTCTTTCTTAATGGATGTAATGACACAAGTGGTTTCTGTAGTGAATGGTGTTAGTTAATCATGCAGTGTATTAGCACTATTAAAATCTCTATTATTCTAAACGGTTCTCCATGCAATACTTACCAACCCACAAGAAGTATTAGACAAGGTGATCCTCTTTCAACTTATCTATTTATTATTGTCATGGAAGCTTTCTCAAGAAAGTTACACAAGGCTGAGCAAGATAATAAGATTCAAGGCATAAAAATTGTTGTTGGTGCTCTCTCCATCTCTCACTTATTCTTTGCAGATGACTACATGTTATTTGCAATGCTGACCTTTATAATGTTAATAATCTGCTTCAAATTATTGATGAGTTTGGTTCGGCTTCTGGACAATTGGTGAATTTTTCTAAGTCAAGTGTTTACTTCATTGTTAATGTCCCACAAAGATTTTGTAGAAATCTGACCAGAAGATTAAAATTGCCTAATATGCATTCAAGTGAGAAGTACCTGGGAATTCCTCTTATTATTGGAAGAAGTAAAAAGCAGTGTTTCACATATCTTTTGGATAAAGTAAAGAACAGACTGGAAGTATGGAGAGGTCCAACAATGTTACAGTGTGGTAAGTCTCTCATGATTAAAACTGTGACCAATACAATCCCCTCTTATACAATGGGTTGTCTTCAAATTCCAAAAGAAACAGTTAAGGAAATAAATGCAGTGCAGAGAGATTTCTGGTGGGGATTTGAAGACAAGAAAGACACTCATATTACTTCATGGAAGAACTTAAGAAGGCACGGAGACATTGGTGGACAGGGATTCAGAGATTTTGAGATTTTGAATCAAGCTTTACTAATTTGATATGCATGGAGAATATGCATAAACTCAGATGAGGTTTAGGTCAAATGCATGGATGCAAAGTATTATCCCTGTACTAACCTGCTACATGCCAGTAAGTAGGATAATTATTCTTGGGCGTGGAAAGGCTTACAGAAGAATATAGATTTTATTAAACAACATAGTTGTTGGGAGTGGGGAAAGGTAATCAAATAAAGATTTGGGTTGATGTGTGGATAATTGGTCTGGATTGCCCACGGCCTACCAACTGCAAGATAAGAAGCGAGAAATAATGAAGATTTTGTTTGGGGTCAAGGAACTGATTATGCGGGAAAGTAATTCTTGGAATACATATTTGGTTCAATATCTTTTTGAACCAAATGTCGTTAAACTTATCTAAGGATGAGAATACCAAGAGCTTCTGAGGACAAGCTGATTTGGAAACTGACTAAAAATGGTGTGTTCACACTTAAATCAACTTACAACAAGTTGTTTGAAGCAAGTCTAGGTGGTGTACAAGTATCAACTAATATCCAAGGTACTACTGTCAGATATAATGAGTTATGGAGAATGCAGACCTGGCCAAGAGTGAGACACTTTTTCTGGAAATGTGTAAGTGATATTCTCCCGACAAGAGAACGTCTAGCGAGAGCTTGCAGATACATTAACAAGTCATGCCATTATGTAATCAACATGAGGAGAGTCTAATGCATGTTTTGTTTTTTCAAGAGTAGTATGGATGGAAATTTGTGGGGGAAGTAGTGTGCTCACGAGGGGCCGGGGGGGGGATTATTTTGCCATATGGAATGAACGGTGCAAAGTTGTTTTTCAGAGCAAGAAAGTTGATTCAAGAAGTACCGCTAGGAAAGCTATTAGCTTTGACAATTATTTTGGCAAACTTAATATGAAAACAGTGACACCACTTACTGTATCGCATAATCATGCCATACAACCTGCAATCTGGAAACCCCCTTTTTCTCCATTTTTATCTATAAACTGTGATGCTTCATTTGACAATAATACATGATTAAAGGGTGTGGGTCCGGTTTTACGTGGTTTTGCAGAAAAATGGTGGGGATCTTTTGCAAAATACTATGCAGGAGTAGGAGATTCTGAACAAGCAGAGTGCCTGGTAATTTTTGAAGTTGTTACTTAGTGTAAGGAGATGTGAATCACTCATGTCATGTTTGAAAATGATTTAAAGAACATATAAGGGTATATTAACAAATCCTCACTGGTCTTAGCTTGGGAAAATGAATGCATTCTGCTAGATGCCTTGGATGTGATGAAGTGTTTCCCACAAATTATTATAACTAGTGTTGTTAAATTTCTCTAGGAAATATAAAGAATTTGGTAATCATATTTATTGCGTCAGTCTTTTGAAAATATTTCTAACAATAAATAACATTCGCCAATATCCGTCTTTTAATTTATGAAATATGACAATTCAAAATTTTAACACTAAAGGATAAATAAAATAAAACTAGATTTTGTGCCCGGGCGTAGCAAACTTGGTTCACCAATTCAATCTACAACTACAAATAGAATGACATAATTATGCACCAACTACAAATATAATGCATCACTGCCTCTTTCTTTGAACCATATTTTTGATTTGGTAAAGCTCGACTTCGCCTCACCCCGTCCTGTCCCGATATGATTTGGTAAAGCTCGGCTTCGGCTTCGCCTCGTCCAGTCCCGATATGATTTGGTAAAGCTCGACTTCGGCTTCACCTCGCCCCGTCCCGATTTGATTTGGTAAAGCTCGGCTTCGCTTCGCCTCGCCCCGTCCCGATGTATTTTTGATTTGGTGTCGCCAAGTTTCTGCACAAAATTGGGACTCCTGAATGAGTCCAATTTTGTGCACACTCCTTTAAAGAGTGTGCACGTAACAAATAGATTTCATTGGTCCTCCTTAACTGACAGTTATCCAATTTTTTATATTAATTTTTATTCTGTTTTAATTTAATTTAAATATAATTAAGGCAATAATATCTTATCTCTTCCTGGATATATAACCCTTTCCTAAATTATATGTATTCACCTTCTCTGGAATATACGAATTAATGATTCAAGGAACACCTATGAAAGATCAGTAAAATGAGCTTCATAGATTTCTTTGAACGATTTCTATATATTTTTGGATTTTACATGGGAGAAACTTGTTAAGAGAAACAATCCCTATATGGCTATAGCGGTACCAAATATTTTGGGGTACTCCTAGTTCGACAATTAACTATAGCAGATGTAATTAACTCACAAACGATTATCAGGCCATGATCGATTCTGATGCTCTTTTATCAAGTTCGATAATTCCATGAAGGGAATTGTTAATCTAAAGTCCAGATGCAAATCTCTCTCTCTCCTTAAAATTTTTTTTTATGGTCATCATCATTCAAGAAAGATTTGATGTATTTTGGAAGCATTGATTTTGCATATTTAAAACCTGTACATATAATAGAAAATGTCAGCTGTTGATTCAGGGATACCATAAAGTAGAAACTCGGTACCATGTTTAATTACATTACTTCTGCAATTTTTTCTATTGACCTGTTAGGAAATATCTACAAATATGGAAGTTGAGTTATAATTAATTACCGTTTTTAGGCTTTGTAATCCATATATTTAAGGATAGGATACTAGTATCTACCGTTTTTAGGTTTTAATTGAAATAAAATAAAACAAAATAAAGAATTTAATAAATAGTTAACGGTTGGTCGCCAACCAACCAATAGAATTAAGGGTATATTAATTAAATACCCTTAGTTTTGACACCCAATAAATATACCCTTATACAACAATATAAATACCCCTATCATTTAAAAACCTTATCCATTAAAATATAGATTACCTTAATACCCTCATTTATAATATTATTTTACATTTAAAAAACCTTATCCCTTAAAAAATTTCTTTTTCTACTACTTCACATCCACCACCACCACCACCCGCAGCACGCCGCCACCACCACTGCACCACCACCACCACCACCACTAATATTCCATCACCGCCATTAATATTCCGCCGCCACCACCACCATCACCATTGTTGATGCTGTCGATGTTGTTGCTGACGCCGCCTCCGGCGCCGCCACCACCACCGCCGCCATCAAAATTAGGTGTCAACAACTGAAGTTGATCCAAAAAATCAAAAGTTCAAAAATAACTTTACTAACTAATATTCAGTGTTTTTTTTTTTTTGCGTCAACAATCGAAGTTGATCCCAGTGAATGGAATCAACAACCAAAGTTGATACAAAAAGTAGAACTTAGGAACAATGTTTCCAGATTATAGTGTCAACAACCAAAGTTGATCCCTTTAAGTGGGATCAACAATTGAAGTTGATCCCATTAAGTGGGATCAACAATGAAAGTTGATCCACAAAAAATGAGATCAACAGTTAGAGTTGACAGCATTTATACGAGTCTATCTACTGTAAAAACCAATAAACCTGAAACCTTCAAACTGACATATCCTTAAGAAACACAAGAGTAACAAAAATTTCTACAACAACCATCAATGATACAAAAAAAACGAAATGATACATAGGAATGAGTGAACTTGGCGTGAGTCGAACACGCATCATCTGACGTGGAGTCAGTCATGCTACCATTGCACCACAAATTCAACATTCGAAGAACTATACATCTATAAAATCCGAAGACACAACCAGTACCATCAGTCAAATAACAATACACAAACACAAACCAACAAGAAAATCAAGCTAATTTTTTAACAAACATGATTTAAACTACAAACACGACTATACTAATCCAAGAAAATGTTGTCAACAATAGGAGTCAGTAGTTGATCCCATAGAAAATGCTGTCAACAACAAGAGTTGATCCCATAATGGAATCAACAACATTAGTTGATCCATAAAAAGTGGCGTCAACAAAAATAGTTGATCCCATTTATGGGGATCAACAACAGTAGTTGATACTTGTGAAATTGAACATAAAGAGTAAGGTAACCGAAGTAGTAGTAGTTACCTTAAAGTTTTCTTTGAAACAAAGAACTGATCTTCTTGTATTTATCATTCGAGCCTCACCACCACCACCACAATCACCACCACCACCACTATAACAACTTCCACTACCACCAGTACAACACCAAATAAACACAAGTCACCTAAACCATTACCAGTAAACAATTGAAACACAATCAAAATCACAAAATCATTGACACATATACTAGTGCAATCAAATGTACATTATTGAAATCAGATCCAGTCATTACCGTCAATAGTTGATGGAGTAGTATTCAGCAACTTTTCGTCCAACCTCACCACCACCACCACCGCCGCCGCCAGCAGCGTACAATATTTCCAACACCACAAGCAACCAGAATCACCATTATCTTCATGACCAACTTAGGTTAATCCAGTTGATATTGAAAGTGAATCTGATGTTTCTCGTTGATTCATCGATATAAATAGGTTGTTTACGATGTCGTGTGATGATGGTGGTGGAAGACTTGATTTCAAAACCTAAAAAATCGATCTGGATTTCTTTGAATTTGATTTCTGATAAATTAAATCTTCGATTTAGGTTTTTCATGCTATATCGATCTAAATCAAGTTAATCCTAATATATATTTTTCGATTGGTTTGTTGATGATTCTGTGGTTGCGGTGGTGGAGGTTGGATACCAGCGGAATCGATTGTTGTTGATTGTGAAGAAGAAGAAGATGATGATGGTGACGACGGAGATGGTGATGGTGGTTGTGGCACTGGTGTTGGTTTTGGTGCTGTTTGTGGTAGCGACGGTAGAGATGCTGGTGGTGGTGGGAGCAATGAAGAAGAAGAACAGGATACGAAGAAGAAGACGAAGAAAACGATATGTTTTGACGATGGAAGAAGGGCAAATATGGAATAGATAAAAACCTTAATGGACCCCTGATGGGCTTAGGAATAGAGAGGGGTATTTTTATTGTATGATAAGGGTAGTTGTGAAGCCCTTGAAAAGGAGGGTCATTTATATAATTCCCACTAGAATTAATTTGTTTTGTGCACACTCTTTAAAGGAGTGTGCACAAAATTGGACTCCTCCTGAATTTGGTTTCTCTAACAGTCATCATTACAAAAAGCCATCCGACTCATATCTTTAGTTCAATACACAAAACAACTTAATGTTCCAAGCATGAAAACAGGTACGTGCTTATTTGACAACTTAGGTAAATACCTTAATTACTTTTCAAAATTTAGATTAACATTATCACCTTAATTACATTATTGTCTTTGTTTAGCCAATTCATATGAAATGGTTTTGAAGTTCAGCTACATGTTAGTCCTTTTACACATTAATATCTAAACAACCAAGAGCTAAGCTTTATTTTCCTTAGCAGCAACACCAGCATGTCGAAGTCGTTCGGTTTTTTTAAGTAGACGCACCACCAGCATGTCTACGGAGACATTTAGTTTCCTAAATAGGCGACATGTCCAAACTTTTCTCCAGGAGGTGCATCATGGCAAACACTACTGGCATGTATGATACCATGGTGGTTGCCTCTTCCACTAAATTAGTACGTAAACTGCAAAATCTTCTAATTCTAACAGTGAGAACTACAGGTTGAGATATAATAAAAATAATTGTACTAAACTACATATGATAAACAGAATCCCAATACCTACAACCCGCGATATGGGAAACAAAGATGGATCAAATTAATCAACAAAAACTAATGACTTACATAAGTATCCATAAATTGATCAATGTTTTTCCACTCTTTCAATAACGTCAACAGTAGCTTTTCCCTTATCAGTCTTCCCTTTCAAGACGTAAGAACTGCACCAACTTGAACTGCATAATGAAGCGCGGTTGCATCATCCTAGCCACATACATTTTCATTACTTTCATATTATAATCTAAAACTAACTTTAAGGAAACTGTTCGAAATATTTAAGATTTTCCTGATTTTATCTGTAGCATGAGGACTTGCGCATTTTCTTAAAAGATGACTAATAACAGGCTCTTTTGTTACAAAACCTATTCAAGCTCATTTGACTTCAATAAAATAAACAAACTTTCATACACTGAAGCATTTTTACAACAAAACTTGTGAATAGTATAAAATAAACACAAAACTGAACTATGAGTGCATGCCCTTTTTAGCAAAGTGGATAGTATAATACTTGTGAATCCAAAAAAAAAAAAAAAAAAAAAACACTCCATAAAAATTCTACTGTTGTCTTTTTACTACAACTACCCTGTGAATAAGCAAAGAAATTGCAGCAAAGTATTTTGCTAGATACTTAATTATGAGTGAACGGTGAATCAATTCCTATTCCTTTCGCTGAAACATCAAACATGTTCACACCACTCATGCATGACCAAAGATTCCTAACATACCTTTTCATGATTAATTGACTATGACATTGAATTAAGAAATTACAAATATAGAGACGCCACAATATCAACCCGCTTCGCAATGGAAAAGGCCACATGCCTTTGTGCCCCATATGGATTACGCAAAGATTCTTCCATATGGATTGTGCCTTGGTGAACCCCTGCAGTAATGTCTTATAGAGCAAGGGGACGAAATATGTTTTGTTACGGAAACAAAAAGATGCAAAAGAGGAAGTTCTGAATTTCCAAAGTATCAAACCCACAAATTGTTTTTCCAAGGATCAACCTAGTCATAAAATGCTGCATATTTTTTTTTAAATAACGAAACTCACACTTGGCTGGAAATACCGGCTGAATCTTTTAATTGCCAACTTTTGTGATGCCACACAACTCAGCAAATTGAACTACTGCAGAACCCTAAACATACATACATTTGGTTCAATTCCATTTACCACTTTTATGCTTGTTAGTACTGAAATCATCATCACTGCTATATTCACGAACCAACTGAAAGTAAAACAAAACCAAAACAACGGTTAGCTAAGCAAACAGATTACCCTACTTGATGTCTATTGAATCAAGTAATAACTTATATGTAAATAGGTAGAATCTAGATGATCATATCAAGCGAATCTTTTTTAGCTGTAAAAAATTCTTATTGAAATCAATAAGATTTTATTTTCAAGAACATGATCCTAGTTACTGCTTCTTCTGTTGTATTTAAGATTATACGTGCATATGAGCAACAAAACACCCTTTTATCAGCTTCCCAAAGATTTCAGAAGTGTTTAATTAGTCGAGCAATCAAGCTTGATAAGAAATCAGAATAGCCTCTTCAAAAGTTATATTGGATGTTCACGGAATGAAATAAATAAAATTGCATGCTTCAAGTAAAAAAAACATCTAGGGCATCAAAACAATACCTGAGAAGGAGAATAAGTGGGAAATAAAGATAAGTCCTGAGAAGTTATATTTCTGTTCCTGCTGGTGTTACCTTGGGTTGTTTGTTGAGCTTTTATGTTAAGCTCATCCACTTCTTTCTATAAAAACACTAAAACACGGATTTTCAAAAACCCTAATCAAAAACAAATTAAAAATCCATATGAAATAGAGTAAGCAGACTCAAACTTATCAAACTTACATAATCCTAAGAGTTTCTAACAAAGAAAATGATAAACAAACTCAAAGTAAGCAAAATCCACACAAACCCATAACTTAAAACATCTATTCCAATCTAAATCTTTCATCACATGCATTGGATTTTATTATTCATCGGAGCAAAATCTTCAATTAAGTGTCCTGATTTTATTATTTACCAGAGCAAAATCTTCAATTAAGTGTCTTCTGTCCCATTGACCTACAAAATCAAAACAAAAATAATAAATCAACAACTAATTAACCCCAAAAAAAAATATAGACTCATTCACCGTGGCCTTTCTGAGGACTTATTAAAGTACTGTTAACAAAGCTCACCAGCGAAATCAAGAAATACCCATCAGAAATTGTAATTTCTGATAACTTATTAAAGTTTCTAGCGACTTTATGGAGTAACTGATTGAAAAGAGAATTAGTTAAAATAACAATACCTTATAAAATCAATTAAGAAACAACATTAATCTCCGCAACAAACCAAAAAAAAAAAGTTAATTAGAGACAACAAAAAAGAACACGGTGATATAGCAAAACATATTTCATCATTATCATGCTTAGGGTAAACCCTAAATCGGATTTAAAAATACATAGTAACCTAAAAATGAAAATTGAATCAGAAATTACCTGAAACGTATGAAAAATAAGAAAACAGAAACACTTATTACCTGCAATAGATAAAAAAACCTAGTTGACCATGAAAACAACAGCAGTAGACAATAAAGAGATTCTCAATTATAATCGAATCCACAGATGCAAACAGAGATAGATATGATACCTGAAGGTAAATCAATGAAGAAAATAAAAGAGGTAAAAAGGGCTTCGCAGATTAGGAAGAAGGTGGAGGCATAGCTAGATCGAATAATAGAAGAGAGGTGGTTTGGTTCTAGGATTTTAGGTTTTTTCTTTTTTCTTTTTTTTTTTACGGTACAACACATAGTTAAGCCGGGTTTTTTATTTTGTTTTAAGTTTGGAAATTTTGTGAGAGAAAAAATTTAAAGGAAAAAGAGAAAATTTCTCTGCAATTTGGTGTGGAGAGAGAAATTTAGAGCAATTAGGTGAGGGGGTGGTGTTCACTTTTAACGTAAGGGGGAGTTTCCGTCACCACACGACGTGAGGCCTTATATGGCTTAGGATTTTAAAGGAGTTAAATATTAGAAAGCAAATATCTCGTGGTTTCTTTAAAAGTTGTGCAAACTTGAAGTAGCTAAACTTTCACGAAAGGGGGAATACTTAATTCTTTTTTAATAAGGCTTCAAAAAATATGGATCTTGAGATAAATCTGAAAGGGTTCATTTTAATAAGGCTTCAAAAAATATGGATCTTAATTTTTTTTTAATTGTTGACTATCTCTTAATTTTTTTTTAATTGTTGACTATCTCAATTTGAACTAAAGAATTAAATTATGCTTCAAAAAGAAAATAGGGAATTAAATTTTAATAATGTTTTGAAATTAACACATCTAATGTTGAGAATCTTGAGATAGATGTCAGCCTAAAAAAAAATATGGTGATCAGCGGTCTTTTAGATCTCTCAACATATATTAAAAGTGAGCTCTAAAAACTGGATTTTTTTCTACGAGATCAATAGCACAATTGTAAAAATGAACTAGGAAATGCCAAAACTGGCTCACTTATTATGGAAATTTATAGTAGGGTGACGCAAGGGAATACACAAAATCTTTGGACTAGGAAACTTTACACCATAAGGATATTATATCTCTATAAGCTTTGCTGTATTTTCACTATCTTAAATTGTTCCTATGAGCAGCCATTTATGTAAACGCAGCATAAGAGGAGAGAAAGAACGTAGAAAAGAGGAACAGAACCAGAAAAAAAAAATTGTGAAAGAGAGGAAAAGACATGACGAAACTGTACAGTATACTTGACAACTATACAAAGTGGCGTTATGTGCGAGTTACAGGACCTCCTGGGAGTGACTTCTTAATATCTCCAGTGGTGGCAGTTGGCCCTACAATTTCCAGTCTGCCTCAAAATCAGTAGTAGTAGCACTACTGCTACTGGGTAGTCTTGCCGAAGTAGACTGTGGAGGTGGTGCTGGGAGTGAGTATGTGATTCTTGATGACGAGTTCTCAATAAGACCTGCCACTCCAGCAGCAGCTGATTGCGCATTTGAAGGAAGAAAAAGGTCATGTTTTTGGTCTTTATAAGCGCTCCAAACCTGCAAGTGGAAGCAAAACAATATTAAAGCTACCGTAGCTTAGCAATTTGTAAGAGATAGAAGACCAATGACGTAACCTTTTTTATCTGTTTCAGCTCAAGCATTGAATCCTATATCTATATACAGAGATCACTAGAACCATCTACCTTAGGGGTTCTGTTGGTACTTGGTACCACATGGAGAAGGTCCAAGCATACTTAGATATGGAAAAGATCCAAGCATACTTAGAGAGAAGATCCAAGCATAAATTCAATTGATGTTGTAAGAGAGAGGTTGGGCAGACACCACACCAGGTGATGCTTCAGTATTTCAGGAATAAAACATAAGATGTAGGAAAGCCAAGAACTTACATCAGAACAGTTCAATATCTCACGAACTTTAGTACAATGGGCTCCTTCTGTTGCAAATGCATGCAAGACCTGCATATATAACATGAAGGATAAAGAGGCCACAAAGCTGAAACGACCATGCATGAATCTTATTCTTGATTTTTTACGTAGCCTAAATCACATATAAGTCACAAAAAAACTACCTCAATTGCAAGGACCCGTCCAACAGAAGCCTCAGACTCATTCCACTTCATCTGAGAGCAAAGCCCACTCCTTCCTCCAGCCCTCCAGTCAAGAAGACCAAGAAGCACCTCAACAAGACCAACCCTACAGTATTCAGTAAATACACCAACATCATTAACTGAAAAGTGCAGAGGTTTCAACATATGGGTGATTCTACCATAGAAAACTACTAACTTCAGTCCTTGAGCAACAAGTGCATCTCGAGCTCGATTTCCAGCAACGACTACACGTTTTAGAGTCTCAAGGGCTAGTATACTGCCGCCTTGCCATCCAATTGCTTTCATTAGCAAGGGAACAACCTGTAAGCAAGATAGTTGAGACACGAGAAAATATGTCAATAACTTAGGTCCACGGATAGAACATGACTTTATATCACAAGATTCACTAATATACCTGAGGAGTGCCCACACTTGTTGCAGCCATGGCTTCTGCACAAGTTGTACTTGCTGCAAGTTGATGTAAAACACGCAGACAACTAAGACGAACACGTTCTTGTGGAGTTGGCACAGTGGACTGATTTTGTTCATCATCGGCCTCATACACATCCTCCACGCTGACATGATCTCCTTTTCTCATATCCCCAGAAGACATGGACTCTCGTCTGCCCTCATAAGCCATTGCAGCGACAAGTTTTGGAACATATCCAAGAAATCCAACATGATCAGCAAGAGCAGGATGCACTCGCAGCAAGGAAACTAGTGCAGCAGAGAGAAGCAAGGGGAGCTCGGGATCAACAACAACTTGCATGTCATAATGAGTGGCAGCAACAGATGAAACATATTGATCCAGAAGTCCTTCCAGGAATCTTTTTGGATTTCTTAATGGAAACTTGGGGTCTTTGAGGAATAGCCTTACATAAATCCCGCCAACCTGCGGCTCATCTCTCATTTCTTGCGGCCCTGATGCTTGTTCAGGTACATCCCAATCAACAACACGGCCTTTCATCTGCTCCCGATACAGATCTAAAGCCATTGTTGCAATTTGCGCAGATAAAGAAGCTGCCATTGCGGATGTCCAAACAAGTTCGGGTGTTTCTGTTGTTTGTTCAAGAGCAGCTATCACCGCTTCACCAGGCCCATCCCTGATAACAGATACCAAACCATCTGGAAGAAACCTTGCCAGAGTTATTGACACTCTAGGCCCATGCATCGGCTGGACAACAAGCTTTCCTAACAACGATGCAGCTGCAGCTCTCTGTTGTAAAGGAATTTCTTCTGCAGATACAACATTTCAGCATGCACAACACTTTAATTATTTATATATTTTAACAAATTGGTACTATCTATTAAGGTAAAAATGTTTACCTTGCGAAGGCAAAAGTAGTTGAAGAATATATACAACACCACCATGCTTAGCAGCAGCCCATGCAAGTTCAGGGGTACTTGCCAACGCGTAAAGGACATGGAGAGCCCCTTCTCGACAACTGGGAGCACCATGTAGCATCTGTAGTAGAAGGAGAAGACTTGTACGATCTGCAACCATAGCCTCCAGGCAAGGAGCATACATGGTCAAGAGTGAGAGTATACTTAGACAAAGTTGAGGAATGCTGCTTTTTGATGCAACAGGCACAGAAAAGCATTCAAAGAGAGGTACTAGCTGCTCTTTACTAGAGAATATAGCAGCCAGACTTGGGGCGCTTGTCAGTAGATTCTTAAGAGAAGTTAAACCGATTTGAAGGTTTTTAATCAATTCCAAGTCCTCCTCGCTAGTTACTTCCCCTTCACCAACAGCTGAAGAGTCAATGTGAACTGTTTCATCAACCGTGCCGTTCTGAGGATCAGATGGCTCTAAGGATGAATTACTAGTACTCATTTTATTCTCAAGATTAACATCTACTACACAGTGATTATGAACAAGTTCTGAGATATAATCAATAAGAGCGGCACCGAAAGCTTCTGCATTACTGATTTCATAATCAGGTTGGTCGTTATATACCCTCAAGTAAACATTTCCAACATGTAGCTCTTTTGACAGCGCATCATATGTGAAGGCATATGACTCTTGCAAGTCATAGGAACCATCCGGACCTTGGCTTGCTCGCTGCTTATCCACAAATTTCAGCAATTCCGCCCGGGTTGTTGAGTTCCAAATAATCTGTGCATTTACAAGAATTATGAGACCAGTTAACAAAGTGACCTATAGATTTAGACTCTAATGAGGCTCCTAACCAGTGTTGATATTATTATAGCACATAAAGTGAACCACAAATACGTGATTAAAATGCATTGTACAAACAGAGGTGACCATAAATTACCTCTGGGGTCTCCAAGTTTGAATTTAAGCAAGACAGGAGATCCTTAGGCGCCTGGTCTTTCAACATATCGGCAAGCTTAGGTGTAAGCAAAGATTTTATAGATTCAACTGCAGCCTGATTATAAGGTGTTGAAATTCCGTCAGCAGAATACCCACCAAGTCTTGATAAAGCCTGCGATGCTCGAACAGCATGCAAGTTCTTAGCAATCTGAACACTTGCACCAACACCATGTGCCTCTGTTGCATCAGCTTCATCTGCAGTTGAGTCATACTGAAACAGCAGAGGTAAGAGATACCTGAAAAACAGGTTTAGATCCCGGTGTTGGTAACAATTAGATTAATACAAGATAATATGTCATTTTGTACCGACAATATTGGCTTTTTGGTGAAGACATTCAAATAAATGCCCACCGCCATTGAAAAACCTAATCCTAAGCTTCTAACTCTCTCAAACCTTGTGCAAGTTAAGAGTCCTCGGCATCAACCCCTTCAACAGTATCTTCAAGCCACTGTTTGCTTCTAGATATTTGGGATGATACAATTGTTTCAAAAATGAGGAGGTTACAAAATAAATCAGATCAAGCACCACCACTTGACTTGAAGCATGTATATAACCCATGCATAAGATCCTCCTAAAATTAGGATATTAAAGGTATCTTAACATTTATACCAAACGACAATGATAACTACTATTTCTGATATAATTATTGAACACAGAAAAGTATAGGTGGCAAGAAAAAAATGGATGAAACATGTCAGACTTTTCAAGATGCCGACATGATTCATGAATGAAAATACTTGAAAATCATACGACTCCAAAGCATAATCAACACGATAAAGAACCAACTAACGCTACTATGCTTGCAAAACTAGATATCTTAAAAGATGAAACGCAACTGTGAAGGAGTATCTCAGCCAATAATATATTAGCACTTACCATAAAACGCCAGCTTTCAGCAAAGCATCCTGCAATTCAGATGATACTGAAACATGAGCTGCCGTCTGTAAGGCAGCATCAACAGCAGCAGGCACAAGTTCAAGTTCTGTGGAGTGCACAATATCCTCAATTAGGCCACCAAACCTCAGCAACTCAACTCTGGCATTCTCAAACTGACTCAAGACTGCATAAGTCCGGATAACATTTGTAACAATGATAGCAGAAGATTCATTGGAAGGAGTAGTTGGCTGAACTACACACATGCATCGTGATAGAAGCGTGGCAAGAAGTGGTATTCCACCATCCCTCACAAGCTCTTCTCCATTTAAGGAAGAGGATGCACATCTGAAATAAGAGAAGCAAAGGTCATATTAAGAACCATAGCACTCAGTAGAACAAAGAGTACGCTGCTTGCTGGTGGGGACACTTACGTCAGCCATATGAGCTCTGATGCTGTGACAAGAAGAGGTGCTCTATCTGATGTAAGGAAATTGCTTTCATCCTTGTCCACGGTGACTGCATTTAGCAACATTGGATAACCAGCATACTTAAAAGGCTCCAGAACACTCCCATATCGGCGGTATAATATACATTGTCCCTTCAGTAAAAGCAACAACCTCCATGGTTGCGGGCCTTGCAATCCTTGCATTGTAGCCTGAAATTGAATCATAGAATGTTTTCAGAAGAATTACCGTAACAAAAAACAAAAGTAGTTTCCTGGAATATGCTTCCTGTGAAAGTATAGAAACAAAACAAGTTGGATTCAACTAGTACACAACACGTAACTTCGATCAAAACTCTCTAAAACATAAGGATGGCAACAATTGTACTATATATTACTAACAGATTTGTATAAACTGATAATGCAGCACAAGCCTACAATGCCATCTTTAAGGTGGGTCGTTAAGGTGCAAGGAGGCGCACAATGCGTATTGTATCATAACTTATACACATGGGTGATAAAGTATAACTACAAATGGAAAATACAAATTACATAACAAGACAAACTTTAATTAAACTTACTTTCCTAGAAACAACACAGTGACCATTTGTGAGGTCATTATGTTAAGATGCATAACATTGATCAAACCATAACATGTCTAGATTAATTGACAATAAACAGACATTTATAATTTTAGCTTTTGCAGTCAAACTAGGAATCTAAAGATAAGATACATCTACTTAGATATCAAGATGTGCAGGTCAATCTATTCTGCAAACCCTGAATCTCTAGAACAATCCAACAAAGATGGTTAACCCTATCGCATTGTTCTTGGATCACTCAGTTAGCCTGGATATCATGATGTATAGGCTAAAGTCTGTAACTATAGTGTCGGAATTCGTAAGGGTGTTAATCTTGGGTCACTCAGACGCATCCTCCAACAGACTTTTTGTATGTAGGCAGGTACCCCTGTTACAGATAGAGATGTACTGCATCTAAATCTTGATCCACTACTTCAAAATTTCTTAGCATTCTCGTACTGACTGACTGACTAACCAGATTTCTATATTAGGCTAAGAACATCACTCATGATACCTACCTTAAACTATACAGTCTATGCCAAGAGGTCCAAGACAAACTAATGTATACCTGTAGTCGCTCATATGCTTTCTGTACAGCAAGAAATTTCTCCCTCCCTTCAGGATTTTTATCAGGATGGTATCTCATGGCAAGTTTCCGGTATTGGCGCTTTAGCTTTTCCTCATCAATATTCTCAAACTGCTTGGATGCATTACTGATATCCCCATTAACTTCAGCGGACTGCTTCTTATCAGCAGTCTCACCAGACACATCTTCCAAGGATATCTCCAGTATTTTGCAAGCTTCTTCCTCAGAAAGATCCATGGGCCTTCTGGTTAACTCTTCTCGCCACATTGCTAACAATGACTGTAAGAACTCAACATGTTCAACAATTGGCCAATTAGGGAAACGAATCTCATCGCATAAGTTGTGGAGGTAGTAGCGGTGACACCACATTTCATCCCTCAACTCAGGATAAGTCACCGGTGGCATAGGAGCATAATCGTACAATGAATGGCAATGCTGCGACAATTTCTGAGGAAAATCTCCAAGATGCTGCAGAACCTGTTAAAAGATGCATTCATATGAGCTCCGATTAAATGAGAACTTCGTATTTAAATATAACAAAAACCATACCTCAAATTGAACCAAAAAACAAATGGGATAAGCAATTATCCCATTCTTGTGGTACCTGACAAATCAAATGTTCAGCTCGCATCTTGTGTGTCCAGATGATCTCTGGGGTATCAGAGTCGGAAACCATTGCTGCTGCAAAAGCCGCCGGACCACTACGCTCCAATACATACAACAGGGATTCTGGAAGATGCCCTCCCAGTACACTACGCTTTGCCAAAGGCAGGGAAGAGGAAACTGCCGCCTCTTCACCACCATGGAATGCTTGATGGACATGTGTTGCGGAAAAAAGTTGAGCAATTGAGAGAAGATTGGATCCAGGATACGCCAACGCAAAGTAAAATGCACCTGTGCTATAAAGCCGTACCATTGCCTTCGGATTTCTTGTGACAACAGCCCTTAGCAAAGCAGCAGCAACCTCAACAACACTTGGTTCTCCAGTAAGCAGAGCCTGAACATTGTCGTACACAAGGATTCATAAAGAATACAGTTCAGCATATATTTCACAAAGGCATGATAAATAAGCAAGACGGGCTCAGATGTGAAATTTCACCGAGAACCATGATAAGCGCTTTGAGATCATAGGGCTTTTACATTTACGTACTTGCACGGGAGATTGAAATTATAGCAGGAATCGAATTACCATACCATGAACAAACATGCAAGAAATACTACGTAACAATGACAGTCCCAAAAATCTCCATTGGAACATGTATCAACACTGGTATTCGTGTCAGACATGGATACCTCAACAGCTTTGCTAGCTGTTAAGTTTAATATTTTCACAACATAGTTCCATAAGGTACGAAACATTAGAAGAGAGCATGGAAGAGAACAAGAATACACATGGCTGTTTTTCCCCTTCAATATAAGCACAGATGTGGCCATTTTATTTCCTAAAAAGAATGAAAGCAACTGACCTGCATCATTGTTATATAGATGGTACCATGTTATCTGATCACCACACAACTCATTTATAGGAAAGATTACGTATAACCATCACTTATAATCTTACTCATAAATGAGTTGTATGCTGAACAAACAACGTGACACCATCTAACAGTGATACATCAAGTATGGGTAAAATCATATATAACTAATACAGTGGATCTCATGTCCATGTTTTCTAGTTTTTCTCAAACCTTGACGAAGAACCCGTGTCGATACTCGTACCGTATCATTGTTACACAGAAGAAATACTTTTTACCCTGACACAGAACTTTCACAAGTAAACTTGTATTCACCATTCTCTGGCGTTATACTAGACAACTCAAAACAAAATAAATCCATGTTCCTCGATTAATAAGTAGAAACAATCAGATTCTCGATTAATAAGTAGAAACAATCAGATTCAATTTTCCAACTCTCCAGTATAGTCATCTAATAGACCAAAGCTAGTCCAGGTAAAAATCTCAACCTGGATCTATGCTTTTCAGTTTAGGATCATAACCAGTGATAAGTCATGTAACAGTCAGTACAAATCAGTAGGTATGACGAAATCTCACTCTAGGCTGAACTAAGATTTATAAACAAAACAGGGTCTAACTTCATGTATGGTCTGTGGTATCCTTCTTATACCTCATACAGTCACGTGCCACCTGCATCCAAAGATCTAACTTTTCTAAGCATCCAGGGGTTGGCTTAAGTCCGTAATGTCAACAAGTCAGACAGGTCCCAGGATCATAATTGACTCACTGAAGATAAATGTAAATCTAGCTCTAGGCGTACGACATCCCACATGTTTCATGCTGCCCTGGCTATCAAAGTCATTCCACTGAACAGACATGAATTGTTAAAAGTGCATCTCTGTGAGGTGGTATGCACTGGTTCATCTAAACTACCAAGTCAAGGAGTAGCTAACAATTGAGTAAGTTTGGTACAAAAACCATCAAGGCATCAACCCACTGAAAACTTTATGTTCTTTTCCTACTCCATTAACAAGACTTGCAGTTTTTCATTAGCACAAGTTTTCGAAAAACCCACTAGTTTAGTTATACATCTTACCTGTGCAACATGAGGAATGCACCGCGGACTTGACAGTATACGCTTCACTCTTGGCGTTGGAGTTACGATCTCACCGGCATCATCAAGATCAGAATGCGCAGAAACCATGCTGTGTAATATGGATAAAGCAGCCTCCCCCACCTAAACGCACAATACATCTATTTTCAGGTCTTACAATGAAATATCCAGAGAAAACTATCACAAACCAGCAAATTATCAGATGCTAAAGGAGAACATAACTAACAACCATAACATTATCAAAAATAATAAAAATGTAATAATAAACAATAACATAGATACTAGCATTGTGCATAATAGTAGCAACAATTTGATTAATAACCATAAAGAAAAAAGAATGCAGAAGATACAACAACTTTTCATACATAAATAAATAAAATAATAATAAATAAATAAAAAGCAAATTAACTGCAGCATCACCAGAAGTAACGACAGAAACCTTTTTTATAGGAGGACCTAAAAGGAGGAAATCCCAACAATCTGGGTTGTTCTATTGCCAACTTACTAATTTTGGAAAACACAATTTTGGTACTAAAGCTGTTTTCAGATTTATGTAAACAGAGGAAACAGTTGACTATAGTACAAAAAAGATCATGAATTTATTTCCAACATTAGATTTTGTGCTGTTTTCATAGTTGTATTGCATAACCATTCCAATGAGCAAGGCAGACGTTTCAATATTTTTCTCCCTCTAGTTTCGGAAACAATGGAGGACACCCGGACACAAACTAAAATTGTCTCAAAGTTTCATCCAATACCTGAGTCGAAGTGAGAACAGGAACACGAATGGCCAATGCCCAGCGCAATTCACGAATATCACGCAATTTCTTCCAGTCGGGCATTCCTGATGCCCGACACCTGGTGGTCCAATCGATGGTTTTTTTTGACCAGAACCTTCTAATGGCATCCTTCTCCATGGGGCCAACTTGTGCTCCGTCTTTGTCTATAAACGTCCACTCCTTAAGAGGCTCCATGAAAGCAGTTGCTGCTATGAGATTAGATTGCAAAGGAATAGCTGTCCTTTCAGAAGCTTCATGAGCCACCGTCAGAAGATCCACAGCTAACACACAACCTCCAACCAGAACACAAGCCTCGACGTTTGTCAAAACCTTCATTAACACCTACATTTACAGAGTAAAACAAACAAAAGAAGAAAAAGAGACTGATTATCGATTTAAAAAAAAAAAAAAGACTGAATATCTTTGAAGTTGAAACTGCTAACACTAAGTTTGACTATGAACACGGAGTTCCTGCTTCAAGGTAACAAGGTATAATGTGCCCTTCAGAAGTACGTTAGAAAGAATACCTTCAGAAGAAGAAGTAGGCGATGCCTCAAAGCCCGGTCATCGCTCCTATCTAACAGAACTGTAATGTGAGCAGTACCATCAAATGGGCCAATTGTTTTATAATGCTGCTCATACACGATCGCCATTGCTCTCGCACAAAGCTCTCTAACTGAAGAACCTCCACCTCCTCCAAATCCATCTAATCTTCCCATATCACACCAATCATCAGATGAGCCTAATTCATCAGGAACAGCACCATCTACTGTCAGACCAATGTCTGCATCACATAAGAAGCGATGATACAGTGCTCTAAAGAATGCAACTGGATCACGTAATGGAAAATCTTGTGCACGGCCATTGCTACCACTCTCAAGCAGCAACCGCAGATAATATTGACCAACACAGACTTCTTTAGATAAGCTGGAGTAACCAACTGAGAATTCAGTGTAGTTCCACGAAATCTGAGGTACACTTTCTTGCCCAGTCACATCAGCTGTTGCGCCGCCAGAACCAATGTCTTCGGTACGTTCCTTCTCAATATCTAGCTTATGAACCTCGGCTTGCAAAGACTCTCTTAATTCTTGCCTGGTACGCTCATTCCATATTAAGTCTGCACGGTTATGATCAAGACTAAAAGCTCGCCAAAAATCAGGCCAGTTGCACAGTAACCTGCCAGATCCCACAGGTGTGTTCTCCACAACAACCTGAGCAGGGGCAGGGAGACCTGGAGATCCAACCATGTTGGCATCAGATTCAACGCGACCATATGCATTTAATTCATGTACTTCAGATACAGACACATATGGAGCATCCCCAGAAACCGCAACTAACAAATGGTCAGTTTGAGAAACAGCTGCTGAAGAAAATTCATCTGTCAAGTTAACAGGTGCCGTGGTAACCAAAAATTGATCGGAAACCGGTCCAGAACTAGAATCTACAGCAGATCTCTGATAGTTGTCTGGTCCTCTAAGAGCATTTCCGAATTCCCTGTCTTCAACATTACTAACAGGTGAAAGTTGTTCTTGAAATGCTATAGGTCTCATAGGCCGACCTCTCCTCTGCTGAAGTATACGTCTTTGTCTTCTCCTCATCGAAGTAGCTTCTTGGTTAGGTGGACTTTGTTCATCTTCAGGCAAATTCCCATCGAATTTTGTGTGTAAATACGCAACAAGCCCAGGAGGAAGAACTCTGGATAACAAATCAAGAGCTGGTTGATAAGAATCCGCCCAAAGAGCAACAAGCTGACGGCTAACTTCACGACGTTCGCCAGCAGGAAGGAAAAAGCCGTGCAGTAAGTGTCTTAAGAGAGCACCATCCCGTAAAGCAGCATCGCGCATAGATTCAGCTGCAATCGCATCTTCTTCAGCAATCGTACGCATGATCACAGCCACTGTTTCTCTTACACTCTCAGCAGGGTGTCCAAACAATGAGAACAAGCGACGCCGCAAACCAGCCACTTGACGTAGTAGTTCAACAAAGGTAGTATATTGTGTAGTTTCCCCGTGGGGTTCACATAGCATAGCCTCGAGAACTTCCACAACAGACATTGACAATAAAGGTGATACTGACATAGGTCTCAATCTATTGACAAGGATTGTCACATAGTTGTTATGTGCAAACAATACAGACTTGGTATGCATAATTGTAGCATGTTGCTCCCCTTTTGAGTCCGTCAGTATATTGCTATCACCAGGACCCCCACCAATAAGCACAGCTATCAGTCCCGCTATTTCAGCTGCTACACCTTCTGAACCGTTCCTTAGTAAACCCATTATTCTTCCAACAGCAGCAGGAAATGACATCACATGTGAAGCTGCACTTCTTGATGCAAGCAACCTACGTAAGCATGCAATGAAGCCCATAATAGTTGCAGCTGCTTTAGGTGATGGTGATGGCGGGGGAGGTGATTCGGGAGGAAGATTTGGGGTTGCTGGAAGCATCGTAATTAAGGCCATCAAAGTCACTTCGACTACTTCAATAGTCGGAGGCACTCCACTATAAGGTATGCATGCATTGAATTCCCTTATTCTACGCCATAATTTAGCTCTTGATCCGGGAATAGATCCCCCTTCAGCAACAGCATCTTTGGCAGCTGCAGCTAGATGTTTCAGATGCATGGATGCGCTCTCCATATCAGCTACAGCACGTTGTGGTTCACCAGGAAGATGCTGAAGTTGCAGATAGACTCTACCACATGGTGGATCGATACGATGACCAGGCATAGTCAACCTCGGCAGTACAGGAACAGCGCACTGACCCTACACAAAATGAATCCAAATGAGAACAAATTAACGAACTATAAGGATGGAAAACACAGAAGTGGGAACAAGAGAGGCTGACAACATGAGACACGAATCATAGCCGTAAGTAATTAATTTATAAAGAACAAAAGAAACCACGTCTACCTACTTCCATCTGTAAAACATCCCGAACTGCTGCGAGCAAGCTATCACGAGATGTGCACGTATAAACCTGAAATTTAAGGTACACATCAGCCACTATTTCCTGCAAAGAAATCATTAAGGGATAGAAACCACATACATGAACGGGACAGCCATCATTGAATTCAATGGCAAACATCTGCGGCTCCTCGGCAAAACGAACAAGAGCGCTTACTGCAGATAAAGGTCGAACAATAACAGCCTGCAAAAATCCAATAGAGATGCTCAGCCAAAATTTAAAGAAATTACATCAACATTTACATACTGCGCGCAAATATCCTTTTCTTGATCCATACTCTTTATTTACTCATTTATAACCGCTGGTAAAGGTACCACAGAATAGACCATGTCTTGCTGGTTGTACACCTTAGTTTTATTTTTCAGTGGTGAAGCGACTTAAGAAGTAGAAAAGATAAAGGGCAGGCGAGGTTGATAAACCTAAAAATAATTAAATCACTAGAGCTACCTAGTTGGTTATTAGATTCGATTACAGTTGAAGTTTTCTGGTTTACTGAGAGTGGCTGGATCTAGGGTGGATGATGGTCAACCCGGCAAGCATTAGACTCAGTAGTTCAAGCTAGCCAAGTATACCTGATCCCAACTGATCAAATTATATATTTACAAGTTAAAGATAAATATCTATATTTGCAGAAGTGTGTACACAACAACGTCAAAAGCACAAACGGACAAATACTTATAAAACAGTACAGACGTGGAATGAGTGAACTCATGCAACAACTTTTATATCCGTGATTCAGTAAACCTCGTAAGAATCAAATGTTTACCTCATAATTCTCAGGGCGTCTTTCAACAAGTGATGCCTTTGTCAGAATGAGTTGACGATATACAAAATCACCTTGCTCACCAAGTCCTCCTTTAGGCCCAATTCCCAAACTCAATCCAATTATATTAGCTGTCCCATGAGCAGCAGATCGCAACCTTGTAACAGACCATCCCCCACATGGAGTTTCTTCCGCTCCAACAGCCTCCTTGGCTACATGTTGTACAAGAGGGTTTGAGATTAACTGATGCATAAAAGAAGTGAATTCTGCAGGATATCTAAAGCCTCACTACTAAGCAAGTTTAAGACTAAGTCATCTCATGTGAGAAAAGCAAACTAGCAACCATTTGGCATTGAAGAGTCCATGTGAGTTGATGATGGAAAATTCGGAATAGCATACCTCTTTGCTTAACATACTCTGCAGCCGTAAGGGATTGTGAATTGTCCACGGATAATGACACCCCAACAGAAGACTTTGCAGTTTTAGTCTACAAAGAACGTCATAAGTAAAAAAAATGTCAAAAAATGTCTAGACACTCCAAACAGAAAGTACTGGATAAAAACGGAAATGCATTTGAAATCATGGATTCCAAGAGAAAACAAGGAGATACCGAGATTCACGACAAACACAGGACGTTACAAGGGCAGAAAAGGTTAATCATACCAAGGCTGATATTATAGCTGTGTTTGTGGTTCCTGGTGAAGCTTGAAATGCTTTAGACTTTCTTCCATATAAAGGACAAAGAACAAAGCCTCCATGATCAATACTTTTCTTCCCGTAACCATCACTTAGAAGAATAATGGCAGGTGACTTCATGTCTCTAAAATCTAAGCACCAGCGAAGGTCTCCAGACTGTGTTTCGATGAGTTCAACTCCAACAGCGGTAATTTTCAGTTTCTGCACACAAGAAAATGTCTGTAAAGAAGTCCAACACCAAATAAATTTGAAGTTTCAACAATGAAATAAAGACAAAAGAAAGCGCAAAAAGAGCTAAAGCTCAAAGGATCTGACCCTAACAATAGCTATTTCAATTTTGGGTCCATGATGTAATTTTTCCTTATCTGGTTTTCTTTTACAGTATATTCTAGAATAATGATTCATATTTGCTAATTAGTGGGAAGTCTAAAATAGACAATTCTTGTTAAAGTTGAAGATTGGTATGTGTTCTTTCTACTTTCTTCTTAGACCCAAATATTGGATATGCTAATTTGAGTATTTATATGCCTAAGAATCCTAAAACAACCCGCAAAGTACAAACTTGCGATTCGCAGCGAGAAGTAAAGAATCCTGCAAGTTTTCCAATCATGCCTTCCACTTGTGGGTTTACCTGCCTCTATTTCTCAACCCTTGCTGTTCATTTTACATTCCAAGAAATGTGGTTCAGCATCCTAATCTTAAGCAGAAAACTCTGGTCGCAAGTAGAGCAGATTCAGTGGACAACCTGTTATTATGATTTAATACTGAAGAGTTCCATCTGATGGAGTCTAAGTTTGAGGCAAAATAATAGTAAAAGAATTTTGAAACAAAACTAATCAGAGGAGTAAGTAACTTACAAATGGTGCCCACTGTGCGTTTCTCCTCCGAAGGTGAAGTACAGGAAATTCAGCAACAGCATTAACTCTGTTCAACCTAATTCTGTACAGTTCAGTCAATATACTTGCTCTAAACTTGGACGAAAACTTCATCCCTTTAAATTTCCCACGCCCATCAGTTCTAACATTAATGGTAAACTCTTGAGAATTGTCATCCCTTCCTAATATTGGAAGTGCCCCCTCAAAATCATTTTCAACATCATATGAATTAGTAACATTTAGTGTACCTGGATCCAAAGTTACGATCGAAACATTGGATATGCAAAGAATTCTCTTGTATCGTCCACGCCAAGAATGTTTAACAATTAAATACCTAGCCAAGTACTCCAGTTCCTCTGTAGGATGTGTTGTTGGAGCTGAAGAAGATTCATTAGAAGATGATTGATCCGATGAAGTTGTTGTATGTCGACTTACGAAATCCATTTGTGGTAAATATTCAAGTTTATGATAATTTCGCGCATTAGGGCGAGAAAAGAACCAGAATCCCAAGCCCTCTACAGGACTCTGACGGGACTGATTCGCCCCCAGCGCTTCTAAAATTGATCAAATTCTTTCGACTTCCCCACCACCCAATTTACCAAACCCTAAACAAACACTTGCTCATTCATCCAGATGAATCTTAGAATTACCTCTGAAAATCTCCCCAAAACTGAATCTCGCCGAAAATTATAATTTATCCAAACCATGTATACTGCATTTAGCTAAAACAAAGATGGGATTTCACAAAATTGACCAAATTCAACACCGTTTGAACTTTTCAACCGATCAAAAACTATAAAGTACTGTATTATTTCTTTCAGATACTAATGGAACCACATTGAGAAGAAGCAGATACGATCAGATCTTTAACAGTTTTATCCGATCAGATTTTCAGATCAAAGACATCTCTGAGAAATACTGTCGACAGCGGTGGAATGAGAGAAAGAGAGAACTTAAACACAGGCATACAGCTAACTAACGCAGAGAGAAAAACACAAAGTTGTTGTTGATCATTGGATCTCTCATTATGTCTTTCTTCGAGATTTGTGTGGGTGTTTAAGACTCTCCAACTCCTCTTGGCACGCAGCCACGCACGGTGTGTACTTTAGGTCCATGATTACCGAAGGACTCCAGGCTTGGGGTGGAAATTGGGCGAGGCTTTTCCTAGGAACCGTTTTTTTTTTAGGGACCATGGTTTTTTTGGGGACTTTTTGGGGGACCATGGTCTTATTAGGCCACCTACCCTACAATGTTAAGGGAAGTCATAAAATCATGAGATTACTAATTGGGTCCTTACCCTAATTAAAATTAACCCTAATCTAATAATCGACCCTAATCTAATAACTACCCCTGATTAAAATTAACCCTAACTTAATCTAAAACAAAAACAAAGGAATCTAAACCTAGCCGCACAAAAAAATCAGTTCTCTTCTTCTTCCCTTATTCCCCATTTCAACATCGTCTTCATCGATTAATCGTCGATTCATAAAATTTTTATCGTCGATTAATCAATCGAGTATAAGAATGGTTCGTCGAAAGAAAACCAACCGACTCACACCCGAACGGGTGGCGGGTCCCCCATTAGGACATCTAGCAAATCAGCCAAGTGATTTTGAGATTCATAAAGAAGTGGAACAACCAAGTGAAGCCATAATCCGTTTTAGAAGGGGTGAGTCATATAATGTTAGACGGGTACGCAAGTTAAAAGCCGGGTTGGATTTGTGCGCCATGGGACCGATTCGCAGGTATTTTCCAACAAACCCATACTTTTAATTTGATTTTGATTCGTTTAATTAAATAGAAATCATCAAAATAGGGTTCATATGGAAGTTACAGTGCCATGTTCGGTTAGAACGCGTTTCACAAAAACCCTAGTTTCTTAACCGAACTTCCTGAAAGGAAGAACACGAAGAACAGTTCGGTTCCATAGGATTTAAAATTAGGTTACCGAACTACGAGTTCGGTTTGTTCGCAAAAATTTTGAAAACTATTTTGTAACCGAACTCTAGCCATATTACAAAAAAAAAAAAAAAAATCCAATGTAACCGAACTGTGCTATTTTGCCCACTATGTTGAGTTTTCATTTAACCGAACTTTTACAACTTTGTTCGGTTGGTTCGCCAAAAAAATTGAAACTGTCAAGTAACCGAACTCTACCTATATTACAAAAAAAAAAAAAAAAATCCAATGTAACCGAACTGTGCTATTTTGCCCACTATGTTGAGTTATCAATTAACCAAACTTTTCCAACTCTGTTCGGTTGGTTCGCAAAAAAATTTAAAAGTATCTAGTAACCGAACTCTACCCATATTAGAACCTTGGCTAATTGCATACATGTGGAGTTCGGTTTGTTCGCAAAAAAACTGACAAACCAAACTCTTCCCTAATTTCATATAATTTGGAGTTCGGTTTGTTCGCAAAAAAACTGGAGTAACCGAACTCTTCCCTGGAACACAATTTATTTTTAGAGTCGGCCTATTTTTCATAAACCTTTGCTACTAACCAAACCTTACTACGAGAACCATTATGTTGCGTCTTATTTAGTCAATCATTTATCGGTTAAGCTAATATCTTTTGTTTTCTTGATTAGTGGGAAAGGCAAAAAATCTAACCAAGGATTAGTGGAAGATATGAGAACTCCCATGCCTCGAGGTAGAGTACACTTAGGTGCCGATAAGCGTGGAACCCAAAATGCCAAGTTTGGAGGTGGGTCATTACCGGGTGTTGTCATCCAAGATGGTGTCAATAGAGATAATGTTGACAACTGTTTATGGGTGAAAACTACTCCTGCTGGATTTGGTAATTTGGGGTGTGTGGATGAGGAATGAATCTAAACCCCTAAACAAATGCACTGCGCGGTGAGTGCTTGTAGATTCAGAAATCAATCTGTGCAAGTCCGGCCTAAACCAAGAAATGGCGAGTTCCAGACTTGTTTCGGTCACAAAGTGAAGGAGATGGGGTTGATCTTAGGGAGGGAAGCGAAGAAGGTGTTGAGATTGTGAAGGTGTTGGCTTGCTTATGACTTGTAATGAAGGGTGAACCGGCTTACGAGGATGCAAGCTATCGGTTAGGTGTTTTTTATTAAAACTTGGTTTCGTTTTTTGTCTGGACTTGCTCTTGTTTTTCTCCTGTGTTGGAAAATAGGGAGGAGAACCTATTTATACAAGTCATTGAGCCTTATTCACGTCTCTCGTGGGAAGTGGAGGAAGTGGAGTGATGGAGTAGTGGAGGTGTGTGTTGGTGTTACACGACCAGTCTTGCCCACTTCTCCTGTCATCTCTAACCGTCCATGACTTCCTGACACGTTCTTGTGATGGCGCGTTGCACGCTGCACGCTGTAAACCGCCGAGACCAATACCCCGATATGTATCCCCCGATTTGTGACATGATTGATATCTGGAATGTGTGGATCGTGGATCCATGAAAGGTAGCATGTAATGTTGAATTGAATAACTGCGTTATTCAGGAAGTTGATACTTGTGAAGTATCATGTGTATTTTATGCAGGTACTGCATCCTGGTGTGGTAGAGTGATGGGTGGTGATTACCATGACGCCTCACTTGACCAATTAACTCCTGACCAGGGTTGTATAACCAAGCTGGTGAAGTTGAACGGACGAGATGTTCTTTGAGACACTCATCTGCGACCGTTAATGAATTAGGGTTTTTGAAGAGGTACGCAAGCATCATTCTTTAGCTTGGTCGAAACCAAGCATGGGAAGGTTTTTGGAAAGGACCGACCGGGCATGTGTGTAGACAACATACCGGTGTACACGTCCATATCTCACTATCCCATGAAGGTGCAATCTAGGCCACTCAATTTGACCGGCAAAGAGGAGTGGTGGAGATCGATTTTGTAATAGGAATTTGGTACCGCAAAAAGCCGCGCACCATGCTCACTTCGGCGCGCGTTCCAAGATGGCCTAACTTGGTCGGTCTTGGCCGACCGGTCTGGCGTGTAAGTGGTAGGTTGGTGTTCACGCCTACACCGACTATCCCATGAAAACGTGATCTGAACCACTCAAATCATCCGGCGAAGTTGAGCGGTCGAGATTAGTTTGCGGTTTGGGAGGTGTGACCATGCTAGTTTGAGCGCGCGTCTTGGAATGACCAGTGTGATATGCCTTGGCCGATCGGGTGAGGGGATAGATGGGTCCACGGTGGACATCTTTGGTATGACCCAGACCGCTTAATCTAATCTTGAACCCTCTATTAAACTAGGAGAAGATGGACGTTCGTGATGCTCAAAACCCTAATTTTGGGTTTCAAGGCTGTGCGTCAATGCTTCATTCAGCGTACAAATTGGGATAACCAACCATGGTTGGTCCTGACCGATTGGTCAGGTATGTATGCGGGCCCACGGTGATTGTGTTAACATGCTCCGGGCCCTTTGAATCTACATCTACACCCTCCATCTATACCTGCGAAGATGGATGGTTGAGACTGTTTTGCGACACATGTAATATGCCGCAAACCCTAATTTTAGGGTTTTCCGCCCATACCGCTATGGTTTGGACGTTTTGGCAAGCTAGGTCAATTGGGAGGGAGGCCGACCATGCGGGGTCCGCGTTGGTTGGCAGTGGATATTCCATACACGCTGGGGGTGATGGAATTGATCCGGGTCATCCAATCATGCTTGTGGAGTTGGATGATCGTGATCATATCCGGACCGATACGGTCATCCGGATGCTCAATCGGGCTAGTATAACACACCGAGAGGGGCTCAATCAAAGTAGTATAACACACCGAGAGTCACCTGTATGGGTATTTCGTACATGGTTTCATTATAATGCTTGGAGGTTCGTGTTGCTCTGTAAGAGAAACACTCAGTCGTCATGCCGCACTGATAATGAGTACAGGAAATACAAGGCTGATTGCACATTAATTAATAATGCTAGAAATTCACAGGGTATATGGGATTGTTGCTACATGCTCCAACCTGGATGAATTTCGTGTATTCACAAAATGGGATTGTTGCCACATGCTCCATTCTTGGTGAATTAAGTGAGGGAGTATCCAACACTTATTAATGGCTTTATCTTTTACAAGATGTCAGCGCATAGTTTTTCTGGTTTTTACAATTTTAACCTTAAATGAAAATCCACCATCAACATTAAGTCCCCTGCCTAGCACATAATGGTTACACTATTGTGTGGTAGGCATGAGATGGTGACATACATAAACGTAAGAAGACAAGATAAAGGAAGTCTACCTGGAGGGATTCTGGCCGTGGGCAATCCTCCATACGTGTGCGATCTCAAGCCTTGATGGACCTGCTTCCTTCCTTAGGGTATTTGCATTAAGTCCCCTGCCTGGAGGGATTCTGGCCGTGGGTGCTTACACACTGCTGGTTGAATAGCTCGTGTATCCAGATGTTCTTCTGATTCTTGATTAGGGCTCAAAAGAAAGCCTGACTTGGTCGGTGTCGTATCCCCATATATCGGGCGCCGTAATCGTTTTAGGGTTTCCTCAGCATATATGCAAGTGTAGAGATTCTGAACCACTTTTACGATTTTACAACAGGGCTTTCTCGTAGAAACTCAGTTCCCTTATCATGTCGAACACCAGTGGATCGTCTTCTACATACCGTCAAGGATTCTCCATTAAACGTGCACGACCTGCGTCTGAGCTTCATGATGGATCCCCTGCTCGTGTTCTCCGAGTCAAGAAGATAATACCGGTTTGTATCTCCTTTTTTTTTCTCTGAACAATTGCTTGTTCTTCATAATGATCAGGTGAATAATCTTCTCATTTTAGCAGAGATATCCTACCGGAACATGTGTGACGGTTATCGATGATGACGACTTAAACAGTCCTCTTCCTCCAAAATCAAACACGCCTACCCCTGTCGACCTTGAAGATGCTGATTTGGGTGTCTCATCTTATGAATACCCCAATGCAGGTCTTTTATTCGATGTTCGCATGAAATGTTTATCCTCCAGACTACCGAGACGTCGGTGGATTCTTAGTGCGGAAGGAGTTCGTGCCTCTTTACACGAAGTTATGGAGAAAGTATGGTCATATCGCAACCAAGAATGTGGTCCCAAGCCTTTGTTCATCCGCTCCGGTCACCACGGTAAACTGTCTTCTTCCCATGATTCTTTGAGATGGAGAACATTTCTATCCGCAACGTTGCCGAATCAAGCCTTGAAAAGTGGGAGGATATGGTATCTACCTGCGAATCCATGGAGTTCAACGTGGAAATTTGGTTGCGTGCAGCGTCTTGATATTATCAAGGTCGATCGAGCGGGCATCCTCGTGAATGTTGTTCCGCTGCGAAAGCTATCTTGGAAGAGGAGAAGGCTCGGCCGCAGAATCAAAGGAGGTAGAGCGGGTTGTACAGGACTTGAAGAAAAGAACAGAAAGATACCAAGCTAGACTGGAGATGATGCTCTCAAGGAACTATAATCTTCTAGATGGCCTTTTCTAAGTCGTATTCAAATTTGTATTCCTTTTATGTCAAAGTTTATTGAACATCTTTGCGAGAATAAATTGCATGGGTTTTGATTGGTGAAACGGGTTTTTTCATTGATGCATCTCTGAATATAATTGATGATTCAAACATGTAATGAAAATAAATGCATGTATTGTTGTGAGCGAGATAGTGGTTAGGCATAATATGCCTTGAGCCACTTTCCATTGATGATTGCTTCCAATTTGCCTCTTGTCCACCTTAATAATTTTGTAGTAGCTTGAGTGTTGTAAGCCTTGGTGATTTGTGTAAGGACCTTCACATTTCGGTGAGAACTTTGGTGCGGACATGTCTTGTTGGATGTGTTTGGCCGTTTTCAAAACCAAATCTCCCACTTTGAAAACACGTGATTTCACAGTTTTGTTGTATGCCCTGGAAATTCTGTTCTGTACACCCGAGTACGTTCTTACGCTTTGTCTCTTCGAAATCCGGGGTGTCTAACTCCGCTACTCTAGAGTTAGAGGCTTCGGCCTCGTTCAGTGGATTAGGTTGCGCATTGCGATCTGGGCGATGGGATTTTGATCTCTGTTGGGAGAATTGCATCCGCTCCGTAAACAAGTGAGTATGGGGAAACCCCAATGGAGCTTCTGGGCGATGTCCGGTATGCCCATAGTGCCATTGGTAACTGGTCGTGCCATTCCCTAGGATTGTCGTGTCTTGTTCGGTGATGATCCGGATCAATGTATTGTTGGTACTTTCGGCTTGTCCGTTCCCTTGAGGATAGTAGATGGTGGAGAAGACCTGTTTAATGCCATACTCCTCAAGTAACTCTCGTACTGCTTATTGGCGAAGGAGTGCCATTATCGGTGATAATATGCTTAGGCACGCCGAAACGACAAATAATATGTTCTTTTATGAATCTTTGCAATTGTTGCTCCTGTAGTTCCTCGCAGGGGAATGGCCTCTACCCATTTGGTGAAGTATTACATCGCAGTTATGATGTACTCGTCTTTGCTTCGATGATGGAGGATTGATTTTTCCGATAATGTCCAGTCCCAGTGTAAAATGGCCATGGGCCTTTATCGAGTGTAAAGGGGTGGAAGGCGCGTGAACAAGGTTCCCATGAATTTGGCATTTGTGTCAGCTTTGCACAAAAGCGGTTGTATCATCCTCCATGGTCGGCCAATAGTATTTCTCGTGTATCTGGAGAAACAGTTTCCTCTCCCTTGATGTTCCCCTTCATGTGTTTCCTTCAAACATGATCGGGATTTCTCTGACCAGGCATCGTAGTAGATTACCTCCAAATCTCTTGCGATACGGGATCCCTTCATGTAATACGAACCGCTTAGCCTTTTGCTTCATCTTGATAGCATCCTTTTGTTTAGCGGCGTTGTTCCGTCACGGAGATAACTAATGTACGGCTCTCTCCGGTCCCCAGTGTGGTTCACGTTAAAAACTTCCAATTGATGTGGCGGCGCTTGGCAATTTGAGCAGGACTTCGAAGTAGTGCGGATTGAGCCTCCATCCCCGGCCGCAATAGCCTGAGACGTTGGAGTCGTCGGTAAAGCGTTACCATCAGTGATTTTCCACAAATTTCGTTGTGAACATGATTCAGCTGTAGTTGTGCTTCGTCATCCCCAAGACATCTTGACAGGGAACCATCCGGGTTCCGATAATACAAGCATACCATGAAGCATGAAGAAGTTCTGCAGGGTTTTAAGACTGACCTTTCCTTGGAAGAGTGAGTTGTTGAGCTCTTGAATGATCGGAGTTCGCCAATCATCGGTTTTGGTGTCTTTGTATTGTGATAACCATGTCGATTCTATGGTTCTCCTCTTTCTTTGTCGGGGTTTCTTCCAAACCTTCGAACTTCAATTTGGAAGCCGGTGTTGCTAGGCGTCGGCGTGCTGTTGTTCTTTGCGGACTGACATGGGTTATGGTTGCATCGGCAAAATAATTCAGTAACCTCTGTGCTTCTGATCGGTATGGAGCTAGTGTTACTTCCTTTAGTGCGTATACCCCATTCATCTGATTCACCAGTAACTTGGAGTCACCTCTTATCTCCAGGCGCGTGACTCCCACTTGCTTGGCTATTGACAGCCCTATGAGGAAGGCTTCATACTCTGCTGAGTTGTTGGTGCATTCGAAGTCCAGCTTGAAGGAGTGTGAGAATACTTCACCAGTTGGAGATACTAATACCACGCCCGCTCCTCCAGTATTACTTCTAGGGGTAGCAGAGCCATCGAAATACAAGAGCCACACTTCTTCTTCCAAAACAGAGACGTCTGGAAATTCTCCAGGGAGATCTTCGTGTAGCCCTGTAGTGCCTTCTCCAGGAAATGCTGCCAGTAAGTCTGCAACCGCTTGACCCTTGATAGCTCTAGGTGACGCACACGTTATGTCCAGCTCTGACATTTGGAGAAGCCACTTGCCTGTCCTTCCAGTCAGGACCGGCTTTGAAAGTAAAAACTTTGCAGGATCAGATTTAGACACGAGTATCACCCTATTAGACAGTAGGTAATGCCTGAACTTTTGAATGGAATGGATCAAGGCTAAACATGCTTTTTCCGCTCTGGGGTATCTGAGTTCAGCATCTCTCAATATTCGGCTGAAGTAGTATATGGGATGTTCGATTCCCTCGTCGTCTTCCTGAGCGAGTAGAGCTCCTACTGCGGTGTCGCTGAAAGCAGTGTAGAGATGTAGCGGCTTTCCTTGTGCATGAGATTTCATAACGGCTGGAGATGATAGTATTCGTTGAATCTTTCGAAAAGCCTCCTGCTGGGTTGTGGTCCAAATGAAGCTAGCTCCTTTATTTAGCAAGGGAGTGAATGAGGCGGCAAGTTGGGCTAGACCCGGTATAAAACGTCGGATGTAGTTTACCTTGCCCATGAAACTCTGGAGTTCCTTCACAGTTCGTGGAGGCGGCATTGTGAGGATAGCTTGAGTCTTGGACGGGTCTACCTTAATTCCTTCCGCGGTTACTTGGAATCCTAGAAATTTGCCTGAAGAGACACCGAAAGCGCACTTCAGAGGATTCATCTTCAACTTGTACTCTCGACACCTCTCGAACACTTGCCGTAAGACGTTGGTGTGATCTGCTCGAGCCCTTGACTTGACCACGATATCATCTACGTAGTCTTCTACTTGTTTATGCATCATGTCATGGAAGATTGCCGTCATAGCACGTTGACACGTTGCGCCGGCGTTCTTTAAACCGAATGGCATAACGGTATAGTAAAAATTTCCAAGAGGGGTTCGGAAGGCTGTCTTACTTGCATCGTGCTCATACATCCTTATCTGATTGTAGCCGATGTAACCATCCATGAAGGAAAACATGCCGTGTCCGCTAGTGGCGTCTACTAACATGTCGATATTAGGCAGGGGAAAGTCGTCCTTGGGGCAGCACTTGTTCAGAGTCTCACGAAATCCACACAAAGACCGAATCTGTCCATTTTCTTCTTTCTTGGGACCACATTGGCTAACCAGGTCGGATGGTGAATATGTCCGATGAAGCTTGACATCTAGTAACTTCGAATTTCGTTCTTGATTTGTTCTTCCACTTCATGTCCGAATTGCCTCGGAGATTGCTTGATTGGCTTGGATCCGGGTATGACATGCAGGTGATGAGTGACCAATTTTTCATCTAGACCAGGCATTTCCTCGTATGTCCAGGCGAACACATCTTGGTACTCCTTGAGTAGTTGAACAAAACCGTACGTTCGTCTGTGGACAGAGTCGAACTGATAGAGACCGGCCTGGGAGATTCTTCATCCCCGGTGTTAACAGTCTCAAGCTCGTCGGTTGTGGAATTGGTTCCATCTTGTAGTTGTTGCGGGGCATCTAATACCTCCTCTTGTACTTCGTCGTTCTGCAAACATTCAATTGGGCGGAGAGACCGGGTGCAGTCTCTCTCTGTTAATTGCTAACAGCGGCGCCGTATATTGTCTTCCCTTCGGTCACGTTTCGCCTCGAAAGTGCGTTCCCTTTTGGTGTGAACGCGGGTTGAAGCCTCACTTTGGATAAAGATGGACGCCCGTCGAGAAGGCGTGTCTTGGTGCTTGGCCCTCGGTGATGTAAGTCGGTCTTCTTCCTGGATTGAAGCCCACGTGGGTAGTGGGGTGCACAGGACTTTGTCTGATATTCCCTGCGAAGTATCTTTTGGCTCGAACAGCTCCACTCCGCATATTGGTGCGTACGGAGACAATGATGCATTAATACGGATGACTTTCTCATTTAGCATGGTCTTGAGCAGCCTTTGGTGATACGTTGAAGGAATGACCTTGTTGTCGTGAAGCCATGGTCTCCCCGGTATCATATGGTAGTCGGCTCCTTTTCTATGACTTCAAACTTTGCTCTTGGTCGAACGGGTCCTACCGATAAATTGATTGACATACCCGTATGTCTTTGGTCCGATTTCCTTCAAACTCGTCATCGTGGTGGGTTGTCGTACAATCTTGCATGGGTTAACCTTGGCTGTCTTGAGAGTCTTGAGAGTAATTACATTCGAAGATGCTCATGTGTCGACGAGGGCCCTCCTGAACTCTGAACCCTTGATGTGAGCGGTAACATGTAGGGCCCGGTTGTGACCTTCCTCTGCCATCATGTCGTCCTCTGTGAATGTAACATTATTTACAGATGCTTCCGATGCATTTAAGACTTCCGGACGAGAAGGAGTCAGATATACGTCCAGAGCTATTTTATTAAGCTGCAAACAAACGTCTGCCCGTTGATTCTTCGAGAGGTGCAAGAGTTCACACAAGCTTTCCACTAGAGATGCCGCTTCCGATCCTTTGGCCTGCGGTTCGTAGTAAAGCTGTTGATCTGAGGGGGACTAGTCCCCGGTGTAAAGGTCTCTGGAACGCTCATCTCTGATGTCATCTTGATGAGGAGATCAAGTATGCCGTTTACCGCTTCTTTGATTAGCTTCATGTTCTTCGTGTGAATCTCCTGTACCCGTGCTAGTTCGCTTAATGTTGGGAATCTCCTGATGATGCCGTCAGATACGCCGTTAGGAGGAGGGGTATCTCCATTGGAGGAACCATCAGGATTTGAGACCGTCGAGGTGGTCCTAAGACCAACCATCTCGAAATTGATTGAATGGTATTGAATAAATTGACTTTACAACCGAGAGATTAACCTCAATGTGGTCGCCAATTGTTTATGGGTGAAAACTACTCTGCTTTGGATTTGGTAATTTGGGGTGTGTGGATGAGGAATGAATCTAAACCCCTAAACAAATGCACTTGCGCGGTGAGTGCTTGTAGATTCGGAAATCAATCTATGCAAGTCCGGCCTAAACCAAGAAATGGCCGTTCCGGACTTGTTTCGGTCACAAAGTGAAGGAGATGGGGTTGATCTTAGGGAGGAAGCGAAGAAGGTGTTGAGATTGTGAAGGTGTTGGCTTGCTTATGACTTGTAACAGAAAGTCGAACCGGCTTACAAGATGCAAGCTATCGATTAGGTGTTTTTATTAACACTTGGTTTTGTTTTTGTCTGGACTTGCTCTTGTTTTTCTCCTGTGTTGGAAAATAGGGAGGAGAAACTATTTATACAAGTCATTGAGCCTTATTCACGTCTCTCGTGGGAAGTGGAGGAAGTGGAGTGATGGAGTAGTGGAGGTGTGTGTTGGTGTTACACGACCAATCTTGCCCACTTCTCCTGTCATCTCTAACCGTCCATGACTTCCTGACACGTTCTTGTGATGGCGCGTTGCACGCTGCACGCTGTAAACCGCCAGACCAATACCCCAGTATGTATCCCCAAGTTTCTGACATGATTGATGTCTGGAATGTGTGGATCGTGGATCCATGAAAGGTAGCATGTAATCTTTGAATTGAATAACTGCGTTATTCGGGAAGTTGATACTTGTGAAGTATCATGTGTATTTTATGTGTCGCATCTGGTGTGGTAGAGTGATGGGTGGTGATTACCATGACGCCTCACTTGACCAATTAACTCCCGACAGGGTTGTATAACCAAGTGGTGAAGTTGAACGGACGAGATGTTCTTTGAGACACTCATCTGCGACCGTTAATGAATTAGGGTTTTTGAAGAGGTGCGCAAGCATCACTCTTGACTTAGTCGAAACCAAGCATGGGAAGGTTTTGGAAAGGACCGACCGGGCATGCGTGTAGACAACATACCGGTGTACACGTCCATATCTTCTTGTCCCATGAAGGTGCAATCTAGGCCACTCAATTTGACCGGCAAAGAGGAGTGGTGGAGATCGATTTTGTAATAGGAATTTGGTACCGCAAAAAGCGCGCACCATGCTCACTTCCAGTAGCGTTCCAAGATGACCTAACTTGGTCGGTCTTGGCGACCGGTCTGGCGTGTAAGTGGTAGGCTGGTGTTCACGCCTACACCTAACTATCCCATGAAAACGTGATCTGAACCACTCAAATCGTCCGGCGAAGTTGAGCGGTCGAGATTAGTTTGCGGTTTGGGAGGTGTGACCACGCTAGTTTGAGCGCGCGTCTTGGAATGACCAGGCGTGATATGCCTTGGCCGATCGGGTGAGGGGATAGATGGGTCCACGGTGGTCATCTTTGGTATGACCGGACTGCTTAATCTAATCTTGGACCCTCCATTAAAATAGGAGAAAATGGACGCTCGTGATGCTCAAAACCCTAATTTTGGGTTTCAAGGCCGTGCGTCAATGCTTCATTCGGCGTACGAATTGGGATAACCAACCTTGGTTGGTCCTGACCGATTGGTCGGTATGTATCTGAGCCCACGGTGATTGTGTTGACATGCTCCGGGCCCTTTGAATCTACATCTACACCCTCCATCTATACTGCGAAGATGGATGGTTGAGACATTTTGCGACACATGTAATATGCCGCAAACCCTAATTTTAGGGTTTTCCGCCCATCTTGCTATGGTTTGGAAGTTTTGGCAAGCTAGGCCAGTGCGGAGGGAGGCCGACCATGCGGGGTCCGCGTTGGTTGGCGGTGGATATTCCATACCCGCTTGGGGGTGATGGAATTGATCCGGGTCTTCCAATCATGCTTGTGGAGTTGGATGCATTTGTGATCATATCCGGACCGATACGGTCGGTCCAGGATGCTGTCGGGCTAGTATAACACACCGAGAGGGGCTCAATCGGGCTAGTATAACACACCGAGAGTCGGCTGTACGGGTATTTCGTACATGGTTTCATTATAATGCTTGGAGGTTCGTGTTGCTCTGTAAGAGCAACACTCGATCGTCATGCCGCACCGATAATGAGTACAAGAAATACAAGGCCGATTGCACATTAATTAATAATGCTAGAAATTCACGGGGTATATGGGATTGTTGCTACATGCTCCAACCTGGATGAATTTCGTGTATTCCTGAGAATGGGATTGTTGCCACATGCTCTATTCTTGGTGAATTAAGTGAGGGAGTATCCAACACTTATTAATGGCTTTATCTTTTACAAGATGTCAGCGCATAGTTTTTCTGGTTTTTACAATTTTAACCTTAAATGAAAATCTACCATCAACAACAACGTAATCCAACAAGTTAATGAAGAGATCGTGGAAGAGATGGGCAGTCAAGAACATAATCAACGCGGAGAAGGTGAACTAGCTGAAAAATGAGGAAATGAGGGTGGCGATGATGAGGGTGAAAAAGATGAGGAAGATGGAGATAAGGATGATTTATAGTGTATTGTTTATCGAATTCCTCTTTTGCTTCCGCTTGTTCATCTTCCGGTAGCTTACTAATCTCTTCAAATGCTTTCCTCTTTGGTGGACAAATTTGAGGCTTGCACATATTCATCACATTACACCATATATGGAACGTACAAAGCATATTATGTGCTAATGGGAAGACTCTCTCTATTGCGTTCATTAATGCTACATCGTTGTCCGTCACTATAACCGCGGGGATATCATCATCTCGGTATATGGCCTTCAATTGTTGTAGCGCCCAAGTGTAACTTGGTTCTTGCTCATCTTCTAGAAAACAAAAAGCAACGGTAAACGGTGAGTTCGTCGAGGTACGACCAACAATGTTGAACAATGGCATCTCGTATTTGTTAGTCTTGTAAGTGCAATCCATTATAAGAACTTGATGGAAGCATTGAGCCAATTGAACACTCTTCGGATGCGCAATGAAGAGATGCGTTATTTCATCTTCCGGACCTACCTTCTTTTGAACCGCGTAGCCTTTCTCTTTAGCGCAAAAAAACAATTGTTGGATCACTTGTCTATCCTTGCATTCATTCCTTTTATTTGTCTCAATTGCATTGTAAATGGTGGTCAAAGATGATACGTTATCCTTGTTATCATCCTTTAGTAAGCGAAGCATGTTAAGTGGTGAAATTCCCATTCTCCTAAATTTAGCTATTTTCTCCGTTTCTTGAGGAGTGAGCCTTGCGGCCATTGCATGTCCTTCAAGATCATCCGGACGAGGGTGGTTATGATGACCTTCCACCTTATCTATAGATAGAACCCATCCATTCTTTTTTTTGCACTTACTAAATACTAGCTTGAACGGACATTTAATTTTCTTTGAGCACGTTGTGTTCTTCCTCGTCGTCTTTCCTTTATACACATAACCCTTCCTCTTGTGACTAACATCGGGATCTCCATTTCTCTCACAAACCATTTCAAAACGAGTTTGGCTTTCTTTTCCATTCAAAACTAATAGGCACATGGCTTTCTTGGCATGCTCTCTAGCCCAATTCTTCGCATCAATAGGTTTATCAAAAACCAAATCATTGACATAGTGATGAGATGTATCTTCAAACAACATGCCAACCGGAGAAGGTTGATTATCCATTGGTATAGGTTGACATCCAATCTACAAGAAATGGAACAACATCAATTGTAATCACAAATAAGTTCGGTTACATGATAATTTTATCGGGATAACCGAACTCAGCGTTCGGTTTGTAAAGCAAGTTGACAACTAACCGAACTTTACGTATACTAAGTCAAATTTTATTGTACGTAAGTTCGGTTAGATAGTTGGTTGGTATGAAGTTTGCGAACCAACCGAACTTTATACACTAATGTGAAATCTTATTTAACGTAAGTTCGGTTAGCTATTGGTTGCGAACTAACCGAACTTATAGACCCTAAAATTCGGTTACATTTCGGCCAAACCAAACATAACACTGTAATCCTATTTGCAAAGTTCGGTAATGTTGATACATGAAAAAATATCCCCTTAACGAGTTGGAGATGCCCTTAAGAATAGAGGTAAACTTGGGTTAGGATGTAGGACTTGGGGACTAAACCCAAGCCCAAATAGAAGATACCCATAAAAGATAGGAGGATAAAGGAGGAATTAATGAAGAAGGAAGGGGTTATGTTAAAGAATGACATTAAGGGTAATTAAGAGGTATTAGGACATGTGTCATGAAGTAGTAAAAAGAGGGGGTTTTAGGAAAGCCTATAAAAGAAAGGACAAGGTACAATGGAAAAGAGGATTCTCTCTCTTACTATTATTGGAATTGTGAGGTCATGTGTAATAACTAGGACGGGTAGAACCTAAACTGAAATTCACCCCTCAACATTTGGCGACCACACCCGGAGGCTCGTGCCTAGCTTACAAATGACACACATAGGAGGCGCCGATTTGGGCACTACAGGAGATCAAGCGCCCGACCATCCCATTAACCTTGATCAGGTAACATTAGAGGATGGTGACAGCGAGGAAGAAACACCGATCCTAGGTGTCATCAAGCGATCGGTGAACCATAAAGCTCGACCAGCGAAACCCACGCCACTAACTCTACAAGGCATGCGAGAAGAACTGAAGAAACGTGCTCGCAGGAGACAGGAGTTGGAAAATTGGATAACGCAAGCAGTTGAAGCAGGACAAAGTATCCCTGAAGAAACAAGAAAAGATGATAGACGCAAGGCTGATAAGACAGCAGTAACAACACAAAAGGAGATCGTCGAATACCTAGAGCAGAACTACCATGTAATAAAACAAGACGACCAATGCCGCGTGAGTAGCCCATATCCCGCACACATCCGAGGGTACTCATACCCCGAAGATTACACCTACCCAAAATTCAAAATATACGAAGGCCGGGGAAACGAGCGAGAACATCTCAGCCGATTTCTATCAGCCATGAACGACAGAGCCAATGATGAAAATCCATGCTTAAAATAATTCCCCAAGTCACTCACGGGCACAACGTTCTCCTGGTATGACAATCTAAAGGAAGAAAGCGTGGATTTCTGGAAAACCTTGTCCACACTCTTCCTCGGGAAGTTTTATTCGGAAAAAAGAAAGATTACAGCGATAGACCTAAGCAAGAGTGGACATCGGGTAGGAGAAGAATTAGGAAAATACATCTCGCAGTTCTGACGATTGACATTGGATTGCCACGAAGACATCAACGAGGAAGCACTTGTCGAAATTTGTGTACGAGGAATGATCCCAGCCTTCAAAGGGGGTCTGATTAATTCAAGTTCCAGACCTTTTCAAAACTAGAAGAAGCAGCTGATAGGATCGCCGACTGCATAGAAGAAGCACCCAAAGACTCTATCTGGTGTACTACGATTGGCGTAGTGGCAGAAACCTCATTTGATGCAAGGCCCAGTGTCAGCAGGGAAAGTAGGGGCCGGTCCCAAAGCGACGACATGAACCAAGGAAGGGGCGGAAGAGGAAGACGCGACCATAAAATACCGCCCCCTCTCCCTTGTAGCAAAGATCGCGTAGTTAAACTTTTAAATCAATGGATCGCCGAAGGAGAAATCCAACTGCCCTCAACCACAGTGGATATCAACAAGATGGACAAAAGCTCGCCTAATTACTGTCATTATCATCGGAGGATGGGACACCCGACGGAAGAATGCTTTGTCATATAAGCATATTTGAACGAAAACGGGTGGTCGGGGCCCGGGGAGCTCGAAAACACGAAACAAACAATCGCACATGATCCGTTTCCCCATCACTAACCCAAAGGAAAAGGGAAAGGGAAGAACCGAAGTATGAGCCAGCGAATTTTAAGCTTTATCTATTCTTTTGTTTTTCTTTTTTTTTGTTTAAAAAAGGGAAGAAAACCGCTTTCATAATCAATGAGTAAGCATCACAAAAGTCTCAGGATGGCCAAAGGCGCCTGACCGACTGACAAAATCTACAAAAGGTCTCGGGAATGCCAAAGGCGCTCGGACGAACGCGAAATTGGGGGATAAAAAAAGGAATTGGGGGATATAAGAAAAGGACAAAAAGTGGATCCAGATATCAATTCGGGGTCACCTCTTATCTAAGTATTTTACGTAATACCTAATCTACCCCTCACTAATCCTGATTAGTGATTAATAATAATTAGTAAAATCATAAGATTTTTTTATAATTGATTAGTGTGTGTTTTATTTGAATTTGGGTGAGTGAGGTGAGAGTAGAAGGAGGGAAAAATATTTTGAGAGAGAAATTTTTTTGGGAAAAATGGAGGATGATTGTGAAGAGAAAATTGCTGCTGCTGAATCTTTAGCTCAACTACAACAAGGAGCATATCTTAAATCTTCAGCTAACGACAACAACTCTCAATTGCAACACTTTGTTGAGCCAACACCCTTGAATGATGATTTTGACGAGTATGGAGAGTTTCTTGAAGAACCAACACAAGAAAGTAAACTTGCACAACATACTAGCATCCCCAACACACAGGTAAAGTTGCTAAGATGCCGAAAAATCGATTTTTTTCTTTAAACCCGCCATTTTTTCAACTGAAAAACCTCGGTGCCGGCATGGTGGTTGTATGAATTCCATGCCGGTAGTCAAGTTACCGTCATGGTATGCGAACTACGACCATGCCGGTAGTAATGGTACCGGCATGGTATTCATACTACGACCATGCCGGTAGACCGATATCCCCCATTGTGAATATTGATCCGGCATAGAATTCTTCTAAACAACTATGCCGGTACTCAGTTAACCTTTTTACCTACCAAGGAATATACTACGGAATATTCAACAGGCATGGTTCAATTGATAGGTTACCATGCCGACAATGCATGAAAAACATACATGAAACATTACCATCCCAAACCTAAAACCGACATTGACACTTAATAAATATCAACGCCGGAACTGGGTACCGGCGTGGTACCATCAATATCGATAATGCCGGCATTAAAACCGGAGTTGTTCAGTTACAACTTTTACATGCCGGCACCTACAAAAAAACAGGCAGAAATAAATGTTTTCCAAAGATAAATTCCGGCATTCAATATCAAATATATTCAATGCCGGAATCGTGTACCGGCTTGGGACAATCGATTACGAGAATGCCGGCACTCGTTCTTGAGCGTTGTTTTCTAATGAAACATTTATCCTAGGAATAGGTTTCAAGTTTGGTCTTCCATTTTGGTTAACTTAGACTATCTAGGAACAATGGTCGAGCATGCGAGTACGGGTTTCGGCATAGTGTTGTAATTGTGTTTGGAACTAATTTTCATTCGATCTTTAGGTGGTGACATATATTGATCCAACAAATGCAGAGCCGCTTTATCGGGATACGTCGGAATACTATAAAATCCCTCCGGTATGTGACCAAAGAATACTTTTCACCTAGTATCTTGAACTTTACTAATGGATTGCTAGTAATGAACCTTTTAATGAATGCAAAATTGTTCTTATGTAGGGAATAACAGATCGAAAGGAAGCAATCGCTTGGGCTAAAGAGACGGCTCTTAAGAACATGTGTGTGTTGGTGAGGAATACCGAAGGTTCGAAGAGGCGTTTTGAGATGGATTGCGAGAGAAGTGGGAAATACAAGGAGAAGAATAGCCACAAGAGAAAGGATTATGTATATCCAAAGAAGACTAATTGGGTATACAAGACTCGTACGAGGAAGAATAATTTCCCGTTTAAGCTTGTATTCCGTTTAAATGACATAAACAATTGGGATTGTGAGGTTTTGTTTGGCTGTCATAACCACCGGGATCCGAAAGATTTTGTTGATCACTCCTTAGTTGCGAAGCTAAAACCTGACGAGTTCGAGGATGTAAAGAGATTGACCAAAGCACTTATCAAACCGAGACAAATTCTCAGAGGCTTCAAGGAAAAGGATGAGACTAACGTGTCTTCTCTACGTACAATTTATGCCGCAAAAGCAACTATTAGAAGGGTGGAATGGGAAGGGAGGAGCGTTATGCAAGAATTTGAGAAGATAGTTTGGGATCACAACTACACGCGTATCATTAAAAGAGGGCCGGACGAGAAGCCCCTTCAAATATTCATTTCGCATCCTTTGCTCTCACAATTGGCAAATACATGTTGTGGTGTTCTTTTGATGGATTGCACCTACAAGACAAACAAATACAATATGCCGTTGTTCAACATCGTGGGGCAAACCTCGGACAAGGTAACATTCACATTGGCTTGGTGCTTAATGGAAAACGAGAGGACTATAATTATCATTGGGCATTACGACAATTGAAATTGTTCTTAGGGAAAATCAACTTCCGAGGGTCATCGTAACCGATAACGATGACGCATTAATGAAAGCAATATCCGACGTCTTCCCGGACGCACAAAATTTCCTATGTACATATCATATACGTCAAAATATCATAAAAACTTGCCATGCCTTGTTTGAACCCGCAAAGGCGGATATTAAGAAGAGAATGATGGTACAACTAGAGGAAGATGTTCGAAAGAACAAACTATCCCCCGAAGAAGAACAAGATGAGAGAGGCAAGATAAAGGAGCGAGTGGACAAAGAACATGCGGAAAATCATAAAAAGTGGTTGGAATTTCTAAGAGATTGGGAGAAAGTTTATTGGTCTCTTACCGAGGTTATGTACGAAAAGAGATTGGAGAAGTTTATTTCCGATTGGAACGAAGTTTATCCGACTGCCGTCTAGTATTGTCGGACTCAATGGTTGGATAAGTTCAAGGAAAAATTTGTGCGTGCATGGACAAACAGGTATAGACACTTCAAGAGTGAAGCAACTAGTGCAGCTGAGGAAGCTCATGAGAGATTTAAAGATCTCATCCAGTCTGGTCAAGGCAATGTGGTTACGGTCACCGAGGCAATGGATCAATAATTTAAGCAAGATATCAATAGGATCAAGGATGCTTTTGAGAAAAGCTCGATGGAAAGGATGACTCAATTTCTTCGTTATGGTAAGTTGCTCCAAGGAATAGAAATCAACGTATCTCATTGGGCAAACATATGATGAGACAAATGGAATATGAGAAAAATTACGGAAAACCGGGTGATGTGTGTATTTGTCCCGACATGTCTTCATTGGGGCTTCCGTATCGTCATATGCTTGTGAAGTATGAAGAAGTGATACCTATTGAGGTTATTGATCCGTTTTGGAAGCAACTATCTTTCGACCCCCCCCCTTCAGGAGATCCCGGGCAATATCCATGGGATACGAACGAAGCAAAGGAATTCTTGAGAAGCTTACTCACGTGGCACCTCGGTGGCCGACAAGTCTTGTTGAGCCAACTAAGGCTAATTACTCATCCATGGATCGCACAAAGCGAAGAGCCAAGAAAGGGAGATCCAATAGGTAGACCACAAACTAAAACAAAAAGGAAAAAACAAAGGGTAGAATTGAAAGAAATGACTCAACGTGAAGAAGAACTCGCGGCAAGTAAGAAACGAGATCTAACCGCATGTGAGATTTCTGAACAAAGGTTCGTGGAAGCGCAGGTTCCAAACAAAAGAGGTAGGCCAAGGAAGGAACCGCTAAGTCAACAACATACGAAGGGATCCGTATCCACACCAAAAGCCAACTTATCGGAGGTTCCAAATAAGAGGGGTAGGCCGCCAAAGGTATCATCATCAAGTGACAAAGAACAACAAGGTGAGCATTGCGAAGCCATACCCATAGTCGATCTAGCGGAGGTTCCAAAGAAGAGGGGTAGGCCGCCAAAGGTATCACCATCAAGTGACAAAGAACAACAAGGTGAGCATTCCGAAGCCATACCCATAGTCGATCTAGCGGAGGTTCCAAAGAAGAGGGGTAGGCCACCAAAGGTATCATCATCAAGTGACAAAGAACAACAAGGTGAGCTTTCCGAAGCCATACCCATAGTCGATCTAGCGGAGGTTCCAAGGAAAAGGTGTAGGCCGCCAAAGGTATCATCATCAAGTGACAAAGAACAACAAGGTGACGAGGCAAAGGTGGTGACAAACCAAAGTGATAGCAAAGTTGACGTAGTTTTAGTTCGAAGGGGAAGGGGTAGGCCAAGGAAGTACGGACTCCCATCACATATCGAAGACATTGCAAGTGTAGAGATTGCAGATGATGGTTTGGATATATTATTGTTACAAAAGGTAATATGAAGATGTATAAGGATCCCAGAACAGGTAGGACAATTAGAAGTTATCATACCAAGATACAGTCTTACATAGACCAACTTCCTGAGGTTATTCGCGAGTATATTTCATATACGGATGATGTCGACGGAGATGGAAATTGTGGCTATCATGCTGTGACTGAACAATTAGGAATCTTTGACACGGCGGTTAGTAGAGGTATGACACCATGTCAATATGCTAGAATGAGGATGGCCGAACAACTTGTGAACAAGAGGAGCTTTTATGAGCAATTGGTTGGTGTAGGCGAGGGGTTTGATGATATGCATGCTCAAGTATTGGGGCCCGAGCAACAAATGAAATTTGTTCCTTCTGAATATTGGATGAGAATGCCGCTTTGTGGGCATCTAGTGGCGGATACATTTAGATGTGTTGTTCATTATTTTACCCCCACCGTAGAAGTAACATTTACCCCAAAGTGGCAAAAATGCGAAGGATCCCTTAAGAAGAGAAGAGTTGTTTTGGCGTTCGTGAACGGTAATCATTTCGTTATTCTAAAACTGAAAGAAAATTGTCCATTGCCACCTATCTCGTGGGATGATTAAAAACAAGGGTGCGGATCCCAATATTTGGAAGGGATGGATGGCATCGTATGAGGAGAATCACCAGTTTTGGGATGCGTTGGCCTTATCAAAAAAACCGCTCCAAGAGGAGAAGATGCAACCCATTACGTGTGGAGACGACGATGAGTAATTTGGATTTATGTGGTTCAGTAGTACGCAGCGTTTTGTTTTTTTGGAAGTCTGAATTGTAAACATTAAATCATATTTTGATGCCCATGCCGGCATAGTTGTGTTTTATATTAACAATTAGGAACTATTGATCTTGGCGTAGATTGTGTTTTGAATCATGCCGGAAATGCAGAAAAAACTTCCAGAGAAATCAGTGACCTTTCCGGCATTGAAATTAACATCATTACTATGCCGGTTCAATGTCAAAATCATATTTGACATGGAGATTACAGAAAACCGGCATAGTATCCAAGCACAGTTCAATAGGAACTCGTCATTTAGAGAACCTAAGCATTGCTTTTCTTGTTTTCGAGCATGCCGGTTCTGAAGAAAAAATTAGAAATTTAAGTGATCTGGGCACATTCAAACTCTGTAAAAGAGGTAATTTGACACAAGTTTATCAAAATAATAAATTGAATAACAATACTAGATTGTATACAAGAACAAACTCCAAAGTTATATGGTTCCAATCCGAAAACAAATCAAACATAAACCAAGTCAAGCAAAGAGTTTAGCAAGACACACAAACAAACAAATTGTTCAAGACTCACAAACAAACATACCAAACTAATAATACTATAGAATAAACACACGATCACTCGGTTCTTGGCTTCTTGTGTACCCTCTTTTTCCTTTCGCCCCACAAGTCTTTTGCCTTCGGATCTTCAATTTTGTCCATCTTTTGCTCGACGTTCTCCATTTCTTTCTGGGTCAGCACCTCTCCTTTCTTGTTCTTTTTATTAAAGAACTTTGACAAATTTCCAATCCGCTGACGCTGTTAAGGAAATTTTAAACATGTACTTAGTATTTCAATTGTATAAGTTCATAGACATAGATTAAAAGAATGGAAATGAACAAGACGTACGTACCAACAACGTAACGAGCTGTACAAGTGCGGGCACAGTTTCCGGAGTTGTGGAGGGATGTGCTGGTGGTGGAGGAACAACAACGATATCCGGGCGTACAACATAAGGATGCGTGAACTTCCGATGGCCTCTTAGGAAGGCTGGCTCACTCTCATAACCGTTCTCAGCCAATTCCCAATCAGCCCTATCCAACACAAGTCCTTTTTCTTCCCTTTCACTCCAATGTGCAAGAATAGGTTTTGGGTCGTAAACCACGAGAGTATGGTTCTCATTTGATTGGCATTGAGGAAAGTCATGAGAGAATTTCTGATAAGATGTATCCGTGAGATCTTTCTGCTTGTACCCAAGTTGGCGCATTACACGGCGAGGGTTGTGCATAACAAATCCTTTTGGATGAAATAACGGTCCGTTGTAAAATGAAACATTGTCACGCCTTTGCAAGTGAATTCCTCTGGCATTCCTATATGGATCAAACACAACATCTTGGACATCCACCGAGTCCAAAGCCAATCTCATTGCTAATAAATTTTTTTTGTTATTGGGCCTTGGGGTATTGTCGAAGTAGTATTTCTGACCTAGAGGACTATTCTCTTGATATTCGGTGAAAATCTTCAATCCTTTATACCGTATGAACAATTTTGTGAAGTGTTCATAAGCCCACACCTACGCCAATGAAAGATCGTTCCAATGTAATGTATAAGAAAATAAATAATTGGAAACTAACAAATTTAATGACAACAATCAAAAATAAGTAGTTGACTATACCTGAAGGACAGTGAAATTCCCATTAAATTGACGGGCGTTCGCCTTAGATGCTCGACGCATTTCTGCCAAAAAATGTGCCAAGAAAGCAGTGCCCCATGAATACTCATGAACCTTTTCCAACGGATCCAAGTATTGTAGGTTGTTCATATGCACCCTATTACCATTGACGTCAGGGAATATAGTTGAGCCCAAGATGAACAACATATAAGCCGCGGCAGTTTGCTGGACTTGTTCGGGATTCAATTCCTTGTTCTTCGTGTTCCCAAGCAATTCAACGAGTTTGACGAATGTGATAGTCTTTGTCTGATAACGCCTTGTCTTGTACATATTTGCCAAAGTGGTTTCCTTGTCCCATCCAAACAACTTTTTAGTCAGCTCATAGATCTTGTCCCATTCCAAGTCCTTAGAGTCATCTCCTACCTTAACGGCTTTCCCAAGAACCTCAAGACCTATTATCCTTTGGACATCTTCAGGGATGATGGTCATCTCGCCAAAAGGAAAATGCATGGTATCAGTTTCACCAAAAACCTCTCCAAAAGCGATTCGATGTGACGGTATCGGTGGCCACATAATTTTTTATCGCGGGATACAACCCGGATGCTTTGACTCTCGCTTGACGTCACACTCAAGCTTCAAAGGCCATACATCCGATTATTGATGGCGGCTAACACGGAAGGCGTTCTTGTGGTCCTATAAAAACACACCAAAGTAAATTAAATTCACTTGATCACAGATAAATAATATAATAACAAGATGCAAACGTCTTACATAAGTTTGATAGATCCAGCGATCCCAAGAGTGTTTGTAGGCAAATAAGAGTTGCGGGTTTATCGGTTCACCCCAATGTTTGCCATCATCGCGGTCTGGAATCATGTCATACTTATCGGGAAAGTGGGCTGGGGTGCCTTTTCATTATCCTTAGGGGCTTCAACTCCGACATCAGTCTGTCCTAAGCCACCTGCTTGTGAGGATGAGCCACCTGCTCTTTCGGGTACAGGATATGTTTCCCACTCATCATCATCATCATCACTGCTGGTTGGGTAGCTTATAGGTTGATCCCGAATTGTGACCTTAGCAGTAGCCGGATCAGGACGGCTACGTCGAGAAGACTTACGTTTTGCTTCTAAAATAACTTTGCCTTTTCCTTTGTTCTTTTATGCTGCTTTAGACCTATATTCCAATATGCAAACTGAGTTATATAATGACAACCGGCATAGAAATCGAACTTAACATCTGTGCCGGCATTCTAATCATTTAAAATACCAGGCCGGTTGTTTATGAATTTTTAGACAGAGAATGAACATTTTTTGCAACAAAAAACCGGCATAGTAAGTTAACATATAGACATTGCCGGCATTGAGAACCTGCATTGTTATATAGAAATTTTAAATGCCGGTACTGTGGGATTTTAGTACAGAGATTTTAACAAAATAGGCTAATGAAAACGGTATAGTATTGATAAAATATACAAAGCCGGGACATGGAACCAGCATGGTATTCAATTAAATATGTGGTAAACGCATGCAATAAAATCAGGATTCAAGACATATAATCTGGCATGATTTTCAAATTGTATTCTACCGCGAATCAAACATGCAACTGAGCTTTAAATTGGAATTTTAAAAATTACTTTTAGTGTAGTAGAAAGACTAAACAACATAATTTTACTTTGTGTTTTCTACTATGGGATAAACCCTAAAATTAAAAAACTTCAATTCAACATATACATCACTTACCTAAGCAAATTTGTTATTCTCGCCTCACCATCAGACTCTTCAGGCAGTTCTTGCGCTTTTGATTTCGATTTACCACCTTCATCAATAGATTCTTCAGGATTGGGTATGGGTTTTTCACGAGGTTTGCGACGACCCATTGTCTTTGATATAGAAGATGAAACAAAAATGGAGATTGAATGATTTCCTTTCTATAACCGTCACTTAAATAGAATGAAGGAGTTTGTAACCGACGCATAAACTGGTATTAAGGATTTTGTAACCGTCAAATAAGTGGGATAAAATAGTTTGTAACCGTCAAATAAGTGGAATGAATGAGTTTGTAATTGCCACATAACTTGTGTTTGTAACCGTCAGAATGCCGGCATGGAAAAATGGAACAATTCAATGCCGGTATTCTGACAATAAGTATTTGGTGATCATAATTCAACGGAGGCACATGTATCGGTATAGTATTTGATGTATTTGTCAATGCCGGTAGGGGAAAGAAAATTGATGAAATAAATAACATTAACCACATAATCTTAAGGATATAAACTTAAAAACATTAACCCAAACTAATTGCAACTAACATCATTTCTTAAGGAAATAAACATAATCAACGTTACACATAAAACGACGTTATCTCAAGCCAATTGCAACTAACATCATTTCTTGGAACGAGATTCAATAAGCAAAGCAGCTTCGAAATGCCTAAAAGGCTCTTTTCTCCACTTGGTATATGCGTCCTGAGCTTGAAACATATTCCCTATGTATCTTGCAAGAAACTCGTTGTATTTGCGACATAACTTTATGAGTGCAATTGTTCGATTTTGTACATAGAGATCACCGTAATCAATTCGGCATTTCTTACCTTCCAAGTAGTTATTCATGTAAGGACCGTCCTAACAAGACCCCAAAAAAGATTCGAAGGGCGGTGATCTTCCTGGAAATCCGATAGTATGTAGTAATTTTTAATCCACTCGGTTTCTTCCTCGACATCCGCTTCTATCTTTGATTGTTTTTGACGTTTAAGGATTTCTTTAGCTTCTTTGCGATAATGTTCAAGCTTTGCTTCCTCTTCTTCTTCTCTTTTCCTCTTAAGTATCTCTTCTTCCATTGCGGCAATTGACTTGGTGGTTTCTTCCTTCCTTTTTAGTTTTTCTAGTATAAGGGAAACTGAGTTGGTTGTTGATAATTGATTTCCCAACGGAGTGGATAGTTTGTTCTTCTTGAGTTTTTCTTTTTCCACGGCAATGATGAAATCGGTTTTTGTTGATGGATTTGAGTTGGTGGTGGATGATAATTGATTTCCCATCGGAGTGGATAGTTTGTTTTTCCTAAGTTTGTCTTTTTCCATGGCAATGATGAAATCGGTAGTTGCTGATGGATTTGCCATTGGAGGTATCAAGTGCAATGGGTGAATCCATTGCATTATATAGATGATTGCACAACGACTATTTAGTGCCGGCATTGTCAGTGACCTACAATCAACGCCGGCACTATAAATCCGGTTTATGGTTTAAAAAAATAGCCGTTGGGCACTGAATTTTGAACGATCCGGCATTGGTATAAGCTTAACCTACATGCCGGCACTTATACCAGCATAGATTAATATACTACAATGCACGCCGGAACCATTAGGCAATTGAAATATGTTTACATACTTAGCCAGAACTATAATTTATTTCGAACGTAATCCTTGCCTACGGAACAACGAATGCACTTAGCACGTGCATCAAGCCTTTAAACCACTTGGTGGCCCAAGTGGACGAGTTATAGTCTCGTGCTTACATAGAGATGTACCCAAAAAACCTTACGAAATACCTAACTGGATACCCTAAAAACCTAAGCAAATAACACTAAACTATCAATCTTCTTAAGAAGAATTTGTTTCCGATTCACCCAACTGGTGGTACTCCGTGACTTTGGTTACAATATGGTTCACGTTGGCTTCAAACATGAATGGTTCTCCCCTTTCTTGTAAGTAACGCGTTTTCACGGCTTCATGCTACAAAAACAACACACAAACTTTGTTTGTTACATAAAATTTGAAAAAGAGTAGATTGTGTCCAACTAATCATAAAGATACTTACGAGTTGTTGAGGGGACAATCTATTGTGGGTAGCGTGCTCGATCCGGTGTTTCATTTTTAGATACTCAACCACCGCATTTAGGATGATGTCGTGTCCTTGCTCGATTTGTTGAGCAGTTCTTCCTTTCAGGTTACCGTAATCGTGAATAAATTTGTTAAAAATCTTCAACCACATGGAATCCCGCGTGCTGTTATCTATAGTTGAAGGACGAGTTTCAGCGTACCATGCTTGGGTGATTGCTAAATCTTCCTCTGAGTCGAACGATGCCATTCGTTGTATGTTGGATTAGGTACTATACTAAGCTATTTATTGATGATTATTCTAGGGTTTAGGGTTTCAAAGTTAAGAGGCTCAAGGAGATATATAAGAACACGAGTTTTTGGCTTTTGGGTCCAAGAATTAGCTCTCTTTATATAGAGAAAAACGTCAACGACTAGTTTTTTTGAAAATCTCCAAAACCGGCATTGCAGTAACCGTGAAATAGGATGCCGGCATATGGTTCCGGTACGGTTTATCATAAGATGACAATGCCGGTACAAGGGAATTTTTTTACAGAGATTGGGCCAAATATGCAACCAATACCGGCATGGTTTCAAAACACTTTGAAACGCCGGTACAGGGAACCGGCATTCTATAATAACGACTATCCCGGCAGTTGTTAAATTCAAAAAAAACGGCTAGTTTTTTGAAAAATAAGACCGTTGGAGATTTATTTCTATATAATTCCCCCATTCCTTTGGAAAAATCTACACAAACCACCAACCAAATAACAAATATCATTCTCTCAAGAAAGCAAGCACGGTTAAAGCTTCACAAGGGATGGGGGATTCATCATCTACCTCTATTTGCAAAGTAAGTAGATTTACTGACAATATGATCTTCACTACTATGACACATGACTAATATAATCTTCTCTTACAGAATCATCATTGAAAGTGTCAAATTTGCAAGTCACCTTCTCATCTAGCCATGGATTGTCCTTTTATTTATTCAAAGTGTAGAAGCTGTGATGGGACACGCCGGTTTTGGATTGTAAAAACTGATGATGCTGAAAATGGAAGAATGTTTCTAAGGTGTTTGAATCACCCAAAGTGCGATGAGTTTCAATGGTTTGACAAAGCTGTTGAACTAGCAGAGTCAAGAGAAAACCACAAGGGCCAATGCAAGACAATCGATGGGTGTAATGGGTGTTATATGAAGGGAAAGGAATATGTTGAAAGAGAAGAAAAACCAATGAAGCTGATCCTTGACACCCCCCTCCCGGACGATGACTTCGAAGAGGTTCGGGAAAGGCTCAAAGGTTCCGCAATTGTTGAAAAGGGATGGAAATAGATTATCTTTAACCAAATGTAATCCATGCCATGTTTTTTAGCATGTTCTAATTAAAAGTTTCAAATCCAATGTAATAGATTACTTAGGAATAAAATAAAAGAGCATTCGAAATGTATTTTTATTCAAAACTAGCAGAGTACCGGCATGGAAGAAATCAAGCTTACAAAGTCATAGGGTTTTTCGACAACTATGAAAATTTGAAAATATCATAAAACCGGCATAGATGTTAGAAAATACTACTGTGCCGGTACCTTCGAATATCTATACAGGAACATGGACTTTTTAATCTTCTTGTTCCGGTATGGTTTTATAAACAACTTCATTGCCGTTACCTAGGACCAGCATTGATGTATAACTATTAAACAGTGCCGGTACCTAAATCGGCACTGTTAACCTAAACTTATCTATGCCGGTAAAAGTCGCAAATAAATCTTGCAAGGATAAACATGTTCAACATAAACGAATCACTAGAAATCAAAACATCTTCAACATAAACCAAACAACTGGATTCTGCTATCAAATGTTATTAATCCAGGTATCCTAAACCAAAAGCAACCAAACAACTAAAGAGTTAACCACGAGGTACAAACGAAAACAAGTTCGGAATTGTTCAAGACGTGACAACCACCATCCAAAAAAAGAAACACAACTAAAGAGTTAATCACTGAGTATTTTGCTTCTTTTGGGCTGGTTTGTTCTTAGTTTCCCCGAACAAAGCTTTTGCACTAGGGTCGGTTTCTTCAATTCTATCAAGCTTTTCCTCGAATTCCTTCATTTCTTCAAGGGATAGCGCCTCTCCTTCCTGGTACTTGCAACCCAACATCTTCTTTAACTTGCCAAGCCGACGCCGCTAGTTTAATATATCAAACACATAATTAGTATACATATAAGATTATGTGTATATTAAACGATGAAGCAATTAACAATACTTACAAGCAATCCAACGGTCTTATTAAGTTGGGTCATCGTAGGTGGTGCCTGTGCGGGAGTTGGAACGGGAGGGTTTTTCTGGGGAGGAACTTGTACGTCATCCGGGCGGACGACATAAGTATGTGACCATTGCAGGTAATCTTCCATGTAGTCGGCATCAACTTCATCACCATTTTCAGCAATCTCCAACTTCTCCTACTGACTAATATCTACCAAACGACGTGGTTCCCTATCCCTCCAATCTGTTGGGTCCGGTTTTGGAACATACTCTACATGCAACCGATTTGGAGTTGAATAGCACCGAGAAAGGTCGAGATCAAAACATTGAAAAGAGGCCGTCTGGAAATGTGCTAATTATTTATATACAAGTTGACGCATCACACGTGTAGGATTAGCTATAACGTATCATTTTGGGTGGAACAACGGCCCATGGTAAAATGCAACGTTACCAAACCTCAAAACCTGGCGGTTTCCTCTAGCCTCCTTGTAAGAGTCGAACACAACATCTTTGGTACTCATTGCGTCCAAAGCCAATCTCATATCGATCAGTCGACCTATGTTACCGGGCTTTGGAGTATTGTTGAACTCGTATCTCTTAGCTATAGGCGTATCGGGTTCGGGAAGGTCTATGATCTTCAAGGAGGGGTAGACCTTGAACAAGGTTGGGAAGTGTTCATAAGCCCACACCTATTCCAGTGTGAAGCAATAAGTTTTGTTTCTAAATTCACGATAAGAGTACATATGAACAATATACATAATAACATAAGTTTAAGAACAAATTTACCTGCAGTAGAGTGAAATTCCCGACAAATTGGTTGGTTTTAGCCTTAGAGGCCCTTATGATCTCCATCATCAAATGTGCCATTACCGCGGCGCCCCAAGAATAATTATAGACATCTTCCAACGGATCCAAGTACTGAAGGTAGTTCACACTAACCCTGTTGCCATTGGTGTCAGGGAATACCCTAGTGCCCAAGATGTATAACAGGTAAGCAGTGGCAGTATAACGAATTTATTTAGGGTCTCATCCATCCTCCAAACTTCTTTTCTTTGTGTTTTCAAAATTCTTCTTAAGCAGCGTCAACTTGATTGTCTTTGTCTTACCAGACGTGGATTCATAAAAGCTCTCCACGAAGTTTTGTAATCCCAACCAAACGACTTGTTAGTCGACGTGCAACGTCGACCATTCTAGGTCCAGAGACTCAACTCCTTCTGCAATTGATTTGCCGATAACATTCAAGCCTAGAATATTCCGAACATCTTAAGGGATGAAGGTCATCTCCCCAAAAGGGAAGTGCATGGTATCGGTTTCACCATGATACCTTTCGACGAAGCAATTGACAGTAACAGAATCAGGCTTCACATAATTTTCAACCAAAGCATATAGACCAGAATCCTTTACTATTGTTTGGACCTCTTCACATTCCTCGGACAAATCCCAACCATCCACGGCTTGGTTTCGGCAAACACGCACAGCCTTCTTATGATCCTACAATTAGGAGAGACAATACAATTAAGAGATTTTACATAAATACACAACAATACATATGTACAAGATAGAAAATGCCTGCATAGGTTTGATAGATAGTACGAGCCCACGAGTGCTTGTATCCAAATAGTGTTTTTGGTTCCGGAGCTTCGCCCCAAATTCTACCACGTTCAAGGTCAGGTATCATGTCATTAATATGAGGAAGGTGGGAACCTTTAACTTTCACTTTGACGTTGCCCTTCTTGCCATTGCCTTGTGTTGGTTGTTGACTTGGGCCACCAACTTCGCTTTGGCTTGCTAATTGACTTTCCTCTTCATCTTGTTCATCTTGATCATCGTGCTCACGGTTCGCAAGTCCACTACGGTCACTACCACTCTCCCAAATTATCCCTCTTGTACCAGCCCCCAAACGTATCTTACGACCTTCATCTTTCCCTCGAGGAGGCAGAGACTGAGGAGTATCAAGACCGTCCTTCCTTCTTCTCTTAGTGACATCATCTTTATTTTTTTCTTTTGTTAGCTTCATTTGCTTTTGACCTATATCGTAAGCACACGGAAAGCAATGAATATAAGACAACTCACCTTCAGTTTTAGTACCGGCATTGACTACCTTAAAATAAACCCGCCAAGTACAATGTTCGGCTTAGATAAACATTGACTATCGACAGTGCCGGTACAAAGTACCGGCATACAAATGCAACCTAAAATCTATGCCGGTATTATTGACAGTTTTCCTGTATGTTTTAAGTCCACTACCGGCATGCTCGAATTATTACAAAAGAATGCCGGTACCCAAAACCGGCATGTAATGAAACCAAAAATCTATGCCGGTACTGGTGACAAATTCATAAACTCTCATGTATGTTTTAAGTCCACTACCGGCATACACGAATTATTATCAAACACTGCCGGTACTAAAAACCGGCACTGTATTCATCCTAGATTGAATGCCGGTAGGGAAAATTCAGTTTCTGGTTTACCTGGGGTTGGAAACCGGTATTGTATTCATCCTAGATTGAATGCCGGAACACAAAACCGGCATTGTATTCATACAAATTTCAGTGTCGGTACTCTCTGAAACTCAACTGTTTGAGTTAGGGTTCGCGATTCTAACCTAAACCCATTGCTATAGATCGATTTAAACACCTACAAAGTAGTTTAAAATCACTTGCCTTCTCACAGAAGCCATATTTCTGAGTAGTTGATTGTCGGAGAACGTTGCTTCTTCGTCTTCTTGATCTTGAGCAATCTTAGAAATTCTTTCTGCCTGTTTTTGTTGAGCAATCGATGATTTTGAGTTCGATTGGGCATTTGGTTTCTTTCGTGGAGGCATTGTTTATGATTCGGGTAGGTTAATCGACGAAGAAATTTTTGAATCGACGAAGAACGGATGAAGAACGATGAAAAAAAAATAATTCAGTCCCTAACCATAGGACAGTGCCGGAACTGATTTGTGTAAATGGGGGATAAAAGATTTGGTTTTTTGATTTTAATGTTTTAGGAGAAAGGGTATAATGGTCTTTTCATAATGTTTTTTAATTAACCAAAGGGTATTTTAGTATTTTCATACCCAAAAATCACCCCTTAACACACACCATGGGTTGGGAGAAGTAATCAATATCCCCCAATTCCTTTTTATATCCCCCAATTTCGCGTTCTTGACTAACAAAAGGTCTCAGGATAGCCAAAGGCGCCTGATTGACTGACGAAATTTACAAAAGGTTCCGGGGATGCCAAAGACGCTCGGTTGACTGACAAAAGGTCTTAGGATAGCCAAGGGCACCTAATTGACTGACGAAATTTACAAAAGGTTTCGAGGATGCCAAAGGCGCTCGGTTGACTGACAAAAGGTCTCAGGATAGCCAAAGGCGCCTGATTGACTGACAAAATTTACAAAAGGTCCGGGTATGCCAAAGGCGCTCGGTTGACTGACAAAAGGTCTCAGGATAGCCAAGGGCACCTGATTGACTGACGAAATTTACAAAAGGTCCTGGGGATGCCAAAGGCGCTCGGTTGACTGACAAAATGTCTCAGGACAGCTAAGGGCACCTGATTGACTGACGAAATTTACAAAAGGTCTCGGGGATGCCAAAGGCGCTCGGTTGACTGACAAAAGGTCTCGGGATAGCCAAGGGCGCCTGATTGGCTGACGAAATTTACAAAAGGTCACGGGGATGCTAAAGGAGCCCGGTCGACTGACAAAAGGTCTCAGGATAGCCAAGGGTGCCTGATTGACTGACGAAATTTACAAAAGGTCCCGGGGCTGCTAAAGGCACTCGGTTGACCGACAAAAGGCTCTAGTAATGCCAAAGGCATCCAATTGACCAATGGGCGCGGAAAGAAGGAAAAAACAAAAAAAAAACAAAAAAAAAGGGAAAAGGCGCGTTTTATCAATGCCTGCCGACCCAACATCCCTCTGAACGGAAGGAAACAAAAAAAAGATGGGGGTGTAGGCGCGTTTAACTAACGCCAGCCCCACCTAACACCCCTTAAAGGGGGAATAGGCGCGTTCTAATAACGCCCGCCCACCCGAAAACCCTCTAAAAACAATAAACAAAAAAAAGGGGGAGTAGGCGCATTTAACTACCGCTTACCTTACCACCCTCAAAAAAAAAAAAGAGCGCGTCCACCCCACCCAGCAATCCTTTACTACAAATGAACATAATACCACCTTCAATCCAAAACAACAATTCTGACTATTCCCTCACATGCATATTCACGAATATAAAACAGCCAACAAAATTCCAGCAGCAAGAGAAATTAAGATAAACACCAATGAAGTATCCTATAATGAAATACTAGCAAAAGAAAATAATCCAAACACCAACATCCCACAATAAACATCAAGTCTAAACAAAGATCAAGTCCAAAAAAAAATAACAATAATAATAATCAAAGCTTCTCCAACTCTCGTCGTTTCTCCTCGAGCTGAGCAAGGATCTCCGCTTCGGCAGCCTCGGCTCGCAATACCTCGCCATTTGCCAAGCCAACATCTGTAAGCAACAGGTTCAACACCACCCTCTTACTAGAAGTCGTCTCCTAGCACTTTTGAAGTTTCCCCTTCAGTTGAGAAATTTGGCTGGTAAAACGACCGCAAGGATCATTGCGGCTTTTCACCTTTACCAACAACTCCTTCAACCATGCCACGGGAAAATTGACATTAAGCGCAGATTGTACAGAAGCCTCCCAGCTACGCAGCCTTGCCTCGTCGACAGGATCATCCCCTACATGTGCAAGCTGGTTCGCAATCTCCAGGAGATTCCTAGTCATGTATCACAAGATAGGAATACCCAATAGACCCACCTTCGCCATATGACCGCCGCCGCGCTCGACAATGTCTCTATAAGTAGCATCAAGAGTAGTTGGAACCCAAAAGTCGTGAACAAGAGTGTGGGTAGAAGGATCCACCCTGGCCTCGGCAGCACTCACCACCAAAGGGAAGCGAAATTGCGCGTTCTGGGTCTACCGTTACAATAGGGCTGGTCGGAGCATCAGTAGGAGGAACGTTAGCTTGCTTCTCTATAATAACAGAGGAACCGCCATCATCCACTTTAGCGCTTAAAGGACCCATCGCCACTAGGGGCCACGCGCCTGGCTATGTCCATGTCGGGTTTCGCGGCTTCTTTTCTTTTCTTACCCATGTCCTAACACCAACAACAACATGTCAACGAAAAGAATGGAAAATGAACAACAAAAATGAAATAAATAACAAGGGAAGGAGAAAGGAGGAAAACCAACCTCGGGAATCGACGAGCCTAGCGGAGTATCAACAACTTTAGGACGAGACGCGGAGGAACTAGAGGAAGATTCAGAGTCACTAGTGGAACCTGACAAATGAGAAATGAGCACCATTTCAAAACCAACTTAGATTTATATAAAAAAAGGGAGAAAAAGAGAGGTGAGAAGAGGAAGGTAAAGATAGAGGAATGACAAAAACAAAGACACGTATTAAATAGGAAGCTACCTGCAGGACCATTAACGTCTAATGCCACGTGGGATGAGGACCCACCAAAAACTGACCGACTAGACCCAGAAGGGTTCATTGATTTCAAAACGGCACTGGGAGACACCAAAAGTTCACCCCTGCCATGAACAGTTTCAGCTCTGAGAGGGTGAATTGATGATACGTGAAGGCGCGGCGATACCCAGCCAGCCCCTGAAGGGAGGGTAACCCCCAAATCTCTCAACTGGTCCACAAACGAGGGAGTTGGGCTACCGCTCACGTCCCTCGGGGGTTGCGATGCGCTCCTCCTATGACTTTGACGTGACTGAAAAGGCGCAGTATTAGCAGAGGAACAAGGGCGCGGAGCAGAAGACTGATTCGCCTCTTTAAACTACTCTCGGTCCAATCACATTCGGGCATGTTTAAGTATTCCTCCATCACGTAAGAAGGGGCTTTCCACCCTAAGCGATTGGAAGGAGGAGCACCCTGGGGAAGTGATGTCTGCCACCCATCTCAATCAAAATAAAGCGTGGAAACATAATGACATAACAGAAAAAGCACAAAAATATATAGCAAGTACCTGGGGCGCCAAAGGACTAGTGGACGTATTCACATTTAATCGCGGAGGTTTTCGGTCAGAAAACGTCCCTTTCCTTGGCTTCGCAGGTTCATGACCATCGGGCGGGGCCTAAGAGGTCGCCACAGGATCCGAGCGACCTTTGTTGGCGGGAACGAGACGATGCTCAGCAGCCACGGCATCATCAAGCTTGACCCGACCAGACGCATGAAGTTCTCGAAGATCTTGGACAGTCAGATCACGAGGGGGAGAAGACTCGCGCAAAAGAAATTTCAAAGCTCGACGCCTTAAAAAATCATGATACTCGTGGGCTCCCTCGGTAACCGCCAGGGTCCGCGCGGAGATGGGTTGCCTGAACGAAAAACTGATCCCCCGATCAGACAAACAAGTCGCCCCTTTGAAGACATAGCGATTGAAGCTGGCGACGATGTCTTCAACGTTAGAACTATTTGGAGGAGGAAACCTAGGAGGAACCCCCTGATCAAACCCAACTTGTCGAGTCGCGCAATCAGGATTATACGACATAGCAATGAATTTACCGGCATAAAAACCAGGGAGATAACTAGGTAACACATCCATCATCGAATTAAAGTCTGTTGCCGATAAAGGCTTTGAGGAATCCAACTCAACATCAAAAAGAGCGAGAAAGTCATAATGCGTCGGACCTGAACGACCATCTTGGTAAGGAAATGGTTCGAAATCCTTGGCTATATCCAGATGCTTTCCCAAATCGCCCTTCGGAATTTTCCCCTTCATGTTCCACAAAGCCATCCGCAGGTAGTTATAGATAACGAGAAGCTTCTTCACTGAACCATCATCCTGTTTAACATCTTCTTCACGATGGATGGTGAGGTCATTTGGTTCCGGCGCGCATGGGGGGACGTGTTCCCAGTACCAAGCCTGCATAAAGGAAGCAGGGATGTAGGTCTTGATCTTGTGGGATGAGCCCACCGTCTGGAGATCCCGGCAGAACAAGTCAAGATGACGATATAAGCCGCCTAAAAACATCGGTGCGAGTGGAAAAGAAACACAACGGGATAACAACACCGCCGTCGGCACGAGCTCACCTTTAATGGTATCTTGGGGACCGTACTCAAACACATCATGGCAAAGCCAGAACAGGATAAAGGCGGTTAACTCCGCACGGGGATTCTCATCCCTACGCTTGTAGGGGAACGCTTTCTTATCAACTATCTGGGGAGCCCAATACTTCAACCAGAGAGGGAAAGAGGCACGGCGGTTGACCTTGACGACCCACTCGGGATCAATTTCCGGTGGATCGGATGGACCATGGATTGCCTCATGAGCGTGAAAAGAGCTGGACATCAGTCGATCTCCGGACGAACGTTTAGGAAGCGCCTTCTTCTCCTCTACCCACTTGGCTTTCAGTTTCTTGGCTGACGAGGGCGTCTCCTTTTCGGGAGCAGCCTTTTCACCCTTACCCTGCTCCGGAGGCGCTTGGGTCTTCCGAACCAGTTCACGGCGAGAGTCATCTTTACACTTCAACAGATAAGTACACAATTCCTTGTCTTCATCATTTAGCGCTCCGAAAACAGCCGCCTCATCATACGAATGACTACCATGGATCGGCAGCCCTGTAAGGGCGACTACATCCTCTAAAACGATGGTCGCTTCTCCCCATGCTGTGAGAAGGGTATGAACCGGAGGAGTCCAACGACAGAAGAGCCGCGTTATATCACGAATGCACCTGTTTACTTCCCGCTTAACAGACGAAAGTATAGCTTCCTCGATGCTGGCCCGCTGGAGCGCAGCGACATGGTCGGGGTTGGAGCGTATACGAGCTGCCCAATGTGGCCACACGGGATGAGTTTTCGACTTAGACCGAATATCGATAAGGGGGGGATTATAATCGCCGCGATGAATAGCCATCCGTGGGACATTTTTAAACGCAAAAGTATCCATGCTCTCCGATTCGGGTTGCATAAGCCATCCAGGAGCAGCAGGGTAAGGCAGCACAGGAAGGTTTAAAAGGCGAGAAACAAAGATATCTTCTAAGGAAAAGCGCGTTTACCTCCGCGGAATTACCTTAACCTCAGCGCGCGCTTTAGAGCGGGACCACTCGTGAACTCGGCGATTGTATATAATCTTCCGTCTGCTGGAGCGGGCAAGATGATCTCTTCCTGGTTAAGATGCTCCATTTCTTCAGATCCATCGCTATTAGGCTATTCGGACTCATTACTCTCGTCGGATGACGGACCGCTAGAGGAACTACTATACATAGAGAGTATATGGGTATGTTCAGAAGGAGAAAAGAAGGAAAATCGTTAAGGGAAAAATGGATTGACAACTCTATATATAGGGGGCTTTGAGGTCAAACGTGGTAGTTACTAAGGGGAAGTGGTAACCGTCAGAAACTGAAAAGGGAGAAAGGTTTTGCACGATGGGAAATCAAAGCGTCGTCCACGATCGCAGATTTGATAAAACAACGAAATTTGCTGCGAAGGCAGGCCTAAAGGAGATTATCTGATAATTGACCCAATAGTCAGGGGATTAATGTTGATATATGAAAAAAATATCCCCTTAACGAGTTGGAGATGCCCTTAAGAATAAAGGTGAACTTGGGCTAAGATGTAGGACTTGGGGACTAAACCCAAGCCCAAATAGAAGATACCCATAAAAGATAGGAGGATAAAGGAGGAATTAATGAAGAAGGAAGGGGTTATGTTAAAGAATGGCATTAAAGGTAATTAAGAGGTATTAGGACATGTGTCATGAAGTAGTAAAAAGAGGGGGTTTTAGGAAAGCCTATAAAAGAAAGGACAAGGTACAATGGAAAAGAGGACTCTCTCTCTTACTATTATTGGAATTGTGAGGTCATGTGTAATAGCTAGGACGGGTAGAACCTAAACCGAATCAAATCCGATTTTGTTTCAATTGCGTCTCATATACTTCTATGAGAATATAAACAATTGAACAACTCTATGAGTAACACAATTAGATTCATTTGATTGTCATTTGATCTAGAAGTGTTAGATGAATGTGGTTAATACAAAAGTGTTCATATGGCTAACTTCGGTTAACTGTTATTGAGCCATCTGAATATACACGTTTAGGTACGGTTACCCATATCTAAATGAAGGTATATTTCATTTGTGTCTAACAAGCTAAGACCATCTAACGGTGGAGAGATATTGCTTTGGTTTTAAGCAAACTTAGCTTGAATCTTAAATCAGGTTTTCATTTGACGGTGAATATTGATTGCTTTGTTTCTAAGCTATCAAACCCTGATTTGAATACTACATAAGGGAGAACTCTATCAACTGGAAAACCTAATCCCCACACTTTTGTGTGATACTAGTTGCGTACTAGAGTCGATTCTCCTTTAACCTAGGTTTTTCCTAAAACTATTATAGGTTAACAACTTGAAGACTTCATTGGGATTCTGAAGCCAAGCCCAACTATTTTCTCTGTAGTTGCGTGTTCTAATCTTACTTGATCTATCGTATTGAGTACTATCTTCTCTAAGATTGGCTCGAGATTTATCTCCGATTTAAGATATAAAAACTAATCACAAAGCTCTTCGTCTCTGTTGATGGTGGTTTTCAGTTCATGGGTAAAATTGGAAAACCCTGTATTTAATGCGCTATCGTCCTGCAAGGGAAAAAAATCCATTTGAAAGTAATGAGTGCATAAACCTCTTCGCTCACAAATGTATTGAGTAATTCAATATATTCGTATATATATATATTCACTAATGCATTGCCTGCCTAGTATTTTCCTATGCTATGTTCCCAGGCCGAACTCTTAATATTGGCATGACATGACGATTAATGTTCACTCGCAGCGGAGTAGCATGAATCTCCCAAAGTGTCAGTTTTGAGATCCGCATGAAAGCACTCACACGGGCTGCACCGTTCTCTGATAAAGAGATTTTCGTCTCAACGCGCCTTTTAATTAAAAGTTAGCACAATCGACACGCTCAAATCCTCAAGGAAAATCTAGACTGTCCATGTCAGTCTTAAAAAGCAATCATGGCCATACGATTTGGCCACACAATTCGACCAGCTTAGCCTCTTCCCAGCGGAACTAGGCAATCACCATGATGACCACCGGCGGACCCACTAGTATCCTAGTCGGTCGGATTCCCTTTAGTTCACCCGCAACGCCCCTGAACGATAACCAGAACATGGGTGATCACGCTGTTGCAAAAGAAATCTCAACGAGCTAAAACCAACCATGACGGTCTCCAAACCATCGCATCCACCCAACTTAGCCCGCCTAGTTGGACGATTTAGATCTTCTTTCAAACGATCAAAGAGGTACAGTTATAATCACCAGTGACTCGCTCCATCCCTGGTTAATCGAACAACACATAGCAATCCAGGAGCGCGTCAAACCGCTTGCCCAAAGTAGGGTGATCGCGTGCTTTTTAAACCCTAAATTGAGTCAGCGGCATTACACAACAGCCGCAAATCGATCACGGTCGTCCATCTTCGCCAGCCTAGTCGGACGACCTAGATCTAATTTCAGGCGGCCAATGAGATGCTGGCAAGCTCACCGGCAACCCATCTTTGTGTGTACTCAATCGACTTGTCCAAATCAGCGACAAACACCCCAAATCGTTTGGCCAAAGGTAGGTTGGCCACACGACTTTAAACCCTAAAATTCAATCAGCGGCAATGTACAATCGTCGTAAATCATCTCATCCGTCCAAGTTCGCTAGCCTAGTCAGATGGCTTAGATTTAATTTCAAGTGTCCAACATGGTGACGCCATGATCACCCCCCCCCCCCCTCATCCATGAGGAGTGATCGGCCAAGCCACAGGATGCGCGCGTAGCTCCTACTATCTCCCTGAAATAGGGTGGTCATGCTCCTTTTAAGACATTAAGCTCGCGACTAATTTGGACAAGCTCTAAACAACGATGCTTCCTGCACATTGATTATTTTCAGCAGCTTGTTTAAAAGCGATGCTTCATATGCATCAATTATAAACGATGCCTTATAAATATTGATTCCACAAATAATTTTATTATTTGACCTAAAAGCACTATATGCTGCTCTAAGCTGCGAGTCTCACGATTTGACTCATTCAGTAGCCTGCTGTATATATTTTCCTACAAAATACTCGAGACATCAAACATATGACAAACTGGGGTATGATCACTGGGGTATTGGTCTGGCGGTTTTACGGCATGCGGTGTGCAACGCGCCCATTACTAGAAAGTGTCAGGAAAGGGAGGACGGTTAACAACAATGAGAGAGTAGTGGGTGAAAGGGTGATCGGTTTTCCCTCATAATGGAAACGTGATGATCTCCACCTTTTGTACAATACCACTTCCCCACTACTTAACTGACTCCACTTCCTACGAGATCAGGGTGCGCTAAATGACTTGTATAAATAGGTTTTCAACCTATTTTCAAAAGGGGGACAAGTGTTATCAACACAAGTAGCCAGAAACCATATTCTGATACAAGTCATAAAACAGCCACACCTTCATAATTCAACATTCTGATCTCAAACACCTTATTCGCTTCCCTCCCTAAGATCAACCATTCTCCTTCACTTTGTGACCGAATTGAATCTGGAACGACCATTTCTTAGTTTAGGACAGAGTCTTACAGATTGATCTCTCGAATCTAAAAGTACTCATGTGCAGTACATTTGTTTAGGGTTTTAATTCATTTCTCATCAACACACCCAAATTTACCAAAAACAGCAGAATCAGTTTTTACCCAAAAACAACTGGCGACCACAGTGGGAGATTAATCTCTCGATTGCAAGATCAACTTTCAATTTCATTTCAAATCTCTCAATCTCACGAGGGTAGATCTTAGATCTAATAACCGAAATTCACTTCAATCACCAATTCCAACCTTCCCTTTTATGATGTACCCGAGTCAGCCAAACTCTTCTAAAATCACGAATGCTCGAAATCCAATCACCATGGAAGATATGACGAAAATGCCGGAGCATGTTGTCGCGAATCAAGCCAGTATCGTCAAGCTGCAAAATGAGACGTTTTGTCTCTTAAAGAGTATGGCAAACCAGTTGTGGCAAGAGTCAGCAAACATTTGCTCGGAAGACACAGTGACACAAAAAATGTTGAGTCTTTATCCGAAGTCTGTGCCTCAGTCGATGACGATGCAGACAGAATACGTAGCCACATCGGACACGAGCCGAAAGGAAACGATCAACAAAATCTAGCCAACGAGAAAGGGCCGAGACGGTTTCACAAAGGGAGGGACTCATCAAGAGTGTCACAATACCTGCAAGATACGGGTAAGGAACCGACTTATGAAGCTTTGCTGGAAAATCTGTATATCAAGACCCTCACAGAAGTTCAGAGGGTTGTTCAACAATCCACAACCACGACCGCTCTAACTTTACTGAACAGAGAAACTCCCGAGGAAGGGGAAATTTACCAAGGCCTCTATGAAGATAAGAACTGCAATGACGGGCGATACTCAGTTCAACCACCTCATAACGCTATTGTCACCGATACAGAGCCCTGGAGAGAAGTTGCACTTCAGCAAAACCGCCAAACTACACGATATGCGCCTATATCAACGTACACTCGCGCCTCAACTCCACTCTCGAAACGAGCTTCGTATCAAGGCACACGGGAGTTCTCACGACAACAACCACTAACACGAGAAAAACCAGACTCAGGGTACCCGCGCTTCCCGTTTCCAATGAGGAAAGTTCTGGAGTTGCTTGGAGATTGGATACGAAACGGAACAGTTGAACTACCTCCTGTGTGGCGCTTACCAACTGATCGAGAAACGACGGATTCGAGGTATTGCCACTATCACAGGTTCATCCATCATCCTACCAGTGAATGCAATGGCCTGAAGCGCATCGTCCAGGAAAAGATTAATTCTGGAGATCCTCCATTTCCCTACAAGTTGACACGCGCAGTCAACGAAATTCCCCATTGATGAGAGGCGCGTCATAACCTGAATTTGAAGCAATTCTTCAGGAAAGCCGGTTTTGTTATTGGGTCTCGTGAACAAGTAAGTTTCGTAAAATAATAATACACAACTAATTATTTTGAGATTCACCGGGGACTCGCGTCTGCCTATGTTGAGAATAGAGCCGATAATACGATTATTCTAAAGAATATCATATCACTCTAGTATCTCCCTTTTTCATGTAACATTCACAATTTCTCCAAAGGGGTTGCGCTATTTGCATTCCAACTTGTTAGTTCATCCAAATATTATTACTTCCAGAAAATTACTCACAAAATCATTTAAGAGTAAATCAAATTCAAAAATCCTCATAGAGCAATCACCTACTAGTTCATAACCAGAAAATCAAAACCATAAAAGAGGCGTCTTTTGCCTTTTCAAAAAAAACAAAAGAGCCAAAGAGGAGAAAATTCATGAAGTAAAAGTATTCAAGGGAAATCGTCCAACAATGGTTCATTCTTCTTGGCGAAAGCATCCTTCATATTTTGGAGAGCATCCTGCTTCAACTTCAACTCCTGGGATAACTTCTCAACTTTTGCCTCTTGTTGGTTAATAAAGTCCGCGGAAGGAACTTCAGTCATTTCAGTTTGCAGTTTCTGGATTTTGGAAAATCCTTCACAGAACCAGGAGGCGTTGAACTCAAAGTTCACAAACATATCTCGGTGGAACTCCCAGTTTTGAACTACGTCCTCAGAAACGGTGCACCCAGTCGCGCTGCACATGTCATGAATGGAAGATAGAGCTTCTTCGACACGTTTAACCAATGAGAAACGACTTTTAATCTTCTTGGTCATGGCAATGTGCCCGTGCTTCTTCCATATCTTGGTATAAAACTCCGCATACTTAGCCGGCACGCCGAATCCTCCAACCAACACGTGGTCTGTGAAGGGGACATCAAAAGGGGGATCGAAAGTGGCTCCAACAACGGGATGCGCAACTAATGCCGTATCATTCCCGAGAGGTTCTTTGGAGGCAATAACACCTACAGCCGTAGATGCGGCATCTCCATTCTCATCAGAAGGAGCAGCAATGTTCCCTGCATCATCATCCATCTCCACCTCGAGATTGTTTTCTATGGCGGTCTCCTCCTGTAATATCACTGGTTAATGTTTGTTTCACATCAGAGAACGAATCATTTTTCTAGAAAATGTGTAGAAAACGTACCAGTTCATCTTCCGGTTCGCTGGGAGCGTTAGATTCTCTACTACGCTTAGAAGTATTTTCTTCATCACTGCCGGATTCTGAACCTTCCTCGTCTTCAGACCCATCTTCATCTTCGAGAGACTCAGTATCACCGGATTTCTCTTCTAGAGACGCCATGTTGTGACTACGTGTGAGTTTAGCAAAAGCGTTCTCATTCCCGAAACCCTGATTGAAGGAAGATTTTTAGTGAGGCTGCCTCTAAATAATTAAAATCGGCTGGTTAAGAGAAATCATGTATGTACCTGCATGTTGGAAGAATTAAAAATTACCGGAGTTGTTGAAGTCGTTTGAATGCCGCCTGCACGCGTCTTCGACCTCGCTTCTTTCTCCTGGGGACTGCGAGAAATACTAGCTCTAGTCTGTTTGCCCGAAGGAAGCGGCTTCAACAGCTTACGTCGTTTCAAAGTTTCAGAAGAAGGCTTATCACGCGGAACTGTCACAACTTCCTCCGAGAATTCTTAAAAAGTTAAGAGCTCTTCCATCCAGAATTCCTTATACTTATCAGTCGCTACTGGTTTTCTTCCGGGGAGCAAGAACGGTAGACTCTTCTTCGTTGCAAAGACGCTAGCATCAAAAGCAGATAGTAAAATATCCACTGAAGGCTTTAGCGGGCGATCAAACGGGATTCCCTGATCAAATCCCATATGACGAGCGGCTCTGTCAATGTTATACGGAAGAACAGCGAAGGATCCATTAAAGAAAGATGGAATATATCCTGGCGTGCAGCTTCGCATAAATATAGCTTCTCCAGAACTCATATTCTCCCCATCAGTGTGCAACACTATATCAGGAGCGGCGGCAAAGGTTTTTGGCTGAACTACAGAAGAATGAACCGGCGCCCACAGGCAAAAATCTATGGCATGCACGCTGTCGAAAAAGTCAATAAGATTCAACCCGGGCTTTGGACACCTCTTTTGCCAACGGAGTATTCTGGAACCTCCATACAGACTGGAGAACGAAGTTGCAGGGACATGAGCATAAACTTTAAAGTGCTCCCATAAGCATGCTTGAAGGAAAGCAATGTGAATATGCGACTCCACCTTCATATACCCGTTGGAAACAAACATGTCTGCTGCCAGGGAATCCAAATGAGAGTACAAAGACCCAAGGAACAGGCTGCCTAAGGGGAGGACTATGCCTTGCGCCAACTTAATAGCAAACATCACGAGCTTCAGTCTTATAGTATTCTTACCACAGCCATCATCAAAAATGTCTCTAGACAGCCACAAGAATAAGAACGCGGCAACACTGAGTACATCATCCAATACTTGGCCTTCTTTCGGTTTCGTAGGAAACCATTCAGACACGCACCAAGTATAAAAGCATTTTTCGTCATTCTCCTTCTGATTATATCCTTCCGCCTTATTCACTAGGGTGGCGAACATCACCTCTTCCTCAACGGACAACTCAAAATCAAGATTCCCTGTAACTGGAAGATTCAGCAAAACCGCTACACTTTCTAAAGTGATGGTCATTTCTCCCCACCTACATATGGCCGTGTGTGTGGAAGGACACCATCGAGAGATAAAAGTGATCAAACATGCAATATCTTTCCTAATGCGAAGTGTTGCAGACGCCATGACAGCTTCAACAACTTGTGCTTTGGTCAGGTTATTTTTGATGCTCTCATTGCCCAACATATGCCTCATCCATCCTTCATAAGAACGCAGCGGATTATGGCAAATTTTGAAATCAATAGGAGTAGCTCGATACTCCTTATTTTGAAGAAAAAACCTCATCACACGCACTGGAGAAACTGATGGAGCAGCCTCTTTTTTCTCTGAACCGGTGAGGAGGGTTATCTTATGACCAGGATGAGTTCTAACATTCGGATAAGGCACAACAAAGAGCTCATCATCTATGTTTGGCATATCTTTGGAATTGCTAGCACTTCTCGGCTTAGCGGCAGAAATATTTCCAGGTGACATCTTAACAAGAATTCCTTACGTTCACTTTCAAATAACTACAACAAAGCAAAACGGAAAAGAGTCACTACTTCATGCAAAAAGGGAATCATACACATAATTTCTTGTCGAATTCGATGTAATCATTAATAGTCGAAGCTCAGAGATGAAGAAGCATGTGGATCACAAACTAGCAGGAATAATGAAGGGGCCGCATTCATGCAATTTTCTTTGGCCACGGGATATGCGCCAACAGTTGGGCCGAGTGGGGACTTACGCCCCTCGAGCAATTTTTTTTTTTACCGTGGGTATTACACCCACGTCCGAAACCTAAAGCTAGGTTTTTACACACAAAAAAAAGAGAGGAGTAAGCTGCGACACTCACCTATAATTCTTTGCTCGTCTTGCCGGTGATTCCAATGATGTTGATTACTTTGTTGTTGATGTTACTGGCGAGGCTCACTACAATATTACCAACAAAGAAGTATCATTCATACTGGGATAAGTTTTCAATTTCACGGAAGCTACACCTAAGGCTAGGTTTTACACCCACAAAAATGAGAAAATAGAAAAGAAAAGATAGGAACCGCAACGCACTTACCTTCCAGCTGATGGTTGAAGCTCTCACGGTGATGATGACGACGTCCAAGAGATGCACGTTACCAGGAACAGGAGCGAAGCAAACAAAAAAATAATAATAGGGTCGACACCCTTTTATACAAGTACGTTTAGCGGAGTTCTATTGATAGAAGGTTTCCTTCTTTGGTTTATACGCGAAGAAAGGCGGCTGTGCCTGCTGTACCGATCTCCCCGCGCCAATGCTGTCCCACACAGCCCTGTTGCCGACAGTCGGTTTTTCTCTTTGGTAAGCCCATCCCCTTTGTTTCCATTCCATCTTGTATGTCACCATCCATTGCTTACCCCGCAATAGTGTCATTATTACGTGCTAAGCAGGGGACTTAATGTTGATGGTGTTTTTCAGTTCAGGGGTAAAATTGGGAAACCCTGTATTTAATGCGCTATCGTCCTACAAGGGAACAAAAGCCATTTGAAAGTAATGAGTGCATAAACCTCTTCGCTCACAAATGTATTGAGTAATCTAATATGTTCGTATATGTGTATAAAATTCACTCAGAATGGTGCATATAGCAACGATCCCAAATATTCTATGAATTTTATTTTCCACCAGCATTATTCACTAATGCATTGCCTGCCTAGTATTTTCCTATGCTATGTTCCCCGGCTGAACTCTTAATATTTGCATGAGATGATAATTAATGTTCACTCGCAGCAGAGTATCATGAATCTCCCGAAGTGTCAGTATTGAGATCTGCATGAAAGCACTCACACAGGCTGCACCGTTCTCTGGTAAAGAGATTTTCGTGTCAACGCGCATTTTAATTAAAAGTTAGCACAACCGACACGCTCAAATCCTCAAGGAAAATCTAGACTGTCCATGTCAGTCTTAAAAAGCAATCATGGCCATACGATTTGGCCACACAATTCGACCAGCTTAACCTCTTCCCAGCGGAACTAGGCAATCACCATGATGACCACCGACGGACCCACTAGCATCCTAGCCGATCGGATTCCCTTTAGTTCACCCGCAACGCCCCTGAACGATAACCAGAACATGGGTGATCGCGTTGTTGCAAAAGAAAAGCTCAACGAGCTAAAACCAACCATGACGGTCTCAAAACCATCGCATCCACCCAACTTATCCAGCCTAGTTGGACGGTTTAGATCTTCTTTCGAACGATCAAAGAGGTACAATTATGATCACCAGTGACTCGCCTCCATCCCTGGTTGATCGAACTACACATAGCAATCCAGGAGCGCGTCAAATTGCTTGCCCAAAGTAGGGTGATCGCGCGCTTTTTAAACCCTAAATTGAGTCAGCGGCATTACACAACTGCCGCAAATCGATCATGGTCGTGCATCTTCGCCAGCCTAGTAGGACGACCTAGATCTAATTTCAGTCGGCCAATGAGATGCTGACAAGCTCGCCGGTAACCCATCTTTGTGTGTACTCAATCGACTTGTCCAAATCAGCGACAAACACCCCAAATCGTTTGGCCAAAGGTAGGTTGGCCACACGGCTTTAAACCCTAAAATTCATTCAGCGGCAATGTACGACCGCCGCAAATCATCTCATCCGTCCAACTTCGCTAGCCTAGTCAGATGGCTTAGATTTAATTTCAAGTGTCCAACAAGGTGACGCCATGATCACCGGCCGCCCCTCCTCCATGAGGAGTGATCGTCCAAGCCACGGGATGCGCGCGTAGCTCCTACTAACTCCCTGAAATAGGGTGGTCATGCTCCTTTTAAGACATTAAGCTCGTGACTAATTTGGACAAGCTCTAAAACAACGATGCTTCCTGCACATCGATTATTTTCAATAGCTTGTTTAAAATCAATGCTTCATATGCATCAATTATAAACGATGCTTTATAAATATTGATTCCACAAATAATTTTATTATTTGACCTAAAAGCACCATATGCTGCTCTAAGCTGTGAGTCTCACGAGAGGGTGATCGGTCTTCCCTCATAATGAAAATGTGATGATCACCACCTTTCGCACAATCCCACTTCCCCACTACTTAACTGACTCCACTTCCTACGAGATCAGGGTGCGCTAAATGACTTGTATAAATAGGTTTTCAACCTATTTTCAAGAGGGGGACAAGTGTTATCAACACAAGTAGCCATAAACCATATTCAAATACAAGTCATAAAGCAACCACACCTTCATAATTCAACATTCTGATCTCAAACACCTTCTTCTCTTCCCTCCCTAAAATCAACCCTTCTCCTCCACTTTGTGACCGAATTGAATCTGGAACGACCATTTCTTGGTTTAGGCCAGAGTCTTACAGATTGATATCTCGAATCTAAAAGTACTCATGTGCAGTACATTTGTTTAGGGTTTGAATTCGTTTCTCATCAACACACCCAAATTTACCAAAAACAACACTATCAGTTTTTACCCCAAAACAGTCTCATTCTTTGTGATTCCACAATAACTTGTTATACTACCATATAGTTAAGTTATTGTGAGGTGATTTATATTTCTAGGCTGTTCTTCGGGAATATAAGACCGAATTATCAATTGGTTCTTGTTCACCTTGATTTATCAAAAGAAGGAACAAAAACTTCATAGGTACTTCTGTCGGAGACAGATTAATATATCATAATATACTTTTATGTGGGAGACAGATTTGTTTATAAAGTCTTCGACTTTGGGTCGTAGCAACTCTTAGTTGTGGGTGAGATCAGCTAAGGAAATCAAGTGCGTAGAGTCCTGCTGGGATTCAGAGGCGTAAGGAACGCGACTGTACCTTAATCGGTGTGAGACTTGGTTATGGATCAACTACATTTCAGTCCGAAGTTAACTTGTAGTACGCTAGTGTCTGTAGTGGCTTAATACTGGTATTCAATTCTGGACTAGGTCCCGGGGTTTTTCTGCACTTGCGGTTTCCTCGTTATCAAAACTTGTGGTGTCTGTGTTGTTTCTTTTTCGCATTATATTTATTTATATAATTGAAGTATCACAAGTTGTGCGTAGTTCAATCAATTGGTAAATCCAACCTTTGGTTGTTGATTGAAATTGATTGATACTTGAACATTGGTCTTTGGTACCGTTCAAGTTATTTCTCATATTAATCAGGCTCACAGATCTCTATCTGTTCGATTGCAGATTGTATTGAGAAATTGAGATATAACTCTTGGATATATTTCCTTGATTGAGTCTGACTATCTAGTTGATTCTCTTGGAATTATATTGGAGTTATTCCATGCAGATTGTCGAATGAAATATTGGGTGTGGTTGTTAGACCCCGCTTTTTCAATTGGTATCAGAGCAGCAAAACACGTTAAAGACCTCATAAGTCTGTTTTTGTAGCAATCTGACTCTATGGACAGAAGTACTATCTTAAACAACGCATCACCGGTTCAGAAACGTTCTGACTTGGTTCAAAGCTTTGTTTCTCCTGAGAACTCTCTCACATCCTCTCCATTGTTTGAAACTGTGTATAACTGGGAATAACGCCTAGATGAACAGTTGGATCATCTTTCAGATGAAAGTGATTCAGATAATGGACAAGATGTTGATGAGGAAGTCTCGCAATACATCAAGCTTTTTGACCATCTCATAAAGTAAAAGAAGTCAACATCTTGCTTGACTAAGTTTCTGACTCCATTCTGTCTAGAAAACAAGAAAATGAGAAAACTCTTTAAGGGTTACGATTGTGGGTATAATCTCTTACAATCTCTTCTTAAAGATTATGAAGAAGATGTGCTGATAAGTGCATATTTCATATATATTTGGCGTTTTGGAGTATATTATGCTTGTTTTCTCTTCTTTGTGTTTTATCAGGTGAATCATCCAAAAAGAAGTGGAAATAGCTACAAAAGTGAAGTTTACATGTGGAGAAGGTCCAAAGACCAAGTGAAACTCGTTCAAATTAAGGAATTCTAGTCATGATTTTTTAAAGGACAAGAAGACGAAGTCACTGGCGAATCATTCTGAATTCGTATGAAGAAGTTATGAACAAAACAAGAACTTGGAAGCATAAAAGGTCAAAATGGTCATTTTCTGGGTAAACTACTATTGGCACCTCACTGAGTGTTAAGGGGCATCTAATATGTTAAGGGGCAGTCAGTTTTAGATGAGCTGCTAAAGTTAGTCGCGTATTTTACAAGGGCGCTTCCACAATTCAAATATCTATATGAGCATCAGCTCTTTCGTTCAGCGGACCATTATCCTCTCCAATCGACTTCAACAGTGTTAGGAAACAAATTTTAATCTGTGTGATTTGTACGTCTGACTCATTAAAGAAACTGTGTGGAGTGTGTGTGTGTGTAAACTGTCAGGTGTCAGTTGGTGTGTGACAGTTTACACACACGCATATCCAGTCTTGCTCACAACCCGAGCAGCACCACCATCTTCTTCAGCTTTTCTAACGTCTTCAAGCTTTGTCCAGTTCCAAACCAACTCGAGCTCAACTCCCGCCATCGATGCCTTCATCCACAACTCTGAGCTCCGTTCTCCATCATCATCTCTGTGTTTCAAAACTCGAGCTGATCTCCTCCATCCTAGTCTTCAAGAGCAGCAAACAAAACATCACCATCTCCATTAATCGCTGCCATTATCAGCAACATCATCTCTGCCAAGCTCATCTATCTTTCTCTCCATCATCTCAGCCTTCAACCTCGATGGCATCAAGCTCCCTAGGTTTCATAAACCACGTCCCTGTCCACGAGTTCCATAACAATCATCAACTGCAATCATTACCGGCAAGAACCACCATCACTGATTTGTCGAGATCAGACTACAACCTATCTTATTCAATAACAACAGCATCCCAATGGTTCCATTCGAATCATTACTTCACATCAAAATTTAATCATCACGATCAATAACATCACCGGCCAGTGATTTTCCTTCTTGTTTGTTAGGAAACATATTTTAATCTGTGTGATTTGTACGTGTGACTCATTAAAGAAACTATGTGGAATGCGTGTGTGTAAATTATCAGGTGTCAGTTGGTGTTTGGTGTGTGATAATTTGTATTGGATTGGTCTCCTGCTAAACCACTCAGTTAGTTTCAAGTGTTTTTAAATAGTGAGATCTGAGAAAGAGACTGTAAGAAGAATGATTTGAATTGAATTGTAAAACCAGTGGAGATTGTCTAACAAAATTATATCTTCCAACATGGTATCAGATACAATCCCAAAAACCTAAATTCATCTTCCATTTCAATTTTAACTTCAAATTCCGCACATCATCTTCAATCTTCCATGGCTAATTCAAACAAACACATACCATTAACATTCAAACCTCCATCTAAATTGTCTGCAAACAACTATCCTCTCAGGATATCTCAAATCGCTCCATTACTACGAAGTTATGATCTCTTTCGATTTGTTGATGGATCTTTTTATTATCCTGTGAAATATCTCGGAAAAACATCTACTGTTGGTGCTGCTATCGTCAATGCTCCAGACTTCATCGATTCTGATCCTGATAATGAATTTTTCTCAAATCCATCTTATGCTTATTGGGTAAATCAAGACTCTGCTCTTTTATCTTGGTTATTTTCTGCTTGTACTGAAGAAATTTATTCTCAAGTTATTGATTGCACTTTTTCTCATGAGATTTGGAATCGATTGGAACAAAACTATAATCGTCTACTAAATCTCGTCTGTTACAACTTAAGAGTGATTTGATTAGTTTAAAGAAAAGTTCAGACTCGATGTTAGTTTATTTCAATAAGGAACGTTCCATCTCACATCAATTAGCTCAGATTGGTAGAGCAGTGTCTGATGAAGATTTGATAATTCATATTCTTCAAGGTTTGTCGTCTGAGTTCAATGCTTTTAAGACCTCAATTGTTATTTTGAATTCTATTCTGACAAATTTTTTATAAAGGATTTGGTTACCAACAAAGTCCTTCTCCATGGTCCTGTTAAAGATGGCTTATATCACATGGAGTTCACATCTGCTCAGCTCAAGCAAGCTTTTTCCTCTGGATTATCTTCATCAATAAGTTGGCATAATAAACTTGGTCATCCAGCTTACCAGACTCTCAAGCATGTACTTTCTTCAGTCAATGAGGTTATTGATTCTCATTTATCTTCAACACTTTATTCATCTTGTCAGTCAGATAAGAGTCATGCTCTTCCTTATCCTACATCTTCAACAAATAATGTGGTTGGTCCTTTAGATTTAGTTTATTCAGATGTTTGGGTATCACCACTATGTTCAGTGAATGGTTACAACTATTATGTGTCCTTTATTGATTCCTTTAGCAGATTTACATGGTTGTATCCACTTGCTTATAAATCTGAAGTTCTTCCAACTTTCATTAAATTCAAGAATCTTGTTGAGAACCAACTTAATAGAAAGATCAAATTTGTTCAATCAGATTGAGGAGGTGAATACAGAACTGTTTCTACTTATCTTGATTCTTGTGGCATAGGACATAGAGTTTCTTGTCCTCATGCTCATGCTCAAAATGGCACAGTGAGAGAAAACACAGACATATAGTTGAAACTGGTTTGGCTCTACTTTATCATGCATCTTTACCCTTATCCTTCTGGTCATATGCATTTGAAACTGCTAATTTCCTGATCAGCAGACTGCCAACACCTAAACTTAATCAATTATCTTCATTGGAATGTTTGTTTCAACTCAAACCAGACTATTTGTTCCTACATACATTTGGATGTGCCTTTTATCCATGTTTGAGAAACTTTAATCATCAAAAATTGGAACCTAGATATGTTCAATGTATATTTCTAGGCTACAATCACATGCACAAAGGATATAGGTGCTTCAATCCTAACACAAACAAGATTATCATCTCTAGAGATGTTAGGTTTGATGAAGGCAAGTTTCCATATGCTTCTTTATTCACTGCTGAGCCAACTGGTACTACACTGCCAACTATGTCTGTTACTTCATCACCTGCACCTGCACATGATTGTCATCTTCTGCTAGCTTGCCTGCTATTTCAAATGAAGAGGTTGTGCCACCATCCACTTCGAAAAATACTTATATGACTGCAACACCCATTTTTGAGGTCATTAATGCACATCCAATGAATACCAGAGGCAAAATGGGAATTATCAAACCCAAAGCAAGAATTTATGCATATGAAGTTCAATCAGTTTGTGAGGATATCACTGTTCCTACATGCTACACTGAAGCTTGTAAATATCCAAACTGGAGAGCTGCTATGGATGAATAAATCAATGCATTGTTACAAAATGGGACTTGGAAATTGGTTGTTGCTGCTGCAGGACAAAATGTTATAGGATGCAAATGGATTTTTAGGATTAAAAGAATAGCTAATGTTTCCATTGAAAGGTACAAAGCCAGACTAGTGTCCAAGGGCTATAATCAGGTGGAAGGTATTGATTATCAAGACATATTTAGTCATGTGGTTAAGCCAACAACAGTGAGAATTATTCTTTTTATTTCTCTTCACAAGAATTGGCAGATTAGACAGTTGGATGTTAAGAATGTTTTTTTGCGTGGTCACTTATCTGAAAATGCTTATATGGTCCAACCACCTAGATATGATAATAAACTACTTCCCAATCATGTGTGCCAACTAAAGAGATCACTTTATGGACTTAAACAAGCCCCAAGAGCTTTGTTTGAGAGATTCAGTCACTTTCTCTTCAAAAGTGGATTTTCTTCTTCTAAAACTGATACTTCTCTCTTTTTCAGAGTAACTTCTACCTCAGTCCTTTATATCTTGATATATGTTGATGATATTTTAGTCACAAGAAGTTCTCCAGCTGCTATAGATTCTTTAATTGATGCTTTGAGCAAGGAATTTGCCATCAAAGATTTGGGAGAGTTGCATTTTTTTCCTAGGTATTCAGGCTATCAAGAATTCTGCAGGTGTGTTGTTATCTCAGCAGCAGTACATCACAAATTTGCTGACTAAAACCAAAACGCCCAATGCTAAGAGCTCTGCAACACCATTTCATACTTCTAATGCTGTTGACTCCACTCTATTTGAAGACCCTGTTCTTTATAGAAGCACAGTTGGTGCTCTTCGGTATGCCACCATCACAAGACCAGATATTGCATTTGCTATTAATAAAGCATGTCAGAAGATGCAACATCCTTGCCTTGTAGACTGGTCAGCTGTTAAAAGAATTTTGAGATATCTGGTTGGTACTCTCTCTTATGGGTTGCAGTTCAAAAGAGCTTCTTCTCTACAGTTACAGGCCTACTATGATGATGATTGGGCATGAGACATTACTGACAGAAGATCCACCCGTGGTTTAACAATATTTCTTGGTCCTAATCTCATTTCATGGTGCTCCAGAAAACAGAAGACTGTCTCCAGATCAAGTACTGAGGCAGAATATCGTGCCTTAGCTGATGCCACCTCTGAGTTATTATGGATTCAATCTCTTCTTAGTGAATTACATTTCTCATCTCCAAGAGTACCTGTGTTATGGTGTGATAATATGGGAGCTACATATCTGACAACCAATCTAATCTTTCACATTAGAATGAAACATATTGAGATAACATTTCATTTTGTGAGAGAATTGGTTGCTTCTAAAGCTCTGGTTGTGAGGTTTTTATCTAAACAGGATCAGTTGGCAGATATCTTCACCAAGGGACTCTCAACTACTAGATTCTATACTCTGAGACTCAAACTCAGTGTCTCTGCTCCTGCATAGACTCTGATCTTGCGGGGGACTGTGTGTGCAGTACATGTGTGTAAACTGTCAGGTGTCAGTTGGTGTTTGGTGTGTGACAGTTTGTATTGGATGGTGTTTGGTGTGTGACAGTTTGTATTGGATTGGTCACCTGCTAAACCAGTCAATTAGTTTCAGGTGTTTTTAAATAGTGAGATCTGAGAGAGAGAGACTGTAATAAGAATGATTTCAATTGAATTGTAAAACCAGTGGAGATCGTCTAACGACATTATATCTTTCAACATAGTTGAGTTTGGCAGTGATGGAGAAGTTGTACTGCCATCAGTACTGTGATGGATATGAATATGGGTTGACGAGTTTAAGTTGGCAGTGAAGACTGGTGGCGCTGTGCTGTTGCTTTGGAGTGTGGTGGTCGTGTGAAGCGATAAAGATTGAATGAGAAAAATAAGGAGTTCGTGATCGAGAAACGAGTTGTTGTTGATGATAAATATGGGAAGATTTACGATCAAGTTAAAAGATTTACGCGTAGGTGAAAGTGGGATTCCGGTGCAGGAGTTGTACATGGAGTTTGATGTATGATCAGTTATTGAGAGGTGATAATGGTACACGTCGTGACCCACACGCTTAAGATACTCCGCGACATAATGGAATAAAGTTACTTAATTTCTCAGATTCAAAGCTCTTTCTCACCGACTATATAAGGCCGAATAGCCGAGAAGAGAAAATACACTTTTTGGGAGAGAAAAATACAAAAAAGAATAAAGAGAGGAAAGGTTTTATTTCATATATAGGGTTTACTCCTTTAGGGGGAAACCAAGTATTTTCTTCTTCTTCTTATACATATTTTTTATGGGTTTTAGTAAACTCATGTGTAGCTAAATTTTATTGATTATGGATGATTTCAAAGTCCTGCACAATGGAATTCTAATTTTTTTTACGAGTTTAATTTAAGTTGATTTTTCTTGTCGATTGTCTCTATTGTTTTTAGTGTCTAAGATTACTATTGGGTTATTCAATTGGTCATTTGAATTAACCTGATAGTAATTGAAAAAGCGGGGGTCTAACAACCACACCCAATATTTCGCTTAGCAATCTGTATGGACTAACTCCAATATACTTTCAAAAGAATCAATTAGACAGTCAGACTCAATCTTAAGAAAAGTATATCAAAGAGTTATATCTCAATCTCTTAATTCAATCTGCAATCAAACAAACAATAATTTGCGAGCCCAATTGAATATAAGAGAGATAACTTGAACGGTATCAAAGACCAATGTTCAAGGATCAATCAATTTCAATCAACAACCAAAGTTTGGATTTACCAATTGATCAATTCAACGCACAACTTGTGATATTTCAATTATATAATAAAATATAATGCGGAAAAGAAATAACACAGACACCAAAAGTTTTGTTAACGAGGAAACCGCAAATGCAGAAAAATCGCGGGACCTAGTCCAGATTGAACACCAGTATTAAGCCGCTACAGACACTAGCCTATTACAATCTAACTTCGGTCTGGACTGTAGTTGAAACCCAATCAATCTCACACTGATCCAAGGTACAGTTACGCTCCTTACGTCTCTGATCCCAGCAGGATACTACGCACTTGATTCCCTTAGCTGATCTCACCCACAACTAAGAGTTGTTACGACCCAAAGTCGAAGACTTGATAAACAAATCTGTCTCACACAGAAAAGTCTATAGGAATAGATAAATCTGCCTCCCACAGAAATACCTACGAGTTTTGTTCCGTCTTTTGATAAATCAAGGTGAACAGGAACCAATTGATATACCAGACCTATATTCCCGAAGAACAACCTAGAAATATCAATCACCTCACAATAATATTAATCGACTAGCGAAACAAGATATTGTGGATTCACGAACGATGAGACGAAGGTGTTTGTTACTACTTTTCTATCTTGCTTATCGGAGATATAAATCTCAAGCCAATCTTATGATTGCACTCAATCACGATAGAAACAGCAAGATTAGATCACGTAACTATAGAGAAAATAGTTGGGTTTGGCTTCACAATCCCAATGAAGTCTTTAAGTCGTTAACCTAAAGGGTCTCGAGAGAAACCTAAGGTTAAAGGAGAATCAACTCTAGCTTACACAACTAGTAACACACATGAGGTGTGGGGATTAGGTTTCCCAGTTGCTAGAGTTCTCCTTTATATAGTCTCCAAATCAGGTTTTGCAATCTAAGTTACCTTGGTAACAAAGCATTCAATATTCACCGTTAGATGAAAACCTGATTAGATTCAAGCTAATATCTTTCAACCGTTAGATCGAACTTAGCTTGTTATACACACATGAAATGTAACTTCATTTAGGTTTGAGTAACCGTACCTAAACGTGTACACTTAGTCGGTTCAACAATAGTCAACCAATGGTTAGCCATATGAGCACTTTCATATTAACCTTTTTCATCTTCACCATAACTAGTTCAAATGACTCAAATGAACTAATTAGAGAGTTGTTCAATTGCTTAGATCTCATAGAAGTATACAAGACATAATCGAAGCAAAATCGGTTTTGATTCACTCAAATCGATTCATGAAAATTATAGCCACAGTTTGCAAACATTGCATTCCCTATTATATAAATGTTTTAGTTCATGAACAAACCGATTTTAGAAAGTAACCTACCTAAGTATGCGAACAAGTACGCGTACTTAAGTAACCGGATGGAGTTTGTTATTCACTTTCAAACTCCAGCAGAAATTCACGGACGTGAACTTTCCGCCAGTACGTGTACGTGTACGCATACTATCCCGGATTTCCAACAACCGCCAGTATGCGGACGGCTACCCATACTTTGGGTTCCCGGTTTTGGACTTTTACACAAATGTGAGAACATACCATGTTTATATCCAAAGATGGTTACATGTTCTAAGCTCTCATTTCAATCATTGAAACTTTCTTAGAGGATGTAATATAGTTGTTATTCACAAACTATTTTTCATCAAAGCGATTTTCAAGTTATTGAAATAATCAACATGACTTTCGTCACGAGTAAAGATGAACTTGGCCAAAGCGAAAGCTTACCAACACATATTTCGAGAAATAGATAAGCGAGATAAACTCGGCTCGAAATAACAAATGTGTATAATCGAAGTCTATATAGCTATACGACTTTTGTCTCAAGATAGGAGATAGAATAGATAGACTTTTGAGTGATAGATGAGTTTTAGTCTCCACATACCTTTTTTTGATGAAGTTCCACAAGCTCTCCTTAGTAGTTTTTCGTCTTTAAATGATGAACGCCGTGAAGTCTAATGCTCAACTACACAATCTATCCTAGTCCGAGAGATCGCTATAAGTAGAGTAGAAATCAAGACTTATAGTTTTGGCAACTAAACTTGAAAAACAAGCTTGAGATAGCAACACTTGCGAGTCCGACCAAGCAGTGTTCTAACAGTAATTCTTCTACTAGTATTGCGGTTGGTGATATGTGTAATTGTCACTCAATTCTTTACACAAGTAGTAAAACGTAAAAGCTGACAGAGGGATTCTGTTAAGCAATTGTGTATAGAGATGACACTAGTAAGCAGACCGAGCTTATGCGTCTGATGCTAAGATCAACCTAATTCACAAAATGTAATACATTCGAATGGGTTACACCTCGAGAGCTTATTCATGGTGGCTCAAATGGATAGAATCTGGTAGTCGAGCGCTTCTGTATCCAGTGACAACATGAATTCCGGGGATAACATAGCTTATTGCTATTCTACGGTTGGTGACAATAGAAATTTAACAAGGAATAAACAAGTATTTTAATCAAGTTTCTGTTTAGTGGCAGCGAATGATTCCCTAATCATCTTTGCTTTCTTATTTGTTATTCTTTTTTATCTACTTTAAACAACCAATCCCCTTTTGTGATTTTATTTTATTATATTCTAGGTGATTTAATAACATATCAATTACACAGCTCTTTGTGGGAACGATCCTTACTACCGCTATATTACTAGTTAATTAGTGGGAAATATATCGAGTAATTTGTTGCACTTACGACACGCATCAAATTTTGGCGCCGATGCCGGGGAGCGGTTGCTAATTGATTTGTTATTTGTTCAGCTTGTGTTTTTTTTTTTAGATTTTTGTTTTGATTCTCTTTCTTGTGAGTCGTCATGTTTCCTTACGGAAATAACATGTACGGAGCACAAGATCAGACATATAATTGTGGTAATCAATATGGTTTTCAATCTCAATATTATGACAACTACCAACCATACCATAGGTACAATCAAAACCAATCATTTGGTTAAGATCAATGCCCTATGGAAACTTATGGATACTCTCATGCATATCAACAACCTTATGACGGGTATGTAAGTGAGCAATGATGTGATTTTAATTGTTGTTTGTAAAGTGGTAAATAAAGTTCGTTCACTCAGACTTGTGAAGATTCGATTTTAGATTCAAACTCAATAGAAAACCTAAGAAGTTGTTATCAAGATTTTAAAACACGGAGGCTCTAGATTCCACCAATCTCCAATTTTTATGTGAATTAATTTAATCAATATTCATTCAATTCTTTACGTTAAAGTGATTCTAGTTTATTGCCTGCAGTAGATTTTCAATGTAACAATTTTAAACACCAAGCATGAAACATCAAGAGTTGTAAACTAAGCATGCTCCATCAAAACGAATCACAATCATTCAATAAAAATCAATTATTCAATATGAGTTCAATGCAAATAATCATAAAAGAAATTGCAATAATTAATTTAAATAGAATTTACCACATGATAATTGGAAAATTGGCTTCCTCCGTCGCCTCAGCAATGGGGTTTAGCTCCTCATATTATTCACGTGCTCAAAATAGGTGTTCATAGCTCAAATAGGTGAAAAACAAGAGAAAAGTGCTAATACAGAGATTCACAACATTTTATAGGTGTTGCAATCACACTGTTACATGAAACGATAATAGTAAGCCGCGGTAGAATAAACGACTGCTCTATGGCGTAGTATGTTCTTCGTGTTCTTCCTCTACGCCAGCAGAAAAATAATTCCTTCAACTCGATTTTCTTCTCTTCTCTGCGTCTGTTGGTCTCCAAAAGTCTCGATTCCCCTTCTCAGACTCTCATACCTTTTATATATACACGTTATGGCCATAAAATCTTCACGAAATATTTTATTTTTCTTTCACAGGAAGTATCGGACTTCCTTTCTTCACGCGGCTCTGTTATTCCTTTTTCCAACCCAAACTCTTTATTTTCAACGTACCGAATCTCATAGAATAATATTCCAAGTCATTCCCGACTAAAACTCCATTAAATTGTCGTTCAATCCTTGCCTGAAAATCTCGGGATATCTTTCCTTCTCTGTTCTGTTTAACCGGTGATGCTCTGGTCCAATTTGATCGGATTAAATACCCATACAACTCCTCTTTAGCCTAAACAAACATATCCAAAACAAAAGCAGTGATTGAATCTCCCTAGAACTGGCCCAAAAATCAAACCCTATTTCCTGCCGTGAAACTCATGTTCCCGCCAAATCCAAAAATTCAAACAAGGAAGAAGATGACCTCCCCCTATCCTCTGACGGAGTGGAAACATCATGCGGGCGCCCCTTAGTAATTAGAGTGCCCCTTATCCAATTGAGGGGGTGTCTATAACACATGCCATGGGTGCTTTTATAACTTTCTCCGGGTGCCAATAACGCATTTCTGGGGTGCTTTTAGTAATTCCTCATGGGGGGTCCAAATACCACTTTTCGAGCCAATTTCGCCGCAAAAGCTTATTTCTCCAAAACACCTACAAAGACATAATAAGCCATAATAAATAAAAAATCGAGCACTAACAATACATACAATTGAGATCATATTAGACACACAAATGTGTTTATCAAATACCCACAAACTTATTATTTGCTAGTCCTCAAGCGAATCAAATCTAGAAAATAAAATCCTAACTCACTGTCGCAGGCATCGCGATTGCACTTAGCGTGTGCAACAAGCCTTTAAACCCCTAGGCGGCCCTAGTGGCCGAGTTATAGTCTCGGGAGGGTTTACAAGAGGTGTACCCACAAAACCTTTACTCCAGACCCTAGATATCTACGCAGAACCTTGTAATAACACTAAAGAACCTCCTTGGTTGGCATACCCTCATTGACTACAGGAGGAAGTACCCTGATACGAAATTCCAATTGATGTACATGAGTTTGCACTCAAGCATACTAAAATTCATATATAAGTGACAGAGCTCTACTCATATAGTCGCACTATGGACGTCATTATCCGGAATCAAACAAATCACATGAATAGATTAAGAAGATGAAAATAGAAATAGATGGTTGCGAATGGACATCAATGCCAAGATGAATCCTATGACCTAATGGATTGAGATACTGGTATGGACTAATATCAACACAACTGGCATATACAAGGGAAGCAATGATCGATAATCCTAATTCTAGATCAACTCAGCTGGCATATACAAGGGAACCAGTGGTCGATTTTATTGAATTTATTCCGGTTGGTCTGATGGTCCGGTCTCAATTTTCTTTTTCTTTTTTTTCAACTTTTTTTTTTTTTTCAATTTTTTTTTTTAGTAACTCAATCACCTTATTTCAACCCAGCATACATCAACATAAAAATTGTGCAAAAAATAATAACAGAAGTAATAAGATGATTCCAAGATACGGTGAAACTATCATGTTATTTCTAACATCTGAGCTCTGTGCTTTTATGAATAGACTCTATTTAGATGTTTCCATCCACTCAGATTGGTTCCTCAACTGCTTCAACCAAGATGCTTCCATCCACTTAGATTGGTTAGTGCCATCCTTAATAAGGATAAATTTCTAGGCTCTGGAGTTTATTTATTGCAACTAAAAAGTTTCTCCCATACCCCCAAACTTAAATCTAACATTGTCCTCAATGTCCTTAAGATAAAATTAAAAGCACGAACAAGGAGAAACTGTTACTACTTGAAGCAAAAGAGTTAAGGAAAGATATTAACGTGTTGCATGAGCATGGGTTATCTCCCAAGAAGTGCTAAGTTTTAAGTCTTCAGCCAGACTAAGAAAGGATTAGTCACCTCATAAAGTAATAGCCGGAATATCTGTGGGGTCATCAAAACCAAATAAAGCTACCACAAATAAAAGGAATTTGCAACATGCCAAGAGAATTAACAAATAAAATATTTTCATGGGTTGCATTTCCGCATACGTTAGATCCGAATGATCGGGTTTTAGAGTCTGGAAAAACTCAAATAAAAATTTAGAAGCACATAATAATAACCTGAATAACTGTGGATCCTTAAAGTCAATCAAATTTGACTTACATAGACCATAATTGAAGTGGCGGTCATTCTTAAACAAATGTGTCGATTCTAATATCCTAAAATACTTAGGTTTAGTCTCAAAACTTAATAATTGACACATCTGAAACTTATACGCTCCCAATTGGTTGAAAAATATTTGGTTGGAAAACAAAGTCAATTTGGGTATTATCGCCTGGTAAACCACATCAACCAGCGGATGGGTTTCTAACAACTGAACTTCTTCTTGGACATTATTAGGTTATAGAGAGCTAGTATGAAGGTAATCTGGCACAATGGTTGATGCACATATATCAAGTCCCAAGTGAGGGATCTCTACAAGAGTCAAAGGTGAAGCACATGGAGAATGATAATCACCCCCAAACTTAGAGTTTTCAGTGTCTCTAGATAGACTGGTCACAATTTCCCTAATTTCTAGGTCATAAGATTCCTGAAAACGGTCAATTGATTCCTCTAAGTTATAATCGGGAGGTGCATCCTCACTCATATTTGAACTCTCTACGAGTCTATCTTCTTTTTCTAAGACCAATGTTTTTAAATCTTTAGACTCTAAAACAATACTCTCAGAATAAACTCGTTCCTCAAAACTATCATGGGCTTCGTAAAAAGGAAGCACTACATCGTCTAAAACATGGGTATCTCTAGTCAAATCCTCGTCCTTTTAAATAGGTGAATAATTATTAAAATTATTTGGATTCGAACTAGAAATAACATTATCATTATAAAGCTCAATTGGAGTAACAAATTCCTGGTAACTATGCCTACATATTTTGATTCTTCATCAACACTTTCCTCATCATAATCATCATAATAACATGAAAATGGTCGAACCTCATCTAAACAAGTAGTGTTACCAATTCTAACCTCGTCATCTTGATTATGTGAATAACTATCTTCATTTTCAAAGGTACTATTGGAAACACTATATTGGAAATTAAGATTATTTCGAGGGGTTCTTTCCTGGGCCTCTAACAAAATTTTCTGAGTCGACTCACATGACTTCCTGATTTTATATAGGAAAGAAGGTTCACACGTTGCATTGCTTTCGTCCATGACTAAGTTATTTATTTCTGCTAACTTACGTGTTGACTCTAGTAAAGAGGAATTATAAGAATTTTGCTCGTATGACCGGTGGGTGTGTGGATAGTAATTGGGATCACTATGGTAGGGACCATAACCTTCAAAAGGTTGATGTTCCCAACTACTATTCACACTATGGTCAAAGTAATGTTCATTTTGAAAATCAGTCGGATATTCGTTGTATTGGCTATTGTAATACCAGTTCGACATTCTCAACAAAAAATAAACCCATTGAAAGGGGATTCGTGGGTGGATAGAGTCTTTCCTCCCGTACCAGAAGGACGATGAACCGTTGAAGTCGACTCAGGCCACCGACTCCTATGTCAGTGTACGAACCCGAGGGGCCGAGACAGTATCGTAATTGTCGTCCTTCCCTGCAGCAGTTTATATTTAATTTCAACCCTTCCTTAGGGTTTAAAAATAATAATGTCCAAGAGTCCAAAAATAAAGTCCAAAAAGTCCAAAAAGAAAAAGAAAAATTACAACAAAGCAAACCCTAATACAGTTTCCAAAAATAAAAAGAAATAAAATAATTATATACAAAATCTTCTTCTTCACTCCTTTCGGATTCCTCTTTTCTTTCCTTCTTTGGCGATGCTTTCCTTTTATAGCACTTTTTCTTTCCTTGTAGCTTCGCTCCAAATCTAAAAAGAATCAAAAAATACCAAAGGCGTAAAAGAAAACAAAAAATCTAAAATAAAATAAAATAGAAATAGAAATAAATCTAAAACTAAAACCTAAATACAAGTCCGCGTCGGCGGCGCTAAAAATTGATGTGATTTTAATTGTTGTTTGTAAAGTGGTAAATAAAGTTGGTTCACTCAGACTTGTGAAGATTCGATTTTAGATTCAAACTCAATAGAAAACCTAAGAAGTTGTTATCAAGATTTTAAAACACTGAGGCTCTAGATTCCACCAATATCCAATTTTATGTGAATTAATTTAATCAATATTCATGCAATTCTTTACGTTAAAGTGATTCTAGTTTATTCCCTGTAGTAGATTTTCAATGTAATAATTGTAAACACCAAGCATGAAACATTAAGAGTTGTAAACTAAGCATGCTCCATCAAAACGAATCACAATCATTCAATAAAAATCAATTATTCAATATGAGTTCAATGCAAATAATCATAAAAGAAATTGCAAGAATTAATTTAAATAGAATTTACCACATGATAATTGGAAAATTGGCTTCCTAAATCACCTCAAAGCAATGTGGTTTAGCTCCTCATATTATTCACGTGCTCAAAATAGGTGTTCATAGCTCAAATAGGTGAAAAACAAGAGAAAAGTGCTAATACAGAGATTCGCAACAGTTTATAGGTGTTGCAATCGCACTGTTACATGAAACGATAATAGTAAGTTGTTGTAGAATAAACGACTGCTCTAGGGCGTAGTATGTTCTTCGTGTTCTTCCTCTACACCAGCAGAAAAATAATTCCTGCAACTCGATTTTCTTCTCTTCCCTGCCTCTGTTGGTCCCCAAAAGTCTCGATTCCCCTTCTCAGACGACTCTCATACCTCTTATATATACACGACAGGGCCATAAAATCTTCACGAAATCTTTTATTTTTCTTTTCACAGGAAGTCTCGGACTTCCTTTCTTCACGTTGCTCTGTTATTCCTTTTTCCAACCCAAACTTCTCTATTTTCAACGAACCGAATCTCATAGAATATATCATTCCCTATTTTCTCTTCATACCTGCCATGTATGGCCATCGGTATCCAACAGTTCACGGGAATATATGTTTCCCTGTTTAACTAAAACTCGAAAAATACTTCCTTTTTTAATCGAACATGAAGCTATTACCTATCCTGTGTTGTCCTAACAGGACTATTCCAAGTCATTCCCGACTAAAACTCCATTAAATTGTCGTTCAATCCTTGCCTAAAAATCTCGGGATATCTTTCCTTCTCTGTTCTGTTTAACCGGTGATGCTCTGGTCCAATTTGATCGGATTAAATACCCATACAACTCCTCTTTATCCCAAACAAACCTATCCAAAACAAAAGCAGTGATTGAATCTCCCTAGAACTGGCCCAAAAATCAAACCCTATTTCCTGCCGTGAAACTTATATGTTCCCGCCAAATCCAAAAATTCAAACAAGGAAGAAGATGACCTCCCCCTATCCTCTGGTGGAGTGGAAATAACATGTGGGTGCCCCTTAATGAGTGCCCCTTATCCAACTAAGGGGGTGTCTAGAACACATGTCCTGAGTGCTTTTATAACTTTCTCTGGGTGCCAATAACGCATTTCTGGGGTGCTTTTAGTAATTCCTCATGGGGGGTCCAAATACCACTTTTCAAGCCAATTTCGCCGCAAAAGCTTATTTCTCCAAAACACCTACAAAGACATAAAAAGCCATAATAAATACAAAATCGAGCACTAACAATACATACAATTGAGATCATATTAGACACACAAATGTGTTTATCAAGCAACCACAAGGATGGGAGTATAGTTATGCTTTTGATCAAAAATTCTCTAGTTTTGCAGAACGGATGTGTACCATGATGTGGGAGCTTCAACAACAGATGCAAGAATCACCACAAAATCAGCAACCTTATGATTGGGAGGAATCCCATCGAGAAATTCAAAGGAATTCATAGAAATTATACGTACAAATTGCTCAACTCAGTAAAAATAGGGATGAGGAAGAAGTATGGCCTCAAAACCAAAAAAAATCCGAAACTCCTATGGACGACAAAGAATATTTTGAAGATGAGCAGCCTTTGGAGAATCGTTATAATAATGGTGAAGTTATTCCAGCCCCGAATCGTAATAGTGATCATTCGCCTATTCAAAAGGAGGAGCCTTGGAATGACCGAACCATTGTTATCAATGGTGTAACTTACTTAAATGCATACCAACATTATGAAGAATATCCGGATTACAATGTTTTTAGGCTTGTTGATTTGCAAGAAGTAGATCCAATTATTCCTTCGTCGGAGACTCATACGGAAGACCATAGGATTTGCACCAATGAACTAGACTTTTTAGGGGAAGATTCTGATTCCGATGACGAGATTGTTAGAGAGATTGAGATTGAGAATGAAACCAAATTGATTGAAGTCGTGGAAGACCCAATTGAGGTTGCCAAGGATTATAATGATGCTGAGATTTCGATTGAAGCAGAAATTGATACAGAAAAGATTTCAAATGGTCTGATAGAGGACCACGATTTACTTGAGATAAATAATTCACTGGATTTAATTGAGAATGATGAGGATCCGATACAAGGTTTGTCTAATCCTTTGCATAATTATATATCTATTGATCCTTTTCCTCTAATCGAAGTAGCTTCTCAAAGAGTTGTTAACCCATCTTTTAGGAAGATACCTCACTTAGGATTGGAGTTGTGTGCTTCCAAAGTTTTAACAGATTATTTTGCTTCTAAGTATCCACCACTTGATGTGTTTGATTCAAGTATTGTGCAGGTTCACCGAACTGAGGAACCTTTTGAAGTACCCATGTTTTATGTTCTCTATCCACTTTCGAGTGTAGAAAGGACTAATGTGGGGGAAACTTTGATAAAATAACAACTTTAATATTTATATCTTATGCTAACGTTTTTGTGAAGGTGTTATTGGGATTGCAGATTAATGTCGGGATGGACTACCAGATTTTTGATTATTGGTGTATGGACGATAACCAGCAGGTCGGTGAGGACGTTAAACTAAGCGCTACATGGGAGGCAACCCATTGGTTTTGTATTTCTATCTCTATATTTTGGTTTTCTTTGTTTTGCATATCATATTAGGATTTGCCACCTTGATTTTACTTAGGATGAGTCAATTACATTGAGGACAATGTAAGGTTAAGTGTGGGGGAGTGTTTTCATATTTGCATTCACCTTTTTTTAGTCGATTTTTCAAAAATTTTATAAAAATTTGCATAAAAACTTCCAACTTGTAGATATTTTAGAGTCACTAGCATACTTTTAGGTATGTTTACATAAGGAATTTTCATCGAAATAATGTAACTTAGAAATACTAGAGAATACTACACATTAGGTGTTATTAATCTTTGCGAGAAGTCATTTACTGTTTGTGGCTCAACTTACTTATGCCGGTGGCAAATGAGGAGCAGAGGGAAATGCATTATTAGAGTTGTTGATCAATCATTAGTGGAGACTACCTATTTTCACATCAACAAAGGCACCAGACCTAAAATTCTAAGTAGATGACTAAAGAGTTTTGTTTTGAGTGTGTGTCATCGTACGTTAATTCCGGGTAGAATGGTGAGCTACCCAACTTCACAGCATTTTCAGTACTATTTGATGAATACACTAAGTTTCGACTATGTGAAATCATCGAAACAAGTTGGTATGTTGTTCTCTTTTGGTAATTGATGCGTGTCGTAGGTGTAAGCAAATTAATCGATATTTCCACTCAATTAAAAATAATATAATGGAAGTCAAGTTCGTTCCCACGAGGAGCAAGAGATTCTAGTTGTAAAAATTGTCACAAAAGGGGGGTGTAAAAAGTAAAAGAAAATAAACAAAGCAATTAAAAGATAAAGTTGGAAGCAATAAGAGAGACAAAACCAAGGAATCCTTCTTCGTTACGAAACAATGAATCAAGTTATGTTCTTTTCTACTTGTTATTAGTCACAAATTATCACCAACCATAGGTAAAGCAGCTAGATCAATGCTAAACCCCTAAATCCCTTGTATCACCGGATACGGAAGTTCTCGACTACCGGATTCTATTTACCAAACCACCTAGTAGTAGATCACTCTAGATGTAATTTAAATAAACGCATTAAGATTTATGAACTTATTAGGTCAATATTAGTAGTTGGACTCTTAGATCAAGGTCTACTTGCTAACGTTGTTTTCACACACAATTGCTCCACGGAATCCCTCCGCAAGGTCTCGTGTTTGCTACTTATGTAAAGAGTCAAGAAACGATTACTTATCTCCTAACTTTCACTAGCTTTAGATTAAATCGACAAATCAATTTAGTTGGCCACCCAAACAATCTATCAATCAATCATGAATGTCATTAAGATCATTCCTATTAGTAAAAACAAACGATAATTATGTGAAAAACTTCAAGATAGAATTGAAAACAAAAACTCAAATTATATGTTAAGAACTAGGAATTCATCCTCAATCAATAATAAAATTAGCTACTCATGTTAAGGAGTTCACACAAAGAATAAAGAAGAGAGAATTGTTGTGTGTGTAGAGAGGTGTGTAAAAGATGTAGAAAACTTCTCTATTTATAGGCTTCAATATTCTCCAAATCTTCCAAGGATTAGAATCCTTTTCCTTTAGCAATTCAATTTCCAAATCCAAGCTTTTCTCAACTCTTCCATCTTCTCTTTCCAAGTTTGAGCCCAATTCTCCATCCAATTCCCAGTCCAAGTCTTCACACCCATGAGAGAAGTCCACAGAAAATTCTGGAATTTTTGCTCGCCGGAAAACTGGTATTATGGCCGGAATCCGACCGGAATAGTCGCCTGAAAGTTGTCGCCGGTGATGGAATATTCCGTCCAAGATTTTGTTACCGTTAGGTCAAACTAGCAGTCAACCGTTAGTCAATGGTCAAAGGGGAAGGAGAGTCAGACTCGAGTTAGCTTCTGACTCAGCTAACTGGGCTTACTCAGCTGAGTCAGCTGCTTACTCGGCTGACTTGATCTAATTCAGCTAACAGGAATCGGTCCCTTTGAACTCGGTTGGGATCGGTCTTCGGCAAGCTTTCTTGAGTTGACTCGCCGGTAGGGAAATTTGGCCGAGTTTCGGCTGATTACGAGACTTCCGACCATTTGTTTTGAGGCCTCATTTAAGCTCCATTCTGCATCATTCCTAGACATTCATCTATGATTTCAATCACTCACAACCCATTAATCTTCCCTGTAATAGAAACAGCACTATAGCAGCAACACCTCCCTGCTTCAATTCATCACAGATCCAACCATTTCTGCCACTGACCCAGTATCAATAACGACCTCAGATGCCTCCATTCAACAACAACTACTTCCATTTCTTTTCAATCGATTAGCAGAACCCATTCTCCCTGAGATTTACTTCATAACAACAGCCAATATCAACACCAGGATCGGCCACCATCAACTCAGCACCACCAACTTCACAGATTCAATACACATAACCCACTTCAAATCCATCGAGAACAGCAACAACATCTACACCTCTTCACAGATCGAACCCATCTTCGATTACTTATATCTTCCTCACAAATTCAACCAGCAAACCCATCTGATCTTTCTCATCGCCACTGCTAATTTCTAAATCAAGTCGAACCCATCTTCTAGAGCCTTCTTGGAACAATAACCATCGATCCATCTCAACAGCAGTGGCTTGAATCGATTCACTGCAACATCAAACCCTCGTTTCCTTCCTTCAAACAATATCAGAACCGCCTTCATCTCCATTGAATCTTCTCGATTCGGTCAGAACAGCTCATTCATTCTCTCAACCTCTCTGCCTGTTTCTCGATCTGTTCTTCAATTCCTCCTGAGTCTCAATTTCTTCTCGATTCATCCTCTCACTTTAATTTCCTCGTCTCTGCACCGAAACACCATCAAACCCACTCTACCTGAATCAATTGCAGCATCGATTCTCGATTCCTTCATCTCCTTCTCAATTTCTTGAAATTATCAGCAGCAATGGCTGCTTCTCTCGGCTTCAGGCGTAGGAATGAATGAGAGGCAGACTCCTCTCGATTTAGGGTTGAGACGATACGGATAAGTACACCCCATAGATGAGACCTGATAAATACACCCACTGGCAAATGATAAAGGGTACCCTGATATCAACCCCCCTTAACCTAGACTGGGCCTGGCTTAAGTACTCCACCAAAAGAGTTGCCCCTTAACCATGACTGGGCTCCGGATAGTGCTCGCCCATGAAATGACAATTTTGCCCTTTTGGCTCAATTAGAGTAATTTCTTCTTCTTTTCCTCCGTGCGACTCCATAGTAGCTACAAAACTCAAAACAAGCGTAAAATACATAATTTACAAGAAAAATAGCAAAGAAAGCATAAACAATAGATAGTAAATAGGATGTATTCTACACCCTATCAAATTCCCCCACACTTAGACTTTGCTAGTCCTCGAGCAAATCAAACTAAAAACTCACAACTTCAAAGCATTCAAGCGTCCTAAGCATCCAAAAAGTTATGAGGACATAGAGTTTCTGCATGCTAGTAATAAGAAGTTAGAAATACTAAAGAACATATTCTCATTCTTAAATATTGAGTGAGAAATAACCACACCATAATGAGAGAATGCGTGTTTGAGAAACGATCAATAAGCATTTCGCCTCGACTTCTGCCTCACCAAAAAGGATTTTATGATAATTGCACTCAAAAAGACGGCTTTTTTATGGTTCTCACATGTGTGCAGGTAGGAATGAAGAGAGAATTCCTGCAACACGTTGAATGGTGGGAAGGACAACTTCCGAAATATTTTTAAAAACCCACATCTTTTAATATTTTGAAAAACCATTTTTCTGACGATCTCTACGAAAGGAAATCAACCATTATTATCGAGGATGAGATTACTTACTCACCTTCACATCCGATCGCCAATTATGATAACACCACTCTCACAGCATCCAATAGAAACGTCTTCCGCTCCTCGTCTTGATCTTCTTGGTCTTCGTCTTCGGTTTCAACTATTGATGATAAACCCTCGAATTTCATAAATCCTTGACAATTTTTAACTCTTGTACCTTAAAAATCCTTGTCGCTTGAAACTTCCTTATAAATTTTCCTTCCCCACGGCTTATGAAAACAAAACAAATATTTCTCTTTTTTTTTTTTTTTTTTTGAACAAGAAAAATAAAATACAAAAATAAACCATGGCCGTGGGAGAAGTATTTTACCGCTTGATTCTTCACAACTTGTATCGTCTTGAAATCATAAACTTCAAAAATTCTCACCTTTTAATTTTCTTCGTTTTCATGAATAAGTCTTCATACTTGAATATAAAATCACCTCATTGTAGTGTAAGTCTTCAACATATATGTAAAAATCTGCCCTTTGTATGTTGCTTTACTTATATTTGAAATTTGCTCTTTTTCTCATTCCGTTGCTTATAAACCTTAAACTTTTCCAACTTTCCTTGTAGATTTTGATGTCGCTCCTTGTTGATGATGATGGTGTTTCTATGGATCCGTTGTTGTCGAGAGAGAGAATGGTGCTAACTGCAAATCGAACTACAAGAAGGAAGCTTTCATCCATGGACGTCACCCTCATGATTGACAAAATTAGCACTCAAGAGATCAAGAGTAGTGCTTTTATTGGTGGGAGGTTGGGTAGCTCACCATTCTACCCGGAATTTACTTACGGTGACACACACTCAAAAGAAACTCTTTAGTAGACGGAAAATTTCTAGTCGGTGCCTCACATGATATGAATACGGGTAGTCTCCACTAATGATTGATCAGCAACTCTAATAATGCATTTCTCCCTGCACCAAATTCGCATCACCGGCATGATTAAATCCATTATTTAACACTCTAACAAACAAGAAATCCGAATGTAGTTCTCTAACATTTCCAAGTTCAATTATGTCGGTCAAAATCTCTATGTAAACATACCTAGAAGTATGCTAGGGACTCTAAAATCTCTAAAAGTTGAAGTTTTAGGTAAAACTTTTTTTTTTTTTTTTTAATTTTTTAATTTTTTTGTAATTTTTGTTTTAAAAACATGCTTAACCACTCCCCCACACTTAAACCTTACATTGTCCTCAATGTAATTGAATAAATCCTAGTAAAGTCAAGGTGGGAAATTTTAACATGATAAGGAACAAGAAAAAGAAATAATAAAAAGCCAAAAGATAAGAAATACAAAACCTATGGGTTGCCTCCCATTAAGCGCTTGTTTTAAAGTCGACGGCCCGACTTAGCTCTTGCATGATTCATTCCCCATATACTAACAATCGGAAAATTTGGGGATCCAACCATAATACCTGTTTTGCAAACAATAACTCCATACAAATATTAGCACAAGAAAACAATAGTGAAATTATCGCTCGATAGAAATTTCCCCACACTTATTCTCGTCCACACTCGGAAGTGTATAAAGAACATAGAATTTGGGAATTTCCATGTATTCTTCTTGGCAAACCTGCATGGTGTTAGAATCAAGTGTTTCCAATGGTGGATATCTAGAAACAAAATCATCCAAAAATACTTTCGAAGCACATACATTCAAACCAATAAGAGGTAAAGGAGAAGAATCAATATGCAAAGGGTTAGACAAACCTTGCACAATCTCTTGTATTATAGAATCCTCTTCATCCTTAAAAATTCGAGTGAATTACTTACCTCTTGTATATCGTGGTCCTCTATTAAACCTTGCAACCATTCTTCGTCGTTTTCTACCTTAACCAAAGTTTTGGCATCATTATAATCATTGGCAAGTTCAATTGGGTCTTCCACAAAATCAATGAATTTGGTTTCATCCTCTAGCATCATCTCTTCAACATTTTCATCATCGGAATCGGGCCATTCACTAAAATGATTTTCATCGGTATAGATTGTAAGATCTTCTTGTGAGGGTGTCACACCGTTTATAACAATAGGTAAGTCACACCCAATCTCCTCCTTTGAATAGGCGAAGGATCGTTATTATGATCCGGAGTTGGAATAACTTTATCCTTGTTACAATAATTTTCATAAGGTTCAAAATCATCATCGTAACCCATATAATAACGTTTTTTCACGCTTTATTCTTAAAGTTCTTTTAGCTTCAAGAATTTCTTCATCCGATGCTATGCCTTCATCGATCAATTGATAGAACCTTCTCTCAAGTTCCCTCAAACTAGGTTGCCTTGCACCAAGGAGATCACACATAGATTTAGAAGCATAACTATCCTCCCCTCCTAATGATTGTTCACTTACATACCCGTCATAAGGTTGTTGATATGTATGAGAATATCCATAAAGTCGGTATCCTAAGGATGGTTGGAAGTTGACATAATGTTGAGGTTGAAAACCGTATTGATTGTTGTAATATGCTTGCTCTTGTCCACCATACATGGAAAACTGGCACCTGAAATAAGATTCTCAAAAACTTAAGTTAGATACAAAATAGAATCCAACAAAGCAAGAATAAAGCAAAAAGAAAAATAAAAACAACTAAAATCATCCGCTGCTCCCCGGCAGCGGCGCCAAAATTTGATGCGTGTCGTAGGTGCAATCAAATTAATCAATATTTCCACTCAATAAAATATAATATAATGGAAGTCAAGTTCGTTCCCACGAGGAGCAAGAGATTCTAGTTGTAAAAATTGTCACAAAAGGGGGGTGTAAAAAGCAAAAGAAAATAAACAAAGAAATTAAAAGATAAAGTTGAAAGCAATAAGAGAGACAAAACCAAGGAATCCTTCTTCGTTACGAAACAATGAATCAAGTTATGTTCTTTTCTACTTGTTATTAGTCACAAATTATCACCAACCGTAGGTAAAGCGGCTAGATCGGTGCTAAACCCCTAAATCCCTTGTATCACGGATACGGAAGTTCTCGACTACCGGATTCTATTTACCAAACCACCTAGTAGTAGATCACTCTAGATGTAATTTAAATAAACGCATTAAGATTTATGAACTTATTAGGTCAATATTAGTAGTTGGACTCTTAGATCAAGGTCTACTTGCTAACGTTGTTTTCACACACAATTGCTCCACGGAATCCCTCCGCAAGGTCTCGTGTTTGCTACTTATGTAAAGAGTCAAGAAACGATTACTTATCTCCTAACTTTCACTAGCTTTAGATTAAATCGACAAATCAATTTAGTTGGCCACCCAAACAATCTATCAATCAATCATGAATGTCATTAAGATCATTCCTATTAGTAAAAACAAACGATAATTATGTGAAAAACTTCAAGATAGAATTGAAAACAAAAACTCAAATTATATGTTAAGAACTAGGAATTCATCCTCAATCAATAATAAAATTAGCTACTCATGTTAAGGAGTTCACACAAAGAATAAAGAAGAGAGAATTGTTGTGTGTGTAGAGAGGTGTGTAAAAGATGTAGAAAACTTCTCTATTTATAGGCTTCAATATTCTCCAAATCTTCCAAGGATTAGAATCCTTTTCCTTTAGCAATTCAATTTCCAAATCCAAGCTTTTCTCAACTCTTCCATCTTCTCTTTCCAAGTTTGAGCCCAATTCTCCATCCAATTCCCAGTCCAAGTCTTCACACCCATGAGAGAAGTCCACAGAAAATTCTGGAATTTTTGGCTCGCCGGAAAACTGGTATTATGGCCGGAATCCGGCCGGAATAGTCGTCTGAAAGTTGTCGCCGGTGATGGAATATTCCGTCCAAGATTCTGTTACCGTTAGGTCAAACTAACAGTCAACCGTTAGTCAATGGTCAAAGGGGAAGGAGAGTCAGACTCGAGTTAGCTTCGACTATGCTAATCGGCTTACTCAGTGAGTCGATTCTCGAGTTAGCTGCTTACTCGGCTGACTTGATCTAATTCAGCTAACCGGAATCGGTCACTGAACTCGGTTGGGATCGGTCTTCGGCGGCTGCGAGTTGACTCGCCGGTAGGGAAATTTGGCCGAGTTTCGGCTGATTACAGGACTTCCCGGCCGCTGTTTCAGGCCTCATTTAAGCTCCATTCCTGCATCATTCCTAGACATTCATCTATGATTTCAATCACTCACAACCCATTAATCTTCCCTGTACTAGAAACAACACTATAGCAGCAACACCTCCCTGCTTCAATTCATCACAGATCCAACCATTTCTGCCACTGACCCAGTATCAATAACGACCTCAGATGCCTCCATTCAACAACAGCTACTTCCATTTCTTTTCAATCGATTAGCAGAACCCATTCTCCCTGAGCTTTACTTCATAACAACAGCCAATATCAACACCAGGATCGGCCACCATCAACTCAGCACCACCAACTTCACAGATTCAATACACATAACCCACTTCAAATCCATCGAGAACAACAACAACATCTACACCTCTTCACAGATCGAACCCATCTTCGATTAATTATATCTTCCTCACAAATTCAACCAGCAAACCCATATGATCTTTCTCATCACCACTGCTAATTTCTAAATCAAGTCGAACCCATCTTCTAGAGCCTCCTTGGAACAATACCCATCGATCCATCTTAACAGCAGTGGCTTGAATCGATTCACTGCAACATCAAACCCTCGTTTCCTTCCTTCAAACAATATCAGAACCGCCTTCATCTCCATTGAATCTTCTCGATTCGGTCAAAACAGCTCATTCATTCTCTCAACCTCTCTGCCTGTTTCTCGATATGTTCTTCAATTCCTCCTGAGTCTCAATTTCTTCTCGATTCATCCTCTCACTTTAATTTCCTCGTCTCTGCACCGAAACACCATCAAACCCACTCTACCCGAATTAATTGCGAGCATCGATTCTCGATTCCTTCATCTCCTTCTCAATTTCTTGAAATTATCGCAAAGCAATGGTTGCTTCTCTCGGCTTCAGGCGTAGGAATGAATGAGAGGCAGACTCCTCTCGATTTAGGGTTGAGACGATACGGATAAGTACACCCCATAGATGAGACCTGATAAATACACCCACTGGCAAATGATAAAGGGTACCTGATATCAACCCCCCTTAACCTAGACTGGGCCTGGCTTTAGTACTCCACCAAAAGAGTTGCCCCTTAACCATGACTGGGCTCCGGATAGTGCTCGCCCATGAAATGACAATTTTCCCTTTTGGCTCAATTAGAGTAATTTCTTCTTCTTTTCCTCCGTGCGACTCCATAGTAGCTACAAAACTCAAAACAAGCGTAAAATACATAATTTACAAGAAAAATAGCAAAGAAAGCATAAACAATAGATAGTAAATAGGATGTATTCTACACCCTATCAGTCATGAAGTATCTCTATGAAAATTTCATGAGGATCCCACTAGTTTTCGTACCTTTGCGAATTTATATTGACAAAAAGGGGGAGAATTAATGTGTAGTTAACACTATAAATACATATGGTTTAAGGATCCTTATGTAAGGGGGAGTGGTTTCATTATGAGATGAAGTATTGAATAAGGGGGAGTGATACATATCACCATAGTATTGTTGTCAAAGTTGTGATACAATTGGACTTTGATGTTGTGTAATAATACTATAACACCGTATAACAATTATTGAGAGCAACTGTTTTTCTCATTGTTATAGCTACGGATCTTCAACAACTATGATGCCGAGTTAAACACATTTAGAATCATTATAGTACTTGGAAGTGACGAAGATTTCGAGTAATGTTGAAGAACCAAGGAGATCATGCATTTGGATGAGAAGCTACAAAGTTTATTTATTTTGTAATCCATATGTATTGATAGTTTTGTCACTAAAATTGACAAAGGGGGAGATTGTTAGAGCACTGCTCGGTCGAACTCGCAAGCGTTGCTATATCAATCTTGTTTGTCAATGTAGTGGTCAAAACTATACGTCTTGATTTCTAGTCTACTTATAGTGATGTCTCGGACTAGGATAGATTGTGTAGTTGAGCATTAGACTTCACGACGTTCATCAATTGAAGACGACGAACTACTAAGGAGAGCTTGTGGAACTTCATCAACAAAAGGTATGTGGAGACTAAAACTCATCTATCACTTGGAAAGTCTATTTCTACTCTAACTCCTATATTGAGACAAAAGTCGTATTACTATATAGTATTCGATTATGCACATTTGAGATTTCGAGCTAAGTTTTACTCGCTTACATATTTCTAGAAGTATGTGTTGGTAAGCTTTCACTTCAACCAAGTTCATCTTATATTCTTGACGAAATTCAAAAGATGATCATGTGAAAATCGCCGAGTAACATCTTACATGGTTTGTGTGATACAATCATTTGGTGTCGACTTGGAATGTTTCGTTATGATTATTTCAATAACTTGAAAATTGCTTTGATGCTAATAGTGTGTGAAAACGACTATTGTCATCCTCTAAGAAAGTTTCAATGATTTAAATAGGGTATATAACTATTGGATTATGAACATAGTATGCATTCTTGCATGTATGTGATCCATGACCGGAACTATGGTATGCATACCCGTATGCGTACTTGTAGTTGTGGAATTCCAGGTACCAAGTACACATACCGTTACGCATACTTGCGTAAGGTATTGGTCCAGGAATTTCTGCTGGGTTTTGGAACTGTACTAAGGTATGCGTACCCGTTCACATACTGGCGAACCCAAACTGAGACCGGCTACTTAGGTATGCGTACCCGTATGCATACTTGAGTGGTTAAAGTTCTAAAATCGGTTTGTTCATGAACTAATACATTTATATATTAAGGAATGCATTCTTTGCAAACCGTGGCTATAATGTTCATGAATTGATTCGAGTGAATCAAACCGACTTTGCTTCAATTGTGTTCTTGTATACTTCTGTGAGAATATAACAATTGAACAACTCTTTAACTAGTTTCATTTAAGTCATTTGAACTAGTTGTGGTTAAGATGAATAAGGTTGATATGAGAGTGTTCATATAACTAACCTCGGTTAATTACTGTTGACCCAACATGGTGTACACGTTTAGGTACGGTTACTCAAACCTAAATGAAGGTACATTTCATTTGTGTATAACAAGCTAAGTTCGATCTAACAGTTGAAAGATATTAGATTGAGTCTAATCACGTTTTCATCTAACGGTGAATATTGAATGTTTTGTTACCAAGGTAACTTAGATTGTAAACCCTGATTTGAAAACTATATAAGGGAGAACTCTAGCAACTGGGAAACCTAATCCCCACACCTCATGTGTGATACTAGTTGCGACTACAGTCGATTCTCCTTTAACCTTAGGTTTTTCACGAAACCCTGTAGGTTAATGACTTAAAGACTTCATTGGGATTGTGAAGCCAGACCCAACTATTTTCTCTGTAGTTGCGTGTTCTGATCTTACTTCTTCTATCGTGATTGAGTATTATCTTTGCTAAGATTTGCTTGAGATTTATCTTCGATAGGTAAGATTAAAAGTAGTCACAAACATCTCCGTCTCATCGTTTGTGATTCCTCAATATATTGTTTTGTTACCATACAATTAAGATTATTGTGAGGTGATTGATAATACTAGGTTGTTCTTCGGGAATATAAGTCCGATTTATCAATTGGTTCCTGTGCACCTTGATTTATCAAAAGACGAAACAAAACTCATAGGTATTTCTGTGGGAGACAGATTTATCTATACCAATAGACTTTTCTGTGTGAGACTGATTTGTTTATCAAGTCTACGACTTTGGGTCGTAGCAACTCTTCGTTGTGGGTGAGATCAGCTAAGGGAATCAAGTGTGTAGAATCCTGTTGGGGTTCAGAGACGTAAGGAGCGCAACTGTACCTTAATCAATGTGAGATTGATTAGGGCTCAACTACATTCCAGTCCGAAGTTCATTAGTAGTAGGCTAGTGTCTGTAGCGGCTTAATACAGTGTGGTGTTCAAAGCTGGACTAGGTCCCGGGGTTTTTCTGCATTTGCGGTTTCCTCGTTAACGAAATTTCTGGTGTATGTGTTATTTCTTTTCCACATTATATTTGTTATATAATAGAAATATCACAGGTTGTGCGTTAAGTTTAATCAGTTCTTGAATCCGACCTTTGGGATGTTGATTAAATTGATTGACACTTGGATATTGGTTTGTGATACCGTCCAAGTTATTTCTCTTATTCAACCGGGCTCGTAAATTTCTATTTGTTTGATTGCAGATTGAATTGAGAAATTGAGATATAACTATTTGATATACTTTTCTATAGATTGAGTCTGACTGTCTAGTTGATTCTCTTGAAAGTATATTGGAGTTTGTCTATTCAGATTGCCGAACGAAATATTGGGTGTGGTTGTTAGACCCCCGCTTTTTCACATGCACTTGTCTCAACTTCCCGCCATTTTCATATTTGAACTCGTGAAGAAGAAGGTTACCCTCTATCCGAGACCTGGGGTGCGAATAGGAGGTGTCCAACTGAGGTGCCATTTATAAATTGAGGCGCCCCTTATCCAAAGTAGGGGTCCGTTTAGATAATGTTCTTCGGGGGGTGCTCCGAGTAATTTTTCGAGCCAATTTTTCCAAAAATGTTTATTTCCCAAAAATACCTACAAACATACAAAACACCGTAATAAGTACAAAATCGAGTACCAACAATACAGATAATTGAGGACAACTTAGACACAAAAATGTGTCTATCAAATACCTCCTGTTGATACATGAAAAATATTCCCCTTAGCCGGCCTAGTGCGCCCCCAAAAGGGAGGCAAACATAACATGAAACATGGGGACTTAGGGACTAAAGCCCAAGTCCACTAAGAAAGTATCCATAAGATGGAAAGGACAAGGGAGGAATTAATAGTAAATAAGGGGGCCGGGTTGTATTAGAGAAGGAGTGGCATTAGTAGTAATTAAGGAGTTTTAGGACATGTGGCATGATATCATAAAATGAGGGGCTTTTGAGAAGTCTATATAAAGGGGCATATATTACAATGGAGGGGATCCTTTTTCTCTCACTCTCTCTCCTCTTGGGAATTGGGTGTGTTGTGGCTAGGACTTGTAGAACCAAATTTCACCCCTCAACATTTGGCGACCACACCCGGAGGCTCGTGCCTAACCCAGGCGCATGGTTCCCATAAGCAATATGTTTTCTCTCTCCGTGGCTCATGCCCGCTTTCCTCTCTTAGAGCAAATCCTATGGGTAGTGTAACCCTTTCATTTTGAAAGGGTCACTACCAATTTGGCCTAATTTGAGGCCACTATGGTAAGTGAAAGGGGGTTTTTGGGGCCAAAACGTTCAACCACTCGTTCAGCTGAACGAGTGGTTGGTAGTGTAAAACTTAACGGGGACTGTCCCCCGTAAAGAAAATAACAATAAACGGGAGACAGTCTCCCGTTTAAAATAAAAGAAATTATCTTACGGGGGACAGTCTCCCGTAATAGTTTTATTTTTCTATTAGACGGGAGACCGTCTCCGTTTGTTTTGTTTTTAAGTAAAAACGGAGACAGTCTCCCGTTTAATATTTGAATAAATTTTGGCCAACGGCTACATTTTAGCCTATAAATCCCACACCTCCAACTATTTTCTCTTCATCCCACTCCCGCTCAACTTCTTCTACTCCATTTTTGTTTTTAAGTTTTCTTCTTCATTTCGATTTCACACTCTCCATCCATGTCTTCTTCACCAACACCGCCTCCTTCAACCCAAATTGCTCAAAAAGGTCGTAGGAAGCAACAAATTAAGTTTAATACGGATGAAGATGTAGCTCTTTGTGAAGCACATATAGCAATAACGGGTGATGGTAGTGTTGGTGTTGGTCAAGGAAAAACCAAATATTGGGAACGAATTATTCCATTATTTATCGAGAAAACGAAAGGTAACCCAAATGTTAGAGACAAAACTAGTTTAGAAAACCGAATATACCAAATAAAGAAAGAAATTAAGTTATTTGTCGCCGTTCTTGGAAAACTATATCGAGGTGGACGAGTAAGTGGCTATGGACAAGAGCACACGGTATGTATTTTTGTTTCATACGTATTGCTCATTATGTTTGTAAATGAATACTAATTGGGTGTAGTTTACATTGTAGTTGATACGTGGTCGGTGTGAGTTTCACAAGATACATGGGAGACCCTTCATCCTTGATGAGTGTTACGAGGTATACAAGAGTGAACCCGGTTATGATTACATGAAATATGTCGATATACCCCCGCTACCCCCACCACCCGTGGTCCAAGTTGTTGATGATTTAGGTGTCGATGGTGTCGATGGTGCGGACGATGTCGAGGAGGAAGAGACGGGAGTAGATGTTAATACGGGTGACTCTCAAGAAAAAAAGAAAAGGGGACCCGGGAAGAAAGCTCTTCAAGCTCTTAAACAAGCAAAATATCAATGTGGTACTTCAAGTGGTTCCGTTGAATCCAACTTTAGTGAAACCAATGAGAGAATGTTAAGTTATTTGAAAGAGCAAGAAGAACAACTAAAAGAGGAAAATATGAGTCGAATCAAAGAAAAGAAAAAGGCTCGTTTGGAAAGAATCATGATGGCGGATATTTCTAAGTTATCTAGTGCCGGCCAAGCTTGGGTTGAACGTAAACAAAACAAGATACTAGAGAAAAGGAACTTGATGGAACAAGATAGTAGCGATGATGAGTAATGGGTAATATGGTTTATGTTTTCCAAGTTATAATTTTATTTCTATTACTATTGTTTTCCTTGTTGTAATTTCCTTTCAACTAAAAGATTGTTACCAAAATAAACACATTGTCCAAACAACCAAAAGAAACTAACTTTAATTACCTTGCGCTTCCTCCGCATGTTCATTACCAAACATCTCCCAAACATGATTTGTCAATCTTAGTCGAAGATCATTATACAAGGGTTCATGTCTTAACTCGTGATAGTTAACGGCTTCGTAGATTGGAGCACCCAACAATTGGAGCATAACAGTCTTGTGATCTGAAGGAGGTTCGTAGATTTTCATTCTCACTTCGAAGCAACTCATTCTCTCTTTCAAGGATCTGAACCCGACTTCTAAGGTACTCAAGCTCTACATTCTCATTTTCCTTTTGAGCTCTTACATTTTCATACACGTATGAACTTGTTTGCATAGGAGGAGGGTATGGAACATGAAATTGAGCTTGAGATGATGAGGAAATGTTGTCACGATTCCGTTCTCGAAGCAATATTGGCTCCTCCTTTGCAAAGTATGCACCAACTGAAACTTTAGACCACCATTTTTCATACTCCTCAATAGTTGCAATCGTATTGGGTAGTCTAGAAGTCCTCATACCTTTGCACTTCTCAAGATACTTGCGATTCATTCGTACCATTTCTTTTTGTGGAGGTGGGTAAGGTGGAATACCTAATACCCCGGTTACTTGAAGCAAACATCTCTCTCCCAAGTACCTATAGCCTTTATCATCTTCAATATCCAAGAATACACATCGTTTCTTTGACAACCTCTTTGAATATCTTAGGACTTCATTATTAGCATGCTCACTTCCAAGCCATGGCTGCCATGTTGTTCCATTCATTGACCTATTCTCCAATTGCTTACGAGCAATAGAAATTGAGTGTCTTCCCATATCCCTTTGAACCTCCGACTTGTTTCCCTTGTTAAACACCTTGATTTTTGGCCATAAATCATTCCAAACCGGTGGATTTCCTTCAATTTGGGGAGCCAAAGTGTGGAAATAATAGTAAAACCAATACTACAAAAAAAATATGAAACGAAAAATCAATATATAACATTTTAAGGAAATATAAACATTAAATTGGTTTAAGATGTAAAATGAGCCATATGTACATACCTCTAAGATCATCCACATGCCGTTGAAAGACTTCAATTTGCTACTAACCTCGCCCAAAGATTTATAAAGACAAGCCAATGTGGGAGATCCCCAATCAAACCTAATTGTGTTTTCTAAGTTCTCAAAGTTACATAACCATCCTACCTTTGTGGTAGATACACTATTAGGCATAAGCACTTGACCAATCATCCATAAAAGAAAAACCCGAACAATTTCATCCCAATATGGTTCCATAGCGACTCCACCCTTTCCTTGAAATGTTCTCAACCAATCACACAAGTCTACACATTTGATACCACCACTTCTCTTCTTCAAATATGAGAATACATCAAGACCATGAGTTATCCTTTCCCCATTCTCACCAATTTCTTCTTCATTATCACTCGGTTCTTGAGTTTCATCAATTCCTTCTAGTGCTTTCCTCCTTTCCATGGCTTTCTTTTCCCTTTCTTTTCGAAAATAAGTTGAACTAAATTTGGCAAAAGGTTTTCCACATACTCCACACAAAGTTCCCTATTATCCTTCACACACCAATTAATATATTGTAGACTAACTCCGTTTCCTACTTCTATACCCGTCAACCAAGTGAAGTCATTGGGTGTGAGTCCTATTTCAAATGTAGGAAAATAAAACGTGTTTGTGGATTTCCAAAAGCGCTCAACAATTGCGTGTGTGAGTTGTTGATCATCTTTCGAAACATTAATCTCTAGTAACCGTCCCAATCCACAATTGTCTATAAACGATTTACATCTATCATTTTGGCATACAATTTCATACATGTTATTCATATTACTCCAACCACCCCTAAAATACATCCAAGGTTCATCATCTTCCATGTTAAGTGTGTTGCAAACATGATTTTCTTCACTTCTAGATGACACACTAGTATAATCCATTGTTTCTATAGGAACCTAAAACACATACCATGAATTATCTATTAAAATTAAACTAAATATCATAAATCAATAACATTCAAAAAAATGAATTGGGTTCATTGTTCATACCTTCAATTAGACGAATTTGCTCTCAATTTGCTCCAAACCTTGAATTAGAGGAATTGAAAAAAACAAATTAGGTTTTATCAAAAACTCAATATATATTGAAATTGAAAGGAAAAAAAAACTAAAATTAAGGGTTAGTAACTCACCGATTCGTTAATCAAACTTTTCTACGAATTTAGCTTGATTTATGTAAGTTTTAGGGTAAGTTTAGTAATGGAGAAGAAGGGGAGAAGAAAAATGGAAGTGAAGAGAAGAAAAATGGGAGAAAACTCGTCTCCTGAATGTTTTGTGGATTTACAAAACAAACGGAGACTGGTCTCCGTAAGAAATTGTTTTTGAAAACCTTACGGAGACTGTCTCCCGTAAGGTTTTCAAAAACAATTTCTTACGGGGGATAGTCCCCGTTGGCCCTACTTTATTTTTGCCCATAGTGGCTAGACTCGTTCATATGGGTGAGTAGTCTTCCATATGGGTGAGTTAGTCTCACTTTGGAGACTACCCATAGGAGATTACACTTAATTTTTTTTTTACCTAGCTTTTCCAAAATCACCTCCGCGTCTGTAAATACTAACTACTGCCGATGGATACCAGCGTGTTTCTCCCACATCTTCGACTATACAAGGTAACACCAGAGCCGCCCTACCCTCATTCTCCGGCCACATCAAAGCAAACCGGCACGTCTTCATCCAATAGGATTCGAACCGAGAACAACAACAACTCTCTGTCTTCAGTAACGAAATCAAAAGATAAGTGTTATCTCTTCTCTACCTCGTAATTTGATTATACTCGCTAATTAACCGAGTTTGGATTCAGATTCAGGGAAAATCAGTTTAGGGTTTCTTTATTTCCTAATAGATTAATGCCTGAAGTATGATGTCTAATTGGAAATTTATCTATTGATTTCATCTTTAGCCCTCCAGAGGCCTTCAATAGAGTACCCGTTAAAGGATGAAGTGATTCAAGTCTACAGTCGTATGGATTTGAACTAAAGGCGGTGATGTTGCGTGTCTGGCTCAAGAACGGGTTGTTCCAGAATATAATGAATTGCAGGAGAAGCACAATTAAAAGTTATCACATGGTGTTTACCAGCCAACTTCCAACATCAGTAAACCTATCAAGCGCAAATTGCTCTATGCCACTTCAGATTCTCATTCATCAGACTAGAGGAAATCCCGTGACAGTTAAAAGGCGATAGCTAAGAGGCGCGACTGACGCAATCTACTGGTCTTGCTTTTGCTTTTTGAGTGTATGGGTTGGCCGTTGCAACTTCGCTGAGGCTTCCAGGGGAAGCAAAGACCATCATGATGCAAATGCACTTAACAGAAAAAAGATCACAGACGAGCTGCTGGCAGTTCTTTAACCTGTTTAGAGGAACATGCGTCTTCCTAGGATCTCTGGCAAGCGCCTTGCCCTAACCCCGCGTCCCTCACAGCCGCTCGCCCATATTTTATGATAGTCGATCCTATCATGCCTGAACTTTTCCAACTCATCTCCGCGTGTCTCCCCTCCACGTCCATGGTCACTACCTATATTAACAAACACCAGCGCTCCCTTCTCCCTCTCCGGCGATATCAAACTACATCAACACAATCTTAGTTCCTTAAGGATTGGAAAAACGACAGGAGTAACAAAGGAGAGCACCAATTCATTCATCAAGCTTCTCCAACATACCCGTAAGCTCCGGTCTGAGGGGTTTGCTCACTGGGTTTACATAAATCTCGTAGGTTAAGACAAGAAAGCAACAAAACTTTGAAATAGTAAAGGATTTGTACAAAATCGCCTTTCCGATAGAGTTAGGGAAGAAATGGAGTTGATGCCACTGGAAACCTAGACGGATGGATGAGCTTGAAGTGTACAGAGGTGCTAAGAAGATTTATTTTGGCGAGTCTTCTAACCGTGAAATGAATAGGGAGGAGCTGAACATAGAGCTGCTAAGAAGAAACAGTTAGACAGGCGCGTCATATTTGCTTAATGTCGAACAACATGAAACAGATCAGTCTTAATGATTTTTGGAGCAAATTTCAAAAACAACTCGAGATGAATTTCAGAGACGATTACAAATGGTATTGAAAAGGTTGGAAGGCGCCGCGTGCTAGACCAAAAGGGGCGACACGACTGCTCCTGCTCCAAACAAATATCTCGTTTGGTACTCCTAACTTGACATATTTTAATTTTTGATATTTGGTAGAAAAAAGATAGAACAAACTCTATTCAATGGCACATGTTCCATTATGATTAGCTAAATTATTATGCATACTCATTTAGGTCAAGAATACATTTGCACAGTCGAAATACATCTCATATCTATAAAGCATGAAACGTAAATGAAGCATGAAGTGTAAATGGGGGAGGTGCTAGCCGCCTAGTCACGTATATATGGTGTCAATTTGTTAACGCACTTAGTTCGTGTTACTATTGTTAAATCTTTGACCAACTATTGTTTAAGCTAGGTGCTTGCCTCGACAAGACCTGTCACGATTTCCTATTTTGTAAATTGGCATTTGTACACACCAGTGAAGTAAATGAAAAGGCTCGGTCTGATTTCCTTCTATGGGATTACCATGATTTATTTGACAAGCATGATACAATATTTGAAAATGATACCACGCGCCTTTTGATATTTGCTTTGATGATTCCTTCACAGATGTTTTGTTTCACGTGTATGAATATTTGCACTTCATGTTACTATTGTTAAATCTTTTTTACTATTGAAGATAATATGGAAGATTTTACTATTGTTATTATTGAAAATATTTGCACTTCATGTTACTATTGTTAATATTCACGTGTATGAATATTTGCACTTAGTTGATGTTACTATTGTTAAATCTTTGATCAACTATTGTTTAAGCTAGGTGCTTGCCTCGACAAGACCTATCACGATTTCCTATTTTGTAAATTGGGATTTGTACACACAAGTGAAATAAATGAAAAGGCTTGGTCTTATTTCCTTCTATGGGATTACCATGATTTATTTGACAAGCATGATACAGTATTTGAAAATGATACCACGCGCCTTTTGATATTTGCTTTGATGACTCCTTCACAGATGTTTTGTTTCCTTCTATTTGAAGCCAGACCCAACTATTTTCTCTGCAGTTGTGTGTTCTGATCTTACTTCTTCTATCGTGATTGAGTATTATCTTTGCTAAGATTTGCTTGAGATTTATCTCCGATAGGTAAGATTAAAAGTAGTCACAAACATCTTCGTCTCATCGTTTGTGATTCCTCAATATCTTGTTACGTTACCATACGATTAAGATTATTGTGAGGTGATTGATAATACTAGGATTTTCTTCGGGAATATAAGTCCGATTTATCAATTGGTTCCTGTGCACCTTGATTTATCAAAAGACGGAACAAAACTCATAGGTATTTCTGTGGGAGACAGATTTATCTATTCCAATAGACTTTTCTGTGTGAGACAGATTTGTTTATCAAGTCTTCAACTTTGGGTAGTAGCAACTCTTGGTTGTGGGTGCGTTCAACTAAGGGAATCAAGTGTGTAGAATCCTGTTGGGGTTCAGAGACGTAAGGAGCGCAACTGTACCTTAATCAATGTGAGATTGATTAGGGATCAACTACATTCCATTCGAAGTTCATTAGTAGTAGACTAGTGTCCGTAGCGGCTTAATACGGCGTGGTGTTCAAAGCTAGACTAGGTCCACAGGGTTTTTCTCGCATTTGCGGTTTCTCGTTAACAAAATTTCCGTGTCTCTGTGTTATTTCTTTTCCACATTATATTTGTTATATAATAGAAATATCACAAGGTTGTGCGTTAAGTTTAATCAGTTCTTGAATCCGACCTTTGGGTTGTTGATCGAATTGATTGACACTTGGATATTGGTTTGTGATACCGTCCAAGTTATTTCTCTTATTCAACCGGGCTCGCAAATTTCTATTTGTTTGATTGCAGATTGAATTGAGAAATTGAGATATAACTATTTGATATACTTTTCTATAGATTGAGTCTGACTGTCTAGTTGATTCTCTTGAAAGTATATTAGAGTTTGTCTATTCAGATTGCTGAACGAAATATTGGGTGTGGTTGTTAGACCCCCGCTTTTTCACATGCATTTATCTCAACTTCCCGCCATTTTCATATTTGAACTCGTGAAGAAGAAGGTTGCCCCCTATCCGAGACCTGGGGTGCGAATAGGAGGTGTCCAACTGAGATGCCCTTTATAAATTGAGGTGCCCCTTATCCAAAGTAGGGATCCGTTTAGATAATGTCCTTCGGGGGGGTGCTCCGAGTAATTTTTCGAGCCAATTTTTCCAAAAATGTTTATTTCCCAAAAATACCTACAAACATACAAAACACCATAATAAGTACAAAATCGAGTACCAACAATACAGATAATTGAGGACAACTTAGACACAAAAATGTGTCTATCAAATACCTCCAAACTTATTATTTGCTAGTCCTCGATCAAATCTAATCTAGAAAATAAAATGCTAACTCACTGTCGCAGGCATCGCGGTTGCACTTAGCGTGTGGAATAAGCCTTTGAACCCCTAGGTGGCCATAGTGGCCGAGTTTTAGTCTCGGGAGGGTTTACCAGAGGTGTACCTGTTGATACATGAAAATAATTATCCTTAGAAAAGGAGTCCCGTTAGCCTACTAAGGGTTCCTCTTAAGAAGAAGGAACTTGGGGACTAGGTCCAACCCATATGATGATGGATGGACGTAGCCCAAGAAGGAGAATCTTGAAATAGTTGAGTTTCATCCCTAACAAAATGGGCCTTTTTCCTAGTTCCTTGATAACTTGATAACTTGGAAAAGAGGAAAGTGGTAGTTTTATAATATATTAGCCTTATGAGTGTTTATTCATAAGGAGGAGGGGAAGGATTATTATAAAAGGGAAAGAAAGGAGACTTAGGAGGGGACACTTAATTCATCTCTTTCTCTCTCTTCTTCTAATTCTCTCTCTCCATTCACCTTTAAGGGGATGGGCTTGATGTGGCTTGGACTTGCTTCTCCTTCCCACTTTTACCCTATCAACATTGCGACCACAGTGGGAGAGGTCTAGTCTCTCGCCCAGCAAGACCCATCCGCCCCAATTCTCACAACATTCCACCTCTCACCTATCATTCTCCGGCTACAACTCTTTGTCCGCTCAACAACCTTTTTCTAATTTCTCTCCCAATAATTCTATTCAGCCCACCAAGTCAAACCCACCGCTGAGGTGGCAATGACATGGCTTTGACTTTCTCTTTTCTACGTTTTTTCTCTCTTCTTACGTGGGTTTGGTTAATTTATAGATTTTGATTCTTATCTTCTGGTTTTAATTTGTGAAATCGATGTCGTTGCGCAAAATAGAAAAACGAGAAAAAGAGATCTATGTTATCGCTCCCCTGCCATAGAAGAACTCTAAAGAAGAACTTAAAACCATTAAGGAATATAAATAAATTATGTGGGTTTATAGATCTTAATTGATATATTTTACATAAGTTTTGGTTTATGATGGATTTTCCTTGAGAGTTTACTTTGCTTGAGAACTCTCTGTCGGTTATATGTCAGTTGTGTTTTTGTTACAAAACCCATATTCATTTGTTTTCTGCAAACATTTCAAAGCAAGTAACGATGGTCTTATAGTAGCTTATATGCGAGTCTGCGACTTCACAAGCTATTTACTTACTGCTTAATAAACACAGTTTGGTTATTATTGGGCTTGCTTAAAAATACAACGTTGCTTTACTGCTTGGTTCATAATGTTTCCATGGAAGCGTCGTTCACGCAGTAGTTGTTTGTTTTATGTTGTACACTATTCAGGGTGTATTTTCTTTCTTGCTTATATTTTGTCAAGTAAAAGATTAATCAGTTGATTGTATGACTATTTCAATTTTATTTAACTTGTTTCGGCGAAACCCGATACAGTCCTGGGAACCTCAATTTTTTAGTTTTTATATCATTTAAGCATTTCATTCATTTTTATTTTTGCTTAATTACGCAATTGATTCACCACTCAAAGGATTACAAAGAATTCATAGATCATAGTTTTATAATAGACGGCTAACAAAATAATCAATAAGAATTAACGACAAAAACTCGTAATTACTGAACAATATGATGAGTTTAGCCACTTTAAATTGTCAATGTTCTCTCTATTTGGATCCCCGCACCTGCAGGAGATCTAAAAAGAAACCACATCTTCATTGCAGAAAAATTCAATCTGTCTGTGACAACATGGAATAAGTTGTCAATGCTGCCAGAAATCTCTGATTTGAACAGCACCCAAAGCATTAGTATATGTTGCAGTAATGTCAATGTCATATTTCAAAGCCTCTGGTTTCTTGTTTGACTCCTTTATGACTTAGCAGCGTCCCTAGTATTTCTATGAATTAGAGAGATGTTGGAAGTATCTTCTCTTTTGAACGCCATATGGAACATCACATGTAAGAGAAATAAAGCAATGAGTAAATGAAGTATATAGGATGATAATGATCGAACTCTTCTTACTCCTCCACCGCCATTAGTCATGGCGGTGAACTTGGATTGATGATCTAATTGATTCATCTCATTTTTTGTATTTCAGATACATTTCTAGTGAAGAGAAAGTAAGGAGGTGAAGACTGCCCATTATGCTGCAACTAACATGGCCTTGACCTCTGTAGGTGGCAGGTCACTGTAACTTGTTCTCGCCATGAACTCCAATTCAAACCCTATCAAGTGAAAACCATGGATGCTCCAAGATAAGTAAACATGATTTCTGAACCTGCAAGAAGGAAAATATTATATATCCCAATAGCACTGATGCACAAAAGCCATATGACAACTTTGGTGCAAAAATGAAGTCAACTATAATTTCTTGTAAAAATTTTCAAGTGCATAATTACTCAATATGAGCTCATATGTTCTTCGGATTCACAGTAAAAGGTTTTGCTTATGCTCTATGAAAAATTTGCATCGAGATCTCAATACAGTGCGAGAATACACATAAATAAAAAAAAAACAAAAAAAGAATCACAATAGGAGGTAAAAACAGACCGGCACAAGAAGAGACATGTTTTACTAAGGCTTAGACTCCTGACAAACAAATTTAACACTGCTACTAAGTCCAAAGCAAACATAAGTCTAAAGAAAACTGTAAAACTTGACACAAACCTAGCTCATAGATTTTTGCGTGCAGTGGCTGGATTTAGCAACAAATTACGGGTTTGACAATATGTGTAGCTGCTTCAAGAGCCACAACCTGATGACATCCCAGCAGATTTATGTCTTTATGGACAGATAAAATATTATTGTTGATTCCATGTATTTCTTTCCTTTTGTTGATCAAAGTCATACAATTCACCACAATCATTCCAATCATAAACTTCAAAGGGTAAAGCTAAGAAATTGAGAAAGAATACCCAAAGTAGCATGTTCTGGTCATCGGGAAACACCAGATAATATTTGGCAAAAGCACATGATAAGCAAAAGATTAATGTCGTTCATCCTCAATTTCACAGTTTCAAATTCTCCAATTAATTTCTAGGGTTTTAGGAGATAAAAACTACGAATTCAAAAATCAATAGCATAACCCAATCATAATATACTCAGAAACGAAAACAAAAGTGAACAATATAAAAGGAAAAGAAACGAGAGGAAAGGAACTGACATGCATGCACTGAAGATTTCTTATTGGATTGAAGATTTCTTTATCTTGAACATCTTTTTAGCCGAAAATTGGATGAAGAAGAGTGAGAAGAAAACCCTTTGTTTTGTTCTCAGAAATCACAAACCCCACCCACAGCACCTACGTATTAAGAAAACTCATGCCATGTCATTGCCACCTCAGCGGTGGGTTTGACAGTGGGTTTGACTTGGTGGGATGAATAGAATTATTGTTTCTCTCCCAGACCACAACTGTTTAACTATATCAACGCCGCACAACCCAACTACATCAGCGCTGACCTACGCGTTTCATCTCGTAACCTTCCGAGCAGCCTTATTTTCTCCGCTTACCTACACCGGGTCACACCAGCGTCGCTTCATCCTGATTCTCTCTGACTACCTCAAAGTACATCAGCGCTGCTCAATTTCATCAACACTTCACTACACCAGCTCCGTAACCTCATCAGCGCGCCCTCCTCTTGGCCGCTCATAACCTAACTCATTCTTCAAGCGATCATTCCAATGGAATGCGGTTTGCGACATCAAACTTCAACAACATCTTCAATCTCGAAGAATAAGATACTCTTATTCTCCTTTATTTCGTCGACTGAGTATTGAACAGTCATCAATAGAGTATTTCGTCACAGAAAAGATAAGTTTGATTACTTCTCCTACTTTGCTTTTAATCGCTATGATTTCCTTGCTTCAGCAAACCATTTTAGGGTTTTCAAAAACTGAAATCTTCGAATTTCTTTTAATTAGTTAATCTAATTTGAAATCAGAACTATATTTTGCAATTGTCTGTTTGTTCTAATCAATTTGATGTAAGGATCTTAAGAGTATATACAAAATATTGGACTGTTGGTTTATAAAACTCATCGTATCCCTCTGTTCCCGGCTCCGATCTTAAAATTTATTTGAGATTTGTAACCAACATGTTTTCACCATCATTACCCATCAAATATCTTCGAAATACAAGGAACTTAAATTTTTGGCATAATCAGAGCTTTTTTAAATTCTGAAATACAGATTTATTTGAAGATTGAGTTCTTACGGAGCTACTGTGCGTGGTTGTGTGATTTTTTGTGCTTAAAGATTCAGAGATTTAGATATTTGTTTTGTTTTGATTTGATTGAAGATATTAGGTATAGTAATTAGAACATGTCGAAAAAGGATAACAATATTAGCAGAATTTGGCATGAGTTCTACTTATCATTAGAAGTTTAGATTATGAAAATGTCTCTTCTATGTTGATATACCTGAAATTGAATTTTTGGCAGAAATTTGTGCTTTTTAGTATTGGTTTTAGCTCTCTTATGTCTCTTCATAAATAACTATATTAGTAAAGCGGATTTCAAAACTTGTTGCCTAATAAGTTTTCTATGGGCAGTGAACAATTTCAGAGATGACTTCAACTGAATTTCCATTAACAGCGAGAAAGTCGACGACTTTCAAAGGTCAAAGACCGTGAGCAATGATTGGTTCATTCAGAACAAATACAAGACAGAATGACTCTGCTCCAAAGTCTCTCACACGAAATTGACATGAATGGAGTTGCCCCATGAACTCTGAAAACCAGTCAATAGCACTACTTGACTGCACCTGCGCCCTTCGTCCATAGCCGACTACCCAAAATGTCGCTGCCTTGCTATTTGATTCATCAAAGATTAAGAGTTGTGACGTAGTGGAAGCGTATGATTTGGATCAAAGATCCGATAAAAGATAAAAACTAGTGTGAAATCAATAGATTCACAAAAGCTATAAGAAAATAAAGATAAAAATAAAAGATAAATTTGATCTTAATCAAATAATAATATTGGTTGTAGAATTATATCTCAACTATGCCTAGGCTTTCTTATATAGGCTTCAAGGATTCTAAATATAATTAGGACTAGGAAAGGAAATGATAGAAACTAGGAAAGAAATCCTAAATAAAGAAATAACGTAGAACTAGTAAAAAGGAAATTCTAATAAGAACTATAATAGGAAATAGAGAACCAATGAGTAGGATGTCCTACATCAGGCCCCCCTTCTTGAAAAGAACTCGACCTTGAGTTCAGTATAGAGAGACAAAATGTCCTTGCCAGGATCATTGGGTCGGAAACGCCAACGAAGATTGTCATCGATCAAATTCCTCAAGTTCAGTAAGAAAAGGCAAACACCGTCGACGCCGGGATCATAAGGTCGAAATCGTCGACGAAGATCATTAGCTATCAAATACTTTGAATTCGGTATAACAAAATAAACACCATCGCCGCTGGGTCATAAGGTTGAAAATTATGACGAAGATCTTCATGCCTACTTTCATAACTTTTCGAGTCTTTCCGCCATGTGCTTTACATCTCAGGTCCACAGTGCAATCTTTGTTAATGTGATTAAGGCTACCAAACTTGAAACAACCTTTTCCCGTACTAGTTTGATGATCTTTATGCTTGTATTCAGACCATAGCTTAAATAACAAACTCTGAATAAAGTCCACTTGTATACTCTGGTCATCAATCAAAACATTGTCCATCTTGAAATAAACTTGTTCATTTTCCTCTCTTGTGTCTAACTTGATGGAAATAAAGCATAAGCTGTCTCCATCACCAGAGTCATATTTAAAGTCACAGATCACCTCAGCAGTTACCAAGCATGAAAATACTGTATTCACATCTTCATCTCCAGTGATTCGATCATCCTTGCAAATGGATAACAAGTTTTCTAGGGGTTTCACGTCAGCATCAGGAACGTCATTAACCTTCCTATACTTAGTCTTGCTGTAGATAAACGTAGGAAAATATTTCTTGCTTAAACTTGATTCGGCTTTCCAGAAACATTTTTCATTCCTTTTCTTTATATCTTCATTTAATGTCACTTCCCTTTGATTAGACGCAAGAGCTTGTTGTTGTTCAGAAAAGTCACCCAACTGTTCGTTAACAATATTAGTTCTCACATCACAATTAACCAGTTCCTTAAGGAAAGCTATGTGAGTTGAGAATTCAAAAATCTCTTCCATAAGTAGGACATAGGGTGCAATTTTACTTGTAAGCAAAACGTTGCTTTGACATACATTTTCCTCTCACCAAACCCTTCTGATGCAGTGCTCGACATTGATGTATTAATGAAGGTTGCAAATGTCTTGCCAAGCTCCTCTTTGTAATATCTCTTCATCCAGATCTTAGAAACCCATTTGACCAGACAATACAACGGGATATCAATGGTGTTATACAAGGATACCTCATTCCAGGAATCTGCCATAATTGATAAACGATTAAATCTTAGAACTCCTGCAAGGTTTTGATTTAGATTACGACAGCCAACACGAACAAACCAAGGAGGTTTTCGTGGAATCTTGTAATCTTGGATGCAGACACCAAGAGAAATAGATTTCCTAGCACAAGTTTTAAGTACCTCTCTAATGATAGGAATTTTCCTTCGTACCGGACTATAATAATTTATTGTCGAACTGCCTCTTATTTTCTTATTTTCGATAAGAAACTCTGAAGCTTCAGGAGAACCTTTCTCCTCAAGGACATGGTCAAGCATAATCTTGCACGGATGGCACAATGAAAGTTTCCTGGGATTAGGTTCTTCGGTACATATAAGGACAAACGATGTGCCGAAAACCCGTGCATGATCCAGTTTCGGTGTTGGTAGATCCCAACTCAAACTGCGACCGACCAAAATAGTATTATGCGACAGTAGCCCTTGTGTAGATTCTTCCCACAAACAAAACAAATCTTGCACTACAGTCTCGAACCCTCCAATGACGTCGAAAGTTATTTCGTCATCAATTGGGGAAATCGCATCAGCTAGAAGTTTCTCAAACTCGTTTCCAGTGAGCCCATCCTTGAGCGATTTATTCGAACTGTTGGATCTGTTTAGGCTATGAGTTAGCGGTTGAGCACCAATATAGTGAGTAAATCTCAAAACATCCTTCTGCTCATACGGTCTGCTAGTAGACTGAACAATAACGTCTTGTGGGTTATCCATAGATGCGATAAGTATAGCTGCCATCATAAGCTTCTCCAATGTTTTTCCAAGGTTTAAAATGTAAATACTGTCAGCTCCTTCTTTGAAATTTTCTATCTGGAAACTAACAATTCCGAAATGTACATCTGCTGCTAACAACATCTGTAAACCTTCTCCCTTTTGAGATAACACTTTTGCCATGATTGTTGTGGCTGGGAACGAAGTAGAGTGAGTAGTAGTATCTCCTTTCGTTTTCTTCTCCTTAGGGATCCACACAGCAAAAATATAGCCACGAACCAAGGGGGTTTTCGTGGAATCTCATACTCTTGGCTGGGAACACAATGCGATCTTAGGAAAACTTCTTCATGTACGTTATGAATTACACACACCTTGGATGAAGCGTGATGGTTATTAATCCACCCGAACTTGAACCAGTAATCGAGTGCAAGAATCCAGCTGAGATGGGTTTTACTTGTATAATCTTGTTCACGGAACCGACAAATTTTAAATCCATACTGAGGTAGACAGTTAAAACATCCTAGAAGCATGAATAAGAAGAAACATACTTCTTCAGAACACCAAAATCCCTTGTTAGAGGAGCACCGTCAGTGAAATTGTTATCATCTTCTGCTTGAAACCCTTTCTTAGCTTTCTTTCTCCTGATCAAGTTGTTATCCTCTAGCTCTTTCCTTCCAATTAATTTTCTTCTCGTATTGTCGATGCCTAGAAATTCAACATCATCACCTGAATCTTTGGGCAGTGAAGTGTAAATCGCAAGTACCCTTGGCAAAGTATCATGGACGACACATGGAGAACTATGATAACTAGATTTCTTAATGAAATATCTCAGCACTTCTATACTGGCAGGAAAATTCCTTCGTATCATATCATTGTCTTTTCTTCCCTGCAATTCCGTACGTATAATAACAAGTTCATCTCTCAAAGTAAGTGTGCCTGAGTCTTGTTCCACAACAATGGCAACCTTCGAAATCAACTTGGAGATAGACTTTCGATTTGGAATCAGTTCAAGTGATTCATAAGAAGGAACATGCGCCCCATCTTTTGAAGGACTCGCCTTCAAGTCTAGTAAGTACTGCGAGCGTCCATCCCAATGTACAATGTACTTTGAGTGCTCCTGTAACCTCAATTGTTTTGGCCATAAATAGGAAAATCTAAAAACTTAACATCACAAGTGATGTTATGAGAGTTTAACTTTGGCATAACAAAATCTATATTAGTACAAGAAACATCAGCAATCTCAAGACACGGTGGAAGTGCATTCTTAAAGGAATTTTCGGATTTATCTTGATTATGCACATTCTGAGGAATAAAATCAGAAGTTATTGGAACAGAAATATCAAGTGATTGTGGGTGCTTGACTTCATCAACAATAGGATTCTCTTCAGTGGATCGTGGATGATTAATATCAGCAACACTAGAACTCTCTTCATCACCCTTATTTTCTTCTTCTTCTAAGGTAGGTACTTGTGAAGTTAACGTTGTTGTAAAATCTTCCAAAAACTTTACAACCAGCAATCATCTCATCGAATTCTTTCCAAAATTACTCAATCCTATGTTGTAATGGTGTTTGCTTGCGTAATCCCATTAAACGATGCAAAGTATTACCTTGGCGAAAATCAAAACTATGCATATTTTCATTACAAACAGCACCTAAACTTGAAAGCCAGGGTTCGCCCAATAACACATGACAATTATCCATTGGAGATAGTTCACAATAAGCAAAACTGTAATAATTACCTCCGTGGAAGCTAAAATCAAGAAAATCGCCAAATAAATCCCATTCGCCGCAATTCCTTTTCCGGAAGTAATTTGCTGCTCCAATAGATATATAGTTTTTCGGACTTGATGGATCAAGAATAAAGTCAGTGATCATTCCATCTACTCTGAAAGTAGTACGAAATTCTTTTTCCATGATAAAGAACTTGAAAATTAAGGCACTCAATGGAGGCTCTTAACCGTGGATAGAAACAAAGCCAAGAAACTCAAAAATAGAGAATCTCAACCGTGGCTCTGATGCAACTTGACGTAGCGGAAGCGTATGATTTGGATCAAAGATCCGATAAAAGATAAAAACTAGTGTGAAATCAATAGATTCACAAAAGCTATAAGAAAATAAAGATAAAAATAAAAGATAAGTTTGATATTAATCAAATAATAATATTGGTTGTAGAATTGTATCTCAACTATGCCTAGGCCTTCTTATATAGGCTCCAAGGATTCTAAATATAATTAGGACTAGGAAAGGAAATGATAGAAACTAGGAAAGAAATCCTAAATAAAGAAATAACCTAGAACTAGTAAAAAGGAAATTCTAATAAGAACTATAATAGGAAATAGAGAACCAATGAGTAAGATGTCCTACATCAAGTTGCCTGGAATTGTCACTCGAGGGATTGCACTTTAACTCCAAGCTGCCGCATATCAATGGTCGGTCGCCATCCCCAACAAAACTATAAGAGAGTAGCGGTGACGTAAAGCTCATCAGCGTCATATAAATGCATCAACGCTACTTCTTCCTCATCCCCGCTTTCGCCTACATATGGATAGCACACCGAAAGGGAACTAGACTTATCTCTTTGTGCTTAATCGCTTTAATAATTTCATGACTTATTCCATGACTTATTTTGACTTCCCATGACTTGCATCACACTTTGACATGCATATGCATATCGTAATCCTCTAGACTTATACTACTACAAGGAGAGTGCACGTGCGATGCACGTCATCAAATTTTAGGTGTTACACGAATTGCAGGGGGTGCCGACCTGAAAATTTCGTAACATTTGGTCACTGAGTGATCCGTAAAGAAGATTTAGAAAAGTGAGAAGTAGTCCAGTATCTATTTTCGGGTCCTTATACATGTTTATAATTTGAATACACCCCTAAAATAATTGGCAAATCTAATAGAAGCTCTTTTCAATCTAACGGATGAGATATAAATGTAAATGATATCTGATGGCTACCGTAAGTAGTTCACACGGGAATATTTTTAGGAAGTTATTCGGATCTGACGGCTGAATTTTAAATCTAAGAAATCTGATGGCTAGAAAGAGTGGAGTTTAAGATTATGTTACTCCCATTAAGTGGGGGGGGGAAGGGGGATGAACCCTTCAAGCTTACCATGCTGTCAATCAGCAAGTATATGTTTGTGAAAAGCATGTTTGAATCATAAAGCATGAGCCTGCTTAACTAGATATAACTGTTATTTTTGAATAAAGCATCTGCATAATGAAACGGATGATTAAATTCGCTCGAGTAATATCTACCAAACCTATCTTTCTTATATAAAACAAGTCAGCCTCTTATATTTAGTGATTAATAAAGCATGACTTAGTATTATCAACGTTGAATGCCAACTTTTCAAGACTGAACGCATTCTGTTGAGCATCTTATAGCGCTTCTCATAAGCATAATCACCATTTTATGATCCTGTTTAGTAAACAAGAAAATTAGCCTATTAGTATGATTCTTTTTGCAAAATTCCTGAATATGAAGAATGCATGAAGTACCAATCATAAATAGTATGTTTATCTAAGCATCAACTTGCCCCCTGTCGTGTTGTACTACACATTCTCGACCTTATCTCGGATTTTGATTTCCGGAGCAAACAAATCTAAAGACTTTCTATTGCATTTTTCATCTATTTGGTTTATTTACTTGGTACAAATAGTGCCTCGCAGTGGCGGACAACTTCCTGGTACCCCTGTGGATCAATGGCACCACCAGAAATCCTCATTTCACCAAGACTGCATGCCCGGCTCAGAGAGAACAAAATCAACATCAAATTGATGAGGCTGATTACACTCACACAGTGCATAGCTGACTACTCAAGCTACCGCTGTTTTACTACTTGATTCATCAAAGATCGAGAGTTGACGAGAAGTGTCGCTTAAGGAAGAGTGCTTCAGCTCCAACCGCCGCGCATCGATGGACTGCCACTATCCTCAACAGAACTAAAAGCGAGCAGCAGGTAACATAAGCCTTATTAGCATCAGCACCACTTTTCCCTCGCCCCCTCATGCTCACAGAACCACAGATAACACACTAAAAAGGATAAGATTTATCCCTCTTCTATTAATCTCCTTAAATAATTTATTTTGACTCATTCCATTGCTTTGCATTAGCAAATACACGCATATCATAATCCTTTAAATTTAACAAGCAATATTCATCATATGCTGCTCGTTTCCCTTAGCTTACTTCTGTGCATTCCTCACTTGATGAGTTAAGTCATTATAGTCGCGTGGTACCATGAATTGGCGGCCTACTTTTGCAAAGAGGCGAATTCAGATATTGGATTTTTGTTTACTTTGCGATTAAGGGATGATCGCTTTTCCACCACTTTATTACAACCAATTGCACCCATTATCGGCTCACATGAGCTATATCTCACATATGTATGTTGTCACCTTTATCGCTAGCTAGGTATACATGTCTGTACCACTGAGTTCGAAAGTTTTGACATCAGATGTTTCCTGTGCTAATTAGGTAAAAGTCAAGAGCATGTGGTCGACTAAAGTATGATTGTATTATCTCAGCATTATTTCCTAATGTGCAAAGACACAATTGTTCTCACCATTATGAATGCATGCGCCCAACTCATATATTCAGTATATTAAACCAAGAGGTAAAATAGTTCCCATTTGTGTATCGATATTTGAGTTCCATGAAATATGCATAGGTTATCCAATCGCATGTGTAAACTACCATCTTACTAATTTCACTAATTGTACATAGAATATCCGCATCATATTGTGTTGAAATTTAAGAATTTAAATGTGATAACACCATGAATTGAGAATAGCCATGAGTACGGATGAGAAATGAGAAAAGGTGGCCTCGAATGCACCATGAGAATTGAATAGTAGCCCCGAGTATGGTTAGGCTTTGTGCATGGCCAATGAAATGCACTATAGCCCCGAGTCTGGCTAGGTTCCGTGCATGACCAATGAAGTGCACCAATAGCCCCGAGTCTGGCTAGGTTCCTTGCATGACCAATGAAGTGCACCAATAGCCCCGAGTCTGGCTAGGTTCTTTGCATGACCAATGAAGTGCACCAATAGCCCCGAGTCTGGCTAGGTTCCGTGCATGACCAATGAAGTGCACCAGTAGCCCCGAGTACGGCTAGGCTATGAGTACATCCCACAAAATGAATATTAGCCCCGAGTATGGCTAGACTGAATAAAGGCCCTGAGTATGGCTAGAAAAAATAAAGCCCCGAGCATGAAAAATGAATAAAGCCCCGAGTATGGCTAGATTGAATGAAAGCCCCGAGTATGGCTAGATTGAATGATTGCCCTGAGTATGGCTAGAACAAATAAAGCCTCGAGTATGGCTAGATTGAATAAAACCTCAAGTATGATTAGAACGAATAAAGCCCCGAGCATGATAAATGAATAAATCCCCGAGTATGACTAGGCTATGAGTACGGCCGTTAAAATGAAAATATCCGAGTGGTGAGATAAGATGTCCTTGAATGCACCATGAACTGAAAATAGCCACGAGTACGGCTGAGTGATGAGAAATAAAAAGATAGCCTCGAATGCGCCATGAGAAATGAGAAAAGGTGGCCCCGAATGTACCATGAGAAATGAAATAATAAAAATAAATAGATAGCTCGAATGTGCCATAAGTTAAGCAACGCCGAACGCATTGTAGGTGTAAATAATCCACGGGGGACAGGTGGAATGATCCTAAGCCATGACGTATCTTGAAGAAAGTATGCATCTAGAGTACCGGATCACCTCTAGGCGCAAGAAAAGAGGAGGAGAGACAGCTCGAGAAGTCGGCGAAAAGGGGAAAAAGTTGTGATGCGATGGGCATCGGGTCTTTGGAGCAATAAATGCGCTGACGAGAGTTGGTGAGAAGATAAGAAGAGCTCGGTCAAGGAAGACTCGGCCAAGGATCCAAAGGGCGACATCGATCATCCCCACCAAGTGGGCGACATCGAGTGACGAGATAGCGAAGAAGACATCACTCGGCTTGACGTCCAGGCCGAACAAATAAGAACATCGGGTGAGACATCGACTAACACCCGAGAGGAACATCGAGGAAGCTACGCCGGAGCCTAACATCGTAGTCTTGGATGTATCATCACTTGTAACTATAAATAGAGACCATGTAGAGAGGTAGAGAAAGGTAAGTAAGTAAGGAGGAAAGAGAGCATACTCATAACATTGAGAGAGAATCACCCATCTTGTAACCTTGAATCGAGTAATAAGATCATCCTTTAACCCCCGTGGACGTAGGTAATCATGCCGAACCACGTATATCTCGTGTTCTCTTACCTTCCTTGTTGGTTTTGCTTCTTTGCGTGCTTGTTTAATTATCTTTGGATGTAGAGGTAGGATTTTCTACATCTACATTCTGGCGCCGACTAAGGGGACCGTATAACATCTCCGGATACCTTGAAATCGGACACCAAAAGGGGAAAATCCGAGCTCCTAAGACACCTTGTGTGCTGGTTGATGCTAAGGGAGAAACCCTTTCGGTCTGCTATCTTTGTTTTCTTAGTAGCGTCTTGTTGAGTTGATAAAAGTTAGCTTTGCGTTCTTGCTTGTTATCTTCGTTTTCTTAGCAACATCTTGTCGAGATTGATAAAAGTTAGCTTTGCGTTCTTGCTTGTTATCTTCGTTTTCGTTCTTGTCGAGATTGATAAGAGTTATGTTATCTTCGTTTTCTTAGCAACACCTTGTCGAGTTGATATAAGTTCGTTTTGTGTTTTAACTGGTAATCTCCATTTCCCAAGCAAAACAAGTTTTCCGCTTAAGCAAAGTCGTCGAGACCGCTCCGTCACGATAGGCTGTTTGCTTAAGACGCCTCAGAGAGTTATCGGATAACCCATGAGCTCCCTAAATAGCATCTTTCGATGTTGGTAGAAGCTGGAAGGGGACCCCATCTCGCTGACCGTGATCTGTGGCTTCAAACCCCGTTGTAAGAGAGATTCAACAGCTCCTGTCGACATCTAGTGAAGATAGTTGATGCTAAACGAAAGACTCTAACCAGCGCAACGCGTAGGTTACTAGGACTATCTTCTAGGGAAAGATATGGTCGCATTTATCTCCATTTCACATCTGCCTTCATTTTTAGCAAGGTAAACGAAGCACGATAATGGTGGAAACGGGGCTAGCTCAGAATCGTTGAGTCTAGTTCTTGGAAACCATGGCCGGCGGGATTATAGTGAACGGCCCGAGTCTCACCGTAATCCTACGTTAAGAGCCTCACAGCATCAGTGAAAAACTATAGGAATCTTGCGGCCATCAGCACGACGGTCGTTAAGGGTCGTCGTTGCCGCCTATCGCCGCCATGAAAGAAATCTTCCGATTCAACGCACGAATGATTAATGATTTCTGGCGCTGGGAATGTTAGGACAAATAATGATTAATGCATAGGAAGAGTACCGAAAGCGATGTGTCAAGACAGCTTTTCAAAATTTGTCCTTTTGCGGCAAAAGCTATTTGACTGCTGAGACCGACACGCTAGCGTAAAGGGAAGCGTACTATAAAAAATCTTTTTCACTCTGCCTTTGAACTGCTTTGTACTCCATCCTTAACCTTCGAAAGCGGTTCGAAGTAAGTCTTTGTCTACTTTGTTGACGTAGGAACGAACGGATAGGCGAGCCGAGGAACGAGGACGATAGCAAAGGCGATGGCAAGTACCTCCGGGACGAGCGGGATCACGAGAACCGAGTCACGGCGGGATCTAGCGGGCAAGAGGGACTTACGGATTCCCAGCACGGAGATCGTCAACCTAACGACCGGGGCGAGACTCGGGCGTTGATCAAAGGCATGACTACGGTTGACGAGGAAGTCGATCACGGGCCGAGATGACGACTTCCCACCGGGAGGTTGAGGATTAACCCGAGTCGGATGGGGCCGAGGAACGAGGGCGGCATGGAAGACGGGAGAAGCGCATCGGATGCGAGGAGGAGGAGGAAGTTCAAACGATACACGAGGAACGAAGGAGAGAAAGACAACCTACACAGAGCACCAAAGAGATTTAGAACGAGAGGCCGAAAGGCTTAGGCAAGTACACTTGGCAGGAGGGAACCCTAATCGAGACGTCCCCCGTGCGGCCAACCGCCCCACAGCTTCGGTTGTTCCCCCAGTAGTGATCGATCACCCAACGGCTCCGATCGTCCCTCCTATCGCTCTCACTACGAGACCCCCAACCGCACCCCCTAACACAACGGGACACCAAGTGAATGGTCACTCTAGTCACGAGAGCACCGGCCGATGTTACTCGCCATGCGGCAAGCCAAAGAAGACAGGAGGACCTAATGAGAGGGTGCGGAGGAGAAACTTGGCGCTAGAATACGAGAATCACCAACTCCGCAATAGGAGACGGGGTCGAGGGGATCATCAGCCGAGGCGCCTCTAGCAACCACACTCCACCAAGGGACGACCCACCCCCTTCACCGAGCCGAGGACGAGTACCCGACCCTAATCGGCCAAGAGAAGGGTATGGGCCATCCGAGGATTCTTCGGCCGACGAGGAAGCAACCAACGAGAGTACGGACGCGTCCACCAAACAAAAGATCGAACGACTCGAGCGGATGGTTAAGAAAGCGACTGGAGACAACGAGGATGATAAGTTAGCAGAAGTAATCAATGAAGCCCAGAAGACACCGTTTACCAGGGAATTGGACCGAACACCATTTCCACCAAAGTGCACGTTGCCAATCTTCCCATCTAGGTTCGATGGCACAGGCGACGCGGGAGAACACATCAAGATGTACGGCATGTCCTTACTACAGTGGAAGAATCACGATGTGGTCATGTGCAAATTCTTCCCGCTAGTCTAGAAGGAGAAGCGAAGAGTTGGTTCTACACCCTGCCCGATAAATCCGTTGGGAGCTATGCGGTTTTGGTGGAAACCTTTCTCGAGACATACATGCATAACAGCATAGCCCGACCCAGAGTCGACAAGTTATTTACCCTGGCGCGAAGACTCAGGGAGCCGCTGCGGTCCTTAACGGACAGATGGAGGAAGTTATGCACGGATATAGGGAAAGCACCGGTCGACCAACAGATATTCGGCTTCGAGAACTCGCTAAGAAAGTCGGATCCCATCTGGGTGGCAATGTACACAGAGAAGCCCAAGACACTAAGGGAGATCCGGAAGATGCAGGAGCACTATATCGCCTTGGAGGAGATCCAGGAAGGAGCGCAAGATAGGGGAATACAAGAGGCGAGCACCGCGAAGAGGCTACCCGAGAGAAGCCACGAAACGATCCGAGAAAAGGCCGGTGCCCGGCCCCGGGGTGAAAACAAGAAAGTTTGGGTCGAGAGGGAAAGAAGCCTCGCCACGAGCCAAGACCATACACTCCGCTCAATGCACCCTTGGAAGAAGTGTTCAAGGAGGTGGAAAAGAGGAATGATATCCGTTATCCCAAGACTCGGGAATCAATTCGACGGGACAAGGAACCACCCGGAGTTCTGCCATTATCATCGATTCGCGGCCATTCAACCAATGATTGTAGAGAAGTGAAGGACATCGTCGGCACACGATCGCGATGGGTATCTACGGCATTTCGTCAAAACACCATCGACACCGGCCCAGCCCGAGGTCCCAGTACATCAAATAAGAATCAATCGCGGCGCTCAGTTCACTTGTAATACCATATCACACTCGGCAACACAAGGATACGATTTAGGGACCGGTATCACCTCGAGGATACACAAGAGGGACAGATCGGGCAGAGAAATCTTTAGCGTGGCCAAGACCCTCCCTATGGAGCCATGGATGACGCAGCCGATTACTTTTTCGGCGAAAGATGTTCCATTAAACGGGCAAGCACATGGGGATCCCTTAGTAATAACCCTGCTGATTGAGGGATGGGGCGTCCGCGAGGATATTAATGGACGGTGGTAGTTCGGTCGAAGTTCGTTCTATGACACTTTCAAGAGGATGGAATTGTATGCGATGACATCGATCCCATCGACTTATCGAATTTACGGCTTCAACGGTGCGGTGGCGGTGCCAAAAGGAGAAGTCACTCTCGAGTCTCGGACGGGGAAGGGTTCCTTGACACATTGACCACCTTTTGCGTAGTCGATGTCGCATCACCGTATGAAGCGATCTGGGGACGACCTTGGATCGCGGGGATCAAGGGAGTCGCCTCGGCCTACCCATCGAGATTGCGCTTTCCTTCCTATCGCGGAGTAGTAGAGGTGCTAGGCGACCCCCAAGCGGCAAGACAGTGTGTGCAGATAGACATCCAACAGAACGAGGAAAGACGGTCGAGGAAACGCCAAGAAAAGAAGAAGTCTAAGGAAATGGAGGCGGGAGAGGAATTGGAAAAGGTAATGTCACAAGCCATCGCCACCTACGAAGCGGGCGAGACAGAAGTCTTATAGCAATCACAGGAGCCGGCAACCGTCGGCGAGCCAAAGCAAAACTTCTCGGCCCTAGAACCAACCCGGCAAGTCAATCTGGGCACCGAGGAGGAGCCGAGATTAGTGAGAATAGGGTCACGCTTAACGAACGAACAGTCCCAGCAGCTGATAACCCTCCTGAAGGAGCACATGGATGTATTCGCTTGGCAAATGCACGACATGGAAGGAATCGACCCAGAAGTTTGCTCACACCATCTGCGGATAGACCCCAAGTTCAAGCCGATCAGACAAAAGATGAGAAGAATCGCACCCGAGCTACAACCGGCGGTGGGAGGGCAGAGTGAAGAAAGCGTACGCGGCGGGAATCATCCGAAAGGCCCAATATCCGCAATGGATATCTAATATGGTGATAGTCCCCAAAAGGAATGGGGCGTCCCAGAGTTTGCGTCGACTATAGCGATTTGAATAAGGCATGCCCAAAGGACAGACTTCCCTCTCTCAAAGCATCGACCCAGCTAGTGGAATCCATTGTCGGGTATAAGGCGATAACACTCATGGACGGGTACTCGGGATATAACCAAATTCCCCCAGCCCCAGAAGATCAGGAGCATACATCTTTTTCACGCCAAGAGGACTGTGTTGCTACACCAAAATGCCATTCGGGTGAGAAATGCGGGCGCTACATATCGAGAGGCTGGTGGAGGACATGTTTGAGGATAAAATACACGACACCATCGAAGTATACGTGGACGACATCTTTGGTAAAGAGTAAAGTAGCCGACACTCACATCGACGACCTTAGAGACATCTTCCGGACCATGAGGAAGTACAAGATGAGGGCGAATCCGTCCAAGTGCACCTTCGGGTCACCTCGAGCAAGTTTCTAGGATACATAATCACCGATAAAGGGATCGAGGCAGATCCGAGATAAAATCAAAGCCGTAAGAAATGCCATCACACTGTGTGATTAAGGACGTGCAACGGTGAACGGGAACTTGGCGGCTTTAGGACGATTCATTTCTCGATCGTCAGACAAGTGCAAGGATTTCTTCGGGACGTTAAGGAAGGGAGAGAAGTTTAAATGGACCGAGGAGTGTGAGGAAGCATTCCAGAAAATCAAGCAGCATATGGCAAGCCTACCGGTGTTACAAAGACCAGAGCCGAAGACATACTAACACTTGTATCTCGGGGCAACCGGTCATGCCATCAGTGTTGTGTTGGTCAAGAACGAGGGAGCGAGAAGAAAAGCGGTATATTTCATAAGCAAGACCATGAACCCGGCGGAAAAGAACTACACGAGAATCGAGCAACTCATACTAGCGCTAGTGTTTGCAACACGAAGCTCGGACGTATTTCCAAACTCATAAGATTCGAGTGCTTACCAAGTCCTCCATAGAGTCGGTACTTGACAATGCGGCTAGGTCGGGCGGATCTCCAAATGGAGCGCACAAATAAAGCGATTCGATATCTTTTATGAAATGAGGACGGCGGTGAAAGCGCATGAGCGATGGCGATTTTTTTGAGACTTCCCCCTCGGTGACGAGGATGAAGTAGAGGACATCCCGGAATGGAGGAAGATCGAGAAGACTCACCCGATTTACTCGAGACTGCAGCCCGACACGATGGGAGGTTTTCGTCGACGGGTCATCCAATAAAGACGGGTCGGGTTTAGGACTGGTCTTCACGACACCGAAGGGCAAGAAAATGGTCCATTCCTTTAGGCTTGAGTTTAAAGCAACCAACAATGTCACGGAGTACGAAGCGGTAATACATGCCCTACGCTTGATCGTAGAGATGGGCATCCAAGAGGTACGACTGACAAGCGACTCCCAGCTAGTTGTGCGGCAAATCAACGGGCAATATGCCATACATGACCCCTTGTTGCAGAAATACTGGGAGCTCGCCCAATCCTACATCGGGCAAATACCAAGCATCAAATTCCGACACATCTGCAGAAAAGACAATCGGCATTCGGATGCCCTGGCATATATCGCTTCCATGTTGACGGACTCAAGCATTGAGGGTATTAGAATCATGAGGATCCTAATGCCTTCAGTACCCGAGAACGTGGATATCGGCGCACAAGTCGCGGCAACCACTACCGATCAATACCGGGCCGATGATTGGAGAAAGCCGATTCATGAATACCTCGAAACGGGAAGGTTGCCCAAGGGGAGGCCTGAGATCAACAAGATCAAGAGCAAAGCCGCCGCGTACGAACTTAGGGATGGCACCCTATCTGAAAATCATACCTAGGACCATTGCTAAAGTGCACGAGTAAGGAGGAGGGCGAGATGATCCTTAACGAATTACACTATGGGGCTGCGGGAAACCACGGCTCGGGCGCGACCTAGCGGCACGAGCTAAAACCATGGGATACTTCACGGCCGTACATGAATGAGGACGCGAAGCATATGGCCACCGTTTGCGACGAGTGCAGAAATTTGGAAAAAAGAAGATACATGCGCCGGCCTGTAACATTGAACTCCGTCATTAGTCCCTGGCCCTTCGCTAAATGGGGAATCGACATCGTAGGACCACTACACGTCGGATCAGGACAAAGGAAGTATTTAATTGTGGCCACCGACTATTTCACCAAGTGGGTTGAGGCCGCTCCGCTAAGGCACATACGGGATAAGGATGTTTTTCGGTTTATCTGGGAACACATCATATGCCGCTTTGGGGTTCCGGCAGCAATCGTCTCTGACAACGGGAAACAATTGCAAGGCAAAAACATCGACCTGCTATTCAACACTTACAACATCCGAAAGAGCAAGTCCACGCCCCTATACCCCCAAAGCAATGGACAGGCCGAGATCACAAACAAGACCATCAACGATAACATGAAGAAGAAACTCGACGGGGAATATGGGGAATGGTGTGAAGAGCTCTACAACGTCTTGTGGGCATATAGGACAACTCGTAGGGAGGCAACGGGACTGTCACCCTTCATGCTAACATACGGGACCGAAGCCATCCTGCCTACGGAGGCGATGATACCTACCACGAGGACCGAAGCGTGGAGGCGAAACATCTCGGCGGACCTTATCTTGGCTAAACTTGACGATCTAGAAGAAACGAGAGAGATGGCCCTGCAAAAGATGGAAAATTACCAACGAAGGATCCAACGAGAATACAACAAACGGGTCCGACCAAGAGAATTCCAACCGGGGCAGCTGGTACTAAAGCACCTACCTAGCTATGAGCGTGACAAGAAGGGCGGTAAACTTGCACCGCGGTGGGGAGGACCCTACACGATAGTTGAGAAAGTCGGAGAAGGGGCATACAAGATACTGAAGCCGGACGGAACACCCGAGCCACGACCATGGAACGCGACACGACTAAAGCTCTACCACCCATGAAATCAGGTAAGATATCTTGTCATCTATTTCCGTGAAAGGCCGCGTGGGGTTGGAAATAGGACAAGTGCGTACGAATGGTCGTTTCGAACCGGGCGATGGCATTGTGCAAGTGCGGGGCGACTTACACTAACACGGACTATTCGAACTCGGGCGATGGCGGTGTGCAAGTGCCGAGGTAGTTCGGGGGCCCTGGCGGTTGGAAACCCGGTGGCCGATTGTCGAGGCATGAGTACTCGGCGGTCGAGCGATCAACATTGCTCTCTCGCAAGTGGCCGAATCACTTGCCCAAGAAGATTGTCGATAACTTCTTGGGATGTCGATCCCATAGAAACTAGGCAAGACCAACTCCCCTTCCACTAGATCTCGAAAGACGGTGATGAGATGCCTCAGTCAGGACATGGCATCGGGCCCGATGACCCTCCTTGTTGAGTGTGTTCGACGAAACGGCATTTGTGACTAACTTTGTCTATTCATGCAGGCATAAATAAGGATAATAACGAGGCTACGACAGAAAAGCCACACACGGGCAACCCAACATAAATAAAGATAATGACATCAGTAGTATAACAGCATCAGTAGCAAGAAGAGCAAACAAACCGGCGACGCAGCACCCCATAACAAGTTATGCAAGAAGTTAACAAAGTGTTCAAACGAATTACAACCCGAGGAAAAGGGCAAGACAGCGACGCAGCGCTACAAAAAACATGATCACTCTTTGGAGGAAGTAGAACCCGGGACAGCCTTCTTGGCGGCAGCATCGGCTCGCTTCTTATCAAGCACTGCCTTCACACCGGCTTTGACCTTCGAGACGAGCTCCTCACTGAACTTCGCTTTCTCGGCAGCAAGATCCCGCGCTAGCTGCTCCGACGCCGCTTCAGCAGTGGCCACTCGATCGAGCAAATGAGCCTCCTTCCCCTTCAAACGAACGTTCTCCTCCTCCAACGAGGCTACTTTCTTCTGCTCGGCTGCCAAGACAACAAGAACGGTCAGTCACACAACAACAGCAACAAGATAACAACATGGAAAGCACGACGCAAGGCACACCACCTTCCAACAAAGGGGCAATTATTCTAATCGACTCCTCGGACTCAGTCAGGCTACACTCGAGGGCAGACACCTTCGAAGAAAGTTCTAGGTATCGCTGTTCATTAAACTCATTAGTGGGGCAATACTTCTTGTGATCACTCCATTCCTCCCTCTGTCGAGAGTGGGCAGCCTGCAAACCCGACAATTGAGCACGCACCCAATCCAACTCGTCAGAAACCTTTATGAACTCCTTAAGCTTCTCAAGGGCCTCTCGGCTACGCTTCTCGGTAGCGTCCCTCTCCCCCAAGATCCGGAGGCGATCTCGCATGCGAGATCCCGAACCTGAAGTCTTAGCCGACCACATTGACCTTCTAAGTTGTCGGCTAATAATGTTTTCTCGGCCGCTATACCTTGGAAGTGAGCTAAGTCTGCCCTCAAATTATCTATTTCCTCGGGAACATACTCAAACGTCTCAATGCTGGATAAAGTTTGGATTGAAGATCTTCAATATCGGTTTCTAGACGATCAATCTTAGCATCCTTATTGACTATTCTCTGTTGTAAGTTCGAAACATGATCTCGTTCTATGTTCGCTTCCCTCTTCAACAGACGACACCTTGTGGCAGCGTCGGCCTCCGCAATAGAAGATTCGGCTAAGCAGGGAGTACTAAACTTAGGATATTGGCACTACAAGATCAATCACAACTAGCTGCGAATAAAACGAATACCTTGGGTTTTGGCCAACTCCTTCTCCAACCCTCGAGACCGTTCGCGCTCCTGCTGCAACAAGAGACGAAGATCCTCCCTCTCGGCGGCCTCCCGGCGTTGGATGGCAGCATTCAACAGCGAGCGGTTGACATCCTAAAAACAACACCAACATAGTCAGCCCTAAACAAAAACAAAAACGTAACACCCGAACAGTTCAACTCACCAGGAGATCAAAGGTACTTTTCAGACCGGCCTCGTACAACGAGACGGCATTGACCTTCTCTTCATCGGACAAAGAGGCGAAATCGGGAGAGATAAGTGCCCCAAGCGAGTTGCACATAGGGCCCGAGATAGTGAAGGAGAGTCTGCTCTGGAATTAGGGACCACGGTAGGAAAAGTCTTCAGCGGTTGACCCCCGACAGCAACGTTCTCCACATCACAGTCAATCAAACCGCTCCCACCACCACCCGACTTCTCCGTCTGACCCGACTCCCCCTCATTACCAAGGACATCGTCCTCATCATCAAAAAGACCTTCTTCATCATCACCATCAGATACAACATACACGGTGCCATCGGCAAGAACAATCCCTTCACCAGTCACTTCCCGGGGCACATCCTTCTCCAGGGCGGGCACATCCCCCTTAAGTTCTTTACCCCTTCCCTTAGGCTTCCCACCTACAAAGGCAGACGAATCGGGGACGACTTACGAGGCGACCTCCCCGGGAAATGTGACAAAGGTAGTCGATCATCGGGATCCTCACCATCCTTCGCCGAAGCACCGGCAGACCTTGTCAACCTTCAACACGTGTATCGGCCGACGTCGAGATCCATGCAAGGCAACAAATAGGGGCACGTACATGTACGTTAAATAAAAAACAATAAGTATATTTGTTACCTTCCTGTATCCTCCTCGGCTCGGCAATCCTATCCCTCTTAGATGAACGAAAACCTCGGAAGGAGTACCACAGGACTTAGTCGAAAAACACCAAAACAAAACACCACCCAGTAAGTCGCCCGAGCCGATCAATCAAACTAGAGAGCAGAGAAATGCACCGACCCGATCAACGTTGACTACCCGAGAAAGGATAAAATTCGGTAGGAGGAGGGAGCTTGCCACTCAAAAGAGGGCGGAAATAGCCGGCGGAACCGGTCCCAAGCCGTGTCATTGGTATGACGGGCGTGCTTGTTGGAACTCTTTCCCTCGGGGTCTTCATCCAAAAGAAGTCTCCTGACTCCCTCGGGAAGAGTTTTATGACGGTGAGGGCTGGCAGCAAATCCAGCGAGATCGCCATTAGTAGTGGTCCCGCTCCGATAATTATCGGCGAAGGTGGCGGGAGTATAGTCACTCGCACAGGAAGAATTATAGGTAGACCAAGTAGTAGGAGCGCACTCGCCTCGACTACGCCTTTCCCACTCGGACAGGATACGGAAAGTATTACCATTCCATTGAGCCAAGGCACGGCACGGACGGATCTTAGAAAGGGCCTCGTACAGGAACAGGCGACTAGGATCATATAGAGGGAAACGCAGCCCGAGCTCTAGCTGGCCCCTGGTGACAATGGTCTCCTTGGCTGAATGGGGAAACCTCAAAACATCCTCCTTCTTGAGAACACCCCTCGGCCCGACAAGAGCGACATCATACCGTGAAGACCGAATTCATCTTTCATTTGTTGAACATATTGCTCGTCCGTTAAGTCCTTAGCGAGTCCTCTTGTCAGCCCTACAAGAAAACGAAGATGGGTTATCAGGAAAGATAGAATCTAGAGCGCGATAATCATACTTGGAAGGACTTTCTACGACGAACAGGGAATCAAGCGGTACGCCGTCTTCATCGGAAAACACATAACTCACACACCTTCTTTACGTCATTTGAGGAGTTGAAGATGCCATAAAAACTAATGAGGAAAACGGCGGGAGAAGCGAAACACAACCGGAACCGGAGGTTGCGGCGGCAACGGAGACGGAGAAGACGACGGATAACGGAGAAGAGAGGGAAGAGATTTGTCGAAGAAATAGCCGGCGAAAACAAAAAGAAGATGGAGAAAGAAGAAGTTGCGGAGAGGATGGAGGAAGAATGAAGTTGCGGAGAGGATGGAGAAAGAGTGAAGTTGCGAGAGAAGGAAATAAGAGGGAAGCAAGGTTTAGGCATCGGACTTATAAACCCCTCTGTGGTGACCGGCGAGAGAAGGTGAACCGGTTGCGATGGCGAAGCGAGTGGGGAACAACATGCGTGAAAACCGGCATGACCAGGGACGTGGGAAGACGAGGCGGTTATTCTTCCCCACGTGTTGACCCACGAGTGAAAGAAGGGGCATAAATGTAGGTGTAAATAATCCACGGGGACAGGTGGAATGATCCTAAGCCATGACGTCTTGAAGAAAGTATGCATCTAGAGTACCGGATCACCTCTAGGCGCAAGAAAAGAGGAGCGAGAGACGGCTCGAGAAGTCGACGAAAAGGGGAAAAAGTTGTGATGCGATGGGCATCGGGTCTTTGGAGCAATAAATGCGGCTGACGAGTTGGTGAGAAGATAAGAAGAGCTCGGTCAAGGAAGACTCGGCCAAGGATCCAAAGGGCGACATCGATCATCCCCACCAAGTGGGCGACATCGAGTGACGAGATAGCGAGAAGAAGACATCACTCGGCTTGACGTCCCGGCCGAACAAATAAGAACATCGGGTGAGACATCGACTAACACCCGAGAGGAACATCGAGGAAGCTACGCCGAGGCCTAACATCGTAGTACTTGGATGTATCATCACTTGTAACTATAAATAGAGACCATGTAGAGAGGTAGAGAAAAGGTAAGTAAGTAAGGAGGAAAGAGAGCATACTCATAACATTGAGAGAGAATCACCCATCTTGTAACCTTGAATCGAGTAATAAGATCATCCTTTAACCCCGTGGACGTAGGTAATCATGCCGAACCACGTATATCTCGTGTTCTCTTACCTTCCTTGTTGGTTTTGCTTCTTTGCGTGCTTGTTTAATTATCTTTGGATGTAGAGGTAGGATTTTCTACATCTACTTGGTGAACATAAGTAGAGCACCAAGCATTCGTCCGCCTCATTCTAAAAAACAATAGACAGTGGAGGGAACACCAAACGAATAACTACATTAAAACGTTAAAACAAACCAATATTCAAATGTCAATAAAAAAGCTTAAACAAGAAATAAAGCATTCCATTTAACACAACTCGGATATATTAAATGGAGAGACGATTAAGGAGGGAGGAGCATGTAATGCTACTTTTCATTTAACACATTTCAAGTACATTGAGTGCAAGGCCCTCAATGCTCCTTTCACAACTTCAAAATACATCATATGTGTTTAGATAAGGACACGACGGCCGCCTTGTGAAACTAAGGCGGAGCTTAAATGGACATACACATATGCTAGTTCACGCTTATAATAGTCTATCTTATCTTGATCATTGATAAATGATTTCAATATCTCGCGCGCAAATGTCATTTCTCTCTTTGATAAGGGAGCATGTTGAGCGCCTAAAACATCCACACAAAGATTCATACCGCAAATACAACACTTTGCATGTTTAGAATGAATCCTCAAATTCCTACGAAGCGGATACATCCTGGACATAATTACTTCAAGAAGCCCTTCACTTGCACACTTATTCTAGGAGGCGCGCAGCCGCACTCATCCGCCTTCCACTTGAACACTTAAATAAAATTTCATAATCATATACTTAAGAGGCGCGTAGGTTGCACTCATCCTCCCTTCACTTGAACACTTATTCTAGGAGGCACGCAGGTTGCGCTCATCGCCCTTCACTTGCACACTTATTCTAGGAGGCGCACAGACTGCAGTCATCCGCCTTCCACTTGAACACTTAAATAAAATTTCGGAATCATATGCTTAGGAGGCGCACATGTTGCACTCATCTGCCCTTCACTTGAACACTTATTCTAGGAAGCGCGCAGGCTGCACTCATCCGCCCTTCCACTTGAACACTTAAATAAAACTCTCATACTGAGCATTCATCCACCATATAGTTTTCAAAAGAGAGAGAGAGCGTGGAAGCGACAAATTAATGAAACTTCAACACTTACCCAAAGAGAGGATTAACCATCATGTTGACAGAACACAATATGTGATAGCTTAGCTAGCTAATTTTCACGAGCCCAGAGCAAACGAGGATCATGGGCACATTTGATCGATTTAGATTTCCCTCATCACGATTCAGAAACGATGTGATAAAAATAGATTCCAGCGCTATGTATTTGTCATTTCACCCAGAGCTCATAACAAGCGAGAAACATAAAATTCCTCTAGCATAAGAAAACCGAGCGTAAAAGCTAATGTAGGAAACAAGCAATTGTTATGGTACCCAGCGCATCGTTTTAAGATGGAAGCGCCTTAACACATCCTAAAGAGTAGGAGTCGATATCTATACTGATCAACAAGTATATTAGTTATGTGAGCGATAACTAATCAAAACATGCCTACTATACGAACAACCTTACCATTTTCATGAGACAATGAAGCACTTACATTTACGCGCACCTATTCTCTGTAAGAATATATGTCCACTTGAGCTAGCCGATCGATATGTAACCACTTGGATGTTGTAACTAAAACCACTCTCTGTAAGCCGCCTTTTCATACATCGTGACTCTCATATACTTGCGCCTCATTTGGAATAGTTGTATATGCAAGTGCGTAAAGCATAATTTACCCGCCATATATGACTCAGAATCTGTTCGTTTTGGCACTCGGGGACTGCATTATAAAAATGTCAATATCTTCTCTATCGCCCGCGCCTTTATCACATATTATGCTTATAATACTCTGCGCCTACTAGGATGCGAATGAGAAACCCATTACTGACATACAATAATCTTATTGGATTATTATTGGAACACGACAAACATTGATTTGAATGATAGTCCTGGGGACTCGGAATCGTGGATATAAACTATTCATCGTATTTTACCAACTTGCATAGATGATGCCAACTGTTTCAGCGCGGAAGGACGCCTCCTCTTCTTTAATCTGGAAAAGGGAGGCAAAGAACTGCCCATTCTAATAACCTTCTGATGAGGTTCGTCATCAGGAAGAAGCTCCCAACTCCTCTTTATCCTACCCTTCCTCCGGAGCCTCGACTTTAACTTCGTCCAAAAGTTGGAAGTTTATCGACTTTTCCTTAGATAGAATCAAATGATCTCGAAGATCCTTATCACTCTTATTCATAACTTTGAAGATACAAGACTCAGAATAGCATGTGTCGCCATGAATAGGCAAACCATTAAGCGCGACCACGTCTTCCAGCACTGAAGTCGCCTCCCCCCAAACAAATAAAACATGTAAGGATCAATCATCCAACGAGCAAATAAGCGCACCAAACTGTCATGATCTCACCGGACAGTTCTATACTGAGAGGATGATATGGCGTCATGTATGCCCAAATAGCGGATCATTTCCCTATGATCGGGGTTGGAGTATATGTAATCCACCCAAGGCTCCCAAGTGGGTGGAGATTTAGCGGACGAGCAAAGTGCGATTGTCGGAAAAACATAGTCTCCTAGTGATCTGCTAGGCGAGGTACCTCCTCTAAGGCGGCTATTGGGGACACATCCACCTGAAGACGGATAAACCAACCATCAGATGTGGATGGAGGGAACACGTGAGGGTTCAACATGCGCGGATGTGTTCGTCTGAAAATTCCATCTGTTGCATCCACTAACTAACGAATCAACATGTGACTGTTTACCTGGCCTATGACCATTCAACAGTCAGGGGACTAATGTTGATACATGAAAATAATTATCCTTAGAAAAGGAGTCCCCTTAGCCTACTAAGGGTTCCTCTTAAGAAGAAAGAACTTGGGGACTAGGTCCAACCCATAGGATAATGGATGGACCTAGCCCAAGAAGGAGAATCTTGAAATAGTTGGGTCTCATCCCTAACAAAATGGGCCTTTTTCCTAGTTCCTTGATAACTTGGAAAAGAGGAAAGTGGTAGTTTTGTAATATATTAGCCTTATGAGTGTTTTATTCATAAGGAGGAGGGGAAGGATTATTATAAAAGGGAAAGAAATGAGACTTAGGAGGGGACACTTAATTCATCTCTTTCTTTCTCTTCTTCTAATTCTCTCTCTCCATTTACCTTTAAGGGGATGGGCTTGCTGTGGCTTGGACTTGCTTCTCCTTCCCACTTTTACCCTATCAACAGTACCTACAAAAACTTTACTCCTAACCCTAGCTATCTACGCAGAACCTTGAAAGGCACTAAAGAATCTCATTGGTTGGCATACTCTCATTGACTACATGAGGAAGTACCCTGATGCGAAATTCCAATTGTTGTACACGATTTTGCACTCACATACTAAAATTCATATATAAGTGACAGAGCTCTACTCAGATAGTCGCACTATGGACATCAATATCTGGAATCAACAAATTTAAGAAGATGGAAATAGAGAAAACGTATATGGTTTTCGATGTTAACTAAGGTGAACGGTGTTTCCCATATTTGTCTGAAGGACACTGCCATGATGAACCTATCCTAATGGACTGAGATATCGGTCCGAATACTAATATCAACACAACTAGCATATACAAGGGGACCCGGCGGTCGACTTTATTGAATTTATTCGGTTGGTTTGATGGTCTTTTTTTTTTTTTTTTTTTTTTTTGGGGGGGGTTAGTCAATCACTCTATTTCCCCCTAGTAGTGGTAATAACTTGATTCGTGTGCCCCACCAAATCACTTAGAGAAACATATTTAAAAGAAAAATAAAAACAAAAGGTGAAAAGGACTCAACGAGATATGGCGAAACCATGTTATTTCTAACACCTGAGCTCTGTGCTTTTATGAATAGACTCTATTTAGATGTTTCCATCCACTCAGATTGGTTCCTCAACTCCTACAACCAAGATGCTACCATCCACTTAGATTGGTTAGTGCCAACCTTAATAGGCATAAACTTCTAGGCTCTGGAGTTTATTTATTGCAACTAAATGCTAAAAAAAGTTTCTTCCCCACCCCCAAACTTAAATCTAACATTATCCTTAATGTTTCTAATGAAAGATCAACACTAAAAAATAAAGTAACACGAGGAATCAGTAAAAAGAGAAGTCGGAAAGATAGTACATGGGTAAATCATAACAATCCTTCTACCGAGATTAAGGAAGAAAATAATATACAACATACAAACCGCCTTGATGGTCAATCAAGGGTAAACAGGGTCCTCCAGAGGGACATCCTCAACATCATCTCGTAGGTAAGGGCTCCAAAAAGGGTTTCAATCTCTGACCGTTACCCTTCGAAGAACTAATACCATCGAGGTGTCTCGATCTCAACAGCTCCATGAGGAAAGCCAAGGCGAACAATAAAAGGAACCGTCTACCGAGAACGTAACTTCCCAAGGAAAGATGCAAGCGGGTATCATACATAAGGACTTTTTGACCTGGAGAAAATAAATTTCTTAAAATATTTCTATCATGCACAATTTCATTTTGTTCTTATACTCCTTAGCACTATCGCATGCATCTCTACGAATCTCTTCCAACTCATTGAGCTGGAGTTTCCTATGGGCTCCTGCCTTGTCAAGTGAAAAAATTAGCTGCTTAACAGCTCAATATGCTCTATGATCTAACTCAACAGGTAAGTGACATGCCTTGCCATACACAACTCGACAAGGTGACATTCCAATGGGGGTCTTAAACGCAGTACGATAATCCCATAAGGCATCAACAAGCCTAGACGACCAGTCTTTCCGATTAGGATTAACTGTTTTTGTTAGAGCACTGCTCGGTCGAACTCGCAAGCGTTGTTATCTCAAGCTTGTTTGTCAATATTAGTGATCAAAACTATAAGTCTTGATTTCCAGTCTACTTATAGTGATGTCTCGGACTAGGATAGATTGTGTAGTTGAGCATTAGACTTCACGCGTTCATCAATCAAGACGAAGAACTACTAAGGAGAGCTTGTGGAACTTCATCAACAAAAGGTATGTGGAGACTAAAACTCATATATTACTTGGAAAGTCTATTTCTACTCTATCTCCTATATTGAGACAAAAGTCGTATTACTATATAGTATTCGATTATGCATGTTGATACATGAAAAATATTCTCCTTAGGGGGCCTAGTGCGCCCCAAAAGGGAGGCAAACCCACATGAAACATGGGGACTAAAGCCCAAATCCACTAAAAAGTATCCATAAGATGGAAAAGACAAGGGAGAAATTAATAGGAAAGAAGGAGGTTGTATTAGAGAAGGAATGACATTAGTAGTAATTAAGGAGTTTTAGGACATGTGGCGTGATATCATAAAAAGAGGGCTTTTGAAAAGTCTATATAAAGAGCCTAATTTGATTGGGGGCCAAAGATATTAACTGGGGGCCTCCCACTAGAGGACAAAAAAATGTCACCCAAACCTAATTTGGGTCACCCCTTAACAATTTTTTTTCTAAATACCTAAATTACCCCTGAATGATTAGTATTAAAACTTAATAAAGTTAATTTAATTAGTGTGGTTAGATTATGTTAGATAAAAAACAGATTTTTTTTTTTTTTTTTTTTTTTTTGAGAAGAAGAAGAGGAGGTTTTAGAGGAAAACTTGGGGTTTTTAGAAATGAGTAATTCAAGTAGGGGAAATGATGTCGGAGAAGGTTCAAGTAACAAAGATGATTGTGTTGATGGTAAGATTATCTTAAATTCTCCCATGGATTGGATATATGTCACAACACAGAGAAAGAGTCGTCAATGTCGAGGGATGTATACCCTAACGACTCTATAAAGTCGTCAATGTATTGACACCAAAAATGACGACTCAAACCTGCAACTTTTCCAGGTTATGAAAAATCGTCGTGGTAATATGATATACCTCGACGACTCAAACCCGCAACTTTTCCGAGTTATGAAAAATCATCGTGGTAATATGATATACCCCTCGACGACTCTTAGCTTGGGTCACAAAGAGTCGTTATTTTGTGTGTCTATACCAAGACGACTCAAAATTTTTGGGACAGAGGTCGTTTGTTTTTCACCTAGGGTCGTTGACCTTTAAAAAAGGGTCGTCCATAGAGGATCGTCATAGGTTTCTATATTATTATGTTAACGACTCTAATCTAGGGTAAAAATATGAAAACCGTAAATAGTGGTCGTTATCTTGATCATCATATACCCTAACGATTTTTATGGTCTCTATATGCATATGAAAAATCGTTAGGGTTTAGGCTTGTCGAATTGACGACCCTTTTATCAGAATCGAAATTTTTTGGTGAATTTTTTTTTTTTTTCGAGTCGTTAATGGAGGAGAAGAGAAGAGTCGAGAGGGTGAGAGGGGAGGGAGTGATCTTTTTGTTTAGAACTAGAAATGAATTGGGGCTTAGGATTAAGGGTTAATAGGGTTTTAAGATTTATTTTTAATGAAGGATATAATAGTACTTTCATAATCGGATTAATACGCCCCTGAAAAATTTGGGGTGCAAATAAAATGTCAAGGCCCCCTATTAATATTTTTGGCCCCCAATCAAATGAGGATAAAGAGGCATGTAATACAATGGAGGGGATCCTTTTCTCTCTCCTCGGGGGAATTGGGTGTGTTGTGGCTAGGACTTGTACAACCAAATTTACCCCTCAACATTTGGCGACCACACCCGGAGGCTCGTGCCTAGCCTAGCCATCCAATTCCCATGACAACCCCGCGTCTCTCACAGGCTCATTTGTGTACACAAACACCTCCTCTTTCTTTCCATCCGCGTTCACCCTCACCACACCTGCGCTCATGAATTACATAAGCGCCTTCTCTGTCATCTCCGACTACACTAAAATACACCACGAGCTTGGTTTTTACATCCGCTTCTCTTCTCGGCCGCCATCCTTAAAACGAGTCGCCCGCCTGAAGAAGCTCCAGGCGCTCCCAATACCAGCGCCGGTGTACCGCCATTCTTCGACTACGACAGAGTACATCAACGCGTCTTCATCCAATGGAAACCAAACCGAGAACAACAACAACTAGATGTCTTAGATAACAAAAGCATCATCAACCAAAAATACATCAAAAGATAAGTTCTATCTCTTCCTAACCTTTTACTCCATTGAAACTGTCAGTTTATTGAATCTGAAATCAAATCTTCGATTTATCAAAATCAGTTTAGGGTTCCCAAAAACCTAAATCTCAAAATCCCTTTCAATGAGTCGTTTGGTTTTAAGTCATAGTTTCTATTTACAATCAATTTCAGCTAATATGTCTTGAGATCGGAGTTTAGATATTGCGTTGTTGTAAAATTCATTGCATCCCTATGTTCTTAAAGTTTTGAAACACAGAATCATTTGAAGGTTGCATTGGGATTAATTTGCAAAAAAAAAAGTAAGTAAAGTAAAAAAAAAAAAAGGGAAACAAGGCTTTAAGTCCAATTTGCTTTTAGTTTAGAGAATTTCATTTAGACAGCTTCGTACGAAGAAATTTAGTTAATGTGGGAGCTAGAACTGAAAATTGCTTTTGATTTCCCATCTAATTTGCATTAAGTCTATGTTCCAATGATTACAATAGCTAGAACTGAAAATTGCCTAAATTCTTGATCGCGCTGAAGTAATATGGCTCAATTTTCTATTAAAGCTTGACTCCATGTTTCAGAATTAGTTATGAAAGTTTCTCGAATCGAGTCTTGATCGATCCCATGGTTGCATAACGAGAGCAAGGAGTATTTTTCCTCTAGCTGCAAGCTAAGACTACAAGCACTCAAGCGTGTCAACAGATGAGATCCATGGAGCATTGCAATGCGGACATACTTAACAAGGGGCTGGAGCTGCCTGAAATTCAATCTCCTCAAGTATCATTTCCCTTGATGATAGCGATTGTTGCAACCCCTCAGCTCAAGGAGGCGCCTAGTGTAGGATCAGTTGGCTTCCAGTACATGTGCATAGGGGACTAATACGAACAGGCGAACCTTAGATCCAACAGCAACCACCAGAGCGTCAATTGATGCTCGCTGACAGGCCGATTGTGAGAGCAAAGAAGGGAGCTGATAGCTACTGCGACTAGGCGCCTACTAATTATTACTGCGTCGAAGTCCCAGTCACCGATATCGAGCCGAAACTTAGCTCAAACTAGTCCGAAAACATTATCCAGAAGAACCAGTATTGAGGAAGGTTTCTCATTATCTATAAGTGATTACCGTGAACAGAGCTGCATTAAAAAACGGTTCACCATCGGAAGTAGCGCCCCTTTGATGCAATTACATACTAGTTAGCTTCCTTGTCTCCTTTCTTAGAATCACAACTGCTTTATTTGACACATTTGCCTGACTCATATGCACACTGTATATACACCATTGCATGTGATGAATGTTCATTACCCACTTTATGACGCTCCTGTTGTTATGTATGTATGATTCCATGTCATGAGATTGGTTAAACTGAAGCGCACGGTGCCTGAAGAGCGCAAGTCACTCACCTGGTCATATGTATAGTCGGCCATCTTTTGTTTTAAAACATGGTGTATGCTTGCTATCTCATTCCACGATTGCTTGTCATTTGAAAGACTAGGAGAAACTAAGCCTTCCTTTTGAATCAGTAGATAGATAGATGCATGTTTTATGGAACCTCTATACCTGGACTTGCTTGGTGTCACAAATATACCAAAACTTCTCATCATTCAAATAACGCATCATCAACACTTGTTCTTTTGCCTCATTCTGAATGCCTCGACTCACTTAAACACTCTCATACTGTACCGGCTAAATCGTATAATACTTGTACTATTTGATGAATTTTGGTTGCCTATATATACTCATTTTGCTAAAGAACGTGTCTGCGCATTGACTGTTTTTGATCTGTTTACCGCCAAAAGAAACTTTTCAGAATAATGTACCTGTGATAGTTCATCTTCTCTAATCCAATTCGTCTAGCCATGTGTATGTTACCAGTTTACTAAATTAGCATATCTTTGTGGAGTATCTCCAACCTCATGTACAATCGGGTTTTAGTACAGCTCGGCATCCTTAAAACAAATATAGGGCCACCACTCAATAACCACTGTTTACTTTTAGGCTACGTGATTTATGATATACAAGTTGATGCGTCCGTCCCATACATTTTGCTAACAACAAGCATGAATGTCTAAAGCTAAAGCATACTTTAATGTTTATATTTGCACGTCACCTAGGCGCATGTGTAGGTTGTCAACTAAAAGCATGAAGCGTCCAATATAAAGCTTACTTGAATATTGATATTTGCCATTCATGAAATATGCATGTCACCTAGCCGCATGTGTAGGTTTTGTCACTTTAATTAATTTCTACGAAGCATCAATACTATCTTGTCGTGAAATTCATGATCTATGCAAAAAAAAAAAAAAAAAAAAAAAAAAAAAAAAAGAAAAAAAAAAGAAGAAGAAGAGAAAAATCTAGTAACGTGCTCAGGGCACCATGCTAGCAAGGGTCCATAGAGGCCGCTTGAACAAAAATTTACAAAAGTTCTCAGGTCAGCCAAGGGCGCTTGATTGACTGAAAAATCTACAAGAGCGTCAACCGAGCTATGCTCTAATAGCAAGCTTTCGCTTTGACCAAGTTCATCTTATATTCTTGACGAAAGTCAAAAGATGATCATGTGAAAATTGCCGAGTAACATCTTACATGGTTTGTGTGATACAATCATTTGGTGTATACTTGGAATGTTTTCGTTATGATTATTTCAATAACTTGAAAATTGCTTTGATGCTAATAGTGTGTGAAAACGGCTATTGTCATCCTCTAAGAAAGTTTCAATGATTGAAATAAGAGTTTAGAACACTTAACCACTATTGGATTATGACATGTTCTGTACTCTTGCACATATGTGATCCATGTCTGGGAATCATAGTATGCGTACAAGTATGCGTACATGTTGGTTTTGAGATGTCAGGAACCTAAGTATGCGCACCCGCACGTGTACTGGCGTAAGGTTCATGTCTGAGATTTTCTGCTGGGATTGGTGGTATGCGTACATGTTCGCGTACTGGCAAAACCCAATTTCAGTCCGGGTATTTCAAGTATGTGTACCTGTTCGCGTACTTGAAGGTTAAAGTTCTAAAATCGGTTATGTACATGAACTAATACATTTATATAATAAGGAATGCATTCTTTGCAAACCGTGGCTATAATGTTCATGAATTGATTCGAGTGAATCAAACCGATTTTGCTTCAATTGTGTTCTTGTATACTTCTATGAGAATATAGCAATTGAACAACTCTTTAACTAGTTTCATTTGAGTCATTTGAACTAGTTGTGGTTAAGATGAATATGGTTGCTATGAGAGTGTTCATATAGCTAACTTTGGTTAACTACTGTTGATCCAACCTAGTGTACACGTTTAGGTACGGTTACTCAAACCTAAATGAAGGTACATTTCATTTGTGTATAACAAGCTAATTCGATCTAACGGTTGAAAGATATTAGCTTGAATATAATCAAGTTTTCATCTAACGGTGAATATTGAACGCTTTGTTACCAAGGTAACTTAGATTGCAAACCCTGATTTGAAAACTATATAAGGGAGAACTCTAGCAACTAGGAAACCTAATCCCCACACCTCCTGTGTGATACTAGTTGCGACTAGAGTCGATTCTCCTTTAACCTTAGGTTTTTCACAAAACCCGGTAGGTTAACGACTTAAAGACTTCATTGGGATTGTGAAGCTGCACTCCAACTATTTTATCCGTAGTTGCATGTTCTGATCTTATTTCTACTATCGTGATTGAGTATTATCTTTGCTAACATTTGCTTGAGATTTATCTCCGATAGGTAAGATTAAAAGTAGTCACAAACATCTTCGTCTCATCGTTTGTGATTCCACAATATCTTGTTTCGCTTCCATACGATTAAGATTATTGTGAGGTGATTGATAATACTAGGCTTTTCTTCGGGAATATAAGTCTGGTTTATCAATTGGTTCCTGTGCACCTTGATTTATCAAAAGACGGAACAAAACTCGTAGGTATTTCTGTGGGAGACAGATTTATCTATTCCAATAGACTTTACTGTGTGGGACATATTTTTTTTATCAAGTCTTTGACTTTGGGTCGTAGCAACTCTTGGTTGTGGGTGAGATCAGCTAAGGGAATCAAGTGCGTATTATCCTGCTGGGGTTCAGAGACGTAAGGAGCGCAATTGTACCTTGATCAGTGCGAGATTGATTAGGGCTCAACTACATTCAAGTCCGAAGTTCATTGGTAGTAGGCTAGTGTCTGTATCGGCTTAATACAATGTGGTGTTCAAAGCTGGACTAGGTCCCGAGGTTTTTCTGCATTTGCGGTTTTCCTCGTTAACAAAATTCTGGTGTCTGTGTTATTTCTTTTCCACATTATATTTTGTTATATAATAGAAATATCACATGTTGTGCGTTAAGATCAATCAATTAGATAATCCAACCTTTGGTTGTTGATATAAATTGATTGACACTTGAACATTGGTCTTTGGTACCGTTCAAGTTATTTCTCTTATTCAATCGGACTCGCAAATTCCTATTTGCTGATTGCAGATTGAATTAAGAAATTGAGTTATAAACTCTTTGATATACTTTTCTCTAGATTGAGTCTGACTGTCTAGTTGATTCTCTTGAAAGTATATTGGAGTTTGTCTATTCAGATTGTCGAACGAAATATTGGGTGTGGTTGTTAGACCCCCGCTTTTTCAATTGGTATCAGAGCAGGAAAACACCTTTAAGGCCTCTCTGTATTTGTAGTGATATTTGTATGGAAGATAATATCTCTGACAACGCATCACCAGTTCAGAAACATTCTAACCTGGTCCAAAGTCTTGTTTTTCCTGAGAAATCTCTCATGGCTTTTCCTTCTTCTAAAACTGTGTATAACAGGGAAGCATGCCTAGATGAACAGTTGGATGAACTTTCTGATGAAAGTGATTCTGAAGAGGGACAAGATGTTGATGAGGAATTCTCATAGTACATCAAGCTTTTCGATCATCTCCTAAAGAAAGAAAAGTCAACATCTTGCTTGGCTGAATTTCGACTCTCTCTCGTCTTGAAAACAGGAAAATGAAAACTATTTAAGGGATATGACCGTGGTTATAGTTTGCTACAATCTATTCTTGAAGATCGTGAAGAAGATCTACGTTCAAAGAATTCTGAATGTGATGAACTTCGTCAAAATCTCTTTGTGTTCAAAGAAAGACTTAAAGAAACCGATGCAAGGTATGACTCTCAAGAAAAATGTTTAAATGATAGAGAAAAGTTTTTCTCACCCGAGAGAAACAATTGGAGATGGATCTTAGTGCTTCCGTTGAGAAGGTTAAATCGTTGGAAGAGAATTTGAAAAGATTCAATTCTAGCTCTACAAAATTGTCTTCTATGCTAGGAGCATGTAAAGAACATCGTGATACACGTGGTCTGGGCTATAAAGGTATAGACGCTCCAAGTACTGGTAAGATAAATTTTGTTCTTCCTAATAATCTTCTTCAAAATGAAAGTTTCACCGGCAAGAAAAGTGAAAAACTTTCTCCGTCAACTGCTATTATTGCGTAAAGAAAGGTCACATTGAAAGAAGATGTCATCTTGTTTTACTTTAATGAAAAACTTCATAACATTCTTGTCCTCGGATGTCTAAAGAAGTAATCAAACCCGTTTCTCAGTATACTGTTAGAAATTCATCTCACAATCAAGAAAAATGTTGTGATGGGCCAATTCCTGATTATGAATATAACACAAATTCTACTTGCAACCGTAAAAGGAATAATGTTATATGGATGACTGATAACTCTGAAAAGTCTGAGAAAAGAAAAAGGGTTCGAAGGAAGAAGAAATCTTCAAACTCTTCTATTTTCTTCAAAGATGATCTTGCTTCGAAATAAGTGTTCATGATTATATTCACATCAATAATCGTATTTCGGAACTTAAGACCGTGATATCAGAGTCTCAAACGCAAGATCAAGAAGGCGAGAAAAGCAACTAGTTCAAGTAACTCATGTCCTTCTCTTGTTAATTCTTTTGAAGTTTCACATAAGACTTCTGATTTTTGTCAAGGAAGTGAAAAGGAAAATATCAACACCCCTAATGAGCTTCATGTTCATCATACTACAACTTGGCCATTTCCTGGTGGGTATCCTCCGTAAGGCCATGAAATGATACACATAACTCTCAAGAAGATGCTTCTTTCTTGACAAATGATCCGTGTTGTATGTTTTGATCCTGATCCTTATTTATGAGCCCTGCTCCGGACAGTTGTTGTACTTTGTCCGTCTGATGTTTTGTGTAAAACTTTAGATTGTTCTTTCTCAATGACAGTTAATTTCCAACTTTGTGTTGTGAGCCAAAGTTTCCTGTCATGTGTTCTGAACATGTTCTTGTTTTGACAAAACATGTTCTTAACCGTTATCTCCTCTGGTTCCCTGGTTTTTGATTTTTTGGGCCATAACCATGAACCTTGTGCACCCAACCCGTTACGAACGGTTACAAGTAACTCTAGGTTTTCCTTGTGAAAAATCACTTAAATATATATCAAGGATTTCTTTTGATATATACTTGCTCGGTAACGTCTAGACCTCTCTTAGTTTTTTGGTGTGCATAATGGAAGGATGCAATAAGGAAGACAAGTTTGATGATGCCAAAGTTTTTGAACTTCACGAAGAACCCATCTCCATAATCTGCTTTCAAGCAATTGATCATGAAAAAGATCTTCCAGTTCAAATATCTCTTCAATTGGTTGGAAATCTTCTTCAAGATTTTGAGTTCGTTTGTGAACAACTTGAAATTGCATCAAAGAACCTTGTGTTTTTGAAAAATGAGCTAAAGAAAGCTTGATGAACTCGCCCTTGTCCGTTCTTTGGTTCTTTGATCGGGATTAAGTTTTTTTTAGTTGTTTTTGTTCTTTTGATTAATGTCTAGGAAACTTCTTATATGAATTTATTCTTGTGATTTTTAAGAAGGATAACTAGGGTTTGGAATAGCCATTATTGTGAGTACACATAGCTATTGCCAACGTTTTCATCTTGCAATGTTTTTAGATTTATTTATTTAAATTCTAAGTTATTTGGAAGATGATTTTTGCAATATTAATCTTTATGGTTTTATATATTGCAAATTGTTATGGGATATGTTGTTCACGTCCGTGAACCTTGATTGTCCCATATTTGTTCAAAAGTTAACTCTATTATATGTCGGTATGAAAGTATTGATAAAAGATAGAATGAACTTTTGACTGCAACAGTTAAGCCTATTATGTCATTATACAAATATTGATGGAAGATAGGATGAACTTTTGTTTACAAAGATTAAGTCTATTATATGTCATTGTGCAAATAGTGATGTAAAATAGAATGAATCTTTGATTATTCCGCAGTATTGGTCTTTCCCTGATCTACAACTTTGTGTATGTACTGTGTTGCTCCATAAGTTCTCTTATGTTGAGCATGGCCACTTGAATTGATCATTTTCCTTGTGGTTAATTCAATTGATATTTTTGGATACAAATTCATGTTCTCATGTGATTTGATTATGTCCAAAGAAATCCTTATTTTCTTGTAAAAGTAAGGTCGCTCTTGTTGTTCTTTCGGGAATGACATTTTATGGGGGAGAGTTCTTAATTAAACTTGTGCTTAATTGCCAAATCTTTGTCGGGAGTGTGGCTGTGGAATATTGTAGGAGTTATCTTGTATCTTTATAAACTCCTTGATGAATACACTAAGTTTCGACTATGTGAAATCATCGAAACAAGTTGGTATGTTGTTCTCTTTTGGTCAGGAAGTATCTCTATGAAAATTTCATGAGGATCCCACTAGTTTTCGTACCTTTGCCAATTTATATTGATAAAAAGGGGGAGCATTAATGTTTAGTTCACACTACAAATACATATGGTTTACGGATCATTATGTAAGGGGGAGTGGTTTTCATTGTGAGATGAAGTATTGACTAAGGGGAAGTGATACATATCACCATAGTATTGTTGTCAAAGTTGTGATACAATTGAACTTTGATGTTGTGTAATAATACTATGATAATGTATAACAATGATTCAGAGCAACTGTTTTCTCATTGTTATAGCTACGGATCTTCAACAACTATGATGCTGAGTTGAACACATTTAGAATCATTGGAGTACTTGGAAGTGACGAAGATTTCGAGTAATGTTGAAGAACCAAGGAGATCAAGCATTTGGATGAGAAGCTACAAAGTTTATTTATTTTGTAATCCATATGTATTGATAGTTTTGTCATTAAAATTAACAAAGGGGGAGATTGTTAGAGCACTGCTCGGTCGAACTCGCAAGCGTTGTTATCTCAAGCTTGTTTGTCAATGTTAGTGATCAAAACTATAAGTCTTGATTTCTAGTCTACTTATAGTGATGTCTCGGACTAGAATAGATTGTGTAGTTGTGCATTAGACTTCACGGCGTTCATCAATTGAAGACGAAGAACTAATAAGGAGAGCTTGTGGAACTTCATCAACAAAAGGTATGTGGAGACTAAAATTCATGTAATCACTTGGAAAGTCTATTTCTACTCTTTCTCCTACATTGAGACAAAAGTTGTACTACTATATAGTATTCCATAATGCACATTTGAGATCTCGAGCTGAGTTTAACTCGCTTAAAAATTTCTCGAAATATGTGTTGGTAAGCTTTTGCTTCAACCAAGTTCATCTTATATTCTTGAAGAAAGTCAAAAGATGACCATGTGAAAATTTCCGAGTCAAATCTTACATGGTTTGTGTGATACAATCATTTGGTGTAGACTTGGAATGTTCGTTATGATTATTTCAATAACTTAAAAATTGCTTTGATGCTAATAGTATGTGAAAACGGCTATTGTCATCATCTAAGAAAGTTTCAATGATTGAAATAGAGTTTAGAACACTGAACCAACATTGGATTATGAACATGTTATGCACTCTTGCATATATGTAATCCATGTCCGGGAATCATAGTATGCATACACGCATGCGTACATGTTGGTTTGTGAAGTCCGGGAACCTAAGTAAACGTACCGTATGCATCATCGGCGTAAGGTTCAGGTCCGGGAATTTCGATGGGTTTGGAGGTATGCATACCCGTTCGCATACTGGCGAAAACCAAACTTGGTACGGCTACTTAAGTATGCGTACATGTTTGCATACTTGAGTGGTTAAAGTTCTAAAATCGGTTGTGACATGAACCGATACATTTATATAATAAGGAATGCATTCTTTGCACCCGTGGCTATAATGTTCATGAATTGATTCGAGTGAATCAAACCGATTTTGCTTCAACTGTGTTCTTGTATAATTCTATGAGAATATAGCAATTGAACAACTCTTTAACTAGTTTCATTTGAGTCATTTGAACTAGTTGTGGTTAAGATGAATAAGGTTGATATGAGAGTGTTCATATAGCTAACTTCGGTTAACTACTGTTGAGCCAACCTAGTGTACACGTTTAGGTACGGTTACTCAAACCTAAATGAAGGTACAATTCATTTGTGTATAACAAGCTAAGTTCGATCTAACGGTTGAAAGATATTAGCTTGATTCTAATCAGGTTTTCGTCTAACGGTGAATATTGAATGCTTTGTTACCAAGGTAACTTAGATTGCAAACCCTGATTTGAAAACTATATAAGGGAGAACTCTAGCAACTGGGAAACCTAATCCCCACACCTCCTGTGTGATACTAGTTGCGACTAGAGTCGATTCTCCTTTAACCTTAGGTTTTTCACGAAACCTGTAGGTTAACGACTTAAAGACTTCATTGGGATTGTGAAGCTGGACCCAACTATTTTATCTGTAGTTGCGTGTTCTGATCTTACTTCTACTATCGTGATTGAGTAATATCTTTGCTAAGATTTGCTTGAGATTTATCTCCGATAGGTAAGATTAAAAGTAGTCACAAACATCTTCGTCTCAAATGTTTGTGATTTCACAATATCTTGTTTCGCTTCCATACGATTAAGATTATTGTGAGGTGATTGATAATACTAGGCTGTTCTTCGGGAATATAAGACCGGTTTATCAATTGGTTCATGTGCACCTTGATTTATCAAAAGATCGAACAAAAACTCTTCGGTATTTCTGTGGGAGACAGATTTATTCAATCATATAGACTTTTCTGTGTGAGACAGATTTGTTTATCAAGTCTTCGACTTTAGGTCATAGCAACTCTTGGTTGTGGGTGAGATCAGCTAAGGGAATCAAGTGCGTAGTATCTGTTGGGACCAGAGACGTAAGGAACGTGAATCGTACCTTGAATCGGTGTGAGATTGATTAGGGTACAACTACTGATCCAGTCCGAAGTTCATTGGTAGTAGGCTAGAGTCTCTAGCGGCTTAATACAGTGTGGTGTTCAATCTGGACTAGGTCCTGGGGTTTTTTCGCATTTGGGGTTTCCTTATTAACAAAATTCTGGTGTCTTTGTTATTTCATTTCCGTATTATATTTTTTTATATAATAGAAATATCACAGGTTGTGTGTTAAGATCAATCAATTAGATAATCACCTTTGGTTGTTGATATAAATTGATTAACACTTGAACATTGGTCTTTGGTAAAGTTCAAGTTATTTCTCCTATACAATCGGGCTCACAAATTCCTATTTTTGATTGCAGATTGAATTGAGAAATTGAGTTATAAACTCTTTGATATACTTTTTCTAGATTGAGTCTGACTGTCTAGTTGATTCTCTTGAAAGTATATTGGAGTTTGTCTATTCAGATTGCCGATGAAATATTGGGTGTGGTTGTTATACCCCCGCTTTTTTAATTGGTATCAGAGCAGGCAAACACATTTAAGACCTCATAAGTCTGTGTTTGTAGAGATCTGTGTATGGAAGATAATATCTCGACAACGCATCACTAGATTTGTAAACATTCTAACTCGCTTCGAAAGTCTTGTTTTTCCCGAGAAATCTCTCATGTCTTTTCCTTCTTCTAAACTGTGTATATAATCGGGAAGCACGCCTAGATGAACAGGTTGGATGAACTTTGTGATGAAAGTGATTCCGAAGAGGGAAGAGATGTTGATGAGGAAGTCTCACAGTAAATCAAGTTTTTCGATCATCTCCTAAAAAAAGAAAAGTCAACATCTTGCTTGGCTGAATTTCTGACTCCTCTCTGTCTTGAAAACATGAAAATGAGAAAACTATTTAAGGGATATGACCATGGTTATAGTTTGCTATAATGTATTCTTGAAGATCGTGAAGAAGATCTAAGAATTCTGAATGTGATGAACTTCGTCAAAATCTCTTTGTGTTCAAAGAAAGACTTGCAGAAACCGATGCAAGGTATGACTCTCAACAAAACTGTTTAAATGACAGAGAAAAGGTTTTTCTCACCCGAGAGAAACAATTGGAGACGGATCTTAGTGCTACCCTTGAGAAGGTTAAATTATTGGAAGAGAACGGCTATTGTCATCCTCTAAGAAAGTTTCAATGATTGAAATAGAGTTTAGAACACTTAACCAACATTGGATTATGAACATGTTATGCACTCTTGCATATATGTAATCCATGTCCGGGAACCATAGTATGCATACCTGTATGCGTACAGGTTGGTTTGTGAAGTCCGGGAACCTAAGTAAACGTACCCATACGCGTACTGGCGTAAGGTTCAGGTTCGGGGAATTTCTGCATGGGTTTGGAGGTATGCGTACATGTTCGCATACTGGCGAAACCAAACTTGGTCCGCTACTTAAGTATGCGTACACGTTTGCATACTTGAGTGGTTAAAGTTCTGAAATTGGTTGTGACATGAACCAATACATTTATATAATAAGGAATGCATTCTTTGCAAACCGTGGCTATAATGTTCATGAATTGATTCGAGTGAATCAAACCAATTTTGCTTCAACTGTGTTCTTGTATACTTCTATGAGAATATAGCAATTGAACAACTCTTTAACTAGTTTCATTTGAGTCATTTGAACTAGTTGTGGCTAAGATGAATAAGGTTGATATGAGAGTGTTCATATAGCTAACTTCGGTTAACTTTGTTAAGCCAACCTAGTGTACACGTTTAGGTACGGTTACTCAAACCTAAATGAAGGTACAATTCATTTGTGTGTAACAAGCTAAGTTCGATCTAACGGTTGAAAGATATTAGCTTGATTCTAATCAGGTTTTCATCTAACGGTGAATATTGAATGCTTTGTTACCAAGGTAACTTAGATTGCAAACCCTGATTTGAAAACTATATAAGGAGAACTCTAGCAACTCGGGAAACCTAATCCCCACACCTCCGTGTGATACTAGTTGCGACTAGAGTCGATTCTCCTTTAACCTTAGGTTTTTCACGAAACCCCGTAGGTTAACGACTTAAAGACTTCATTGGGATTGTAAAGTCGGACCCAACTATTTTATCTCGTAGTTGCGTGTTCTGATCATACTTCTACTATCGTGATTGAGTAATATCTTTGCTAAGATTTGCTTGAGATTTATCTCTGATAGGTAAGATTAAAAGTAGTCACAAACATCTTCGTCTCAAATGTTTGTGATTCCACAATATCTTGTTTCGCTTCCACACGATTAAGATTATTGTGAGATGATTGATAATACTAGGTCAGTTTCTTCGGGAATATAAGACCGGTTTATCAATTGGTTCATGTGCACCTTGATTTATCAAAAGACGGAACAAAAACTCTTCGGTATTTCGTGGGGAGACAGATTTATTCAATCCTATAGACTTTTCTCGTGTGAGACATTTGTTTATCAAGTCTTCGACTTTAGGTCATAGCAACTCTTGGTTGTGGGTGAGATCAACTAAGGAATGAAGTGCGTAGTATCTGCTGGGATCGAGACGTAAGGAACGTGAATCGCACCTTGAATCGGTGCGAGATTGATTAGGGTTCAAATACGATCCAAATCAAGTTCATTGGTAGTAGGCTAGAGTCTCTAGCGGCTTAATACAAAGTGTGGTGTTCAATCTGGACTAGGTCCCGGGTTTTTTCGCATTTGGGATTTCCTTATTAACAAAATTCTCGTGTCTCGTGTTATTTCATTTCCGTATTATATTTTGTTATATAATAGAAATATCACAAAGTTGTGCGTTAAGATCAATCAATTAGATAATCACCTTTGGTTGTTGATATAAATTGATTAACACTTGAACATTGGTCTTTGGTACCGTTCAAGTTATTTCTCCTATACAATCGGGCTCACAAATTCCTATTTGCCGATTGGTGATTGAATTGAGAAATTGAGTTATAAACTCTTTGATATACTTTTTCTAGATTGAGTCCATTTGTCCAGTTGATTCTCTTGAAAGTATATTGGAGTTTGTCTATTCAGATTGCCGATGAAATATTGGGTGTGGTTGTTAGACCCCCGCTTTTTCAATTGGTATCAGAGCAGGCAAACACATTTAAGACCTCATAAGTCTGTGTTTGTAGAGATTTGTGTATGGAAGATAATATCTCTGACAACGCATCACCAGTTCAGAAACATTCTAACCTGCTCGAAAGTCTTGTTTTTCCTGAGAAATCTCTCATGTCTTTTCCTTCTTCTAAAACTGTGTATAACTGGGAAGCACGCCTAGATGAACAGTTGGATGAACTTTGTGATGAAAGTGATTCCGAAGAGGGAAGAGATGTTGATGAGGAAGTCTCATAGTACATCAAGTTTTTCGATCATCTCAAAAAAAAAAAAAACAGTCAACATCTTGCTTGGCTGAATTTTCGACTCTCTCTGTCTTGAAAACATGAAAATGAGAAAACTATTTAAGGGATATGACCGTGGTTATAGTTTGCTACAATCTATTCTTGAAGATCGTGAAGAAGATCTAAGAATTCCAATGTGATGAACTTCGGTCAAAATCTCTTTGTGTTCAAAGAAAGACTTGCGTAAACCGATGCAAGGTATGACTCTCAACAAAACTGTTTAAATGACAGAGAAAAAGTTTTTTCTCACCCGAGAGAAACAATTGGAGACGGATCTTAGTGCTACACTTGAGAAGGTTAAATTATTGGAAGAGAACGGCTATTGTCATCCTCTAAGAAAGTTTCAATGATTGAAATAGAGTTTAGAACACTTAACCAACATTGGATGATGAACATGTTATGCACTCTTGCATATATGTAATCCATGTCCGGGAACCATAGTATGCATACATGTATGCATGGGGTTGGTTTGTGAAGTCAGGAACCTAAGTAAACGTGCCGCACGCGTCTTGGCGTAAGGTTCAGGTTCGGGAATTTCTGCTGGGTTTGGAGGTATGCGTACATGTTCGCATACTGGCGAAACCAAACTTGGTCCGGCTACTTAAGTATGCGTACAAGTTTGCATACTTGAGTGGTTAAAGTTTAAATCGGTTGTGACATGAACCAATACATTTATATAATAAGGAATGCATTCTTTGCAAACCGTGGCTATAATGTTCATGAATTGATTCGAGTGAATCAAACCAATTTTGCTTCAATTTGCGTTCTTGTATACTTCTATGAGAATATAGCAATTGAACAACTCTTTAACTAGTTTCATTTGAGTCATTTGAACTAGTTGTGGTTAAGATGAATAAGGTTGATATGAGAGTGTTCATATAGCTAACTTCTCGGTTAACTCTTTGTTGAGCCAACCTAGTGTACACGTTTAGGTAAGGTTACTCAAACCTAAATGAAGGTGCAATTCATTTGTGTATAACAAGCTAAGTTCGATCTAACGGTTGAAAGATATTAGCTTGATTCTAATCGAGTTTTCATCTAACGGTGAATATTGAATGCTTTGTTACCAAGGTAACTTAGATTGCAAACCCTGATTTGAAAACTATATAAGGGAGAACTCTAGCAACTGGGAAACCTAATCCCCACACCTTCTGTGTGATACTAGTTGCGACTAGAGTCGATTCTCCTTTAACCTTAGGTTTTTCACGAAACCCTGTAGGTTAACGACTTAAAGACTTCATTGGGATTGTGAAGCTGGACCCAACTATTTTATCTGTAGTTGCGTGTTCTGATCTTACTTTTACTATCGTGATTGAGTAATATCTTTGCTAAGATTTGCTTGAGATTTATCTCCGATAGGTAAGATTAAAAGTAGTCACAAACATCTTCGCCTCAAATGTTTGTGATTCCACAATATCTTGTTTCGCTTCCATACGATTAAGATTATTGTGAGGTGATTGATAATACTAGGATGTTCTTCGGGAATATAAGACCGGTTTATCAATTGGTTCATGTGCACCTTGATTTATCAAAATACGGAACAAAAACTCTTCGGTATTTATGTGGGAGACAGATTTATTCAATCCTATAGACTTTTCTGTGTGAGACATATTTTTTTATCAAGTATTCGACTTTGGGTCGTAGCAACTCTTGGTTTTGGGTGAGATCAGCTAAGGGAATCAAGTGCGTAGAATCCTGCTGGGGTTCAGAGACGTAAGGAGCGCAAGTGTGCCTTGATCCATGTGAAATTGATTAGGGCTCAACTACATTCCAGTCGGAAGTTCATTGGTAATTGGCTAGTGTCCGTAGCGGCTAATACTGATGTGGTGTTCAAAGTCGGGACTAGGTCCCGAGGTTTTTCTCGCATTTGCGGTTTTCCTCGTTTACAAAATTCTGGTGTCTGTGTTATTTCTTTTCCGCATTATATTTTGTTATATAATAGAAATATCACAGGTTATGCGTTAAGATCAATCAATTAGATAATCCAATCTTTATTTGTTGATATAAACTGCTTGACACCTTAACATTGGTCTTTGGTACCGTTCAAGTTATTTCTTATTCAATTGGGCTCGCAAATTCCTATTTCTTGATCACAGAGTGAATAGAGAAATTGAGTTATAAACTCTTTGATTTACTTTTCTCTAGATTGAGTCTGACTGTCTAGTTGATTCTCTTGAAAGTATATTGTATTTTGTCTATTCAGATTGCCGAACGAAATATTGGGTGTGGTTGTTAGACCCCGCTTTTTCAGTTTTCTCTAATATACGTTTTATCTCCCTATTGGAAACCTCTACTGATGGGTGTCTAAAACAACTTAATATTTATCTATTGTTTATGCTTTTTTTGCTAAGTTTTCTTGTAAATTATGTATCTTATGTTTACTTTTGAGTGTTTAGGTACTTTGGAGTCATTTGGAACAAAAGAAGAAGAAACATGGCAAAAAGGTGCGATTCTTTGTTGAGACGAACTATTTCTCATTATTTGCTTTTATTTCTTCATCTACGTTGAAAAGTATGTCGGCTTTAGTGATGCAAATTTGGTCTGAAAAGCATGACAACTTTAGTGATGAAGAGACATTGAAGAGAAGAAGTAGATTTGAGAAGTAAAAGATGGTTATTGTTGGTGAAAGAATTCAAAGAAGAAGAAATCGTTCATTTGGAGCGAAAAGAAGAAAAAATACCAATTCACAGGCGAGCAAAGCTAGCTACAGTTGAGCAAGAAAGAGAATAGGCATGTCGGTTCTGGAACCGACAAGTAATTTATCATCCGGGGTACCCGTTATTACTCTACGGGGTGGCTATAACCACTTGCATTTTCCTACGTAAAACCTAGAATTCGAGAGAGGAATTTATTTCTCTCATCATTACCATCTATGTCCGATGGGGGCACCACTATTCGAGAGAGAAAAGGAGAAATTCGGAGATGAAATTGGTGGCGGTGAAACAAGTCATTCTTCTTTGGTTAGAGATCGATGTGTTTGATGGCTGAGGTGAATTAGGGTTCGATGTTCTTTAATCGACAGAGAAATTGAAGATGGTGATTGTCTCTGAGATCCGAGATGTAACAACAGAAATTGAAGTAAGGGGTTGAATTCGAACTTCAGGGAAATCATGGTTTGATACTGATATGGGTTTTATGGAATCAGAGCTAGGTGTTGTGCGGTGGGTTTGAAGATGGTGAAGAATTTGGATTAATTGCAAGAGCAAAAGGTTTGTTTGATGTTAGCAGCTGAGGTTGATAGATTCGAGATAAGGTGGATGAGTTAAGGTGGGTTATGGTTGAATTTGCATTTGCGGCTCGGGTGGTGTTGAGAACATGGTTCTTTGGTGGAGGTCTGCATTGTTGGTGGATGTCCAGGGGAGTAAAAGGCAAAGTGAAGGGTTGAGCTGAGCAACACAATGACCAGGTTATGAGTTGTTGGTGATGCTAGTTTGAAGGCTGAAATGGGTCTGAATTGCAGGTGTTGGCCATGAACTGATGATGTTCAGTTGCTACCATGAGTTATAAGCTCAGGTTGCAGATGATGGTGTTGTGTGTGTGTTTCTGCAATTGAAGATGGTGCTTGAGGTGTTGAGAGTTACAAGGATGGCAGAAGATGGAGTTGACACTAAAGAAGTCGGTTATGAGCTTGATTGCGGTGAAGACTAGATGTATGTTTAGATTTGAATATAATCTTGATTGTAGGTGAGCTGCACATTGGGATTGCGATTTGTGCTTGAAACTGATGTTACCGGAGTTGTAATGGGTTTGAAGCGATTAAAGAAGGAGATGGGTATCATTTGTTGTTGTTATGTCTTTGAGATGTTGAGGATGGTAGCTTGTTATGATCTTTGTTGAACCGAGATTACAAGGTAATGAGCTATGAACCGAAATGGTGATGATGGGTTGGAGAATTTCAAGCTTCTAAGAGAATGTGAACTTGCAATGAATCGATAAATTGATGCGATTTTGTGTTGGTGTTGCTTGCAATTGAGTCATGGACTTTAGGAGGTTGTAGTCGAGCTATGTTATGGCACGTGAATGAGCAAAATAGAGTGTTGGTGGTTCTGGTGGATTTAATTGGAGCCTGCTAATGAAGCAACATGATGAAGTTCTGTTGAGAATAACAAGGGCTGGCATTAAGCGATTAAGCACAATCTTCAAGTGCGAGAACAAGTTCAAAGCTAGTGACCAAGCCACTCGGACTCGACTCGGATCGACTCGTTCTCAACTCGGCTTCCCGATTTAGTGATGGGTTAGTGACCGTTAACGTGACCGTCGGTATTAACCGCCGATCGTTAGTTTGACTTGATCACCTAATATGCATTTCTTTGGCCACTTTCTCGGGACCTCGGCGACTATTTTTTGAGCATATTCTCTACATGGGTTTTTCACTTATATGGGCTCGGTGGATTTCTATCTATTGGACCTTTGAATACTTGACCTAAGAAGAGACATAAAAGGAAGTTTTTCTACAACTTTGTTTATCACGTATTCTACTTGGAGTTTTGGGAGATATAGCGCCTAGGGTTTGCTTTCGTTTTTTTATATTTGATCTTCTTTATTTCAATTATTATGATGATGATGAACTCCAAAACTATGAGTAACTAAACTATCTTTGATTAAGGGTGATTTCAAAACCCAAAATATGAACCTATAATTGATATGCAATAGCTCGTTTTTCACACAAGTTTCGTTATTGTTTGATTTCTACCATGCTAATAATGTTTATGGATTATTTGTTGATTGTTTAAGTTCAAAATTAAATAGTTGATTCATAATCCTATTGCTAGTTTAGATTTTCTTCGACCGTAATTGTCTAGAAATATAAACACAAGTAGCAATATATGGGTATTGATGATGGGACTTTGTTAAGTACCCATATGTAGAAATTGACATTAGTAGGTGATTCATGCTTTTGAATTCATCACTAGGAGCAACCTTATCTCACAAAACTTAGAGCACTTGTTTAGGTCACACCTAGAAAGTGTACCTCTAGGAACTTGGCAAGTAGAAACCGTAGTCGAGCGCTTAGTATCCGGTGATCTTAGGAGATAATAACGGGATAGTTGAGCGTACTAATTATCCTAAGGTTGTTAATAACGAGATAATGCGGAGAACGTGCTATATATCGATTTGGTTTATGTTTCGTGGTCAAGAATGATTCCTTAATCAATTCCATCTCATATTTGAATACAACTTTGTGATTTTCAAGAATTTCTACAATGAAACAATCTTGCTAAGAGTATTTGCATAACAACTTTTACTTCATACCTCCCTTGGGACGAATCTGCTTTCATTATACTACTTGCTAGTGTAAAGAGAAGTAGAAAATATTATTTGCGTAGTTTGACACCTCTTCAAATTTGCGCCAGCTGCTGGGAGGCAAGTGTGAGTTTAGTTGTTATTTTTATTCTTAGTTTATACTTTTGCTTTTATTTTCAATTTCGTTTACTTATTCAATCTCTTAGAACGATTTTGGTACTATTTCTTTGGTGAATGCGTGGAGAGGGAAGACCAAGTCCAATTGGTATACGTCTTCGTTCGGGCACTTTACTTAAAGACTTCATTCGAGCAGTGAACACTGATAGACACATTTTTGTGTCTGAATTGTCCTCATTGTCTCTATTGTTGGAACTCGATTTTTGTACTAATATTGTGTTTTTATGTATTTTTAGGTATTTTTGGAAAATTCGGCTCGAAAAGTTGCTCGGAGCACCCCCGGAGGACATTTGTTATTCGGACTCCAGAAACGGATAAGGGGCGACCACTGGATAAGGGGTGACCTTCTTCCTCATTTCAAATTTTGAGAAAAGGCGGGAAAAAAAAAGGGGTTTCGCCTGGCAGATTTTGGTCGAATATTTGAAGGCGTTTCAGGGCGATTCAATGGCCGAAACTCATTGGGTATGTTCCTCTTGGCTAGACAGGGGTGATATAGGAGTTGGTTTCGATCCAGTTGGGCTGGAATTGCCGCGAGAAGGAAATCAGGGCAGCACACGCCGGAGAAGATATTCACGAGATTACAAAGGATTTGGACGTGCAAGCTTGTGCCTGGAGTGTGCTAAACTGAATTAGAATCGTGTAGAATGCAAATAAGGATGGTTCACAGCAACAAGATCGCATGCAGGAGCAAAAAAGGAAAAAAAAATATTTCTCGTATCAGGCGAGTAATGGAGGATTATTCCGGCGTAAATACGGTGATTCTTAGGCCCTGTCGAGTATAAAAAGGCTTGTGGGTTCATAGAGAAGGGGTATAGAGAGTTTGGGAGAGATTGGTACGCTACAATAGCCAGAAAATCAAGTTTCAGAAAATTGAGTGCTGCTGCTGCTGAACCAAGAACGTGAAGAACAGACTCTCAAGGACAGTCGTTCTTCAACAGTAACAGAGACGCTTAGCCGTGCGTCGTAATACGGAAGGCAGACTTATTTTGGGGCAGACTTATATGCTACAGTTTTTACAGCAGCTTGTTTCTATCGCTCTCTGTAACAGTCCGTTTTGTAACAATTAAAACTGTTACAAATCAGGCTTTTCATCTTTTCTCCCTTGTTCATCATTTGTAAACCATTTTTGAGCATTAATAATGATTTTTGAGCGTGTTTACACCATGATGAGCTAGAACCCATCTCTGGGACGACGGAGGAAGCTGTTTTGCACCCATGTGGTAATTCTATTTAATTCCTTTATGACTATTTGCACTATTATAATTGATTTATGATTTTTCTTGATTATTTATGAATTCGTTAGATGTCGCATGCTTAGTCTTAGGTATTTTAGATGCGCCATGCTTGTGAGTTACATATAATTCTTTATAAAATCTACCCGGCAAAGAATTAGAGTCGATATTTGTTACTTTATGAGCCTTAATTGTCCTAATTAATAGATGAACCGCATGAATGTAAGAATTGGCGGAATCCCGAGTCCCAGTAACTCTCTCCAACTTGTGACATAAATTGTATATATTTTGTATTCTCTTTTATTAAAACTTAAAATCGATCTCGTCAAGTCCGAGTGAACGACAACCCTACTACCACTTTCTACAACATTATTGAGTCACATCAATTTTTGGCGCCGCTGCCGGGGACTTGTGTATAGATTTGTTTTTTTTTTAGGTATTGTTATTTATTTATTTATTTGTATTTTTTTTATTATTATTTTTGTTCCTTTTTACGCGTTTTGGTATTTTCTATTTGCTTTCAGATTTGGTACGAAGCTTATGAGAAAGAAAAAGTTTTGAAAAGTAAAGCGAAGCCAAAGAAGGAAAGAAGAGAGAAAATCCAAAGGAGTAAAGAAGAAAATTTTGTATATAGTGTAATTAATTTTATTTTTTTTATTTATTTTTAGAAACTGTAATTAGGTAATTATTTTTGTAATTTTTATTTTTTTTATTTTTTTTTTATTTTTTTTTTGGACTTCTTAATTTTGGACTTTATTTTGGACTTTTGGACATTTTTTTTTTAAACCCTATGGAAGGGTTATTTAAATATAAACTGCACAGGGAAGGACGACGATTACGATATCGTCTCGGCCCCTCGGGTTCGTACATGACATAGGAGTCGTGGGCAGACTCGACTTCTTGGTTCATCCCCGTCTGGAACGGGAGGTAAGAATTCTAAACACCCGCGAATCCCCACATCGGGCGGGTTTCTTGGATGATTTTGTATGCATATATGTTGAGGTCTTGAATACTATTTTGCTTTAATTTCCTAGTAAAGGGCAAGGACTGGCCATATAAGATAAGGGTTCGGATTTCATCACCGTTCTCTTCTTGCCCGCCTTAGGAAAAACGAAACCAAACACGAACCTAAGCCTAAAATTTTGACTAGAACGAGACCTATAGGGTAACGAGCTTAATAGGAAAGTCTTCGAAAAATATTGGTTACTCTTTTGAGCATACTTGAAGTTCATGATGGTTTCGTGAAGTTGAATGCGTGACTGCGCCGCCTTGTAATGCGGTGAGGCCTTGGGTATCAAAGCTCCACGCAGCTTCCTCGCCTCTATTCAACTTACTTAAACTCGGATTGATTCCAGAGGGGTTTGCTCAGTTTGTAACGAATTCCCTTTCGAAGGATTAAGTCGGGTCAGAAAACAATCTAAGTGGAGCCATCATGCTTTTTGTTTGCTAGAAATCGGTAGGTTTTGCTGTGGTCGAGTCAGCCTTGTTTGTGTTTGTGTAGAATTCCCTTGCAGGTTAGAATGTCAAATTGGTATTACAATAGCCATCATAATGAATATGATTATCCAATCGAACAATATGGACATCACTCTTTTTATGACCATAGTGTGAATAGTGGTTGGGAACGCCAAACTTTTGAAGGTTATGGGTCATACCATGGTGAGCCCAATTACTATCCACACACCAACCGGTCGTACGAGCAAAATTCCTCTCTAATAGAGTCAACATGTAAGTTAGGCGAGGCGACACGTAAGTTTTAAATGAATAACTTAGTTATGGATGAAAGCAATGCAACGAGTGAAATTTCTTTCCTAGATTCAATAAGGAAGTCATGTGAGTCGAGTCACGATACATTAAAGAAGTCATGTGAGTCGAGTCACGATACCATAATGAAGTCTTATGAGTCGATTCGAAAGCTTTTGTTTGAGGCCCGTAATGGAACCTTTCGAGATAATCTTAGTGTTTCCAATAGTACCCCGAAAATGAGGATAGTTATTTACATAATCAAGATGACGAGGATAAAATTGGTAACACTACTTTTCTAGATGAGGTTCAACCATTTTCATATTATTATAATTATGATTATGATGAGGATAGTGTTGATGAAGAATTTGAAATCGTAGGCATAGTGATCAGGAATTTGTTACTCCAATTGAGCTTAATGATGATAATATTTCTAGTTCAAATCCAAATAATTTTAATAATTATTCACCTATTCAAAAGAATGAGGATTTGACTAGAGATACCACCGTTTTAGACGATGTAGTATTTCCTTTTGATTACGAAGCCAATGATGGTTTAGAGGAACGAGTATATTTTGAGTCTAGCGATTTAGAAACAATAGACTTAGAAAAAGAAAATAAACTCGTAGAGATGAGTGAGGATGTACCTGACTTAGAAGAATCAATTGACCATTTTCAGGATCAGATGACCTTGAAATTAGGGAAGTTGTGACTAGTCTTTCTAGAGACACTGAAAACTCTAAGTTTGGGGGTGATTATCATTCTCCATGTGCTTTAACTCTTATAAAAGTCCCTAACTTGGGACTTGACATATGTGCCTCAACCATTTTAAAAGATTATCTTCATACACTTTTTCCTGAACCTAGTTGTGTCCATAAAGAAGTTCAGTTGTTAGAAACCCATCCTCTGGTTGATGTGGTTAACCTGTGCTATGATACCACGATTGACTTTGTTTTCCCACCAAAAACCTTCATTCCAATTGTGGGAACGTATAAGTTTTGGGATGTGTCAATTATTAAGTTTTGAGACTAAACCTAATTACATTAGGATATTAGGGTCGAAACACATTTGCTTAAGGAAGACCACCAATCTTATTGTGGTCAATGTGTAAGTCAAAACTGATTGACTTAGAAGATCCACAATTATTCGGAGTTATTATTATGTGCTTCCAAGTTTTTATTTGAGTTTTTCCAGACTCTAGAACCCGAACATTCGGATCTAACTCATAAGGAAATGCAACCCATGAAAATATGTTATCTAGACCTTTTATAGAGCCCGAACCCGAACCACAACTAGATGTAGTTGTCTTAAACAAAACAATATATAAGGGTGTGTTGGATATCTTCTGGTCTGTGATTTCCTCTTCTTGTGGTTAGCACTTTTGATCCAGATGACCCAGCTTATTCCGATTTGTTATATGATTCTTCGAGGTGACTAATCCTTTCCAATGTCCTGGCAAGACTTTAAACTTAGCACTTCTTGGGAGGTAACCCATGCTCTTGCAACACGGTAATATCTTTCCTTAACTCTTTACTTCAAATGGTAACAGTTTCTCCTTGTTCATGCTTTTAATTTCATCTTTAGAACATTGAGGACAATGTTAGATTTAAGTTTGGGGGTATGGGAGAAACTTTTTGTTAGTTGCAATAAATAAACTCCAGAGCCTAGAAATTTATGTTTATTAAGGTCGGCACTAACCAATCTAAGTGGATGGAAGCATTTTGGTTGTAGGAGTTGAGGAACCAATCTGATTAGATGGCAACATCTAAAGAGTCTATTCATAAAAGCACAGAGCTCAGGTGTTAGAAATAACATGATAGTTTCACCATATCTCGTTGAGTCCTTTTCACTTCTGTTTTTATTTTGTTCTTTGTAAACTATGTTTCTCTAAGTGATTAGGTGGGGCCCACGAATCAAGTTGTTACCGATGCTAGAGTTAATTAGAGTGATTGAGATACCAAAAAAAAAAAAAAAAAAAAAAAATGAGACCAGACCATTAGACCAAACGGAATAAAATTAACACTTGGGAATAGCAATATGTGTGTGTTTTCCCTGTCTCCGTCGCCTAAACAAGCGTGGAATGCAGGATCCATGGGAACTATCATGTGTCCATGTGACAAGAAGCATGCGCTTGGATCCAAAAGATCTAATCATGCGATTAAAAAATATATTAATGTTCGGTGAATAAATCGACACATTGGTTTCCCTTGTATATGCAGACGTGTTGATCTAGAATTAGGATTGTCAACCTTTTGGTTCCCTTGTATATGCCGGTTGTGTTGATATTAATGACTAGTATCTCGGTCCATTAGGATAGGTTCATTTTGGCGGAGGCCTTGAGACGGATATGGGAAACACCGATCACTTAGTAAACATCAAAACCATCTATGTTTTTCTCTATATCCATCTTCTTGATCTATCCATGTGATTAGTTTTGACTCTAGGGTATTGATGTCCATAGTGCAACTATCTCGAGTAGAGCTCTCACTTTATATGAATTTTAGTATGCTTGAGTGCAAACTCGTGTACAAAGAATTGGAATTTCGCATCGGTGGTACTTCCTCCCGTAGTCAATAAGTATGCCAACCAAGGAGATTCTTTTAGTGCCTTCCAAGGTTACGTGTAGATAGCTAGGGTCCTGGAGTAAAGGTTTTGTGGGTACACCTCTCTGTAAACCCTCAGGAGACAACACTCCGCCTCTAGGGCCATCTAGGGTTCAAATGATTTTTATTTTCTAGAATAAATTTGCTTTGCTCGAGGACTAGCAAATAATAAGTTTGGGGGTGTTTGATAGACACATTTTGTGTCCAATTGTCCTCATTGTCTCTATTGTTGGAACTCGATTTTTGTACTAATATTGTGTTTTTATGTATTTTTAGGTATTTTTGAAATAAATATTTTTGGAAAATTCGGCTCGAAAAGTTGCTCGGAGCACCCCGGAGGACATTTGTTATTCGGACTCCAGAAACGGATAAGGGGCGACCACTGGATAAGGGGTGACCTTCTTCCTCATTTCAAATTTTGAGAAAAGGCGGGAAAAAAAGGGTTTCGCCTGGCAGATTTTGGTCGAATATTTGAAGGCGTTTCAGGGCGATTCAATGGCCGAAACTCATTGGGTATGTTCCTCTTGGCTAGACAGGGGTGATATAGGAGTTGGTTTCGATCCAGTTGGGCTGGAATTGCCGCGAGAAGGAAATCAGGGCAGCACACGCCGGAGAAGATATTCACGAGATTACAAAGGATTTGGACGTGCAAGCTTGTGCCTGGAGTGTGCTAAACTGAATTAGAATCGTGTAGAATGCAAATAAGGATGGTTCACAGCAACAAGATCGCATGCAGGAGCAAAAAAGGGAAAAAAATATTTCTCGTATCAGGCGAGTAATGGAGGATTATTCCGGCGTAAATACGGTGATTCTTAGGCCCTGTCGAGTATAAAAAGGCTTGTGGGTTCATAGAGAAGGGGTATAGAGAGTTTGGGAGAGATTGGTACGCTACAATAGCCAGAAAATCAAGTTTCAGAAAATTGAGTGTTGCTGCTGCTGAACCAAGAACGTGAAGAACAGACTCTCAAGGACAGTCGTTCTTCAACAGTGACAGAGACCCATAGCCGTGCGTCGTAATACGGAAGGCAGACATATTTTGGGCAGACTTATATGCTACAGTTTTTACAGCAGCTTGTTTCTATCGCTCTCTGTAACAGTCCGTTTTGTAACAATTGAAACTGTTACAAATCAGGCTTTTTCATCTTTTCTCCCTTGTTCATCATTTGTAAACCATTTTTGAGCATTAATAATGATTTTTGAGCGTGTTTACACCATGATGAGCTAGAACCCATCACTGGGACGACGGAGGAAGCTGTTTTGCACCCATGTGGTAATTCTATTTAATTCCTTTATGACTATTTGCACTATTATAATTGATTTATGATTTTTCTTGATTATTTGTGAATTCGTTAGATGTCGCATGCTTAGTCTTAGGTACTTTAGATGCGCCATGCTTGTGAGTTACATATAATTCTTTATAAAATCTACCCTGGCAAAGAATTAGAGTCGATATTTGTTACTTTATGAGCCTTAATTGTCCGGAATTAATAGATGAACCGCATGAATGTAAGAATTGGCGGAATCCCGAGTCAAGAACTCTCTCCAACTTGTGACATAAATTGTATATATTTTGTATTCTCTTTTATTAAAACTTAAAATCGATCTCGTCAAGTCCGAGTGAACGACAACCCTACTACCACTTTCTACAACATTATTGAGTCACATCAAACACTCCACTTCCTCCTAGTTCTTCACCTAACGAATTCTCGGATTCGGACAAAGAGGAAGATAACACAATGGGAGGTTGACCACCGCTCCAAGAACACTCAAGGAGCTCACTTCTCCAAACATTGACCAAAGAAGCCTTTATGTATTCAATTTGAATGGAACCATTGAGTTGAAGTCGCAATTGATTCACTTGCTTGCCCAAATTCGGAGGTTTAGCGGGAGAGGATCCTAATCGTCACTTACAAAAATTTCATCATGTTGTGACTAGTTTGAAGCAAGCAACTGCAGATGCCGATATGGCTATGATGACATCTTTTCTTTTTCTCCCGATAGATCTTTGCAGGAGAGTGGTTCTTTTGCTTACCCTCTGGAAGTATAACCACATGGAATGGAATGAATAAGTTGTTCCTTGAGAAGTATTTTCCGGCATCAAAAGCAGTTGTGATTCGCAAGGAGATTTGTGGTATTAGACAAGTATCGGGAGAGACTCTCTATGAGTATTGGGAGCACTACAAGAAGCTTTTAGCTAGCTGTCCACACCACCAAATCAGCGATAAACTTGTGATTCAATATTTCTATGAGGGGTTGCTTTCTAATGATAGAAATTTGATCGATGCCGCAAGTGGTGGTGCACTTACCAATAAGACCATCATGGAAGCTACAAGTTTGTTGGAGAATATGGCTGCTAACACTCAACAATTCTACACCCGAGGTGAACCAATGGTAAGGAAAGTGAATGCAGTTGGTGATTCTTCACATTTGGAACATAGAATGGGTAATATGGAGAGGATGATGCAACAAATAGCAGCTGTCGTCATACCATCATCACACACCGAAGATGTTGAGCAAGCAAGTGCCATGTTCCAAAATCAGCAAAGGCCAAGATATGATCCATACTCTAGCACATACAATACGGGTTGGCGAGATCATCCTAATTTCAGCTACGCCAACAAGCAAGCTGCAGTTTCAATCCGCCTTTCAATCAACAAGGTGGGATATCAATTCTTGCAAAAGCCACGTCAAGAAACTCAAGGCACGAGTATAGATGACAAGTTGAATCTTATTATCAACACAATGGCGCAAGATAAGCCAAACATTCTCAAAGACAATGGCGCAAGATAAACAAAAGGCAGAGATGGATATGAAGGACATGCGAACACAAATGGGTCAACTAGCTACTAATGTGAGCAAATTGGAAGCACAAGCACCGGGAAACTTCCTTCACAACCGATGAACCATAGAGAGAATGCTCATGCTATTGATCTACGAAGTGGGAAGCAAGTAGAGAAGGAAACATCACCAGTATCCCATGAACCTGATTTGGAGAAAGAAGAGGGGTGAAACAACCCTAAAAAGGCTGACCCAGTAATAAATTCTAACTCTAAAACTCGTGTTTTTACTTACGCTACTCCTCCGCCTTTTCCTAGCAGGTTTTCAAAGTCAAACAAGGAGACATTATACCAAGAGATTTGGGAGATCTTTAAGAAGATTGAAGTGAACATTCCACTCATTGAGGCGATAAGGCAGGTTCCTCGCTATGCAAAGTTCTTGAAGGAATTGTGCACTAACAAGCACAAATTGACCGGTAATGAGGTAATGAGTGTGGGGGAGAATGCTTGCATATCTTCAAAAGAAACTCCCACCTAAGTTGAAAGATCCTGTAGTTTCACCATACCATGTACTATTGGTAAAATCGATTTGAACGTGGTTTGCTAGATTTAGGAGCATCCATTAATGTCATGCCCGCTTAGTTTATGAATCCTTGAAACTTGGTCCTCTTAAGAATACTTGGTATTGTTATACAACTTGCTCGATAGATCTAATACTTACCCGAAAGGGGTCATTGAAGATGTTTTGGTGCGAGTTAATCACTCATATTTAAAATGATTTCTATGTTCTTGACATGATGGATGAAGATACACCATTGTCTACTCCTTGTTGTTGGGTAGACCATTCATGAGAACCGCTAGAACAAAGATAGACGTTTTCAAAGGCGCCTTAACTATGGAATTTGATGATGAGATCATAAGTTTCAATATCTTTGAGGCTATGAGATATCCTAGTGATGTGCATTCATGTTTTTCTATTGATATTATTGATTTTCTAGCTCAACAGATTTTTGAATTGAATGGTGATGATGCTTTAGAAAACACCATAGTGGAAGGTTTAGGTTATGGAAAATACAAAACCTTGAAAGTGAATTGTCTATGTGTGATGAACTTAAAGAGGCTATTTTAGCTCTTAACTCATTACAAGAAGTTCCACAAAAGTATAATGCGTCTTATGTTTCTTTCTCGCTACTAATGAGAAACTTTTACCATTGATTGTGCAGGCACCTATTATTGAGTTGAAACCTCTTAGGATCACCTCAAATACATATATTTAGGTGATAAGGAAGAGTTTCCGATGATCATTGCCAAAGACCTTACCAAGGTGCAAGAGGAGAAGCTTGTTCGAGTGTTAAGAGAGTACAAGTCTTCCATTGGGTGGACCATTGCCGATATCAAAGGAATCAGCCCTTCCACATGTATGCACCGAATACTTCTTGAGGAGGGTGCAAAACCAACAAGAGAAGCTCAACGTCGCTTGAATCCTCCGATGATGGAAGTAGTGAAGAAAGTTATCCCGAAGTTGTTGGATGTCGGGGTTATCTATCCCATACCCGATAGCAAATGGGTGAGCCCGGTTCAAGTCGCTCCAAAGAATTAGGAATCACGGTTGTGAAAAAACGATGATAATGACTTGGTTCCAACAAGAATTTCGACTAGGTTGGAGAGTTTGCATTGATTACCCGAAGCTCAACTCTACCACCCGAAAGGACCATTTTCCCTTACCATTCATTAATCAAATGCTTGAAAGATTGGCTGGACACTCTCACTATTGCTTTCTTGACGGTTTTTCAGGTTATAACTGATGTGATTTTCAATTGAGTTGTAGTAATAGGTTCGTTGAGACTTGTGAAAGCAATAGATTTTAGACTTAATAAAACTTAAAAATAAAGAAAACTTAACTCAAAATTTGATTTCAAGATATTAGGAATAACCAAGACACTGATTCCACTATTACACATGAATGAATAAATTATGGTAAATAAGCCAAAACTCTAATTATCTTTTAAGTCCCTTATTTCTTAATTCACATATAATCGGACAAATTCTCAAAAATTAATTGTATCCCTAAGCATAGATTATCTAAACAAAGCATAACCTATCTAATTGAATCACAACTAATGAAGAAAATTTTGCAAACAATTAAACACTCTGCAAAAGAAGTGATTGAGTGAATTATAAATTAAATTAGAGAAAATAAATAATTACCAATTATTCATGCGTAAATAGCTTCCTCATTGCCTTGGTTGTGAGAGAATTAGCCGCTCATCATGTTGGAAACACGCTCAAAAATCATTATTATTGCTCAAAGGGTTTACAAATGATGAAAATGGGAGAAATAAAATAAAATTCGGGTTTGTAACAGTTATAAGTGTTACAAACCGAGCTGTTACAAAGAACGATAAAAGCTTCATGTCACTGTTACTGTTGCTTTAAGACTGTCTCCTGAACTACGACCCTCGGTTGTGAGTCGTTATCACTGTAGCATGAACGACTGTTCTTAGGCGTCCAATGTTCTTTGTGTTCTTAAATGGCAGCAGCAGCAGTTTCTCCGGTGATCAATCTTTCGCCTCCGTGATGCTACCTGTAATCTCCCAAACTCTCCATCCCCTCTACTCGACCCCAGCAAACTATTTAAACACCTTTGGACCAAGAATAACTCCTCATCAATCCAAAAAATCTTCTCATTACTTGGCAGTCAATGAAAATATTCTCGGGATATAATCTTTCCATTTCCTTCTCCTGCACGCGTTTCATAGCTGGTAAATCTCCTTATTTATCTCTGTCACCTTCCAAATGGTTGTTAGAGTCATCCTAGCATGCGCAAACTCGGTCCAACTCATGCAAATCCCGTGAATATCTCCATCCATGACGTGCTGCCCTGTTTTCTCCTCGCGAGTTATCTAGCCAAAATTAGTCGAACAAAAGGCCTATGCCATTACTGTTTAGCCAAGAGGAACAAACCCAATTAAATTCGGGAGTTGAATCTCCTTCTAGCACGCCCAAAAGTCCAACCCTAATCTGCCAGGCACAAAACTTGTTTTCTGCCAAAACCAAAATTCAAACAAGGAAGATGGGTGCGATAGATAAATTTGGGCTACACATAGCCGTGAGTCCGAGAATGAATTTGGGTTGCACATAACCTTGGGAGCCCCTTAGCCAAATCTGGTGTCCGTTTAGAAAATGTCCTCCGGGGGATTTTCGGGTAATTTTTTGAGCTGAAATTTCCAACAAGTGTAATTCTCCAATAACACCTACAAACACACAAAACACCATAATAAATACAAAAACGAGTACCAACATAGAGAAAATGGAGGACAACTTAGACACAAAAATGTGTCTATCAAATACCCCAAACTTATTATTTGCTAGTCCTCGAGAAAATCTAATCTAGAAAATAAAATGACTACACTTAGCACGTGCAACAAGCCGTTAAACCGCTAGGTGGCCTTAGTGGCGGAGTGTCGTCTCCGGAGGGTTTTCGGAGAGGTGTACCCACAAAACCTTTACTCCAGCACCCTAGCTATCTACGAGAACCTTGGAAGGCACTAAAGAATCTCCTTGGTTGGCATACTTATTGACTACTACGGGAGGAAGTACCCGATGCGAAATTCCAATTGATGTACTCGAGTTTGCACTCAAGCATACTAAAACTCATATAAAGTGACAGAGCTCTACTCAGATAGTTTCAGGACATCATAAACCGGAGTCAACCAATCACATGGATAGATTAACAAGATGGATGTAGAAAAATGTGGATGATGTTGATTAAGGTGAACCTATCCTAATGGACTGAGATACTGGTTTGGACTAATATCAACACACTGGCATATACAAGGGAACCAGTGGTCGATAATCCTAACTCTAGGTCAACTCAACTGGCATATACAAGGGTACCAGTGGTCGACTTTATTGTATTTATTTTGGTTGGTCTAGTGGTCTGGTCTCTTTTTTTTTTTTTTGTATCTCAGTAACTGTATATTTCACCCTAGCAAAGGTAAAAAAAAATAAAAAAAATGAAGTGATCAGGATTCTTTCGATGATTCCATCACGAGATATGGCGAAACTACCATGTTTTTTTTCTTTAATTCTAACACCTGAGCTCTGTGCTTTTATGAATAGACTCTTTAGATGTTCCCATCTAATCAGATTGGTTCCTCAACTCCTACAACCAAGATGCTTCCATCCACTTAGATTGGTTAGTGCCATCCTTAATAAACATAAATTTCTAGGCTCTGGAATTTATTTATTCTAATACAAAGGTAATAAAAAGTTTCTACCCCACCCCAAACTTAAATCTAACATTGTCCTCAATGTTTCTAATGAAAGAGAAATACCAAAAAGTAAAGTAACATGAGGAATCGAAGAAAGAGAGAAGTCGGAAATATAGTACCGGGGTGAAGAGAGAAATCAAAAACTATTATACAACATACAATTGCCTCGATGGTCAATCAAGGGTAAACAGGGTCCTCCAGAGGGACTTCCTCAACATCACCTGTAGGAAAAGGCTCTAAAAAGGGTTTCAATCTCGGCGACCGTCAACCTTCGAAGAACTACTACCATCAGGTGTCTCAATCTCAACCTGACTCCATGAGGAAAGACAAAGTGCGAACAATAAAAGGACCCGTCCACCGAGAACGTAACTTCCCAAGGAAAAGATGCAAGTGGGTATCATACAAAAGAACTTTTTGACCTGGAGAAAATGACTTCCTTAAAATATTTCTATCATGCACAAGTTTCATTTTGTTCTTATACTCCTTAGCACTATCGTAAGCATCTATACGAATCTCTTCCAACTCATTGAGCTGGAGTTTCCTCTGGGCTCTGCCTTGTCAAGTGAAAAATTTAGCCGCTTAACAGCCCAATAAGCTCTATGTTCTAACTCAACAGGTAAATGACATGCCTTGCCATATACAAGCCGATAAGGCGACATTCCAATGGGGGTCTTAAACGCAGTACGGTAAGCCCATAAGGTATCAGTGAGCCTAGACGACCGGTCTTTCCGATTAGGATTAATCTGTTTTCTCTAATATACGTTTTATCTCCCTATTGGAAACCTCTACACGACCACTAGTCTGTGGATGATACGGGGTGGCTACCTTATGTGTAATACCATATTTCTTCATCAAAAGCTTAAAAGGTCCATTACAAAAGTGCGACCCTCCATCACTAATTATAGCTCGCGGTGTACCAAAACGTGTAAGTATATTATTTTTCAAGAACTCATTCACAACCCTATGGTCATTGGTTTTACACGGAACCGCCTCAATCCACTTAGAGACATAGTCTACAGCGACAAGGATGTATAGGTTACCAAAAGAATTAGGAAAGCAGAGACCCATAAAGTTAATACCCACACATCAAAGACCCCGACAACTAAAATAGGGTTCAAGGACATCATGTTCCTTCGGAAAAAGTTCCTAATTTCGGCAACGTTCACAAGTAACACAAGTAACTATGAGAGTCTTTAAACAACGAAGGCCAATAGAATCCACACTGCAATATCTTAGAAGAGTCTTCTTAGCACTAAAGTGACCCCCACAAGCATGATCATGACAAAAGGAAATAATACTAGACTGGTCACTCTCAGGTATACATCTCCTAATAATCTGGTTTGGACAATACTTAAACAAATAAGGATCATCCTAAAAGAAGGGCTTAACCTCGGCTAAAAGCCTAGAACGATCTTGTTTACCCCAATGTTGGGGCATTCGACCAAAGAATAAGATAATTCACTATATTTGCATACCAAGGTGATTGGGAAACAGAAAACAATTTTTCATCAGGAAAGTTATCCCTTATATGAAGGGAATCATTAGGGGAACTAACAACTAGCCTAGACAAGTGGTCTCTGCTACTACATTTTATGCACCATTTTTGTCTCTAATGTCTGGACAAAATTCTTGTAATAAGAGGATCCATCTAATCAATCTTGGTTTGGTATCCTTCTTAAACAAAAGGTATTTCAAAGCAGCATGATCAGTATAGATTACGATCTTAGAACCTAAGAGATAGGGTCTAAACTTGTCTAAGGCAAACACAATGGCTAACAGTTCCTTATCCGTAGTGGTATAGTTCAACCGGGCATCATTGAGTTTTGATAGCATAGTAAATCACATGAAGTAATTTGTTTTCTCGCTGACCTAGCACAACACCAATAGCATAGTCTGAAGCATCGCACATGATCTCAAAGGGTAGGTTCCAGTTGGGTGCCCGGACTATAAATGTAGTAAGTAAAGTCTTAAGCTTCTCAAAAGCATCTAAACAAGCATCATCAAAGATAAACTTAACATATTTTGCAAGAAAATTGCAAAGAGGTCTAGAAATCAAGCTAAAATCCTTAATGAATCGACGATAAAAACCCGCATGCCCTAAGAATGACCTAATATCTCTTACGGTTTTGGGACTCAGTAAAGTCTTGATAAGGTCAACTTTAGCTTTATCTACCTCTATACCCTTAAAAGATACGATATGCCCTAAAACAATTCCTGATCGAACCATGAAATGACATTTCTCCCAATTAAGCCCTAGATTCTTTTCCTTACACCTAGTCAACAATAATGACAAATGATGCAGGCACTCATCGAAAGATGATCCAAATACTGAAAATCATCCATAAAGATCTCTAAGAACCGTTCTACCATATCTGAAAATATGTTCATCATGCAACGCTGAAAAGTCGCAGGGGCCAAAAGGCATGCGTCTATACGCAAAGGTACCAAAGGGACAGTTTAAAGTGGTTTTCTCCTGGTCTTCTGGGGAAATAACGATCTGATTATAGCCATAAAAGCCATCTAAAAAGCAGTAATGACTATGGGGAAAGTGGTCCTTCCTAGTGACCTTGTTCAATTTCCTATAGTCAATACAAACACGCCAACCCGTGGTCACTCGGGTTGGGATTAACTCATTATTATCACTCTAGACTACTGGTATCTAGGATTTCTTGGGAACAACTCGAATGGGGATGACCCACTTCTTTCATGCGAAATGGGGTAGATAATGCATGCATCTAACAACTTAAGAACCTCGGTTCGAACTACTTCTTTCATATTAGGGTTTAGTCTTCATTGCATATCCCTAGAAGGTTTGGTATCTTCCTCTAAATAGATCCGATGCATACAAACGGTGAGGGGACTTATACCCTTAATGTCCGCTATGGTCCACCCTAAAGCTTCCTTGTTGTTTTGAAGGACGGTCACTAGCCTACTTTCCCGATCACTATCCAAGTCTGAAGCAACAATCATAGGTAAAGTCTCAGACGGGCCTAAAAACATATACTTCAGGGTATCTGGCAATGGTTTTAGGTCCAACTTAGGAGGCTTTTCTAACGAAGGAACTAGGGTAGACTTAGAAACGGGTCGAGGTTCGAACTTAGGTTTCCATCCATTACTAGTGTCTATCAAAGGGGTTGAATCTAACAAAGCATTCACCTCATTAACCACATCATCATCATCAAAATCAATCCCAAAGTGAGCTAGGCATTTCTCTAATGGATCTTCTAACAAAGTGTTTGGTAATGACTCCTCGACTAATGTTCCTATCATGTTCACCTCTTCTATGCTCGAGTCATCTAGTTCAGAGGGTAGCTTACTAATATGAAAGACGTTCAGCTTAATAGTCATACCAAAAGATAAATTCATAATACCAGTTCGACAGTTAATGATCGCATTGGATGTAGCTAAAAACAGGCGACCTAAAATTACCGGTATCTCGGTTTCTCTCGGGTGGGTCAGGACAGGTTGGGTATCTAGGATAAAAAAATCCACTTTGGATAAATAAACTTGTCGACCTCTATGAGAACATCCTCGATCACACCCCGAGGAATTTTAACGGACCTATCGCCTAACCGGAGTGTCATCCGGGTAGGTTTCATCTCACCAAGTCCTAGGTTAAGGTACACATGGTATGGGAGTAAGTTCACACTGGCTCCTAAGTCAAGCAATGCTTTTTCAACACAAGTGCTTACCTATTGTGCAAGAAATGGTAGGGGACCCGGGTTTTTATACTTAGGAGTAGTGGTATTCTCGAATAATGGAACTCACGTGACTAGCTAGAAAGGCTTTCTTACGGACACTAAGCTTTCGCTTTCGCTACAGACACATATCCTTAAGGAACTTGTCATAAGCAGGAATATGCTTAATTGCATCTAATAATGGAAGGTTGATAGTTACCCGCTTAAAAACCTCCAATATATCATTAAAGTTGGACTCCCTCTTAGTTGGAACTAGGAGTCGGGGGAACGGGGCTGCGGGAACAAAGCCGGCTCAACAGACCCTCATTGGTCTCTTTAAAGACTCTATCAGTCTCCTCATTTTCTGGCTCAGAAGGGTGAACTACAACATGTTCACTTTCAGGCATGGCGACCTTATTGTCAACTTTCTTCCCACTCCTAAGGGTTGTAATAGAATTCACATGATTGTACGATTTCTCTCCTTTGGGGTTAGGATCAGTATAACTAGGGAACCTTCCATCTTCTCTCTCACTAAGGAACTTAGCTATTTGGCCGACTTGAAGTTCTAATTTAGCAAGAGACTGGGAATTATTCTTAAAATTCTCGCTTGGTTTCCTCTTGAAAATTACCCCGGCTCTTTACTAACATTTCCCGGCTTTGTGATAGCATATTCGGCTCTTTCTTAATATACTAAGAGATTCCTCTAAGCTAGTTATTCTATTCTCGAGATGGGTTCTGGGCCCGACCGAAGAGTTCTTAGTATAACCAAAACACAGGGGAGGCCGAGAATTACTAGATCGGCCTTGATTCTCGGCCCTTAGACCAAGAGAAATTAGGATGGTTCCTCCAACCAGGATTGTAGGTCTCTCGAGTATGGGTCAAACTTCCGACGGTTATCAAACCTAGCATTGTTATAGACAAGCATGAGCTTGCTCTTCACTAACCTCCGACCTTCCCAAATGAGTTATCGGGCTCTATTCCACAACTAGAGACTTGATAGGTTCTATTAGGTTCAACAAGGGACCTATTTTTAGATCGACCCATTTCCAAAGCTTCTAACCTTCTAGACAAAGCAAAGCAAACTTAGATCGACGCAAAACTCGTATCTACCATATTGGTGCTACTTCTATTAACCAAGAGTCTTTTAGGGGTTCAACGCAAGACTCCCACCGTTGGGATTTCTCAAAGAACAACTCCTAAGAAGGTAAAGGCATCCTCAAGACTTTTACTAGTGAACTCACCATCGCACATAGACTAGACCATGGCTTTGGTCGAATAGTCTAAACCATCATAAATAATCTCTACGAGTTTCATCTTATCAAATCCATGGTGAGGACACTGGGATAGGAGATCATTGAATCTCTCTAAAAACCTATAAAGAAACTCTCCCTCTTGTTGCACACTAGCACCAATTTTTCGCCTAACATTTGCCAGCTTTATGCTTAGGGTAGAATTTCATATAGAAAGCAGCAATAAGCTTCTGCCATGTTTCAATGGATTCAGATGGTAGGTTGTTAAGCCATGTCTTGGCTTTATCTTTCAAGGAAAAGGGGAACATTTTAAGTTTCAAAACTTCACCAGTAAGGTCTTTTATTCTAACTGTCCCACAAATTTCCTCAAAGTCCCTAATATGAAAATAAGGGTTCTCATCATCTTTTCCTAAGAATATAGGGATCATCTGAAGAATACTAGGTTTTATCTCGAAATTAGCCGTATTAATTTGGAAATTTAATGCACGAAGCTCGGTTGGTCCTAGTTGGGAAGATGTAATCTTTCAAAGTTGCCATCGCTGGCACAGCTGAAGTACTAGGGGTACTTTCCTCACGAAGAGATAGATTCTCAAAACTGAAGTTTCCAAAAACAAGGCTCTCAAAAGAAGAGTCTTTGATTTCCCCGCCTTCACAAGAAGAACTACTAGGTTTGTCACTAATCAAACGACCTAGAGTGTTTCTTTTCCAAGCCCGTTCTCTAATGACCTTGGGCATACATTAGAAAAAACAAATAAAAGAAAAAAAATTCCTAAAGGAAGGGAGGTTCTAAGCAAACACAAAGCATGCTGACTCCACCAAAGCAAACCTAGAGATTTCTAGCAAACAAAAAGCATGATGGCTCCACTTAGATTGTTTCTAGACCAGCTTCTAATCCTTTGAAAGGGAATTCGTTACAATTTAAGCAAAACCCTCTGGAATCAATCCGAGTTTAAGTAAGTTGAATAGAGGAGAGGGAAGCTGCGTGGAGCTTTGATACCCAAGGCCTCACCGCATTACAAGGCGGCGCAGTCACGCATTCAACTCATAGAGACCATCATGAACTTCGAAGTATGCTTAAAATAGTAACCAATATTTTTCGAGCGACTTTCCTATTAAGCTCGCTACCCTATCGGTCTCTTTCTATTCCAAATTTTAAAGTTTAGGTTCGCGTTAAGTATCGTTTTCCTAAGGCGGGCAAGAAGAGAACGATGATGAAATCCGAACCCTTATCTTGTATGGCCAGTCCTTTCCCTTTACTAGGAAATTAAAGCAGCCGTTTTCAATTCCTCAGGATATATGCAAACGAAGGAATACAGTAACTCGCTGACAGGGGATTCGCGAGTGTTTCGACAAACTTACCTCCCGTTCCAGACAGGGTATGAACCGTTGTAGTCGACTCGGACCACGACTCCTATGTCATGTACGAACCCAAGGGGCCGAGGCGATATCGTAATCGCCGTCCTTCTCTGCACACAGTTATATTTAAACTACCCTTCCGTAGGGTTTAGAAATACTGTCCCAAAGTTTAAAGTCCAAAGTCCAAAAATAAAGTGCAAAAGAAAAGGAAAGTCTAAAAAAAAAAAATTAATATCTAAAAAAAAAAAGTAAAAATGTCTCTTTTTTTTTTCCCTCTCTTTTAAAAAAAAAAAAAAATCTTCTTCTTTCGCTCCTTTCGCTTTGCCTTTTACTCCAAGTCTTTAAGTATTCACCAAAAGCTTTGGAAAAATTTTCTTTCGCTCCAAATTCCAAATTCCGTAAGGAAAAGACAAAAACCCAAAACGTAAAGAAGAACAAAAACAAATAAAAACCTAAAAATCTAAAAACTCTAGCCTAAAGACAAGTCCCTGTCGGCGGCGCCAAAAATTGATGTATTTTTCAATTGAGTTGTAGTAATAGGTTCGTTGAGACTTGTGAAAGCAATAGATTTTAGACTTAATAAAACTTAAAAATAAAGAAAACTTAACTCAAAATTTGATTTCAAGATATTAGGAATAACCAAGACACTCGATTCCACTATTACACATGAATAAATTATGGTAAATAAGCCAAAACTCTAATTATCTTTTAAGTCCCTTATTTCTTAATTCACATATAATCAGACAAATTCTCAAAAATTAATTGTATCCCCTAAGCATAGATTATCTAAACAAAGCATAACCTATCTAATTGAATCACAACTAATGAAGAAAATTTTGCAAACAATTAAAAACTCGTAAAAGCAAAGTGATTGAGTGAATTATAAATTATAAATTAGAGATAATAAATAATTACCAATTATTCATGCGTAAATAGCTTCCTCATTGCCTTGGTTGTGAGATAATTAGCCGCTCATCATGTTGGAAACACGCTCAAAAATCATTATTATTGCTCAAAGGGTTTACAAATGATGAAAATGGGAGAAATATAATAAAATCCGGGTTTGTAACAGTTATAAGTGTTACAAACCGAGCTGTTACAAAGAACGATAAAAGCTTCTTGTCACTGTTACTGTTGCTTTAAGACTGTCTCCTGAACTACGACCCTCGGTTGTGAGTCGTCATCACTGTAGCATGAACGACTGTTCTTAGGCGTCCAATGTTCTTCGTGTTCTTCAATGGCGGCAGCAGCAGCAGGTTTCTATGGTGATCAATCTTTCGCCTCTGTGATGCTCTGTAATCTCCCAAACTCTCTGTCCCCCTCTACTCGACCCCAACAAACTATTTAAACACCTTTGGACCAAGAATAACTCCTCATCAATCCAAAAAATCTTCCCATTACTCTATGATCAATGAAAATATTCTCGGGATATAATCTTTCCATTTCCTTCTCCTGCATGCGCTTCACAGCTAGTAAATCTCCTTATTTATCTCTGTCACCTTCCAAATGGTTGTTAGAGTCATCCTAGCATACGCAAACTCGGTCCAACTCATGCAAATCCCGTGAATATCTCCATCCATGACGTGCTGCCCTGTTTTCTCCTCGCGAGTTATCTAGCCAAAATTAGTCGAACAAAGGCCTATACCAGACCTGTTTAGCCAAGAGGAACAAACCCAATTAAATTCGGCAGTTGAATCTCCTTCTAGCACGCCCAAAAGTCCAACCCTAATCTGCCAGGCACAAAACTTGTTTTCCCGCCAAAACCAAAATTCAAACAAGGAAGATGGGTGCGATGGATAAATTTGGGCTATACATAGCCGTGGGTGCTGAGAATGAATTTGGGATGCACATAATCTTGGGAGCCCCTTAGCCAAATCTGGGGTCCGTTTAGCAAATGTCCTCCGAGGGTTTTCCGGGTAATTTTTCGAGCCGAAATTTCCAACAAGTGTAATTCTCCAATAACACCTATAAACACACAAAACACCATAATAAATACAAAAACGAGTACCAACATAGAGAAAATTGAGGACAACTTAGACACAAAATGTATCTATCAATAACCAGATTGTAATAGCTCCGGAAGATCAAGAAAAGACGACGTTTACTTGTCCTTTTGGCACTTTTGCGTATAGACGTATGCCATTTGGCTTGTGCAATGCTCCAGCCACTTTTCAACGTTGTATGGTAAATATATTTCATATTATGTGGAAAGCATCATAGAAGTGTTTATGGATGATTTTAGCGTGTATGGTGATTCTTTTGACAAGTGCTTAGATAACCTTGCACTTATTCTTTAACGATGCGTATAAACTAATCTTGTGCTTAATTGGGAAAAATGTCACTTTATGGTGAATCATGGGATTGTGCTAGGCCATGTTATATCCTCTAAGGGGTTAGAAGTGGACAAGGCTAAGATAGATTTGATTCGAAACTTACAATACCCCAAAACTGTGAGGGAGGTTCTCTCTTTTCTTGGTCATGCAGGTTTTTATAGGAGATTCATCAAGGATTTCTCCAAGATTACAATGCCCATGTGTAGACTTTTGCAGAAAGATGTGGCCTTTGATTGTGATAAGGAATGCAAGGAAGCTTTTGACACCTTGAAAGAGTTGTTGACTACCGCACCAATCATCAAACCACCGGACTGGATCAAGCCATTTGAGTTGATGTGCGATGCAAGTGATTATGCCGTTGGAGCCGTGTTGGGACAGTGAGATGGTAAAGTTCCATATGCCATTTATTATGCTTCTAGAACTCTCAACGGTGCACAAATCAACTACTCCACTACTGAAAAGGAGCTCTTGGCCATAGTATTTGCACTATAGAAGTTTAGATCTTACTTGGTGGGTACAAAGGTGGTGGTTTTCTCTGACCATGCTGCACTTTGATACTTGCTCACAAAGAAGGATGCTAAGCCAAGGCTCATAAGGTGGATTCTTCTTCTTCAAGAGTTCAACTTGCAAATCAAGGACAAGAAGGGCGGTGAGAATCTTGTAGCGGATCATTTAAAAGATTGGTTGTGTCCGAAGAACGATTCCTTTACATGATAGCTTCCCGGATGAACAACTCTTTGCGGTTGTTGGCACAACTCCTTAACTTCTTGGTGACGGGACAAGTACCTAGTTCCATGTCTACATTTCAGAAACACAAGCTCAAAAGATTGCCAAGAAATATATATGGGATGAACCTTATTTGTGGAAGCATTGCTCCGATCAAATGATCCGCAGTGCGTATCGAATCCGAGTTCCAATCAATTCTAAATTTTTATCACTCATATGCTTGTGGTGGTAATTTCGGAGCCAAGAGGACAGCCCTCAAGGTTCTCGAAAGTGGTTTTTATTGGCATACACTGTTTAAGGATGCATATTTATTTTGTAAGGCTTGTGATAGGTGTCAAAGGACAGGCAATCTAGGTGCTAGAAACCAAATGCCGCAAACACCAATTCTCATTTGTTGAGATTTTTGATGTTTGGGGTATCGATTTTATGGGGCCTTTTGTGAATTCAAATGGGAAATTTTATATACTTCTTGCTGTAGATTATGTTTCTAAGTGGGTGGAAGCTAAGACCACCCTTACTAATGATTCTCAAGTTGTTTGTGAGTTTGTGAAGGAACATATCTTTTCTAGATTTGGCACACCTAGAGTGGTGATTAGTGATGGAGGTTCGCACTTCAAGAGATCCTTTCATGCTCTTCTAAAGAAGTATAATATTTCTCATAAAGTTGGCACACCGTATCATCCATAAACGAGTGGTCAAGCTGAAATTTCCAACCGGGAGATTAAGTCCATCTTAGAGAAGACGGTGAACGTCACAATGAAGGATTGGAGTTATAGACTCAATGACGCTTTGTGGGCGTATAAGACAACTTACAAGACATCCATCGATATGTCTCCTTTTAGGCTTGTCTATGGTAAACCTTTCCATCTTCCCGTCGAACTTGAACACAAAGCTTATTGGGCTACCAAGGTATGTAATATGGAATTAGATGCAGCTGGTGAACATAGGAAACTTCAACTCAATGAGTTAGAAGAGATACGTAATGATGCATATGAAATTTCACGCATTTACAAAGAAAAGACCAAGGCTTTCCATGATAAAATGATTTCCGAAAGAGTTTTGAAGTAGGGCAGAAAGTTCTTTTATTCCATTCTCGTCTTAAATTGTTTCCGGGTAAACTTAGGTCCAGATGGATTGGACCATTTATTGTTACTAATGTGTTTGCGCATGGTGAAGTTGAAATTATTAGTCCCAAAACAGGGCTGGTTTCCAAGGTCAACGGCCATCGTTTGAAACCATACTATGAGCAATTTGTGATGGAGAATCGGGATATGGTCACATTGAGTGATCCACTCCCTCTGGAGGAGTAATTGAGCCGAAAGTCGGGTGACGACTTTAAACCAAGCGCTAAGTGGGAGGCAACCCACCGGTTTTGTATCTTTATCTTTATCTTTTTATTTTTAAGCTTTTTATCTTTATTTTCTTGTTTTGCATATCATGTGCGGAATTTCCCACCTTGAACTTTACTTTGAATGACTAAATTTTACATTGAGGACAATGTAAAGTTTAAGTGTGGGGGAGCATTTATATGTTTTTAGAGTTTGTTGCCTTTAGTTAAAAAAAATAGAAAAAAGAAAAAAATTGCTTTATGAACTCCGAAATCTAGAAACTTGTGGCTTTAGGATGACACTGCCAATATAAGTGGATGGAACCATCTTGGTTGCAGGAGTTGAGGAACCTATTAACTAAAAGGACGAGTAGAGCTCATGTATTAGAAATAATATGATAGTTGTTACCATATCTCGGAATGTCACCATATCCCGGAATGTCACCATATCACCTTCTGTTTTTATTTTTGCAATCTTTTTGTTTCTCTAAGTGATTTGGTGGGTCACTAACATCGAATTGTTATTACTGCTAGGATGAAAAAGAGTGATTGAGTTACTAAAAAAAGAAGAAAAAAAAAGAGACCAGACCAATTAGACCAACCGGAGTATATATAAAAAAAAAAAAAAAAAATGACACTTGGATATAGCAATATGTGTGTGTTCTCCCTGTCTCCGTCGCCTAAACAAGCGTGGAATGCAGGATCCACGGGAACTATCATGTAATCTGCTGACAAGAATCATGCGCTTGGATCCAAAAGATCTAATCATGTTGTCAAATCGGAAAAAAAAAAGTTTATTATTGTTCAATAAAATCGACTGTTGGTTCCCTTGTATATGCCAGTTGAGTTGATCAAGAATTAAGATTTTCGACTGCTGGTTCCCTTGTATATGCCAGCTGAGTTGATATTAGAATTCAGACCAGTATTGGTAGGCTTTGGAAGTGTTCTATTTTTATGCCTACATGTTATACCGCAAGTGCACGGTGTCTATAATGCAGAACTGGGCAAATACGGGTCGATCCCGAGAGAAATGGGTGTGCTAAGTTGATCTAAAGGCTTACTACTACTGACTTCTAACAAGTGACAGAGTTATACCAATGTTGTTTTGTCGATGCGACTAATTGTTGTTGTAAATGATCACTAAAGCAGTAAATGGGTTGTAACAGATTATTGAAAGCACTAGGGTGATTAAATCAACCCTCTAGTTCTACACTAAGGCAAACCAGTTCTCAATGTGCCTTGTACCTTCCCTTGAAGGTTTCGGATGGACATCTTACTTAACTAACTCACTAATTCTCCCTAGTATAGAGTGTCTTCTTACAAGACACTCTATCACAGGATTATTCAATTTATTAGCTAATTGATCATCCTAAAACTGTTAAGCACATCAAGACAAAGATGAATACTGGATATATTAGCATTATGAACTAGGGGTTTCATCAACACCCTAGGCGTTTACTTAGAACATGATTCAAATACTAAAACACAAATTAAACTCCTATTGGTGCTCCGCTAGCCTGTGCATAAGCTTCTAACATACATGACTCAATTATATTTATACATGCAAAATCCCCAAAACCCTAATTTCCTTAAAAAATAGAAAAACAAGAAAATACCCTCTCACCGACGTCATTTGAATCGTTGTCCCCCTCCGTAAAATCGGCTCTGCAACTCCATTGCTTTGATTTTTCCCCAACTGTGATGAAACCCTAACCTAATTCCTTCTATTTCTCACTTAGCTTCTAGGGGTAGAGGCTATGAGTGAAATAGAAGCAAGTAGGAGGTGAAAACGGCTCTGTTGCGGCTGTTGTTGTCGCTGCTGGTGGCTGAGGAAGGAGAAAATGATGGCAGCTCTGCCATGGTCGGGGGGAGGAGGTATGGAGGTCTCTGGGTTTGTCGGGTGAAGGGAGAAGAAATTAGGTTTGGTTTTGGTTAAAGGGGAGATATATAGGTAGCTGTGGTGTTGAGCGGAAACATCAAGGTTTGATGAGCAAGCTGGAGCGAGCGTCGGATGTAGAAGGGTGAGATCTGAACGGTTCAGGGAAGATCAGGCTATTTTGGTGTTGCGTGGAAACATCAAGAGCTGATGAGGAGGCCAGAGCGACCGTAGGATGTGGATGAGTGAGATCTCAACGGCTCAAGGTGAATCGGGCTTTGGATCCGGATCGTGGGCCGGGTCTTGGATAGCTTGGGCCCATGTCTTGTAGATGGGTTGCTCCTTGTTGGGTTGCAACTGATGCGCGCGCGGGCTTTGGCTTTCTGCTCCATAGACTCTCGTCTTCAATTCTTTGCTCTTTTGGCTCCTCAATTTCTCCGAGCTTTATTTATTTCCTAAAAACACAAAATTAATTAGTACAAATATTTATTCTCGAAAACAAAGAAAATACAGAATCTGGGATAATATTTGATTTCTGAGCACAAAAGATGAGTTAAATGCCAATAAAAAGGTGTATAAATATGCAATATTTGGCACTCATCAAATACCCCCAAACCTGAATTTTACTTGTCCTAAAGTGAAATAGAAATGAAGAAATCCTAACTATACCCCCTGTCGCAGTCTCTCGAATGCATTTAGAGTATGCACTAAGCCTTTAAACCGCTAGGTGTCCCTAGTGGACGAGTTGTAGTCTCGTGAGGGTTTACCGAGAGGTGTACCCACAAAACCTTCTCCAACTTCGGAGTGTAAAAGAGTCTCAAGCATCCAAGGAGCTATGAGGACATAGAGTTTCGCATGCTAGTAACAATAAGTTAGAACTACCAAAGAACGCATTCTCATCCTTAAGTGCCGAGCGAGAAGTAACCATACCATATGAAAGAATTCGGATTCGATTGTGATCATAAGCCTCGACTTTTGCCTCACTAATAGGGTTTTATGATAATTGCACTCAAAAATATCGCTTTTTAGTCTCTCATGTGTGCAAAGCGGGAATAAAGAGAGAAATCCCGCACACGTTGTAGGTAAGAAGGATAACCTTCCGAAATAAATTATGGAGACTCCACGTAGTGTGGACAAAAAGAATCTTTTTCTCGATGATCTCTAAGAAAGGAAATCAACCATTAGCAAGGGTGGGAGTACTCACTTACCTTCTCACCCGATCGGCAATTAATATCACTCTCTAAGCATTCATAGAAACGTCTTCAATCTTCGGTCTTCGGTCTTCAATAGCTGATGATGAACTTCTGAACTTCACAAAAACTTGACAAACATACATTTTTTTTTTTTTTTTTTTTTTTAGATTAAATTGGAATGAAAATAACAATAAAACAATAAGACTCAATTTTTTTTTTCACACTTGTCTTGATTTCACAAACTTCATTAATTCTCATCCTTTTTTTCTTTTCTTTGTTGCACATAAACCTTGGACTATCTCAACTTTTCTTCAAATATTCGATGATGCTCCGCTTGCCGACGACGATGTGTTTCTATGAATCTGTTGATTGAGAGGGAGAGAGTGATGCTAACTGCAAATCGGTATTTAGAAGGAGTTTTCATCTTTAGACGTCACCCTCATGATTGACGGAATTAGCACTCAAGAGATCAAAAATAGTGCCTTGAAAGTGGTGCGAAGTTGGGTAGCTCACCATTCCTACCTGAATTGATGTACGGTGACACACACTCTAACAAACTTTTCTAGAAAGTTGCAAAAATTGAAGGTTGGTGCCTCACTTGATGTAAATTGGGTAGTCTCCACTATGGGTGATCACAATTCTACTACCGAATATCTAAACAAAGACCTAATTCGCCCTCCGGTATGGTTAAATCCAACTTTAACGCTCTAATCAACTAAGAAACCCGATTGTGTTCTCCAAGTACTTCCAAATTCTCGTTATTTCGGTCAGACTCTCTATGTAAACATAGCTAGAAGTATGCTAGTGACTCTAAAATCTCTAAAAGTTGGAGGTTTTTATTTGCAAAAAGTTTTTTTTTTTTTTTTTTTTTTTTTTTTTTAATAAAAGAAAGACTAAAAACTCTATATGCAAATACAAATGCACCCCCAAACCTAAATCAAACATCGTCCTCAATGTTTCAACAAATAATAAACAGTCACATACCATGAGAACTATGCTGATAAGAGAAAAGGGAAGAGATTACCGGATGTCGGCGGGAGCAAGGTTAGAGCTTCATTTGTCAAGGCTAGAATCCAACATTCTCAGTGGAGATCATATCGGATTAGCACAATATATGCGCAAGAAGACTCAACCGATTCAAGAAAGAAAAATTTAACAAGTCCTACTGGATTATATACAATGAAATTCACCATATACCAACAATCTAAAGAGTTGAGGATCAACCCAAAAGACAATATGTACAAACATCAACATGACCTTACACAGATATAACATGAGAGTGCAAGTAAGGCTGCATATGGGAATGATTTTCCCCCAAACCTAAACTTGTCAACAAATGTGTTTTTGAGCACAAAATCTTGCAAATTTAAAGGTACATCATGCACAAGGTCTAACTCAAAGTGAGTTTTGCTAAGAATCTGGCAGATATACACATTCCAACTGTGGTTCCTTAAAAGTGTTATACTTTGATGCAAAGTAGTCCAAGAGGACTTGGGAAGCACAAAGCTCTAAGCCTAAATTAGGCATTTTCAGAAAAGTTGGTTTTGCAATTTTGTTACAAACTACACCTAGGTTTGGTGGAGGAGTTTCAATTTGTGGCTTAGGAGAGAAATTAGGTACATCTAAGTTGTTTTCATTCATAAGATCATTTGCACCATCATATACTTTCCTAAGGTCGAAGAAGGTAAATCATGCTCACCAAAGATAGAACAATTCATCAATCTCCATGTCATACTCATCGAGGAGGCAACATGTTGTGACATGGGCAGGGAATCGACACAAAAATAATATCATGATCCATAAGAACACTAGTGTCACAGAAGATTCATCCTTTCTTAAGTCACAAACAAGTTGTGTAGCATGCTCACTTTCACCGAAGAATTTCACAAACCCAAGCTCGAGTTAACATCACATATATGAATGTTAGAAGAAGTATCATTCATAGGGTTCACAGAAGAGACACATAACGTCTCTGAACCCAAAGGTTCCATCATATTTTCAAAGATACACATGTTCTTCTAACATATCATATTCATCATCATCATCATAATAACAAAAATTCATCTCCCCATTCAAAATTTGAGCATTTCTAGTGTACTCATTTACCTCTAGATTAGGTTCATATTCAGTGTATGGTTGTGCATATGATTCACTAGAGAAGGGATGCTCATGCAATGCTTTCCATCCAAGTATATCATTTCTTTGTTCTATGAGATTTTCCATTAGTGACTGCATACAAGGGGTTGGGGGAGTATAACATTGTTCATCCTCCCATGGTGGTTGATGATGCATGTGTGTATGGTTGTCATGGCTTTCCCTAGATCGCCTAAACTCATGCAAAATGTAGCAGTTCTCAGCAGGTGGTCTAAGCTACCACATAAGGTACAAGCATACATTTCATATTGCCTAGGGGAATTAGATTCGAATGATTTCTCATGTAATTGCCTTTCTAAAGCGAGATACTTGAGCTTCTAATTGATCTAAAAGTGATGACTGGGTATGAGGAAAGTGTTCATTTTCAACCTGTGGTGGATGATACATGTGCTCATAATGATTAGGGTATGTGAAGTCGTGGCCCCGAGAAGGCTCATAATATTCCCTAAAATTATCATGGACTCGTGGGAGTTCATATTGTGAAGCATGCCCGTAAGCAAGCTCTCTAATGGATTTGTTTCCATCCCCAGTCGCAGACCAAAATCCAGACATGGTCTAGCAACTAAAATAGCCTAGCACACATCAAGCATGTTAACCAATGAAGTCTCCAAAACAGGGAAGCTAAGCCCAAGTGATGCAAATGCACAAGACCCAAAGGTTATGCAGAGCCCAGTTGTTGTGGGCTCAGTTTTGGTTTCAATAGGTTTTGGTTTATGTGGTCTTGTATGGTTTTTTGTGGGCTGAGTAGTTGTGCAAAGCCCAGGTCGTTCATATGCACAGCCCATCTGATTATGGAAAGCCTAGTAGTTGTGGGCTTCAGTGTATGCGCATAGCCCAGGTGTGTTGGTAGCCTAGGTTATGTTCAGCCCAGTGGTTGAAGGCTTTAGCTGTTTAGGTGCAGGGTTTATTTTTGTGCAGAGCTTGGCAAGCTCATGCACTGGCTGAATGCACAGATTGGCAATTGCACACACAGGGAAAATAGCAATTGGGTAAGAAGCACTGATGCTACAACTGTAATATGCACAGATGCCACAAATGCAACACACTTTTTCGGATGACTTCGTGCTCCAATGATGCCCCGAGATGCAACGAAGCAAGAGCGAGATGAATAATTTTTAGCTCTTTTTCAACAGACTTAACATGCCACAGTGTCAATTGGCTTGGTTGTGAGGTACCAGCAGACTATGCTCAAGGGTGCAGTGGTCATCAGGACTGTGCACCAAAGGTGTAAAGTAGATTGGTTTGGCAAGGTCTCTCGGCAGGTTTGCATTTACAAAGAAGAAATGATTTCTCATGTGAGCATGGCATACAATTTACAACCTCAAAGGTTTCACTGGTCAGCAGATGCAAAAGTGAACAAAGTACAAAGACAAGGTCAAGGTTGAGCACTACTCGCAATCGTCAAGGCAAGGCAGAAGAATAGAAAATGAGTTATGCTCGGGGTTGTTGGAGTCAATGGGGTAGTTGATATCAACCAGCCCAGTTGATGCGGCAGAGACTTGGGTATCTCGTAGCTCAAACTCACGGCTGACTTGTGGGCGGAGTTAAGCTCGGGGCAAATGCACAGTCGAGGGTTATAGCACAGTGTTAACAAAGTTAAGAGATCACAGCTCATTCACAAAGCACATTCCCATGCCACCCTCAATTCAGAGCATGCACAAAGGTAACACAGGCGTAACGGCAATTTTCATGCAATAAAAGTGACTCAGCAAGGGGTTGTGGTATGCTCAGGTTATGCTCAGGTGGGTTATGCAATAAAAGTAACTTAGGGTATGCTCAAGTTACACACATCACAGGGCAGATAAGACTAAGGAGGTTATAGCACAGGTCTTGTATTTGCGGATACAGCTAACCTAGTCTAACCAGGTTGCACTCAAGCTCTACAAACTGCGGGGGCTGGAGTCTTGTCATTAAAGCAAAGAATTCAATGCCCGATTACCCAAGAGCAAAAAATTTCGCCAACACAATTTTGCATCAAACGTCACAGGCTATGCACAAATTTCGGAGATTCCAGGGGTGATTGTTCATGCGGGGTAACTACGTTATCAAGCAAGCATGGGACACAGATGCGAGATGTTCATCCACTTTTCATCAATACACGGCTCATTGTGATGACAAATTCATGCACATACTGATTCGAGCAATGTCGAAGTACTCTCGCCTATTATGTGTGAGGTCAAAGATCGAGGAATTATTCACATGAGTATTATGACTAGCAGGGGAATGCTCGTGGGTTTACAAAGCACAGTAGATATCACGAGGGGTATTGCACTAGTCGGTTGAGATGCATTTGCACACTTCACACTCATTCACGGGGCAATACAAGACTAACCTCAAATCTTGCGCTTTTCTTATCTTCCTTGGGTTGGCTCAGCTCACATGAGTATTAGAATTCGGACCCGGTATTGGTAGGCTTTGGAAGTGTTCTATTTTTATGCCTACATGTTATACCGCAAGTGCACGGTGTCTATAATGCAGAACTGGGCAAATACGGGTCGATCCCACAGAGAAATGGGTGTGCTAAGTTGATCTAAAGGCTTACTACTACTGACTTCTAACAAGTGACAGAGTTATACCAATGTTGTTTTGTCGATGCGACTAATTGTTGTTGTAAATGATCACTAAAGCAGTAAATGGGTTGTAACAGATTATTGAAAGCACTAGGGTGATTAAATCAACCCTCTAGTTCTACACTAAGGCAAACCAGTTCTCCAATGTGCCTTGTACCTTCCCTTGAAGGTTTCAGATGGACATCTTACTTAACTAACTCACTAATTCTCCCCTAGTATAGAGTGTCTTCTTACAGTACACTCTATCACAGGATTATTCAATTTATTAGCTAATTGATCATCCTAAAACTGTTAAGCACATCAAGACAGCATGAATACTGGATATATTAGCATTATGAACTAGGGGTTTCATCAACACCCTAGGCAGTTTACTTAGAACATGATTCAAATACTAAAAACACAAATTAAACTCCTATTGGTGCTCCGCTAGCCTGCATAAGCTTCTAACATACACAAACTCAATTATATTTATACATACAAAATCCCCAAAACCCTAATTTCCTTCAAAAATAGAAAAACAAGAAAATACCCTCTCACCCACGTCATTTGAATCGTTGTCCCCTCCGTAAAATCGGCTCGCAACTCCATTGCTTTGATTTTTCCCCAACTGTGATGAAACCCTAACCTAATTCCTTCTATTTCTCACTTAGCTTCTAGGGGTGGAGGCTATGAGTGAAATAGAAGCAAGTAGGAGGTGAAAACGGCTCTGTTGCGGCTGTTGTTGTCGCTGCTGGTGGCTGAGGAAGGAGAAAATGATGGCAGCTCCGCCATGGTCGGGGGAGGAGGTATGGAGGTCTCTCTGGGTTTGTCGGGTGAAGGGAGAAGAAATTAGGTTTGGTTTTGGTTAAAGGGGAGATATATAGGTAGTTGTGGTGTTGAGCGGAAACATCAAGGTTTGATGAGCAAGTCGGAGCGAGCGTCGGATGTAGAAGGGTGAGATCCGGCAGTTCGGGGAAGATCGGGCTATTTTGGTGTTGCTTGGAAACATCAAGAGGCGATGAGGAGGTCTGTAGCGACCGTAGGATGTGGATGAGTGAGATCTCAACGGCTCAAGGTGAATTGGGCTTTGGATCCGGATCGTGGGCCGGGTCTTGGATAGCTTGGGCCCATGTCTTGTAGATGGGTTGCTCCTTGTTGGGTTGCAACCGATGCGCGCGCGGGCTTTAGCTTTCTCGCTCCATAGACTCTCGTCTTCAATTCTTTGCTCTTTTGGCTCCTCAATTTCTCCGAGCTTTATTTATTTCCTAAAAACACAAAATTAATTAGTACAAATATTTATTCTCGAAAACAAAGAAAATACGAGAACTGGGATAATATCCGATTTCCGAGCACAAAAGATGAGTTAAATGCCAATAAAAAGGTGTATAAATATGCAATATTTGGCACTCATCAAGTATCTCAATCCATTAGGTCATAGGTTCATCTTGGCGGTGACCTTCGACAGATATGGGAAACACCGATCACTTGTCAACAATCGCAAACATCTACCTCTATATCCATCTTCATAATCTATTCATTGTGATTGTGGTTATTTAGATTAAGTATTGTGGTGTGTTCAACTTTCGAGTAGAGCTTTGTTTACTTATATATGAATTGGATTTGCATCAAGGTACCTCCTCCTGTAGTCATTTTGGATTCATTCATAGATTCTTCACAGGTAGTTGGAATTTGGAGTAAAAGGTTTTGTAGGTACACCTCTTGTAAACCTTCACGAGACTAAAACTCGTCCACTAGGGACACCTAGGGGTTCAAAGGCTTGTTATTTATGCTAAAATTAACCGTAGCCTCGACGACACGGAGTTGTATGTATGTTTTAGAATTATTTTGTTTTGATTTACTCGAGGACTAGCAAAGTCTAAGTGTGGGGGAATTTGATAGGTGTCTAAAACACCTTAATATTTATCTATTGTTTATGCTTTCTTTGCTAAGTTTTCTTGTAAATTATGTATGTTATGTTTACTTTTGAGTGTTTAGGTACTTTGGAGTCATTTGGAACAAAAGAAGAAGAAACATGGCAAAAAGGTGCAGTTGCTGTTGGAGACGAACTATTTCTCATTATTTGCTTTTATTTCTTCATCTCTGTCTGAAAAGTATGTCGGCTTTAGTGATGCAAATTTTATCTGAAAAGCATGACAATTTAGTGATGAAGAGACATTGAAGATAAGAAGTGGATTTGAGAAGTAAAAGATGGCTATTGTTGGTGAAAGAATTCAAAGAAGAAGAAAGCGTTCATTTGGAGCGAAAAGAAGCAAAAAGACCAATTCACAGGCGAGCAAAGCTAGCTACAGTTGAGCAAGAAAGAGAATAGGCATGTCAGTTCTCTGGAACAGACAAGCAATTTATCATCTGGGAACCCCTTATCTACTCTACAGGGGTGGATATAACCACTTGCATTTTCCTATAGAAAACCTAAAATTCAGAGAGGAATTTATTTCTCTCATCATTACCATCTATGTCCGATGGGGGCACCACTATTCAGAGAGAAAGGGAGAAATTCAGAGATGAAATTGGTGGCAGTGAAACAAGCTGTTCTTTGCTGGTTAGAGATTGATGTGTTTGATGGCTGAGGTGAATTAGGGTTCGATGTTCTTTAATCGACAGAGAAATTGAAGATGGTGATTGTCTCTGAGATCTGAGATGTAACAACATAAATTGAAGTAAGGGGTTGAATTCGAACTTCAGGGAAATCAGGGTTTGATACTGAGATGAGTTTTAAGGAATTAGAGCTAGGTGTTGTGCAGTGGGTTTGAAGATGGTGAAGAATTTGGATTCGAATTACAAGAGCAAAAGGGTTTGTTTGATGTTAGCAGCCTGAGGTTGATAGATTCAGAGAAGGTGGATGAGTTATGGTTGAATTTGCATTTGCAGCTCAGGTGGTGTTGAGAACATGGTTCACTGGTGGAGGTATGCTTCGTTGGTGGAAGTCTGGGAGTAAAAAGGCAAAGTCAAGGGTTTGAGCCGAGCAACACAATGACCGAGTTATGAGTTGATGGTGATGCTAGTTTGAAGGCTGAAATGGGTCTGAATTGCAGGTGTTGGCCATGAACTGATGATGTTCTGTTGCTACCATGAGTTGTAAGCTGAGGTTGTAGATGATGGTGTTGTGTGTGTGTTTGTGCAATTGAAGATGGTGCTTGAGGTGTTGAGAGTTACAAGGATGGCAGAAGATTGAGTTGACACTAAAGAAGATGGTTATGAGCAAAGAAAGTGAAGACTAGATGTATGTTTAGGATTTGAATATAATCTTGATTGCAGGTGAGCTGCACATTGGGATTGCAGTTGTGCTTGAAACCGATGTTACCGGAGTTGTAATGGGTTTGAAGCGATTTAAAGAAGGAGATGGGTATCATTTATTCTTTGTTATGTCCGAGATGCCGAGGATGGTAGCTTGTTATGATCTTCGTTGAACCGAGATTACAAGGGAATGAGTCATGAACTGAAATGGTGCTGATGGGTTGGAGGAATTTCAAGTCGTTAAGAGAATGTGTGAATCGCAATGAACCGATAAATTGATGCGCTTTTGTGTTGGTGTTGCTTGCAATTGAGATGTGGACTTTAGGAGGTTGTAGTGAGCTATGTTATGGCACGTGAATGAGCGAGAATGGAGTGTTGGTGGTTCCGGTGGATTCGTAATTGGAGCCGCTAATAAAGCAACATGATGAAGTCTGCAATGAGAATAACAAGGGCTGGCATTGAAGCGATTAAGCACAATGTCGGTGCGTAACAAGTTCATGTCGGTGACCAAGCCACTCAGACCCTGACTCGGATCTGACTCATTCTCAACTCAGCTTCTGATTCAGTGACGCCGTTAGTGACCGTTAACGTGACCGTCAGTTTTAACCGCTGACTGTTAGTTTGACCAGTCACCTGAGATGCATTTGCCGGCCACTTTCTGGGACCTCCGGCGACTAGTTTTTGAGCATATTCTCTACATGGGTTTTTCACTTATATGGGCTCGGTGGATTTCTATCTATTGGACCTTTGAATACTTGACCTAAGAAGAGACATAAAAGGGAAGTTTTTCTACAACTTTGTTTATCACGTATTCTACTTGGAGTTTTGGGAGATAGCCGCAGCTAGGGTTTGCTTTCGTTTTTATCTTTGATCTTCTTTATTTCAATTATTATTATGATGATGAACTCCAAAACTATGAGTAACTAAACTATCTTTGATTAAGGGTGATTTCAAAACCCGAAATATGAACCTATAATTGATATGCAATAGCTCGTTTTCGCACAAGTTTCGTTGTTGTTTGATTTCTACCATGCTAATAATGTTTATGGATTATTTGTTGATTGTTTAAGTTCGAAATTAAATAGTTGATTCATAATCCTATTTCTAGTTTAGATTTTCTTCGACCCGTAATTGTCTAGAAATATAAACACAAGTAGAAATATATGGGTATTGATGATGGGACTTTGTTAAGTACCCATATGTAGAAATTGACACTAGTAGGTGATTCATGCTTTTGAATTCATCACTAGGAGCAACCTTATCTCACAAAACTTAGAGCACTTGTTTAGGTCACACCTAGAAAGCGTACCTCTAGGGAACTTGACAAGTAGAAACCGGTAGTCAAGCGCTTCCGTATCCGGTGAGCTTAGGAGATAATAACGGGATATTTGAGTGTACTAATTATCCTAGGGTTGTTAATAACGAGATAATGCGAAGAACGTGCTATATATCGATTTGGTTTATGTTTCGTGGTTTAGAATGATTCCTTAATCAATTCCATCTCATATTTGAATACAACTTTGTGATTTTCAGAATTTCTACAACAAAAACAATCTTGCTAAGAGTATTTGCATAACAACTTTTACTTCATACCTCCCTTGGGACGAATCTGCTTTCATTATACTACTTGCTAGTGTAAAGAGAAGTATAAAATATTATTTGCGAGTTTGACACCTCTTCATCTACCTGACCACTAGTCGAAGGATGATACGGGGTAGCTACCTTATGTGTAATACCATATTTCTTCATTAAAAGCCTAAAAGGTCCATTACAAAAGTGCGACCCTCCATCACTAATTATAGCCTGCGGTGTACCAAAACGTGTAAGTATATTATCTTTTAAGAACTCAATCACAACCCTATGGCCATTGGTTTTACATGCAACCCCCTCAATTCGCATAGAGACATAGTGTATAATGACAAGGATGTATAGGTTACCAAAAGACATAGGAAACAGACCCATAAAGTCAATACCCCACACATCAAATACCTCAACAACTAAAATAGGGTTCAAGGGCATCATGTTCCTACGGGAAATGGTTCATGATTTCTTGCAACGTTGACAAGTAACACAATAACTGTGGGAGTCTAACAACGAAGGCCAATAAAATCCATACTGCAATATCTTAGCAGCAGTCTTCTTAACACTAAAGTGACCCCCACAAGCATGATCATGACAAAAGGAAATAATACTGGACTGGTCACTCTTAGGTTTACATCTCCTAATAATTTGGTCTGGACAATACTTAAACAAATAAGGATCATCCCAAAAGAAGTGCTTAACTCGGCTAAAAATCTAGAACGATCTTGTTTACCCCAATGTTGGGGCATTCGACCGAGAACAAGATAGTTCACTATATTCGCATACCAAGGTAATTGGGTAACAAAAAACAGCTTGTTCACCGGAAAACTATCCCTAACAAGAGGAGAATCATCGGGGTATCCACAACAAGCCTAGACAAGTGGTCTCGCTACTACATTTTCTCGCATCTATTTTGTCTCTAATGTCTAAGGAAAATTCTGTAACAAAAGAATCAATCTAATCGAGTCTAGGTTTAGTATCCTTCTTGGAAAGAAGATACTTCACAAAGAAAGATGATCGTAAAGATTATGACCTTAGAACCTAAGAGATAGGGTCTAAACTTGTCTAAGGCAAACACAATGGCTAGGAGTTCCTTCTCTCGTAGTGGTATAGTTCAACTGGGCCTCATTCAGAGTTTTGCTAGCATAGTAAATCACATGAAGTAATTTTTTTTTTTTCTCGCTGACCAAGCACAACACCAATAGCATAATCTGAAGCATCACATATGATCTCAAAGGGTAGGTTCCAGTTGGGTGCCTGGACTATGGTGGCGGTAGTGAGTAAAGTCTTAAGATTCTCAAAAGCCTCTAAACAAGCATCATTAAAGACAAACTTACATCTTTTGCAAGCAATTGCAAAGAGGTCTAGAAATCAAGCTAAAATCCTTAATGAATCGACGATAAAAACCTGCATGCCCTAAGAATGACCTAATATCTCTTGCGGTTTTTGGGACCTGTAAAGTCTTAATAAGGTCAACTTTGGATTTATCTACCTCTATACCCTTAGAAGATATGATATGCCCTAAAACAATTCCTGAACGAACCATGAAGTGACATTTCTCCCAATTAAGCACTAAGTTGTTTTCCTTACATCTAGTCAACACTAATGACAAATGATGCAAGCATTCATCGAAAGACGAACCAAACACTGAAAAATCATCCATAAAGACCTCTAAGAACCATTCTACCATGTCAGAAAATATGCTCATCATACAACGCTGAAAAGTCGCAGGGGCATTACATAGCCCGAAAGGCATGCGTTTATACGCAAAGGTACCAAAGGGACAGGTAAAAGTGGTTGTCTCCTGGTCTTCTGGGGAAATATCGATCTGATTATAGCCGGAGTAGCCATCTAAAAAGCAGTAATGGCTATGTCCAGCTAATCTCTCTAGCATTTGGTCGATAAAGGGAAGGGGAAAGTGATCCTTCCTAGTGACCTTATTCAATTTCCTATAGTCAATACAAACACGCTAACCCGTGGTGGGTTGGGATTAACTCATTTTTCTCTAACTAGACTACAGTAACACCAGATTTCTTGGGAACAACCTGAACGGGGCTGACCCACTTACTATCTGAAATGGGGTAGATAATGCATGCATCTAACAACTTAAGAACCTCAGTTCGAACTACTTCTTTCATATTGGGGTTAAGTCGACGTTGCATCTACCTAGAAGGTTTGGCGTCTTCCTCTAAATAAACATGATGCATACAAACAGTAGGACTCATACCCTTAATTCTGCTATGGTCCACCCTAAAGCTTCCTTGATGTTTTTAAGGACAGTTACTAGCCTACTTTCCTGATCACTATCCAAGTCGGATGCTACAATCACAGGTAAAGTTTCAGATGGGCCTAAAAATACATATTTCAGGGTATCTGGTAATGGTTTAAGGTCCAACTTAGGAGGCTCTTCTAACGAAGGAACTAGGGTAGACTTAGAAACATGTAATTGTTCAAAATTATGTTTCCACCCATTACCAATGTCTAACAAAGGGGTTGAATCTAACAAAGCATTCACCTCATTAATCACATTATCATCATCAAAATCAATACCAAAGTGAGCTAAGAATTTCTCTAATGGATCTTATAACAAAGTATTTGGTAATGAATCCTCGACTAATGTTCCTATCATGTTTACCTCTTATATGCTCGAGTCATCTAGTTCAGAGGGTAGCTTACTAATATTAAAAATGTTCAGCTTAATATTCATGTTACCAAAAGAAAAATTCATAATACCATTTCGACAGTTGATGATCGCATTGGATGTGACTAAAAACGGGGGACTTAAAATTACCGGTATCTGGTTCTCTGGGTCATGGACAGGTTGGGTATCTAGAATAACAAAATCCACTAAATAAATAAACTTGTCGACCTCAACAAGAATATCCTCGATCACACCACGAGGAATTTTAACGGACCTATCAGCTAACTGAAGTGTCATCTGGGTAGGTTTCATCTTACCAAGTCCTAGCTTAAGGTATACATGGTATGAGAGTAAGTTCACACTGGCTCCTAAGTCAAGCAACGCTTTATCAACACGGTAATTACCTATTGTGCAAGAAATGGTAGGGGACCCTGGTTCTTTATACTTAGGAGTAGTAGTATTCGAATAATAGAACTCACGTGGCTAGCTAGAAAGGCTTTTTACGGACACTAAGCTTTCGCTTTCGTGTACACATATTGATAGGTGTCTAAAACACCTTGATATTTATCTATTGTTTATGCTTTCTTCGCTAAGTTTTCTTGTAAAATATGTATCTTATGTGTGAATTTGAGTTTTTAGGTGCTTTGGAGTCGCGCGGAGCAAAAGAAGAAGAAAGCGTTCATTTGGAGCAAGGAATGCGGAATCGTCATTTGCAGGGCAAGCGCTATTGGAAGCACAATGGAGAAAGAGGAGTTGTCATTCCTTGGCGGCTCGTATCAACTCTTAGGGTGCCTAGAGACATCTGGGAACCCCCTTATCCAATTCACCAGGGGTGGCTGTATCCACTTGCATATTTTTACATGACCCTAAAATTCGAGAAGCTTTATTTCTCTTTTATCATTAGTAGTTTCACACTGGCGAGAACCGAGATGGCGGCTCAGAGAGGGAGGTGAAGTTGTTGGAGCTGAGATAGGTAACGATTGTTAGGGTATGTGAGATGAACACGAATTACAGATGTGAAGATGATGTCGATTGAATCTGGTAGTTTATTGGCTCGAATTCAGGGCTGGATTAAATCGAGAGCTGAGGAGATGAAATCTCTGAAATAGAGAGGGGTTTTTGAATGAGACGAGGGAACTGAGTTGGGTTTTACACAGAAGAAGGAAAGATCAAAGTAGTAGCTGCTGGTGATTAGATGGAGAGGGATATGAAGAACTTGTTGTTCAGAGTATGAAGACGCAGGCAGAGTTTGGGTTAATAAATGGCTGGAGTTCACGGTGGTTTTAGCTCGAATCTGATGTTGAATTGGGTTCGAATTGAAGTTGATTTTGGGTTTTGAATAGATTGAACTCGTGGTGGTTTCGATTTTGTTTGAGGGTTTGTTAATTGCCGAGAAAATCAGGAAAGAAGATGGAGTTTCACTATCGATGAATCGATGTTGCCGCCCGCTTGTATGAATGAATGGGTGTGTGCTTGTAATAGTGTTGCGAGGATGAATGGCAGCAGTGGTGGACTGGTGATGTTGGCAGTTCACAGATACTGTCATTGCTGTGGGTTATCAATCTTGGGAGCGGCAGTTTCAGGTGAGGGTGCTTGCAACTGAGAGGACAACAGGGCAAGAATGGACCTAGGGACTTGAACTCAAAGGCAAGGTTTGCATTGTTATTTGTAAATGTATGTTTAGGACTCGCAGGAGCTGTGCTATGTGCCATGAAATTGTGGTGGTGTTGATGATGGTTCTGGTGAATTCTGTAATTGGCTAGCTGATGTAGACTGGAATGAAGTGTAAACTAACATTGCAATTACAGATGATGCAATACAAGAGAAAGATGGCAGTGTTGCAGGTGGAGATTATGTTGTTGTATGCTGCAGTGATGACTGAAACTGGTAGGTTCTGGTGGTTATGAGACTCGCAGATGCTGAGAGAATGTACGAACTGCAAGAAGTGGTGATTGCAGTGTGGGTTCGAGTATCTTACTGCTGTACAAAGATGGGTTTTGATGGCAGTTAGGTTCTGCTGCTGCTGTTGGTGGAATCTGGTGATTGTGATAAAGAAATAAGTAAAGAAGAACAAAATTGCAGGCGGTGAGTATGGGGCCGTGAAGAAATTGCAAATGATGCTGTTGTTATACATTGAAGTTGTGAGCTGAATGCTTGCGACTCGATGATTGAACCGAAAATTGACCCCGAGAGATGAAGTTGAATTGTCAAACGGGAAGAAGGAGCCGAGAGCTCGTGGGCATTGGCGATGATATGCGAGAGAGATTGAAGCTAAGAAAGGTGCCTGAAAAGGCTGCTTTGGGAGTTAGAGAGATGGAGCGAACTAGTTTGGTTGAAGCCATTAGTAGTTCAGATATATGGATGGAGTTGTGTGATAGCTAGCCATCGATGGTTGGCATTTATGAAACTTGGTGCTTGAAGTTGGAAGTGATGCTGCCTAGATGTCAGCTGAGTGAGATGAAGTTGCTTAAACTGAGTACAATGAATTGCAAGCGAGGGCGCGGAATTATTGTGCATCTGGGACTTTAGCTTTGGAGGCAAGTGTAGATGAACTGAGGTGATATGATTGAGAGTTGCAGCTGCAGTTGTGGAGACGAGAACAAAGCCAGGGAAGAGATAGCAGTGACTGAAATTGAATTGCAGGAAGGGAAGCTGTTGCAGCTGAGTTGTATTGCAGTGGAGATCCGATGCTGAGCTGAGATAGTATTGGTGGCAATGCAGCTGCTATTGAGCAATTGAAATGGCCTTGAGCTGGTGCTTATGGGTTGTGCTCGAGTATCTGGAAGCTGTAAGGTGTAGTGCGGTGAGCAAAAAGCAAGATTATGAGCTGAATATGAGGAGTGAAGCGCCACTATGGCTGAAGCGAGGTGCTATGGGCGCAAGGAGTTGGAACGGAGGCTGTGAAGCACCAAGATGGTGCAACACTGGGTTATGGCCTGCAATGGTTCAGGTCTTGGCCAATAGAACCAGTCAGTCTAGTTAGCACTCTAACTCAGATCTTGACTCACCAAGTTAGACTCTGACTCGGTGTTCAGGTCTTCTGAGATATTTTACAGTCGATCGGTGATTGTTCCGGCCAAGTTCCGGCGAACTTCAGGCACCTCACCCAGTTTTCCGGGGACTTTCTGGGCTCTCCAGTGACTACTTTCTGAGCATATTTTCTACGTGGGTTTTCTCCTATGTGGGCTTGCTGGATATACTGGACTTGGACTTTTGGGGATATGACCTAGTTTGAAGAGAAAAGGCTACAAAAAGGGAAACTTCTACAACTTTTGGGGGAGATATGACTTATCACGTATTCTTCTTGGAGTTTTGCAGAGAGCCGGAGCTAGGGTTTGCTTTCATTTAATATTTTCATCTTCTTTATTTTATTTCCATTATTATTTGATGATGAACTCCAATATTATGAGTAACTAAAACTCTCTTTGATTAAGGGCGATTTCGAATCCCGAAATATGAATCTATATTTGATATGAAATAACTTGTTCTCTTGCATTCATTAGTGTTATTGATTGATTTCTACCATGCTAATATTGTCTATGGATTATTTGTTAAGGGTTTAAGTTCGAAATTGAATCATTAATTCTTAATCTATGTACTAGTTTAGATTTTCTTCGACCCGTAATTGTCTAGAGAAGATAAACACAAGTAGTAATATGTGGGTATTGATGATGGGACTTTGTTAAGTACCCATATGTAGAAATCGACACTAGTAGGTGATTCATGCTTTTGAGTTCATCACTAGGAGCAACCTTATCTCACAGAGAACTTAGAGCACTTGTTCAAGTCAAACCTAGTAAGCGTACCTCTAGGAAACTTGGCAAGTAGGAACCCAGAAGTCGAGCGCTTCCGTATCCGGTGAGTTAGGAGATAATAACGGAATAGTTGAGCATACTAATTATTCTAGGGTTGTTAGTAACATGATAATGTGAAGAATATAGCTATCTATCAATTTGGTTTGTATTCCGTGGTCTAGAATGAACCTTTAATCAATTACATCTCATATTTGAATACATTTTACAATTTTGGAATTTCTACAACAAAATCATCTCCGCTAAGAGTATTTGCATAACAACTTAGACTTCATACCTCCCTTGGGACGATCCTACTTACATTATACTACTTGCTAGTTAAAGAGAAGTAGAGAAATTTATTTTTGCGAGTTTGACACCTCGTCAAAATTGGCGCCGCTGCCGGGGAGGCAGTGGCAAGTTTAGTTGTTATTTTTATTCTTAGTTGTTACTTTTGCTTTTATTTTCAATTTTTATTTACTTATTCAACCTCTTAGAATCGATTTTCAGGTACTATTTCTTTGGTGAATGCGTGGAGAGGGTAGACCAAGTCCAATTGGTATACGTCTTCGTTCAGGCACTTTACTTAAGGATTTCATTCGAGCAGTCAACACTCCACTTCCTCAAAGTTCTACACCAAGTGAATTCTCGGACTCGGACGAAGAGGAAGACAACACAATGGGAGGTCGACCACCTGCTCCAAGAACACTCAAGGAGCTCACTTCTCCAAACCTAGATCAGCAGCCTTTATGTATTCAGCTGAATGGAACCATTGAGTTGAAACCACAATTGATTAACTTGCTGCCCAAATTCAGAGGTTTAGCGGGAGAAGATCCTAATCGTCACTTGCAACAATTCCATCATGTTGTGACTAGTATGAAGCAAGCAACTGCAGATGCGGATATGGCTATGATGACAGCTTTTCCTTTCTCTCTTTTAGATACTGCAGGAGAGTGGTTCTTTTGCTTACCCGCTGGAAGCATAACCACATGGAATGGGATGAAGAAATTGTTCCTTGAGAAGTATTTTCCAGCATCAAAAGCAGCTGTGATTCGCAAGGAGATTTGTGGTATTAGGCAAGTATCGGGAGAGACTCTCCATGAGTATTGGGAGCGCTACAAGAAGCTTTTAGCTAGCTGCCCACACCACCAAATCAGCGATCAACTTGTGATTCAATATTTCTACGAAGGGTTGCTTTCTAATGATAGAAATTTGATCGATGCCGCAAGTGGTGGTGCACTTACCAACAAGACCATTGCGGAAGCTACAAGTTTGTTGGAGAATATGGCTGCGAACACTCAACAATTCTACACTCGAGATGAATCAGCAGTAAGGAAGGTGAATGAAGTTGGCAATTCTTCACACATGGAACAAAGGATGGGCAACATGGAGAGAATGATGACTCAAATAGCTGCAGCTGTCATACCATCATCATATACCGAAGATGTTGAGCAAGCAAGTGCTATGTACCAAAATCAGCAAAGGCCGAGGTACGATCCGTACTCCAACACATACAATCCAAGTTGGCGTGATCATCCGAATTTCAGCTATGCAAACAAGCAAGCTGCTGCAAATCCTACTTTCAATCAACAAGGAGGATATCAATTCATGCAAAGACCACCACAAGAAATTCAAGGCACGAGTATAGATGACAAGTTGAATCTCATTCTCAACACAATGGTGCAAGATAAGCAAAAGACAGCAATGGATATGAAGGACATCCGAACACAAATGGGTCAATTAGCTAATGCCGTGAGCAAATTGGAGGCACAAGCAGAGGGAAAACTTCCTTCGCAACCAATAAATCACAAGGAGAATGCCAATGCTATTGAGTTACGAAGTGGGAAGCAAGTAGAGAAACCGGAAACATCACCGGTGTCCCATGAACCTGATTTGGAGAAAGAAGAGGGTGAAACAGCCCCTAAAAAGGCTGACCCGGTAACAAATTCTAACTCTAAAACTCATGTTTCTACTTATGTTACTTCTCCGCCTTTTCCTAGCAGGTTTGCAAAGTCGAACAAGGAGACATTGTACCAAGAGCTTTTGGAAATCTTTAAGAAGATTGAAGTGAACATTCCACTCATTGAGGCGATAAGGCAAGTTCCACGTTGGGCAAAGTTCTTGAAGGAATTGTGCACTAACAAGCACAAATTGACCGGTAACGAGGTAATGAGTGTGGGGAGAATGCTTCGGCATATCTTCAAAAGAAACTCCCACCTAAGTTGAAAGACCCCGGTAGTTTCACCATACCATGTACTATTGGTAAAATCAGGTTTGAACGTGCTATGTTAGATTTAGGAGCATCCATTAATGTTATGCCTGCCTCCGTTTATGAATCATTGAATCTTGGACCTCTTAAGAATACCAGGTATTGTTATACAACTTGCTGATAGGTCTAATTCTTACCCGAAAGGGGTTATTGAAGATGTTTTGGTGCAGGTTAATCAACTCATATTTCCAGCTGATTTCTATGTTCTTGACATGATGGATGAAGATTCACCATCGTCTACTCCCTTGCTGTTGGGTAGACCATTCATGAGAACCGCTAGAACAAAAATAGATGTTTTTAAAGGCGCCTTAACTATGGAATTTGATGACGAAGTCATAAGTTTCAATATCTTTGAAGCTATGAGATATCCTAGTGATGTGCATTCCTGTTTTTTCAATTGATATTATTGATTCTCTAGCTCAACAGATTTTTGAATTGAATGGTGAAGATGCTTTAGAAAACACCATAGTGGAAGGTTTAGGTTATGGGAAATATAAAGACCTTGAAAGTGAATTGTCTATTTGTGATGAGCTTAAAGAGGCTGTTTTAGCTCTTAACTCATTACAAGAAGTTCCACCAAAATATAATGTGTCTTATGTTTCTTTGCCGCTTACTAATGAGAAACTTTTACCGTCGATTGTGCAGGCACCTATTCTTGAGTTGAAACCTCTTCCGGATCACCTTAAATACGTGTATTTAGGTGACAAGGAAGAGTTACCGGTGATCATTGCCAACAACCTTACCAAGGTGCAAGAGGAGAAACTTGTTCGAGTGCTAAGAGAGTACAAGTCTGCCATTGGGTGGACCATTGCCGATATCAAAGGAATCAGTCCTTCCACATGTATGCACCGAATACTTCTTGAGGAGGGGGCAAAACCAACAAGAGAAGCTCAACGTCGCTTGAACCCTCCAATGATGGAAGTAGTCAAGAAGGAAATCCTGAAGTTGTTGGAAGTAGGGGTGATCTATCCCATATCCGATAGCAAATGGGTGAGCCCGATTCAAGTCGTTCCAAAGAAGTCCGGAATCACGGTGGTGAAAAACGAAGATAATGACTTGGTTCCAACTAGAATCCAGACCGGTTGGAGAGTGTGCATTGATTACCGAAAGCTCAACTCTACCACCCGAAAGGACCATTTTCCCTTACCATTCATTGATCAAATGCTTGAAAGGTTGGCTAGACATGCTTTTTACTGCTTCCTTGATGGTTTTTCAGGTTATAACCAGATTGTAATAGCTCCGGAAGATCAAGAAAAGACGACGTTTACTTGCCCTTTTGGCACTTTTGCGTATAGACGTATGCCATTTGGCTTGTGCAATGCACCAGCCACTTTTCAACGTTGTATGGTAAGTATATTCTCAGATTATGTGGAAAGCATCATAGAAGTGTTTATGGATGATTTCAGCGTGTATGGTGATTCTTTTGACAAATGCTTAGATAACCTTGCACTTATTCTTAAACGATGCGTAGAAACTAATCTTGTGCTTAATTGGGAAAAATGTCACTTTATGGTCAATCATGGGATTGTGCTAGGTCATGTTGTATCCTCTAAGGGGTTAGAAGTTGACAAGGCTAAGATAGATTTGATTCGGAACTTACAATACCCCACAAATGTGAGGGAGGTTCGCTCTTTTCTTGGTCATGCAGGTTTTTATAGGAGATTCATCAAGGATTTCTCCAAGATTGCAATGCCCCTGTGTAGACTCTTGCAAAAAGATGTGGCCTTTGATTGTGACAAGGAATGCAAGGAAGCTTTCGACACCTTGAAAGAGTTGTTGACTACCGCACCAATCATCAAACCACCGGACTGGAGCAAGCCATTTGAGTTGATGTGCGATGCAAGTGATTATGCCGTTGGAGCCGTGTTGGGACAGCGAGATGGCAAAGTTCCATATGCCATTTATTATGCTTCTAGAATTCTCAACGGAGCACAAATCAACTACTCAACTACTGAAAAGGAGCTTTTGGCCATAGTGTTTGCACTCGAGAAGTTTAGATCTTATTTAGTGGGTACAAAGGTGGTTGTTTTCTCTGACCATGCCGCACTTCGATACTTGCTAACAAAGAAGGATGCTAAGCCAAGGCTCATAAGGTGGATTCTTCTTCTTCAAGAGTTCAACTTGCAAATCAAGGACAAGAAGGGCAAAGTGAGAATACTGTAGCGGATCATTTAAGCAGATTGGTTGTGTCCGAAGAAGCGATTCCTTTGCATGATAGCTTCCGGATGAGCAACTCTTTGCGGTTGGTGGCACAACTCCATGGTACGCTGATATTGTTAACTTCTTGGTGACGGGACAAGTACCTAGTTCCATGTCTACATTCCAAAAACACAAGCTCAAGAAGATTGCTAAGCAATATATATGGGATGAACCTTATTTGTGGAAGCATTGCTCCGATCAAATGATCCGCAGTGCGTACTCGAATCCGAGTTCCAATCAATTCTGAATTTTTGTCACTCATATGCTTGTGGTGGCCATTTCGGAGCCAAGAGGACAGCCCTCAAGGTTCTCGAAAGTGGTTTTTATTGGCCTACATTGTTTAAGGATGCATATCTATGTTGTAAGGCTTGTGATAGGTGTCAAAGGACAGGCAACCTTGGTGCTAGAAACCAAATGCCGCAAACACCAATTCTCATTGTTGAGATTTTTGATGTTTGGGGTATCGATTTTATGGGGCCTTTTGTGAATTCCAATGGGAAATTTTTATACTTCTTGCTGTAGATTATGTTTCTAAGTGGGTGGAAGCTAAAGCCACCCCTACCAATGATTCTCATATTGTTTGTGAGTTTGTGAAGGAACATATCTTTTCTAGGTTTGGAACACCTCGAGTGGTGATTAGTGATGGAGGTTCGCACTTTAAGAGATCCTTTCACGCTCTTCTAAAGAAGTATAACATTTCTCATAAAGTTGGCACACCGTATCATCCACAAACGAGTGGACAAGCTGAAATTTCCAATCGGGAGATTAAGTCCATCTTAGAGAAGACGGTGAATGTTACAAGGAAAGATTGGAGTTATAGACTCAATGACGCTTTGTGGGCGTATAGGACAGCTTATAAGACACCCATCGGTATGTCTCCTTTTAGGCTTGTCTATGGCAAACCTTGCCATCTTCCCGTCGAACTTGAACACAAAGCTTATTGGGCTATCAAGGTATGTAATATGGAATTAGATGCAGCTGGTGAACATAGGAAACTTCAGCTCAATGAGTTAGAAGAGATACGAAATGATGCATATGAAAGTTCACGCATTTATAAAGTAAAAACCAAGGCTTTCCATGATAAAATGATTTCCCGAAAGAGTTTTGAAGTAGGGCAGAAAGTACTTTTATTCCATTCTCGTCTTAAATTGTTTCCGGGTAAACTTAGGTCCAGATGGGTTGGACCATTTGTTGTTACTAATGTGTTTGCGCATGGTGCGCTTGAAATCACTAGTCCCAAAAACAGGCTGGTTTCCAAGGTCAACGGCCATCGTTTGAAACCATACTATGAGCGGTTTGTGACGGAGAATCGGGATATGATCACATTGAGTGACCCACTCCCTCCTGGAGGAGTAATTGGAGCCGAACGTCGGGCTGACGACGTTAAACCAAGCGCTAAGTGGGAGGCAACCCACCGGTTTTGTATCTTTCCCTTTATCTTTTTATTTTTAAGCATTTTATCTTTATTTTCTTGTTTTTGCATATCATTTGCGGAATTTCCCACCTTGAACCTTCTTTGGATGATTCAATTTTACATTGAGGACAATGTAAAGTTTAAGTGTGGGGGAGCATTTATATGTTTGTATAGTTTGTTTTATGCCTTTTTAAAAAAAAAAAAAAATCAGAAAAATAGAAAAAACCAAGAAAAATTTGTGCTTTTTAAACTCCGAAATCTAGAAACTTGTGCCTTTAGGATGACACCATTAGTGGATGGAATCATTTTGATTGCAGGAGTTGAGGAACCCATTAATTAACAAGAACGAACATAGCTCAGGAATCACAAATAACATGATAGTCGTTACCATATCTCGGAATATCACCATATCGCATTCTATTTTTTATTTTTCCATATTTATCTATTGTTCTCTAAGTGTTTTGGTGGGTCACTAAACATCGACGTGTTATTACTGCTAGGATGAAATAGAGTGATTGAGTTGCTAAAAAAAAAAAAAAAAAAAAAGAGAAGAGACCGACCAATTAGACCAAACGGAATAAAGAATGACACTTGGGAATAGCAGTATGTGTGAAACGTAGTCCCTGTCTCCGTCGCCTAAACAAGCGTGGAATGCAGGATCCAAGGCAACTATCATGTACTTGCCGACAAGAAGCATGCGCTTGGATCCAAAAGATCGAATCATCTTTGTCACAAAAAAAAAAAAAAAAAAAAAAAAAAGTGAAAAAGAAAAGAAAAAGAAAAGAAAGTATTATATTTGGTGAATAAAGTCACTCCTGGTTCCCTTGTATATGCCGGTGAGTTGATGTAGAAATAAGTTTGTTGACCACTTTGGTTCCCTTGTATATGCCAAAGTGTGTTAACACTAGATTTGACCAAGAGCTCAATCCAATAGGATTAGGTTCATCTTAGTAGTGACCTTGAGGTACGAGATATGGGAAACATCGAACACTTGTGAACATTCGCCAACATCTACATCTATATCCATCTTCTTAATCTTTTCATTGTGATTGTGGTTTGTTAGTTTCCGAGTATTGTGGCTTGTTCGACTATCTAATTAGAGCTTTATTTACTTATATATGAACTGAATTTGTGCAAGGTACCTCCTCCTGTAGTCATTTTGGATTCGTTCATTGATTTTGTCACGAATAGACGGAGTTTGAAATATAGGTTTTGTAGGCAGACCTCTTGTAAACCTTCACGAGACTAAAACTCGTCCACTAGGGACACCTAGGGTTCAAAGGCCTGTTATTCATGCTTAGAGTAACCGTAGCCTCGACGAGACGGAGTTGTATGTATGTTTTATAATTTTTTTGTTTGATTTGCTCGAGGACTAGCAAAGTCTAAGTGTGGGGGAATTTGATAGGTGTCTAAAACACCTTGATATTTATCTATTGTTTATGCTTTCTTCGCTAAGTTTTCTTGTAAAATATGTATCTTATGTGTGAATTTGAGTTTTTAGGTGCTTTGGAGTCGCGCGAGCAAAAGAAGAAGAAAGCGTTCATTTGGAGCAAGGAATGCGAAAAGTAATCGCTTTCGATGCAAACGTGCAAGCGCTATTGGAAGCACAATGGAGAAAGAGGAGTTGTCATTCCTAAATGGCGGCTCGTATCAACTCTTAGGGTGCCTAGAGACATCTTAGTCTGGGAACCCCTTATCCAATTACCGGGTGTCTAGAGACATTCTAGGTATCCACTTGCATATTTTTACACGACCTAAAACAAGAGAAGCTTTATTTCTCTTTTTATCATTAGTAGTTTCACCGAAACCGAGAACCGAGATGGCGGCTCGATAGAGGGAGGTGAAGTTGTTTGAGCCGAGATAGGTAACGATTGTTAGGGTATGTGAGATGAACACGAATTACAGATGTGAAGATGATGTCGATTGAATCGGTAGTTTATTGGCTCGAATTGGGCTGGATTAAATCGAGAGCCGAGGAGATGAAATCTCACGAAATAGAGAGGGGTTTTGAATGAGACGAGGAACCGAGTTTGAGGAAGGTTTTGGGTTTTACGAGTTGGGTTTTACGAGAAGAAGGAAAGATCAAAGTAGTAGCTGCTGGTGATTAGATGGAGAGGGATATGAAGAACTTGTTGTTCGTAGTATGAAGACTGCAGCAGAGTTTGGGTTAATAAATGGCTGGAGTTCACGGTGGTTTTAGCTCGAATCGATGGGCTGAATTGGGTTCGAATTGAAGTTGATTTTGGGTTTTGAATAGATTGAACTCGTGGTGGTTTCGATTTTGTTTGAGGGTTTGTTAATTGCCGAGAAAATCGGGGAAAGAAGATGGAGTTTCACTATCAAGAATCGATGTTGCTGCCACCGCTTGTATGAATGAATGGGTGTGTGCTTGTAATAGTGTTGCAGGGATGAATGGCAGCAGTGGTGGACTGGTGATGTTGGCAGTTCACAGATACTGTCATTGCTGTGGGTTATCAATCTTGGGAGCGGCAGTTTCAGGTGAGGGTGCTTGCAACTGAGAGGACAACAGGGCAAGAATGGACCTAGGGACTTGAACTCAGGCTGGTTGCCGCTGTTATTTGTAAATGTATGTTTAGGACTCGCAGGAGTCGTGCTTATGTGCCATGAAATTGTGGTGGTGTTGATGATGGTTCGGTGAATTCGTAATTGGCTAAACCGACACAGAGGGACTGGAATGAAGTGTAAACTAACATTGCAATTGAGATGATGCAATACAAGAGAAAGATGGCAGTGTTGCAGGTGGAGATTATGTTGTTGTATGCTGCAGTGATGACTGAAACTGGTAGGTTCTGGTGGTTATGAGACTCGCAGATGCTGAGAGAATGTACGAACTGCAGGAAGTGGTGATTGCAGTGTGGGTTCGAGTATCTTACTGCTGTACAAAGATGGGTTTTGATGGCAGTTAGGTTCTGCTGTTGCTGTTGGTGGAATCTGGTGATTGTGATAAAGAAATAAGTAAAGAAGAACAAATTGCGAAAGTGAGTATGGGGCCGTGAAGAAATTGCAAATGATGTTGTTGTTATACATTGAAGTTGTGAGTCAATGCTTGCGACTCGATGATTGAACCGAAAATTGACCGAGAGATGAAGTCGAATTGTCAAACGGGAAGAAGGAGCTGAGCTCGTGGGCTGTTGGCAGTGATATGCAGAGAGAATGAAGCTAAGAAAGGTGCACAGAAAAAGCTGCTGGGAGTTAGAGAGATGGAGCGAACTAGTTTGGTTGAAGCCATTAGCAGTTCAGATATATGGATGGAGTTGTGTGATAGCTAGCCATCGATGGTTGGCATTTATGAAACTTGGTGCTTGAAGTTGGAAGTGATGCTGCCTAGATGTCAGCTGAGTGAGATGAAGTTGCTTAAACTGAGTACAATGAATTGCAAGCGAGGGCGCGGAATTATTGTGCATCTGGGACTTTAGCTTTGGAGGCAAGTGTAGCTGAACTGAGGTGATATGATTGAGAGTTGCAGCTGCAGTTGTGGAGACGAGAACAAAGCCAGGGAAGAGATAGCAGTGACTGAACTTGAATTGCAGGAAGGGAAGCTGTTGCAGCTGAGTTGTATTGCAGTGGAGATCCGATGCTGAGCTGAGATAGTATTGGTGGTAATGCAGCTGCTATTGAGCAATTGAAATGGCCTTGAGCTGGTGCTTATGGGTTGTGCTCGAGTATCCGAAGTCGTTTGTAAGGTGTAGTGCAGTGAGCAGCAAGATTATGAGCTGAATATGAGGAGTGAAGCGCCACTATGGCTGAACTGAGGTGCTATGGAACTGCAAGGAGTTGGAACGGAGGCTGTGAAGCACCAAGATGGTGCAACACTGGGTTATGGCCTGCAATGGTTCAGGTCTTGGCCAATAGAACCGGTCGGTCTAGTTAGCACTCTAACTCGAGATCTTGACTCACCAAGTTAGACTCGACTCGGTGTTCGGTCTTCCGAGATATTTTACGGCCGATCGGTGATTGTTCCGGCCAAGTTCCGGCGAACTTGTGCACCTCACCCAAGTTTTCCTGGGACTTTCGGGCTCTCCGGTGACTACTTTCCGAGCATATTTTCTACGTGGGTTTTCTCCTATGTGGGCTTGTGGATATACTTGGACTTGGACTTTTGGGGATATGACCTAGTTTGAAGAGAAAAGGCTACAAAAAGGGAAACTTCTACAACTTTTGGGGGGACTTATCACGTATTCTTCTTGGAGTTTTGCAGAGAGCCGGAGCTAGGGTTTGCTTTCATTTAATATTTTCATCTTCTTTATTTTATTTCCATTATTATTTGATGATGAACTCCAATATTATGAGTAACTAAAACTCTCTTTGATTAAGGGCGATTTGAAGCCCGAAATATGAATCTATATTTGATATGAAATAACTTGTTCTCTTGCATTCATTAATGTTATTGATTGATTTCTACCATGCTAATATTGTCTATGGATTATTTGTTAAGGGTTTAAGTTCGAAATTGAATCATTAATTCTTAATCTATTTACTAGTTTAGATTTTCTTCGACCCGTAATTGTCTAGAGAAGATAAACACAAGTAGTAATATGTAGGTATTGATGATGGGACTTTGTTAAGTACCCATATGTAGAAATCAACACTAGTAGGTGATTCATGCTTTTGAGTTCATCACTAGGAGCAACCTTATCTCACAGAACTTAGAGCACTTGTTCAAGTCAAACCTAGTAAGCGTACCTCTAGGAAACTTGGCAAGTAGGAACCGGTAGTCGAGCGCTTCCGTATCCGGTGAGTTAGGAGATAGTAACGGAATAGTTGAGCGTACTAATTATTCTAGGGTTGTTAGTAACATGATAATGTGAAGAATATAGCTATCTATCAATTTGGTTTGTATTCCGTGGTCTAGAATGAACCTTTAATCAATTACATCTCATATTTGAATACATTTTACAATTTTCAGAATTTCTACAACAAAATCATCTCCGCTAAGAGTATTTGCATAACAACTTAGACTTCATACCTCCCTTGGGACGATCCTACTTACATTATACTACTTGCTAGTTAAAGAGAAGTAGAGAAATTTATTTTTGCGAGTTTGACACCTCGTTAACCTAGATCAACAGCCTTTATGTATTCAAATTGAATGGAACCATTGAGTTGAAACCACAATTGATTAACTTGCTGCCCAAATTCGAGGTTTAGCTGGGAGAAGATCCTAATCGTCACTTGCAACAATTCCATCATGTTGTGACTAGTATGAAGCAAGCAACCGCAGATGCGGATATGGCTATGATGACAACTTTTCCTTTCTCTTTTAGATATCGGGCAGAGAGTGGTTCTTTTGCTTACATCGGCCGGAAGCATAACCACATGGAATGGGATGAAGAAATTGTTCCTTGAGAAGTATTTTCCAAAGATCAAAAGCAAATTGTGATTCGCAAGGAGATTTGTGGTATTAGGCAAGCACTGGAGAGACTCTCCATGAGTATTGGGAGCGCACAAGAAGCTTTTAGCTAGCTGCCCACACCACCAAATCAGCGATCAACTTGTGATTCAATATTTCTAAAGGGTTGCTTTCTAATGATAGAAATTTGATCGATGCCGCAAGTGGTGGTGCACTTACCAACAAGACCATTGCGGAAGCTACAAGTTTGTTGGAGAATATACGCGAACACTCAACAATTCTACACTCGAGATGAATCAAAAGCAGAAGGAAGGTGAATGAAGTTGGCAATTCTTCACACATGGAACAAAGGATGGGCAACATGGAGAGAATGATGACTCAAATAGTCAAACTGTCATACCATCATCATATACCGAAGATGTTGAGCAAGCAAGTGCTATGTACCAAAATCAAGAAAGGCCGAGGTACGATCCGTACTCCAACACATACAATCCAGTTGGCGTGATCATCCGAATTTCGCCTATGCAAACAAGCAAGTCGGTCGCAAATCCTACTTTCAATCAACAAGGAGGATATCAATTCATGCAAAGACCACCACAAGAAATTCAAGGCACGAGTATAGATTGACAAGTGAATCTCATTCTCAACACAATGGTGCAAGATAAGCAAAAGACAGCAATGGATATGAAGGACATCCGAACACAAATGGGTCAATTAGCTAATGCCGTGAGCAAATTGGAGGCACAAGCAGAGGGAAAACTTCCCTCGCAACCAATAAATCACAAGGAGAATGCCAATGCTATTGAGTTACGAAGTGGGAAGCAAGTAGAGAAACCTAAACATCACCTGTCCCATGAACTCGATTTGGAGAAAGAAGAGGGTGAAACAACCCTCAAAAAGGCTGACCCTAAGAATAAATTCTAACTCTAAAACTCATGTTTTACTTATGTTACTTCTCCGCCTTTCCTAGCAGGTTTGCAAAGTCGAACAAGGAGACATTGTACCAAGAGCTTTTGGAAATCTTTAAGAAGATCAAGTGAACATTCCACTCATTGAGGCGATAAGGCAAGTTCCACTGGGCAAAGTTCTTGAAGGAATTGTGCACTAACAAGCACAAATTGACCTGAACGAGGTAATGAGTGTGGGGAGAATGCTTCAAGATATCTTCAAAAGAAACTCCCACCTAAGTTGAAAGACCCGGTAGTTTCACCATACCATGTACTATTGGTAAAATCAGTTTGAACGTGCTATGTTAGATTTAGGAGCATCCATTAATGTTATGCCCGCTCCGTTTATGAATCATTGAATCTTGGACCTCTTAAGAATACCCCAGATGTTATACAACTTGCCGATAGGTCTAATTCTTACCCGAAAGGGGTTATTGAAGATGAGTTAATCAACTCATATTTCTGATTTCTATGTTCTTGACATGATGGATGAAGATTCACCATCGCCTACCCTTTTCGGGTAGACCATTCATGAGAACCGCTAGAACAAAGATTGATGTTTTTAAAGGCGCCTTAACTATGGAATTTGATGACTTAAGTCATAAGTTTCAATATCTTTTGAGGCTATGAGATATCCTAGTGATGTGCATTCTCGTTTTTCAATTGATATTATTGATTCTCTAGCTCAATGTATTTTTGAATTGAATGGTGAAGATGCTTTAGAAAACACCATAGTGGAAGGTTTAGGTTATGGGAAATATAAAGACCTTGAAAGTGAATTGTCTATTTGTGATGAGCTTAAAGAGGTCAGTTTTTAGCTCTTAACTCATTACAAGAAGTTCCACCAAAGTATAATGTGTCTTATGTTTCTTTGCCGCTTACTAATGAGAAACTTTTACCGTCGATTGTGCAGCACCTATTCTTGAGCTTGAAACCTTCTTCCTGATCACCTTAAATACGTATATTTAGGTGACAAGGAAGAGTTAACGGATCATTGCCAACAACCTTACCAAGGTGCAAGAGGAGAAACTTGTTCGAGTGCTAAGAGAGTACAAGTCTGCCATTGGGTGGACCATTGCCGATATCAAAGGAATCACCCTTCCACATGTATGCACAATACTTCTTGAGGAGGGGGCAAACCAACAAGAGAAGCTCAACGTCGCTTGAACCCTCCAATGATGGAAGTAGTCAAGAAGGAAAACCCGAAATTGTCGGGAAGTAGGGTGATCTATCCCATATCCGATAGCAATGGGTGAGCCCGATTCAAGTCGCTCCAAAGAAGTCCCGAATCACGGTGGTGAAAAACGAAGATAATGACTTGGTTCCAACTAGAATCTGCACCGCTGGAGAGTGTGCATTGACCACCGAAAAGCTCAACTCTACCACCCGAAAGGACCATTTTCCCTTACCATTCATTGATCAAATGCTTGAAAGGTTGGCTAGACATGCTTTTACCGTTTCCTCGATGGTTTTTCAGGTTATAACCAGATTGTAATAGCTCCGGGAAGATCAAGAAAAGACGACGTTTATTTGCCCTTTGGCACTTTTTGCATATAGACGTATGCCATTTGGCTTGTGCAATGCACCACCCACTTTTCAACGTTGTATGGTAAGTATATTCTCGTATTATGTGGAAAGCATCATAGAAGTGTTTATGGATGATTTCAGCGTGTATGGTGATTCTTTTGACAAATGCTTAGATAACCTTGCACTTATTCTTAAACGATGCGTAGAAACTAATCTTGTGCTTAATTGGGAAAAATGTCACTTTATGGTCAATCATGGGATTGTGCTAGGTCATGTTGTATCCTCTAAGGGGTTAGAAGTTGACAAGGCTAAGATAGATTTGATTCGAACTTACAATACCCCACAAATGCGAGGGAGGTTCGCTCTTTTCTTGGTCATGTGTTTTTATAGTGAGATTCATCAAGGATTTCTCCAAGATTGCAATGCCCCGTGTAGACTCTTGCAAAAAGATGTGGCCTTTGATTGTGACAAGGAATGCAAGGAAGCTTTCGACACTTCAAAGAGTTGTTGACTACCGCACCAATCATCAAACCACCTGGACCGGGAGCAAGCCATTTGAGTTGATGTGCGATGCAAGTGATTATGCCGTTGGAGCCGTGTTGGGACAAATGAGATGGCAAAGTTCCATATGCCATTTATTATGCTTCTAGAATTCTCAACGCAGCACAAATCAACTACTCAACTACCGAAAAGGAGCTTTGGCCATAGTGTTTGCACTCGAGAAGTTTAGATCTTATTTAGTGGTACAAAGGTGGTTGTTTTCTCCGACCATGCTGCACTTCGATACTTGCTAACAAAGAAGGATGCTAAGCCAAGGCTCATAAGGTGGATTCTTCTTCTTCAAGAGTTCAACTTGCAAATCAAGGACAAGAAGGGCAAAGGAGAATACCAGAATGATCATTTAAGCAGATTGGTTGTGTCCGAAGAAGCGATTCCTTTGCATGATAGCTTCCCCATGAGCAACTCTTTGCGGTTGGTGGCGCAACTCCATGGTACGCCGATATTGCTAACTTCTTGGTGACGGACAAGTACCTAGTTCCATGTCTACATTCCAAACACAAGCTCAAGAAGATTGCTAAGCAATATATATGGGACGAACCTTATTTGTGGAAGCATTGCTCCGATCAAAATGATCCGCAGTGCGTACTCGAATCCGAGTTCCAATCAATTCTGAATTTTTGTCACTCATATGCTTGTGGTGGCCATTTCTGAGCCAAGAGGACAGCCCCAAGGTTCTCGAAAGTGGTTTTTATTGGCCTAGCATTAGCTTAAGGATGCATATCTATGTTGTAAGGCTTGTGATAGGGTGTCAAAGGACAGTGCAACCTTGGTGCTAGAAACCAAATGCCGCATACACCACCCGCTCGTTGAGATTTTTGATGTTTGGGGTATCGATTTATGGG